>CM062833.1:13417439-14059023 GCA_031772345.1 Himalopsyche anomala | reverse complement strand
CCATATAGACTCCTAAAGAACCTTTTCTCTACATAAATTGTTATACTAAAATTGCTTGCTATAAAAGATTGAACTACGAACGGACTAGTGATAATCCGTTTTGAGGCTGGATGGGTTGAATCTAGATTATTACACCGCATCATAATCATCAAACACAAATTCAAAGATTGAATGAAAAAACAATATATAAATATATATAAGGTAAAATATCAAGGTATTTCAGTTCTACAGTTTTTTAAAAAGTTAAAGGCTGATAGCTATTTCGGCTTACGCCATCGTCAGAACTATGCTTTAAACGTACATTTACTCAGCTATATATACTGTCTAGGAAGAGACACACAATGCATCATATTATTCACTCTAACATACTAATTCAAATTCTAATTACAATATTGCACTTATTAAATGTGATTTTAGTGTTACAAAGAAAGATAAGCAGTCTGGGTTTTTAAAAACATTAATTAGAATAATTTAAACTGATATTTATTATTAATTATGCTACATTAAATTTATTTACTATGGCTTTATTGTTTTGAAAAACAATAAGCAATGTGGGATTTTCCACAGGTAAATTAGGAAAAAATATATTGATATTTATTATTAATTACATTAAGGGTTTTAACAACGGCGATGGATTAATAATGGTTTGCTCATTTAAGATGTTTTGTTTATGTCTGGTAATTTCAAGTTCAAATCATTAAATATGAGTCATAACTGAACTCTTGCACTGTAAGTACTGAAAAAATCTATCTGTACAATATCAAAATTAGTGTAAATAACAATCTATATATTAAAAGTCGATAATGTAACGTAAGTGTCTGTCGGTCCCCGATTACGCCTTTTCGATGACGTCAAGAAAGACGGAACATAATTATAACTACCACAATATAAGCTCCCAATTTGGCACTATGAATACATACAAAGTTAAACAACAAAAACCTTGACATTTTGCATCTATCATTGTTTCTTAAGACCAGGCCCGGTTTCAATCATAGCAAGTATTATCAACTGATAACATAAAAATCATAATATCTCAACATAAATTTTTCGACGAGATTGTTTGTTACTCAGTCGCTCAACCTCTCATTTCTAAAGAGAGTAGTATGATAAAAGAATAAGGTTAGAACAGGACTATTGGTAAACTAATCGTTCTCGCTACGCCAGGTTATTGAAGGATCGGAAGAGTGGGAGAGAAATTTTAGACAGCACAGACACCCATGCCTTCGCACAGGAATCGATAAATCGATCGAAAAAATGCTGTTCGTAGTGGGACTTGAGCCCGTGAGATCCGGCACGGAAGCCAACAATGCTAACCGTTGCGCCATAAGACTCGAATAAATATTTTTCACTTATGAGATACTGGTGAAAATTCTTCTAGGATTCCATTAAAAAATGACGTATCGTCCGGCCCCGAAACGTTTTTGAAAAAATCATCCGGCCCGTTTCTGAGAAAGTTCGGTGACCCCTGCCAAAATGAATACAATACTAACAAAGAAAGCTGTTTTTTCTCCACTCTTCCAGAAGTCACGCTAAAACTTTACACTAACGATACGTCATTGTTACTAAAATAGGCCAATGTTATTTGAAAAAATAAAAAAACTTTTTTGTGTTAATTCCACTTTTGAATCGCACATTCACACAGATTTTGTCACTAACGACCCGGGTTTCGTCTTTCGGCATCTTATCGCATTCGAAATCTTAAATTACTAATTCCACACTTTTTATTTAAGATTTCGATCATAGTGAGCATTATAAACCGATGGAGTATGAATTGATTCAAAATTATTTATACGAAATTGGTAAATGACAACTGATTGGATGTCAGTTGCTCAATCACTTCTTGCAGTGAAAGTGATTATGGAGTTATGAATAAGCTGATCGCTTGGTCTATGCCATATATTGGCAATGTTACCATACACAATAAATAAAAGAAAAATGTTGGCTCGTCTTTTTTTAAGCTCGTTAGCTCATTTCTATTTACGGATTGCACTATAAAAAAATGTGAAACCTTTTTTTTTCAGCTCGTTGGCGAATTTCGAAATTTTTTTCATGTAAAAAAAAAAATGAAATTTTCACTTGTTATTCTGAATCCCGATATTAGTACTATCACAATCACACAATTGGACGGGATCCCGGGATTGGAGACCCTAGTTCATAGGTTCCCAACCTTTTTCGGGTGGCGACCCCTTTTTATAAAGCCATGTGACTAGGCGACCCCCCGAGGAATTTGAAATCCTCGATTTGCTATACTTTTTCGTTATTTTGTTGTTCAAATCCAAAATCGAAAAAAGTTGGCGATCCCCCTGAAAACCCTTCGCGACCCCCAAGTTGGGAACCCGTGCACTAGTTGGTACCGCTTGGGAAACAAATCCATAAAGCAATGTATCAACATGTTTAGTAGGGTATTTAAAACCTTGCCTGGGTAACCGACTGTAATTAAAGGAGTGATACCACACGGCGACGGGACCTGTTAAATTTTGAAACTGTATGTGATTCATAATAGATAGTTCAATAGAGTGAAGAATTTTATTTAAATCTTCCATATCAGGTATTAATTACTTTTCATTTCATTTATTACAATAGTATTCAATAGGTCAGTAATTAGTTATCTATGTCAATGCACTTGAAATGCATTAACTAAACGTTCTCTCTTTAATTAATATTTATTTATTATAATATGGATCTATGTAGTTTGTTTGTTTATTTACTATTTTGAAATGGGCCAATTGGTTTATATCTTTTGTTGTTTATAATAATCATAATAATTATTTATCCATTTAAGTATTTATTTTCCTACATGGGTAATTATCATTAAGCTCTATCTCCAGCAAGTGTTACAATTAGTAAACGATTATTGAATGTTTTCAAATGATTACTAACTAGACTTATGATATTTTGTTTCAATCTCTTGAATCGATATTTATATATGTCTTTGATTACTCTACTAAAAACGGTATTAGTAATTATTATAATATTTTTGAGAAAATTAAAACGAATCTATTAGAATCTGGTTATTAGATTAAAATTCAAAAAGTTGTCGTTTTTTTTTAAACGCTATTTGGTTACAGAAATTTTATTATCAATAAATTCACGCATTTTAAAGTCGGTAATAAAATATAATACTTCAACAATTAACGTTTTTCAATAGAACGGAGAAAATTCACTTATTCTTTTGGGGTGTGAAATTTTCTTGATTTTATTTAATATAAAATTAGCATTAATAAAAATACAATATTCCTTTGTACTTTATTTCCGCTTTATTTAAAAAGGTCAGGACCGGTTTCGCTCATGGCGAGCATTATCAACCGATCAGCTTATGCTCACTTGTGTTTTTATTATCATAATGGCTTTCCACCAAGTATTGACAGTGTGCTCCCTAAAAGTGATAAAATTATCAGATTGTTGGTTTTTCAAGAAACGTTTTGACAGCTAGAAACGCGTCTCCTATGATCGCGAAAATTTAATTATCGATTATCCAACCAGAATCATTCAATTATATTTATTAAGTGTAAGGCGGTGTTCGAGTGGTCAACGTCGTTGGCTTCGGTTATGTAGGTCACGGCTTTGAATCCCAGTACGGAGAGTTTTTATTGATGTTATATTGTTCAAAGGCATGGTTGTATGTTATGTCTTGAATCCACCCTCCCCCAACCATCCTATCGTAAAAATGGGGCGTAGCGAGAGCGATTAACCAACTCCTAGTCATGGCTTATTATATCCCTTCTAATCAACTGACTTACAAGCAGTTCTCGAGTAAACACTTCTGTATAGATAAACTCAATTTTAAGTCAATACTCCACACTTGTAGCGGAAAAGGTTAAAAACCATGCTGCCACAATTTTTACTCTAAGAATTTGCAAAGAAATAACAAATATGCAAAGTTAGCAGGTAACGTAATAAACTGGAGCGAACAAACATTAAAAACACTTTCGCGTACCAAAATCTAATCATTTTTGTAAACGAGATTTGTTTTGAAACTTGATGCCTTGAAATTTTATGAATGAAAGTCGCGTAAATGATAAATCACGCATTTCTTTTATGCCTGGTTATCATTTATCGTTATCAGTCAAGTTCACGCAGAGACTTTTGCATTGTATAATAATGTTATTTAATAATAACCTGTATGTCTGCTGAAGTTGTTGAAGTAAGATTATTTTATGTACACACAAAATTGCTCACAGAAGACTCGCCTACACCATACAGCAGCGATTTCCAACCTGGGAGGCGTGGACTGTTGCAAAGGGGGGCGCGAATAGCCCAAAATATTTATTTACCCCTTTAAAACGTGTCTTTATTACCATATGAAATAAAGGATGGAGAGGCGCGTAGATATTTTTTTCTTCCAAAGGGGAGCTTAGTAACATAAAGTCTGGAAACCACTGCCATAATGATGTGGTTCGAATCATTGTTAGTACGAACTGATTTTTCATTCGATTTATGCATTTGTGATCGATGGCGTGGATTTGTGTGATGCTTACACCTCTCTGCCACCCATCCGATTCTAAAATAGCGGAAGCGATTAGCTAAGTACTATTCTTGTCTTAGATCTATCATTCTATCTTTACTATATTAAAAAAAAGAGGTCGGGGGAGATAGTTACAAGCACTTCTTGAAAACAAACTTATGTTTACATAAACAGAAGTTTGTTTTTTTTTTTAATAAAAAAGAACAAAGATAATTTACTACCACTATCAGACAAAACAATAACCTATTTAAGTACGTTTGTTACATTAGAGATCGCTTTCGTCGAATCATATCGCTACCATAAAACAACAGTGAGATAACGTGAAAAAAGTTGATTTAAGATAAGTATGCCAATCGATTGCTGAAAGGTAAACCTTTATAATGAAACGCTGAAATATTTCAATTTAAAAAGAAAACGGCACATTTAAAAGAAAATTCTTACATTTAAAATTATTTATATTGCTATGTAACTTCAAAGCATCAGAAGGATTAGTAAAATAATTACATATAGATAATAGTATACAAAAAAACTTACCATTATCATAAACTAAATAAAACCATAATTCGCTATTTAAAAATTACGTCACAAACCTTGAAGTTCAATATTTTCCTTAAACTAGTATTTTCGACTTGTCACACTGTTGCTTAGGGTAGCGATATTCATAGATTGTATGCTAAGTCTAAGCTTTTTCCAAATTTTCCAAGCCAAATTTTCACATAGATCTCTCTTCGTGTAGTAATGAGTAGTAAGTACATACAAGGGATGAAGCACAGTGTTATTTTGAAACCGTGTAAAAAGAGAGTAGTGGACATTATTCGCGATTTTTTTTTAACCATGACTTCTTTCAATATTGTAGATGGAAGACCCGCTGTATATTGAAAAAAATAGTAAAACCAAGCAGGCGTGTATGTAGCTTACCATTATGTGGATGGTCAGCTGTCAGTTAAGACGATCCATCACTCGTACAAAAAATACATATTCCATGACACGAACGTCAGAATTCCCTGTAGGCGATATTTTTATCATTTGACATTTTGTATGAACATTTACTGTTATTACAAGATATCGCACCCCTGGAACAACACCGCCACAATCACAAGTTCGGGACAGGACTAGAAGTTAGCTAATCTACCTCGCCTACCCTCAGCTAGGATTGGATTTTACAATATTAAATATCTCAAAACATTTAGAACAATGCCACAATTAAAATATGCTACGTTTATTGTATTAAAAAAGCGTTATATTATGTATGCACTATCCATTCAAATCGGTTCGTAACTCATTTGTCAACGTCGTCGGCTTCTTAGACGGATCTTACGGGCTCGAATCCCGTACGAACAGCATTTTATCAATCAACTTCGGTACGAAGGCATGAGTTTTTGTGATGTTTGAAAATTCCCTCCCATCCTCCCAGGGACGTCCCGAGGGCATAGGCAAGTAGGCAGTTGCCTAGGGGCGGCAAGTCCCAGGGAGCGGCAAAAGATCACAGATTTTTTTAAATAACTAAATATTTTTGACACAAATTTGATTAAGAATAAATATTTAATGTCTTTGATAAACAAAATACCTAATCAAGAATTGTACTTATATAATCTAAGTGCATTTGAAGTTTACATTCTTTTTTATGATGTGTAGTGGAGGTAATAGTTTTTTTTTTATTTTTTACTGATCAATAATTCAAATTTGAGTTCCATCAAGCACCGTCAGTCGAAGTTCCAAATTACTAAAATAATATGGGCTTTTGGATCATCTTACACATATATTTTGAATCATCTGAAAGCAAAACGGAATAAGTGACAAAATATTTGTTTGAGCACGTAGGTGAGTAGAATTAGTATTGCTAGAATAATGTGAAATAATTTTAAAAAAATAGCGCTATTTTAGGGCTCTGCCTAGGGGCGGCACATAGCCTAAGAACGTCACTGCATCCTCCCATCATTAAATTAACGGAGCATAGCGAGAGCGGTTAGTTAACCACTAGTCCTGTTCTAGCCACGTTCTCCTTATCCAAACTATTTTTGAGAAAGACAGGCTGAAGCAACGAGCAGTTCTCGTAGAAAAAAATCTGATGAGATACCTCCATTGGAAGGCTATATGCTTTATATTGAAAAGGGGCACGGATTAATAAATACATATTCAGACTCTGGGGTGATGTCAAAGATGCTGTCAATTGTGTTATAAAATACTCGTGATTTGAAATATTGATTTGTTTTGTACTTTTTTTCATTTGGAAAGATTTTTTTTTTACTTTCATTAATTTCATCTTTTTATTTGAGATTGAGAAATCAAATGAAGAGCGTAATAGTAATTTTTATGAATTTTGTATTGATTTCAAGATTTACTAAATAATAGGTTACGCAAAGTAATCGCCATAAAATGTACTGATGTTTATTTTTTAGTTGATTTACGTATTACATTGCATTAAACATTTTTTATAATAAAATAATACATACTATCGAATGACTTGTTTGCATAATAACAAATACTCTTATCGTAGCTTAACTTTTTTTTTTCTGTGTAGGTATATTATTATTTGTTGGCCTTTTTTGCTCGTTTATTTTTAATAACCTACGCTTTGTTGTGTACTTTACGTTTGTATGAAATTCTATAGTGTCTTCTCCTCTTACACCATGACATAGTTTTTACAGGGCAGCTCAACACGCGGGAGCATTTAAAAACGCTCGTATATCAGTTTTGTTTAACTGACCAGCGAATTTTTTTCGTAATGAACATGATGATAACAAGATCATAGCTGTAATGAATGAAGATTCACATATTATTTTTTCTGTCGATATTTTTAAGTGTCGCGTCTATAATAATGAGAAGATTTGATAAATGTTTCTTTTTTTCAACAAATATTCGTTTTATTTTTAAATTTTGGCAGGATTTGAAATATCTTTGTCAAAAGAAGTATTTCTTATTCTTCCGCCACAGTAGGCAACATAATTCGTCGTTCGGCGTGTAATACCGCGTAAACGACAAGATGACAAGATTTTACTATGATGACTTTCAATGATATATTTTGGGTATTTTTTACAATTAAGTCTTGCTAAGCAACTTGTTATAAACTTTTTTTCTCTTCTGCACAATTCGTTTTTCATCGCTAAAGCAGTGTTGCACGCCTAACGAATAATATTATCGTGCCCAAACAAATCGATTCCGTGTGCGTTAGAAATCGTTGTCGGTGCTCTAAACGCCATTGCTTACTCAGAGTTAAACGAGAGCGGGATAAGTGCTGATTTTTGCTTTTTATAAACTTATACAAAAACAAGTATATTAACTTTAGTTATTTCGTGATAAAAAGGGGTTATATGCAATACTATTCTACCAACCGACTTCTGTATGTGACGGATAGGGCACCAGACTTCCCGAAACACGGACCTTGTAGTGTTTAAATTCGCACATAGCAATTGTTAACCCGCTATATATGATTTTGAAAAATAAATCGAAAAATAAGAAATCTAATTGTTGGGTCATAATGCAAAACGTGCTATTTCCAAAACTCGAATTTTTCAGTAGAGTCAAATACTATAACGAATGACACAAACAAAATAACATTTGCGTAAAAGTATGATTTGCAATTCGAAAACGACAGTGTTTTAGACATTTTATATTAAAATTAATAGGACCAGTCGATTCCTTACACTTGAATTACTCTATCTGCATACCTAACTCAATATCGCTAATTTTGGAAATAGTACGTTTTGCATTATAACCTCACAAATTTTATTTTTATGCTTGGCATAGGCATTCATAAATTTGAAAAAATCGGTGGCATTCATGTTTTTTTTGTCATGGAGATTTTCTTTTTTGACTCTTTCTTAACTAAGATGTGTAAATAGTACACGTGCCTTTTAATCATTTACATTTCTCTGTATAAATAAATACTCGGCCTAAAATTCAGGTATTCCTCCCTTATACATTATTTACCCATCAAGTAATGCAATAATAGAAGTATTGTAGTAGTGTTATATATATGTCATGAATTATGATTCACTTACGTTTGGATGATGTGTAACGGATACACAGCTCAGGAGCGGGTGTTTTTTTGCATAGTTAGGAAAGGGTTAATAAAGACGCTGAGCTGATGATTATAGAGCGGTCCGCCAATTTATCTTCCCTATTTCTGCAAAAGTGTCAATTATCAACACTGTGCTGCGCTAATGAGGACTTGTCTCATTCGCACTGCATCCGCAACGCTGTGATCTATAGGCCGGTAGTTAGGAATGTGCCATAGTGCGATTCGCTCATCTCGTTTTTCTTCTGGCATCATATTACTATAATGTGACCAGTAGTGAAAACTTTCAAAACGTAATTATTTCGTTTTTTTTTTAAATGGTGTTGCCATACGCGTCGAAGACCGGTTGAGTAAGTAAATAAAGTATGATTGATGTGGGATAGTAAATAGGCGAAATTTGGAGGAGGGCAGTTGCCAAATCGTTTAAACTCACGCCCTATTTTACCCGTAAACATAATACATAAACTCAATCTTCTTTTTACACTAAAGATACGTTCTATGCAAAACACCCGAGCAAGAAAAGATAATGTGTACACAGAAAATGAATGATAGGTTCCATTGAATTAGACCGATGGTTCTAAACCTGGGGTGCGAGAAAGCATTTCAGAGGGCTTAGGAGAAATTTTCATCATATGGTTGATAGCTATTTCGAATTATGTATTCATCGGAACTTATTCAGAATAGTTTTGAAGCTGAAAAAGTTATCAACCATAATATCGTCGGTAAATTTCTACAACCTCGTATTTCAAAAATGACTAATTTTCAGGAGACACGTTAATGTAAATTATTCTACCACTTTCGCTATAGCTTTCTATCGATATAAAACCCCACTGGAATGGTTTTGTCTTCAATATCTGTGAATAATAAGTTAATAAGGAAGGAAGCAAAGACGTTTCCATCTATGCCATCTTCTCTTCCATGCTAAACATAGCACATGATCATATTATTTGCCAACGTTTTTGTATTAAGTTAAGTTATAGCATGAAATATTTTTTTAGGATGAGTTAAAAGAATAAGTGTGTATTGAAATTCATTACATCAAAAAACTGTCAAAAGTTCTGAGACGTGTTTATCGAAAATTAAATTATGTTATTTTGATATTTTTTCACCTTATAACCATTTACTGACACTCGAAAGTAAATTTACTGTAATGTTTTTTGAATACTTAATAAATTTTGTCTGTTTTAGCCTTTCCATTTGGCCATTATACAAGCCATAGTCGATATGTCATTTTTTGAGAATGTTTATTTAGTAAGCTTTTATTACAATAAATATTATCTATTCGAAGATTCAAAAATAGCTACTATCGATGCCAATGACATATTTGGTAACATGACGAAATAATACAATTCATATTGATAGTCGGAAACTCGATTAAAAATTTCGCAAAAAGCCTCCCGCAGGTAAACGATATTTTTTTTAAATTTTGAACGCGCGGAAAAGGTTAAAAGGCGTATAAAATGGCTGCTCAGTTTGTTAAAAAAATAACGTACATAATAGCATTTTTTCGTCTTACAAATATCGTGACTAAAAGTGAAGATATCCGATGGTATTCAAACGTTGATTAATATTGATGCTATACAAAATTGATTTCGCAACTTTTTTGTATAAAAAAATATCGATGATGTGATGTATATATTGCATTTCTATTGGGTTGCGATTAGGGAATTCAATCCAGTGGTGTAGTCGCTTCATAGCAGAGTCATGGGTCCCAAATTTTTACAGACTCAAATTTATAGTTGCGTCACTGATTTAATCCCGAGATCCCGCATGGTTTTCGATGCACTTGATTGCGGGATTAGAAAATATCATCCTGGCACTTTCGGGAGTGATTTTCTCGTAAACAATACGCTGCCAATCTTCGAATTCACAAATATGATAAATCACGCCCCATCCATGTAGCATACATAAGACAATCTCCAATTAAAATCAGTTTTGAAAAAAAAATCTGCAGTAAAAAAAAAACGAAATGATAGAGTTTATTTACGGTGATTATTATCGTTTTTAAATGGATGCTAAAAATATCAAATTCTACCATATATTTTTCCCTTGTTCCTGATTGAACAACCATTCATTTACTAAGCGTCAGTTCAAGTTCATCCGTGCATTTGAACGCCTGAAGATGCCGAAAGGCGAAACCCGGGTCGTTAGTGACAAAACCTGTGAAAATGTACATAATTTGAACGATTCAAATTTAATATTGAAATTTCACCAAGCACCTTCAGTCGAAATCTTAAATTATATAAATATTATTAATTTAATTTGTACTAACACACAGCTGAACACGACTAAAACCAAATGAAATTTGTTCAACACCTGGATTCTAACAGTACTGCTTTACAGTAGCGAATCATGGCACATGACTCGGAAAAACCGTATACATACTGCGCTTAGAGAACAGATGTTTGTTTGGGACCAGCCTCGGGATCAACATTGGCTATGGGTTGAATTCCCTAGTTGTGATAAGTAACGTTCGTTATTCGAAACTCATACAAAAACGCTTATTTGATTCAAAACTTTTTATCAATTTTACGCGGTACGTAACTGCAGATTGAACAAAAGGTTTTTTTTCCATTTCGCCACCTTTGTGCCACTTACGTTTTGATATTATGAATTCAAAATGAACGCATAAAGCGCTGAACCAAGCTCAGTAGCGTAAACCGTTTCTAATGACTTGACAGTAAGTACAAACATTTCCATTTGATCGAATAATATTTATGTATATTTAGAAAAAAGATTTTTTCTGATTTATAAGTCTTCATAAATTATATCGGCGTACCGAGATCGATTAACTAACATATAATGCTGTGCTAGTTAGGGAATGCAATACCGGGATCCCGAGAAATATCGAGAAACATTTGAAAAGAGTAAACATACTGGTATTTCGTTATTGATAATTAAACAAAACCTAATTTTGAACGTAGAGAAAACATATTTCAATATTTTTTTCGCGATGAATTAAAATATTTTAAATCTGCTTAGAAAGAGTCGTGTCTATCAATATATGATGAGTTATTATAACGATGTATTCTTTTTTTAAGAAACCGTACGTTAAATATTTAAATCACTCGTTTATGATTGTGTATATATTTTAATAAGTATTGGCAATACCGATATTTCACATGAATTAACGAAATACCGGTAAATATATGAACCCTTTTAATGCTGCAGGGCCGAAAAATCGGCCCTCTTTACCTATGTGACGCTTTAGATACCAAATTTATACCTATTTAATTTTTATTTGAATTATGTGAGCTATTCAACAGATGCCTAAAATGAGCCCGGCATATCAATCTATCCCATGGGCCTTTATCAATCTTTTCGCAATGTAACGTTACATTATAGATAAACTCAATTTTTTACACTTGCGTGCAAATATGCGAAAAAATAGGTACTTAGTAAAATAATAAAATATTTTTTTTTCATTCAATGACTACCAATAGATTTTGCTACATAATGACATAAAAAGTGTTTCAGAATTAATATGTTTTAAACTGTTAAAAGAGGAACTAAGTTTTATTTGTTTTAAATTTTCTTTAATGAACGTTACTATTTTTTATTGTTGTATCTACTATGTACTATGTTTTTAAAATGCAGATAATATCTCCGAATATTATTTCCATAGATAATAGATAATGCAAGTATTCTTTTAAAGTTCCTGAAAAATGCTTTTCAATACTTTTTTTGAAAATTTGTAAAAGACGATTTTTTTCTATTAAAAACTCATGGCAATTTTAGCATATGCATAGCAAAATCGTCCGGCATTAAAAGCGTTAATGCACGTCCGCTGTCGCAATCTTTTGTGCTAGCCCCATCCTTATATCCCCATTCTCTCAAAAAATAATGATTACAATGACATGCAGTGTTAACAATGTTTACATGCTTCAATTGGTGAGTGGATTCAAAATTATCGAGTTCAATACCTTTATAAACACTGGTCGATGATGTGTGTATGTATAATGCCAATGGGCAGAGTTTTTTTTACCTTCATGAATTTAACGCTACTGAGCGATCTTCGAAGACAAAAGCACACGATATTATTCATTCCGGCTCGATCTGTCGACATCACTTTAAAATAAATTATTATTGTTGCGCCATCAAGAGAGTTAGTGACTTTCGTTATCCACCTTCTGCAGGTTTGTTGCGCGGCAAAAACGTGATATGTCACGGCGCAAGATATTAGGGTGACAGAAAAAGTAAATTACGGCAAAATGGCGAAAGTGTGGAAAACCGCAGACGGAATTTTTCTCGCTATTCTGTAATGAAAAGATGTACCCAGACAGCCAACCGCAATGTTCTAAATCAGGGCTGAGCAAACGTGTGACTTATTTATTTCGAATGCTATCAGCAACTTGACATTTTTTTTATCCTGTCGTCCTAATGCTACGACGCTAATGCTAAATTTAAATAAATATAAATATGTAACCGCAATTAATACCTTTGGTTCTGATTCTCTCTTGACTTCAATTCTGTAGCTACGTATCATATATTATGTATAGTGGCATATAAATCAGATCAATAAATATGTCATTTGATTAACGCTTGGAAATTTCGCTGCTGTTTTCTTTAGCGGATTATGTTAACTGACTGCGATTTAGAAATATGTACACGCATAGTTGAAATATCTTTTTAACTGATATTAAAGTAACGAAGTCGGAAGTAATCTTCCAGTAAAATTAACGAAGCGAATTCTAAGGTAAATCAGTATAGCGAATACTTCTGATTATCCAATGCTTATGATTCAATGCACCAAAATAGTGTCGTGAATCAGTTTTTTGCCGAGTGGTGGAGGTGCGTTACGAGGTCTGCACGGGACAGGGCCTGGCCCTCGGGCTGCTATCCGGCCCGCGGGCCGGGCTCGGGCGAGTAAGTGCAACTGAGATTCGGGCCCGGGTAAGAAATTTATTTCTTCAGAAAAATATTTCAGACTGTTCGTGTTTGGACTTGTCAGTTTCTAACCGGCCATGGCAAGTTCAATGCTAAACTATTCGCGCTGGGCAAGTTGGTTTTAAGGCCGGACTGCTCTTGTGGGTATGCCGAGCAGTACGTTAATCACGTTCTGTGGGACTGCCCTGAGATGGAGTCCGAACGAGCAGAACTGTTTGCTGTGGTCCGTCCTCACACGGGCCCAATAGGCCACGCTGACTTGATTGCAACCAAAGCTAACTTCACGGCATTTGATAAGTTTGCCAATTCATATGGGGATCGTCACAACCTTGATTCCTCTCTAGAGTCATTAAACTCGTCTACATCGACGAGCTCTCAGTATACGGACTATACTCAAGATACTTAATATCGAATAATTACGAAAAGCGATTGTACTTTTTCAATTAACGGTTATACTATTCGTGCGTTATTCTATTTGACGTTTCGAATCAATTATTCCTCGTTTCCTCATTACCTCCTTCGAGAGGTAATCTCTTTCACAAATAACAGAATCTTGGTCGGAATTTGGGACTGTATCTGCATATTTGTTCCATAGAAATGTGCAAAAATGTGCATAGCGCCCAAATATTATGTCATCTTTGCTATGCAATTAGTTTCTTTTCAAATTTAGAATAGAGCCTTGAAATTTTGCGAAAGCACACATATAATGAATAGCTACTTATTTATCGGACAAAACACACAGACAGCGTGAATCCATATAGACACTCTTTGTATGTGTGATTCGCGTCGGTTTAAATTTCGAATGCAAATTTGAATCTGTGCGCTATTACGAGATGTGATGTGAAAGATGTATTCTTTCGTTGTTTAAAGCTTCGAACAAACGATTCAAATATTGTTTCTCAAAAAATAAAATTTACATTCAATTTAAATACATAGCTTTACCGCTCGGCCACGGCTATCTTCAAAAAATATATTTATCATCACTAGTAATTTGTTGTTAAAAATTCAGGTCGAATTTTGTATTTAAACAAACCGTCACATATTTAACTAAAATCTTTCCGATAAATTCAAATATTTTAAATCTGCCAAAAGTTGTACCAATGTTGACAGGTTTCATAATTGAGAATTCCAAGAATTATATCTTCGCATTCATGATCTCATGGCATCGTTCTACATCAGTTTTCAGGAAATCTTAAATGGCAAAAATATTGGCTCGATTGGAATACACCACAATTTTTCCAAATGAATAATCCATTATATCTTTATTTATAAATAAAGATATAATGTGTCCGGAGTGTTCGATGTACGGAAGTGTCTGTGTATGGAAGAATCTGTCAACGGAGTAATCTTGTTTGGAGAATTTGTTTTCGGAAGAATCACCGAACCGATATTCTTATATGAAATTCCAGTTCATATAATCTATTCGTCTGGTATTGCAATCCTGCATACGTAAGCGAAACTGGTTCTTCATTAGTATTATATTGTGTTTTTAGACATGTGTTTAATGAAATAATTCTTGTTATTCGCTTCGCCAAAATATGAATGAAACAAAACATAACTATTTTCTCCAGCATCTCATTATTTATTTTAATATCATTAGAAATTATACTTCATTTGCTGTTATTTGTTGATAAAATACTTACCTCTGTTGAGTGTTGTATAAATATGGAAATTTAGATACATGTTGTGCATATATATAGTTATCAGAACAACTCGGTTGTCGATGCTTACTTGTGGGGCGAAACTGATCGTGTCGTTAGTCGAAAGAATATCTGAACGCAGTAGTTTTTTGTAGATATTTTAAACGAGGTTTCATCATGTAGATTTTTTCATTTTTTGAAGCAATATTGTTGATTGTTATGTCTTAAATTTGATGGAATATATGTGTATACTTTTGGTATAGTACGTACCTATCCCACAATTTTTACATTATATTTTTTTGCTACGAAGAAGATGCACAATAAATATAACGGGCATATTCAGTAATCGATATGGTGTCCATAAAACTATGCGTCTTGATTCTTGATATTAGTTTTGTGTCTATTTAACGGAGTCACTGCAAAGAAATAAAATTGCGAAATATTTCTTTCATTCACATCGATCTAAGTATACCTATTTGAAAATAAACTGATATTCATCGATGATTTGCAATCGAGTGTTTGTTGGAACATCTTGTTTTTTTTTTTTTACTGAGACTAATGATTGAGTGTTCAGACCTATTCAATTACGTATTCAGGTTTCAAACTAAACAAATGCTCGTTTTGTGCATTAATTTAGGCTATTCCAACACAAAACAAACCCGTTGTTTTGTGTTCCAAATTTGGTTGAATCAGAGTATTTTCTTCAGTTTCGGACTGACCCTTTTTAAAAAGTTTTGTTTTTTGTTCAAATTTAGATGAGACTTATTAATGAGTTTTTTGGACTGAATTAAGGTTTTCTAATGGTTTTATCTAAAACTTTATTATAATAATGATATGACGGTCAAATTATGTTTAAATAAAACAAGGTTTTTATTAAACAAATAATGAGTAGACATAAATCAGTTCAATCATAGTTCACTTCTAACCATGTCGAAATAGTTGTCCACAATATATGATAATCCGTCTGCAATTAATAAATTCTTTATTGTGTAGCAATTATCTTAAATGTTAGCTATCCACTCAAAAATGGTTTTGTAGATAGTTTGATATCGAAATAGCTATCAAAAATTCTTATGATAAATCCTTGTAGATTCACAATTTTATTTTAATGTTATTCTGAAGTACGTGCCAATACATTTACACCTTTTTACACATGATGCTCGTTTTACACGGATTTTTTACACATTACTGAAATAACTTGATGTAAGGAAATGGGCGAAATATGTTTATGAACTGGTTGTTTTGATTTAACACGGTTATACACGAAGATAATTACTGTCAATTATTTTTCAGAAAGCAACGAAGAATACGTGTAATTTATATCGGTACTTATTTTTGTATAATTCTTGAACGAAGATTATCGTGTTAAAATGAAAATAAAAAGTATATTTATGTTTAGAAATTGTAAGTAAGTTATTGAGTCTATCTTTAATTTTTCTGTTTACCACGAATTTTTGATCCGTGGTCCATATAAAATCCTGCGTGCAAAACTAATCGCGTGTATATATTATCGAAAATTTGGCTGTCCTGTTACGAAGATGGCTGCACGAAAATCAAGTTATGATAAAATGTGTCAATTGAGTTACCCAATTTCATGTTACCACCACAGAGAGATTGGACGTGTTGCTAAGATGGCAGCATTTTGATCGATTGCATTGAACAGAAGACATATTCAAAGATATGTAATTGGTATTCATATAGATCGACTGCGCGATACCGAATTTGCATGTTTCTTGAAATCGCATATTTACATAGTCTCGTATAATTCAATGATTTAAAGATTGTTCCCGACGTATAAAAATGCAGATACCGACAAATATAGTATACATATAAGAACAATACTAGAATTGAAAATGGCAACAGTGTTCGCTGTTCGATAGACATTTTCATAGACAACGGCTTGACAAGCAGGTGAATGCAAGTCGTTTGATCTTTATTGATCGAGACTTTATTTATTGAAATTGCTTGATGTAAAATGTGTAATATAAAGGTCAAAATATTAATATTGTGTCTCAAGACAATATTAATAGTCTATTGTGATATATTTATCTAGTTTTATGTTTATCTAATATCCAATCAGCTAATGAAAATACCTACTAATAAACATAGAACGCAGTTTTTTTTGTTGAATCGAAGCACTGTTCTTTTATGACAAACGAAAAATATTAATTTTAACCGTTTGAATCTGGAATTTGTTTTCAAACGCTTGGAACTAGGGTTGCCACCTGTCCCGAATTGGCCGGGATTGTCCCGGAATTGGAAGCGCTGTCCCGGATCCCGAATGAGCACTAAATTGTCCAGGAAATTTTGAGCGAATTGAGGATTTTAAATTCCTCGGTGAGCTAAAAAAAATGAGTTTCGGAGATCCCGGGAAATGCTGGTATTTTGGGCGATTCGGTAAATTCCTGGGTTTTTCGATTCGAAAGTCAGCAAATCGGACAAATGTCCCGGATTCACTTGCAAGAAATCTGGCAACCCTACTTGGAACACGGGAGTTCTGATTTTTAAGAGAACAGTTAAGTTGAATTATCAAAATAACCTAAAATACTTATAAACGTATTTTTATGGTATTTGTCTGACCATGGCAAGCGTTGATCGACTACGTATATAAAGTCATATTATGCTAAAACAATCAAATAGATTGAGAATTATACTTATTAATTTCAACACTTTTGCTATATATTACGTTTACATTAACATCCAGATTTGTTGTGAACGGTTTGACAACAATTTACAAAATAAACTAAACTTCAACATACAAGTTATCGTTATAATATGCAAATTAATTAAAAAATCGCCAAAAGTTCATTGAACAGCACCACTAGATAAATTAAAGCAATTTAAAATTTCTATTTCGACTCTATGCTTTTAAATGACTAGAAAAAAATCATCGTTCATGTGAATAAATTAACGCAATTAAAAAAAATAAACACCGATCTGAATCAATATGACAGTATGATCATTTTTTAAATTAATACATATTCCACCAGAGATTTTACACTGCGCATTTTCAATAATAATGTAATTGGTAAGGCGATTATAAAAGTAGATTTTTGTGTCAAAATATTAATTTATTTGACATTGAATCGCTATCCAACATATAGCAAATTTGCTTCTTTACCACATCATAATATATGTGGGCATGACATTATGACCCAAACTGATATGGCCGTTTTTTCATATTGGGTATATTCTTACAATGTATCGACTAACAAGATCTATTTAATAAGATTACTGAAGAATTGTCTTTTTTTAATACTTGTTAAGGTTCATAGTTCTTCTCTTGTAAACTCTCAACCAGGGATGGACTGGAGGGGGCTCGGAGGGGATCTCGCGAGCCCCTTGTTAAATTTCGGCGCGGCCGGCGAGCCCCTTGTTATTATAAGAAAATCATTCGTCTTAGATCAAATCATCACATAACTGCAATTTTTGCAGATGGTTAAATTTGAAAATTAGTTGTCCCTTCATTTTTTCATTCAGCATTGTGAGCTTTATTTATCTATTTTCTGTTCAAAGGCATGGGTGTTTGTGATGCCTTAATATTGCCTCCCACTCTTCCGATCTTTCAATTCAACTAGGCGCTACCATTAATTAATCATTAGTACTGTCTTATCCTTATCATTTTATTCCTACTACCCTTTTTAAAAAAGAGATGTTTTGCAACTAAATAACAAGCAGTTCTCGTAGAAAAATAACTTTTGTTGAGATACCTTTATTAGGAGGCCATACGCTCGACATTGGGAGCGGACATGGATAAAAAAATGAATAACATTTACCGAGCCCATTGTTAAGATATTGGCAGCCCACCGCTGCTCTCAACCCACTCTCCCAATAATTTTAACCACCCAAAAGCATGGGAATTTAAGAACTAATTAATAATTGTTAGTATTCAACTACTTAACTGTTTTGAGTCCTTACTTTGTTAAATGTTTCCATTAAATTAACTTAATGGATCTGCAAGACTTCCATTCAGCTATCCGAAGTTTGCATGTCAATTGAGTTGTCCTTACAGGTAGAACCCGCCGAATGTGAACAGAATATTAAAAAGTTTTCCTTGAAAAAAGAATCTACTATTGCGAAAAATATGAATCACCGTTCGTGCTGGTTTTATAACACATATGTAATTCGCGTTAGTCACCAATAACTAACAGGTCACCAAGAATACAATTTAAATTAAGTATATTTTTTCAAAAAGGGGAAATAAAATTGAATTATTATATATTGTAATCATGCTAAATCCCCATTAATGCAGTCAGTGGAGAATTTCGACTAGAGTTGTTTGACGAGTTCTGCGAGTTGTTAGTCATGACTCATGTCAGAAGTATGGTTTTTTAAAAACAAGAATGGCAGTTAGGCAGTGTGGTTTCGGATACAAACCGGACTCTCTTTGTGATCCCGGGATTTCGGAATTGATAATTTTTACAATCCCGGGACTCCGGGATCGAACAGTCACCAACCATTAAATCGTGTATAAATTCGGGATTGACATTTTTTTGAAGAAGAATTCAAAAATCCAAGAAATAACGGAATTCCCAAAATGAAATAAAATTGGGACCCTTTTTAGCCCTCGTGCAACTCAAATCCCGGGATTAGAACTATCGCAATCCCAGGATTTCGGGATCACAAATTTGGACGGGATACCGAGATTTGAAGGCTCTATTACGAACGTTAGATTAAAGCTTAAAAATATTGATCGCTCTGCTATCCTCAATATTGGCGTTGCATTTAAATAAAAATTGTGGAATATGACGGAGCCAGAGGCAGAAATTCGTAAAAAAATGACTTATCTATGATAGAAAATCATAGATATGAAAATAGTTATAAAACATTCATTTCAGAAGCAAACCTCGCTTTCTTCATTCTAATTGTTTCCTCTCATACAAACAGTTACATGTCAAAATGGTCGCTCAGTATATTTGGTGACGTTGAGATGAATCACAATATTCTACTGTAAGATAAAGTACAGATAATTAACATTAATTTGATATAGTTTTATCGGTTTTTGACGTATCTGTCAAAAAAACATTTCCCCGTTAAAAAGCTGCATTTGCTTTTTTTCTTCTCATATGTAAATTGTAGATATTTTTCACTATTTATTGTAATGTCTTCTGATAAAAATGGACGATATTAAACGTTTTGTCAGATATTTAGATTAAATTATCACAGGTCTTTTTCAATTGTGACACGCTGAATACGTGGGAGCTGTATGTAAAAAAGTAATACCACTATATGTATTCATACTATTTTCAAAGCCTCGCTTTATACAGGGTTTTGGATCTAGATGAAATAATGACGCGATAGATTCTTCAGGATCATTATTCTGACGTAACATGCTTATTGCGGCATTAGCAGCCATGTTTTCGTGGGTGTAGGCTACTTTACTACATAAATAATGCATCACGATGTTTTGTGGTCTACCGACCTCCTATCTAATTCTGGTCTGTCTGTCCCTTGTGAAATAAATTATGTATTCGAATGTCTCTCTTTTTTGCATTTTCGCTACTTTAAAATACGCTCAACTACGAAACTTATGCGGGGCTTGGGTTTTTAGTTTCTAATAAATCGTGAAGGTAACAGGATTATATAGGGTACGGTGAGGTTTGTTCTCCTAATTTATCTTAGTGATTTTAATCGTATATTTAGTTTTAAGTGCTATCGAATAATTGATTCATATTCCCGTCGCCGAATTATACTCCACTCTTAAATTGAATTACTATCAATCCAGGCTTCACATACTTGAGTAGAATATGAAGTAAAATGTGTTTTTCAATCACATGTTTTTTTTCTATCGACGGGTTTGATATTTTCATCCGTTTCTTCTTTACTCAATTATGAAAACAGGACGTAGAGAAAGATTACGTATTCAGTCCTATCTTAACTTTTTTGTCTATTGTTTTTTTTCATTATTAAAACCTGGTTAAAGAATATTCGAGAAAGTAGCTGTCAAACTTTGTTTGATTAACTTGAAATGAAAACTTATATACTTCCCATTAAATCACAACTTATCATCAATTTTGGGTTGGTACAAATCAACATTTCTTCATAGAATTG
This sequence comes from Himalopsyche anomala, assembly GCA_031772345.1. Taxonomy (NCBI): domain Eukaryota; kingdom Metazoa; phylum Arthropoda; class Insecta; order Trichoptera; family Rhyacophilidae; genus Himalopsyche; species Himalopsyche anomala. The sequence continues at coordinate 14,037,962 of CM062833.1, read as the reverse complement.
GACCTAACGCAATACCGGAGATATATATTAAGACGTTACCAAGCATTAAGTTTGAATATGCATACAGTGAATTAACTAGGTTTTCAATTATCTTTTTTTAAATTTATGTATAACGGAAAAATAGATTAATTATACCATTATTCAATCGAAGTTGGCCGATGGTTTAAATCATAGGTTTCTAAGGAGGAACAGTTCCGCCTGCCTGTGGGCGTTGAAGGGATTCAAGTGGGCGTTAAGGACCAAGGCAAATGTGCGTCGAAGTAGTGTGCTTTATTCTATAAAGTGGGTCGGCAAGAAAATTTCCTTCCCAGAAAGGTTGGAAACGTCTGGTTTAAATTAACATATATGATGAAAACATTCCAAATTAATAACTGTTATTTCACCCTTCTTACTAATTCTTAAATACAACTAGTAATATTATAATCCGGGTGAAACAAACACCTGTCAAAAATCGCTCAACAATGCACCGTGCGCTGTCAGTCGAAATTTGGCGCCTCAAAAAACCAAAAGCCTCAATCTGCGCCCCACTGATCATTCTTAGAGCCGGCGCCTGTGTGCGCCGCACACTTCGCACACGCATAGGGCCGGCCCTGACTGTGTTACAAACAGATCAATCAAGATAAATATATTAAACCGTGATAATTATTGTGATACGTCATTTAATTGGGTCAGAAATATAAAACCGTCTAATTAAACTAACTAAATATTATTACCATAATTCATTACAAATATTTTTATATATCACGATTTTATACTTAAAATACAAATATGTTACAGATAGACAAACATATGAACTCAGACAAATTTATTTTTTCGTTATTCAAATACCTGTTTTAGATATAATGAAAGTAATTTCTATGGAATAATTAGGTATACCAAAAAATTGGCATACAATTATTCAGACTGTGGGCTTGTTCGATCAAATGTCGCGCATCGTTGCCTTGTTAACGTGAATGTTGTCATAGGGAAGGGGCTTTTAACAATGACGTATGCAAATGTGCATTGTGTTATATTGTCTGCTGCCTAGTTACATTCAACCCATACTATAACAATCGTTATATTCTCAAATCTGAGTTCGTTATTATTTCCTTTCGTCCACTCTGTAACCTTGACAACATGCCAATTTTAATGTCTGAATATCACGGTTAAAAATCAACTTACTGACCTACTAAAAATTTCGATCGCATAAAAAATATTGAATGTCGGTTAAAATGATTGTTGATAAAAATTATGCCAACCGGTTTCTGGCAAGTGAATAATAATTTATTTTGTTTGGTGTTCGCTGACTTCTGATATCGGATTATTAATTTATGCACCGTTCTTGTAGACGTGTTTGCAAATTGGTTGAACTTGTCGCGGTGAATCTAATACATCCATGGATAATAGAGGCGTAGAATCTAATAGTTGTGTTTTATGTTCATATCACATCCTTGGTTATTTATCACCATGGCGACTTCCTCATTTAGTATAGAAAATGTGTGTTTTTTTTTTTTTTTTAATACTTCTAATTTAAAATTAAAAAATATTTGGCATAGCAGCTAATGCCAATGCGCCAAATATTTTAAAGTTGAAAGATCATACGAGAAAAACTCGATGAAAAATTGTTTTAAGTCACTCGAGATCAACTCGAGATAAATTTAAAAATCTAAATTTGACATTGACTTTATCTGGAACCTAGACCCGAACCCAGACCAACAGAGCAAGCTCTAACCAACTAGACAACAACGGGCGCCATTTGCAAGAATATAATCATTAAGGTTCTATGTTAGGGGTTCACAAACTTTTCCATCGAAGGGACAATTTTGAAATAAAAAAATATTTGGCAGGCCACCATTTTTTTGTTGTAAATATTTTCTGTTCTTTAAAAACACACTTCGCCCTGTGTGGTCGAGTGGTCAACATCGTTGGCTACCGCTACGGAGGGCACGGGTTCGAATCCCGGTACGGGCAGTTTTATAAATTGATTTTTCAATCGATTTATGAATTTCTGTTCAAAGGCATGGATGTATGTGATGTCTTGAATTCCCCCCCTCCCACCCATCCTATCATATGAACGGGGCGTATGGAGAGCGATTAGCTAACCACTAGTCCTGTCCTTTCCCTTTCTTTCTATTCCTACTCTCTTTGGAAAATGAGAGGTTGAGCAACTGAGTAACCAGCAGTTCTCGTAGAAACATTTCTGTTGAGATAAACTCCATTAGGAGTCCATATGCTCCATATTGGGAGCGGACATGGAAAAAAAACACAAGGCAAACAATAATAAAATCATTTCATTGTGTATATTTTTACTTTTAACTAAAAAAGTTTATTTTTCACCATGTGTGAATAGGTTCAAATGTGGTGTGAATAAGCAAAACAGTTGCAATTTGTTTGTCTGTTGATTCTCATCATAAGCTTGATTTATTGATTCTCATTGTAGAAAATGTATTATCGCAAATATATGTACTTCCAAATAAAGTAGCTATACATATGATGAGCATGTTTAACAAATATCAAAATGTCTGCCCATTTATTCTTGTAGGAGGATGTTTAATTTGAAAATTAAATTTTAATATTCCGTATGAAAAAATATGTGTGTAAATAAACTAAATCTCGCGGGGCACCACAACATGTCACGCGGCGCCCACTTTGTGAACCCCCGTTTTAAGAGAAATGTTTCAAGGTTAATGCGTCTTCAATAAAACCTCCCTCATATTCGAAATACCGGTATTTATATTTTCGTCCGGTATTGCAAATCTTAGTTTAGTCTTCAATTTATTTTGTTTATCACGTAGCTCTCCGTTGTGTACCCAGACTTGTCTGATTTCTTGGAGAGATGATTCGATTTTCAAATGTGTTTCTTGCCATCTCTATCGGTTTTATAATGCGAGAGGTAATTTCATTTGTGGTTATTGATCGGTGCTCCTAATTGGCCGTCGGCCGTGAATTTGCGGCTGCATTTACATACATACGTGCTGGTGGTGGGTCAATAAACTTGTCACCTCCCCATTTGCTTAAGCTTACGCTACAATTCATATAACTTGAGTACGATCAATGTTGTTGCTTATTTTTTTAATAACAGCTTATTCAAGTACGTCAACAGTATTCCAATTACGTACACTGAACCCCCTTTTTAAATGTTTTTTACACGATTTTGAAGGTGCAAAAAAAAGATAAAACATCGAACATTCATTTGACAATGCGTAACAACACAACAGTAATTTGGAATTTCCTACATCCTTCGCATGTACTTACTACTCAGTACTATGCGCAGATATAGGTATGTGGTAGTGAATATTTTTTAAATAAATAATAATGGTCAAGTTAAGTTTTAATCTGTGTTTAAACAAAGCGATAAAAAAATATGCAAATTCCATATCGTCGTTCATTTTATACAACCCGTGTCACAAAAAGTACAAGTTTTCAGGAGACAAATAAATTTACGTCGAAATGTGTTAAATTCTGAATTTATTACATTAAAAAACGCAAAACTGACAAAACTTGAGATAGGTGCTTATAGAAAATTAACGACGATATGTGATTTACTCTGAATTTGGGATTTTGGCGGTTTTGTTCAGAAGAGCGATTTAGCGAATTAGATATACGGTGACATGCTATCGATAGCTTAGTTACATAGTTTACCACTAGAAATTGAAAGTTTTGAGATAGGACACATCGACGTTTTGACACATCTAGTCTGAGTTATAAAAAAGTGATAATTATTATTTTTCTCATCTTTTTACTGAATCATTTAGTTATTTATTTCAATTCAACTACAATTGATTGAAACGTTAACAAAACCATGGCATGATATTTCGGATTGTATTTATATGGAACTGAGAGAAGATTGTTTATATTAATTTATTGCCATATGCAAAACTAGTATTTTTTTTATCTAGTTAGCAACATTTTTATAACTTGATGACGTTCTATGCTAAATCTGTTTTTCTTCCATTGTACGTTCATAGACTACTAAGTATTACTACTGATAAACGTTTTTATAGAAAACTCGTGACGTCAATTCTATAATGTATATTTAATTCACAAACTCTTTTGCACAATTTATTTTTTGTTACTAATGCAGTGGTGCATAGTATGTTTGATTTCGCAGAACGATCGAAGCATTATCAACAACATGCGCATCTGGCTGAAATTTTTAAAACTAAAATTTCTCTGAACATCAACACTTCAATCCAAATTTCAATCGATATCACTTTCACGGTGTGTATAATTAAATATTAATTAATTATTTTTTTCTTTTCAGATACGGTAAGTGGGCGTCGACTGTTGGAGAACGCCCGTTGAAGGTTGACACAGTTACATATTAATACTCGACGCTGGTTTTGTTCAGAATGTTTTTTTGTTCCGCTTTATTAACCACTTATATCCCGATATAATCATTGCATGTCGGATATATTGTTTCTGAAATGACTGCTATTGTGCTATAACTGTCAGTTACGTGGTAGAACTCTAATAAGGTAAATGTAATAAGGTAAATAAAGTCAAGTATTTAATTTTACAATAATCATATGATATAATTGAACTATCTTATAATCCATGATGATAAATACACCATCAAAAAGAAAGACAATAAAGCATCTCACTCTTAACATTCTAAATTGAATTTAAAGTTGTTCTACGAAAAAAAACATTGCTAAACGATATTATTTATTAATTTTAAAAGAAAAAATATCCAAAGTATACGTATTATGTGTAAACTTCTTATGCAGTCTTTATTCGATGTTACAATATAATTATTAGTTTGTTTTATGTCATTGATTATGTCTATTGTCACTATCCGAGAAATCTACATATGCCCAAATTCCCTCTATCTTCCGAAACACCCATTATTATTTATGGTTGTCTCCGTTGAACGTGTTGATTGGAGTCTTTAGTTATTTTTCAGAAAATCCTTCTAAGTTTTTCGAAACACGGTCTGATTTGTAATTCTTCACTGCAATATTTGATGTATAATTAAAATTTAACATGTTAGCGCAAGCAACATGCCAGTATATCCCTTCTTAGCAGTGACGTTATGTGCCGCCCCTAGGCAAAGTTTAAAACAGTGTTTTTACTTTTTTTTTTTGAAATTATCTAATCTGCCGCCTATAGTGCTGAGATCGGTAAATGTCATATTTAAAGATGATTTTTGCAATAAATTTAACTACTGTTTACCCATCGGTCATAATATTATTAGCATTGAAAATATTTTTGTCGGATTTTTTTAAAATCAAAGACCATCATATTTATTCTAAGCCAAATTCGTGTGTCAAAAATATTTAGTCATTTAAAAAAAACTGTGATCATTTGCCGCTCCCTAGGACTTGCCGCCCCTAGGCAACTGCCTACTCGCCTATGCCCACGGGACGTCCCTGCTTCTTAGTTAGTTTGTATAAAATATTTTTTAACTAGTTTTGACGATGGCGTCAAACCGAAAAAACTATCAACTATATATACCCTATAATTTTGTAAAGCTTGATAATTTGCTGTATTTAATTAACTTATTACGAATATCCTTTCATTTGGTTCTTAAATAAGGTGAAAAAATAACAAAGTATTTTAGTACATCATTTTTTTTATTTATATAGTTGATAGCTATTTTGGTGTATGCCTTCATCACAACTATGTTTAAACTTACATTAACATACAGGCTTAAAAGAGATACGCAATCTATCCTATAATTTTTTAAAAAAATGTATATTTTTAGAACTTAAGAACCAGTTCTTCAATTTTCTCTAATAAATGAATTTCGACTCACTTTGGAAAATGTCTATATCACCTCAAGTTTGCCCAACAAGTGTTCAACAGACCTCATTAATATTTCATCCGAATCGATTTTCGGAGTTTCCGGTTACGTTGCATCTCATTTGCGGAGTTATTTCAACAGTGATTTCAAAAGTTTTTAGGTATACAAACAAGCTTCCGATTGCATACTTATATGTATATGATACCTTAATATAAACCTACGTATATTATATTGTTAAGATACATTTTGCAGGTTACAGAGAAAACGATATTAAATTGAGTAACATACTGTCTGTACAGTAAAAAAAATCATTTATTGTTTTACCATTATTACCTGCATGGAATCCAACAAGTTGACATTGCTGACAGTTGTATGCAGGTAATTGAATAAACCGTTTCCGAAGGTTTATCCTTTCAAAACGTGTTTACAATGAAGCCTTCTATCGCTGGTTTAATAACCTCTTAATAAAATCATACATACATTAAAGAATGTGACAATATTTGAAAACTTATTGATAAATGAATTCCAAAATAGAGCCTCTCACGTACGTATATTTTCTACAAAAACGAAAATAAAATAAGCTTAAATATATTTTGTACTTTTTTTATTTCTATAGTTCAGTGGTTTTTAACCTTTTCGAAGTCACGGTGTACTTTATGTCATAAGAAAAAATGACGGTGCACCAAAATCAAACGAGGAGAAAACAAAGAAAAATATGCGGAAATAAACATTACAGTTTTTTTTTATCCGTGTCCGCTCCCAATGTGCTCCATATGACCTCCTAATATAAGTATCTCAACATAACTTTTTCTACGAGAACTGTCTGTTACTCAGTCGCTCAATCTTTCTTTTCCGATGAGAGTTGTAGGGATATAAGGATACGGCTAGAACAGGACTAGTGGTTAACTAATCGCTCTCGCTACGCCCAGTTATTGAAGGATCGGAAAGGTGGGATGGCATTTTTAGACCTCACAAACACCCATGCCTTCGAACAGAAATCGATCGAAAAAAAATACTGCTTATAGTTTATCATATGTTAGCTGAATGTATCTCTTTGATCTGTATTATAGGCGGTTGCAGTATAGATATAAAATTTTGTGTGGATTCGAATATTTGAATTGCCAAACCACTCTTTGACTGACTCATTAGTCGCCCACCGAAAGTTGTCTCTCCAAACTTAAAGATGACCAGTTTGCTCCGGTTGTATAATGGTTCATCAGTGTAATAATAAAATCACAAGATGCATTCGTACAACACTTGGTCGTCTAGAGTTGAAAATAGAAAAGCCGATGCGTGCGCTGATCCATCATCATCAGTCACGCGATACTTCCTGACACGTGTCTAAACATATTCTGCTTCAGAATACTATAATGCACTTCGTATAATGCTCGCGGCAATCTTTTATAGATTGTTTTTCCCTCAACGTTTTTTGTCTTTTTTTCTACCAGGGATTGCAATATCTGATGAACATATCAATACCGGTATTACAAGTACATCAAACCCGCCATATAACGTTCCCCCGTACAGAGAAGTTTCCTACGGTGTATGCTGATTTCCCCCGTATAGCTTAGTTTTATCCATGTCCGCTCCCAATGTGGAATATATGGCATCCTAATGAAGGTATATTAATAAAAGATTTTTTCTACTAGAACTGTTTGTTACTCAGTCGCTCAATTTTTCAAAGAGAGTAGTATGAATAGAAGGATAAGACTAGGACAGGACTAGTGTTCAACAAATCGCTCTTACTACACCCAGTTATTAAATGATCGGAAAGGGTGCGAGGGAATTTTTAGACATCACAAACACCGATACCTTCGGACAGATATCGATTGAGGTTTTTTCACAAAACGTAAAATGTTCAAGGTCAAATCAGAATTTCCAGGGCTGTGGAGTTGGAGTCGGAGTCGGAGTCGCGGAGTCACGGTATTTTGGCCGGAGTCAGAGTCGTGAAAAATGAGCGGCTTGAAATTTTTTTCAAAATTATATTTAATGATCTGTATTTAAAAAAAATAGTCAAAAGTGTTTTTCAAAAATATTTCATGCTTGGCTGACTAAAGATCTGATGGTATACATATATATCAGTTAAAATGAAATTATTAAAAAAAAAACTCGTAGTCGGAGTCGTTAATTATTTTAAAGCTGGGTCGGAGTCGTCTTTTTTTTTACACGACTCCACAGCCCTGGATTTTTCATTAATAATCAATTATACATTTCGATCTGTTTTGTAAATATCTAAATTACGGTATTTTGAATTTTCAACACGAAAAGCACTCGGGATCCCGGTTTCTGAAATATCTACAATATTTATTTCGATCCTTAAACTCTACTCTCATTATATTATGTCGAAATAGTAAGGTAAATATTTGACGTGCTCTTCTGCCCATGTTGTGTGCGATAATAATTTCCAGTTCGGTCCTAAGTGTTTCTTTTACGGAAGCTATGTGTGTTCACTTGAACTTGGTCGAGTTTTGGTCATTATACATATTACATTATCAATAATACAGTAGAAACTCAAGCTATTATTCCTCAGTGTATCACTCACTACCCGCCTTTATCTTTCAAAAATATTTACATCTGTCATAATGTAAAATTTCCCAGAATTATAAATACCCTCAAATTTATTTTCAGTGACCACTCGTAACTTAGTTGTTCTTGGATGCGATTGCATGTAGCATTTATTTGTAAGAGGCTATACACATTTTAATTATAGTCAATTTATCATTAATATTTTGTATTTTTATCTGTAAATTCCTTTCATATTTCTATTACCAAAGTTATTTACTTTAGTAATGTAGAGTTTCATTTTGTTTAAAAATTTCCCAAATTTTAATTGGGTTTATAACTGACACCATTTGCCACTTATATTTATTGATGATTTTTTTAAATTGTACGTTATAGGTGTTAAGCATTTAAATTTTGTGTAATTATAATGTAATTTGTAAATCCTTTTCATTGTTAGTAGTTGCTTACACCTTTTATTTCAATTTAACTTGTATAAATAGCACTGTTTATATGTTTTTCTTATCAGTTAATAATGCTCGCGGTGAGCGAAACCGGTCCTGATCAAATGCATTTTATGTGGAAAAAGTACTAAAAATCTTTTATTATTTTTATTACCAAAAACGTATCAAAGCTAATAAATCTATTTTTGATATGTGTGTCAAAAAAATCTAAATGCTAACTTCATATATCAACAAATAATTGGATAGTAAAATTTACTTAAAACACTGTTAAAACCATTTCCAAATATCACTTATCGGTGCCTAAGCTTACGTTTTAAAATAAATAATATTATATGGTTAAAGAAAACCAGTAAAAAAAATCGAATCGTTAAAATTGTGTTACATTTCCATAATTGTTTTCACCAAAGGCTTTAGTTTCGCCTTTCGTTATCTTCAGGCATTCACGTCCACTTAACGGTTATAAGATAACCACATGTTCCTAATTTATAAACGATGGAAACTGTTTACTGACTGTCAGTTCAAGTTCATCTGTGCACGTGTGAGTATTTTTATGTTTGTGAAAAATATAACTTCTTATTTGTAGTTAATGCACTCATTAACTATTTAAAGTGTTTATTTGTTCTCTCGTGTATGCTGTAAATGTCTTAAAAGAGCAATGTATACATTGACTAACATATATAATAATATTAATGAAACTGAGGTATCCGAAAAGATCTATTTAATAGCCATGTGTTCATACCGACCGACATCTTGTGTTACGTACAAAAACAAATTGTGTTTTTCTTATTATAATAATGCCTTTCCACCAAGTATTGACAGTGAATCCCCTAAAAGTAAAACCTTCTGTAAAATTTATACATTGTCGGTTAAGAATTTCTGTCTTTTGTGGGCCGATTATATACAATAAAAAAAGTTACGGATGATGAAAAAATAAGTAAATACAATTTCCGCATTCTCTTGGAAGGAATACTCCGTGGGAAATTAACGGAAAAACGTACCGAACGACTGCGTACTCGGTGGCTTAATATAATTCTATCATTGTGTGTCGAGTCGCTCATCGTTGATTTTCACTTTCGATTAGGCTTATTAAATCTACGCTTGTTGAATAACAATTTTTTTCCAAGTAAGCCGTTGATTCAACGCGATAATTCTCACATGTTTTTTTTTCACATATTGTAATCCGGGCATGTTTTAATTTAGTAAATTAAATTAGAGTTAATACAATCCAAATAAGATTCTCGGTGTATACCCGATTCTCTTTTCAAGTAAATTAATGAATTGCACTGTGGAAAATATTTTAATAGATTGAGCATTAAAAAATATTGCTTAGACTTTTTGTTTATTTCTTTGTAAAACTTTCCGTTAATGGCATATTTATTTTTTTATTGTACAACTTTTGACGATAGCAACACATGCTAGATAGCTTATGTTATACTTAATGTTTACAACAATAGTCAGCGTAAAAAAAATATAAGGTTAAAAAATACCAATGTATTAAAGTTCAACGTCGGAGCCGTGGCGCAGTGGTCATCGTCGTTGGCTTCCATGTCGGAACTCACATAATCAAATCCCAGTACGAACAGCATTTTTTAAATTGATTTATCGATTTCTGTTCAAAGGTATTAATGTTTGTGATGTATGAAAATCTCATTCCAATTCTTAAATAACGGGGCGTAGCGGGAGCGATTAGCTTTTAACTAGTCCTATCCTTTCTATATTACTATCCTCTTAAAACGAAAGAGGGGTTGAGCAACTGAGTAACACGCAGTTCTCGTAGAAAAAATCGGTTGAGATACTTCCATTTGGAGCGGATAAGAATTAAAAAAGAGACGATACTTAATACGAAAAGACGAACTAGCTATTATTTATATAAAAAAATGTAGAACCTTATTACAACTCGTTGATATTTTTTTTACCCTATTATGATGGAGGGTTCCCGGTAAATTGCTCGATTGGAAATTGCTCGAATAACAAGATAATCAATTTGTTTCCGTTTGTTTTGTCCGTTTGTTCTGTCTTAGCTCTAGTCTTCTATGTGTTCTGGAAATATATAGAAACAGTTTAAGTAACTAATTAATAAGCAGTTCTCGTAGAAACACCTCTGTTGAGATAAACTCCATTAAAAGATCATATGTTCCGCATTTGGAGCGAACACGGTTAAAATAAATACTTACGAAAATTATTTTTATATTTCACTCTCTAAACAAGTGTCGCACAAGATAAAAATGAAATTCGTAGAAAAAGTCGTGAAAAATCGTTTAAATAACCAAACAATTCGAATAATTTGTAATTCGAGCAATTTCCATTCGAGCAATTTACCGGCTACCATGATGGAGTTGTACTAAATAAATGCCAATTCTTTTCGACATATTTCTGACAATAATATGTCGAAATAATATATATTTTTTAATAAAATATAGATGGATTATTATTGTGTAACTAAATACTGTATTTTTTATTTACCTTAAAACTACAATTCACGTTCAGTTAAGAAATAATGATACAATTAAAATGGCTATAAAACTCTTATTTTACTCTCGCTTTCTAGGTTACTCCCCTGGTGGAGTTAAAACTTGTTATTCCGATATTACAAAGTTGTTTTTGTAATCTCACTTGCATCTTGCAGAAATAATTGATCAATTCTGCATTTTAACCCTGCGCAGTCGTGATACTTGTTTTGTTGAATTTTAATGTGCAGGGCTATACAATCTGTCATTACATCGGTATACCCAAAAGGTTTGAATTACAAATGCGAAGCTAAAAAAACATATTTTAAGATAATAAAAAAGTCGATAATTTTTAGTTTGCAGGCTGATATATATATATCTTTTTATAAATTTATTTTTCAATTGATTTATGGATTTGTGTTAAAAGACATGGCTGCCTATGATGTTTACGTTCTCTACCACCAATCTAAACCTAAAAGAACGGAGTAGCGAGTGATTGGCTAAGGGATTCTAACTATTCGGCCAATATCAACTATTCGAACATTGAATAGTAAAACTTAAGCTATTCGAAACATTTCTGAACTAAAAAAATAATATTAAAAAATCGATTTGAATAATTATTAATTTACATTATTTATATAATATTAAAACAATGCCTTAAATAGTACAAAAAAAAATGTTTGAGGGTAACTAATAATTTGAAAGATTTACCAAGATTATTTACAATTTTATTGTAATGATTTATTTTGCATTTTACAAGAAAACGTAATCCCTTGTTTGATTAAGCCGACGACATCATTTATTTTACAATCTTTTTTGAGAACTATTTCGTCATACTCATTTATTGTGATTTAATATTAAATGCGCCCGAGTTTAAAATATTAAAATACTATACGAATTGTTGCCCAAATATTAGAATATTGAATAGATAAAAAAGGTCAGAATATTCGATTGGGGGCCCTAGTATTTAGTGGTAATTTTCTATAGGCCGCATCTTCAATTTAAAAAAAACGTTGACTACCCATGTGGAACTAGTTCATTTCTAGTCTAGTCTACAAAGCTGCGTGCCGACCTGGTAAAATTTCATTAGAATAATACCATTCCATTAGAAACCGCTTTATTTTTTTATGATTACCCAATCCTGTTTTAATGAAATAGTGAATAAAGTTCACTGGACAAAACTATACAAGTTATTGCATTCCATGCCTAGTTCGAAAATTGATAATATACGTTGGAGTAAGTGTTTGAAATAAATTTATGTCTGGTTAAATGAATCAAAAAACTAGAATATTATTATCGATTTGTTCGTAGCACAGATGCACACAGCTAGCTTATTTTTGCGTTTTAAGGTCGAATCACTTTTGACCATGCATACATAAACTCTTCTACGATTAGAGTTATGAAAAAAGCTTGTCGGTTTTCTAGCTAAGTTGGCGATATTTGAAAGCCGGTTTTCCCAATATGGTAACCCTGTTTCAAATATGAAACTTAATATGGGTAAAATTTATTATTTCATTAAAAATCTTAATATCGACTGTGGAAAAGAAAACGGACGTAACCCATACATAGCAAATTTCACAGGAGGCATAAAAAACGTGTTTTGATGATGTTGGGCCACATACAAATTATGAAATATACAAAACCTGGAAATGCATGGTGGCTTCTTAACTGGTGTTTAATTGACATAATCTAATATGAATTTAAAAAATTGTCCAGGGAAAACCTTTTTTTTCAGTCTTTCTTCTTGGTTTCAATTTTCACAAGCTCATCTTTTTTCAAATTTAAAAGCTAAATTTAAATGCTAATTCGGCATTTGTAGCTTACATCTTTTTGATAGAACGTGTATCAAGTTTGATAGATTGTGATTATCGAAAAAAAGCTGTTTTGAAAATACTGTGGGAAAATACCTCCTTTTTCCTTTCCTCAGTCGATATATTGGCTTGAAACCGACTTTGTTACAAATAAAACGAGATGTTGTATGTAGTTTATTAATCGTTAAATAGTTTAATGTATACGGCGGTCGTTTTATTATTATTTATTATTATTTATTATTATTTATATTGAGAGAAGATATTTGTGTTGTGACTCAGATGTTTTGTGGTTTTAAAAACACATACCGAATACAATTTAAGTAACATTCTGAAACATTTTGCAGTGGCGGTTCCTGATCTAAAATCTTGGGTGGGCTAGAGAAAAGCATAGCATTGTATACTATTTACGAAATTGTGCATGTTTCCACTTCACCTTATACATTAATCTACAAGCAAATTAACAAATACTACGACACTACTGCAATGCATAAATTATTATATAATAAAATCAATGCTAATGTAACTAAGAAATAATAGAATAATACGGAACCCTTAAATTTGTCTCTTTCAAAGTGAAATAACAAGTACAAAAAGCAATACAGAGCGAGAGTCAATACCTGTCACTTTCATACAATACAACGATATTGGTATTTGTGTTTCAATGTATGAGTATGCGTCATGGGCAGATTCAATTTAGCCCCAACGAACGACAGAAGCTTAGTAATTTGAAACACTGTCGTGTGAGTTTGATGACATTTCCGTATATACAAATACAAAAAAAATCTAATCGTGCTTGATTGCGCCCCAGTGTAAAGAAATATTGCAGGATATTATCTGTGATTGCGGGCTTGAAATCTTTAGACCCTGAGTCGTTAATACGTAGGTGTTGCCAGACTGACGTCACGTTGCCTGTTCTCTATGAAGTATTTATAGGGTTATTGTTTTTTTATGCCGACTCAGTTTAAAATTGTAATACAAAACACAATCGAGGATAATTTTGAAGGTATACATAGCATTGTCTTATATTGACAGAGGAAAATTAAAACAAAGATATTATATTCATTTGGGAAAGGTTAGTTACGCTTATAAATGTATTTATTTTGTTCAGCGGCCGAATTGCTATTTTTTCTTTTCTTTTTTATTCAGCCATCTAAAGTTTTGGGTGATAAATGCAGGTCGGGGTTAGCCCACCTAGCCCAGTACCTAGAACCGCCACTGACAGTTTGTATAATAGAAAACGAAATTTGAAAATATGAAACTTTTTTTCGCTATTCGAAAACCGGTCGTTACCGAGTTTTAACCGGTTACACCGATTTAAGTCGGTTTTTGTATAAGCCATAGTTATGACATACAAAACAATTACGAAATTCAGTCAATTTATATCTGATGTTAAATACATTTTTTTTTGTTTGGTACATTGAACTGTAATCGTTTAATATGACCATTGACAATATAATATAGAACACTCGTTATGTTCAAATAAGCATAGACAAGCACTATCGCTTGATGTTAAAAGCAATACGATGTAATTTAAAATGACAATCTTATCGACCAAATCGAGAATATGAAAAATGTCATACTATTTTTGGTAACACAATGAATGTGTTACATCACAAAACCAGTTTCAAAACATTCTCAATCTTCCTCTCGTGGTACCGCCATCAATCGAAGGTTGGTAACTAATTTTATCAGTCGGTCTGTTCTCTGGGCATATCGTCTTTGACTCAAAAGCTATTTAAATTGAATCACTTACGGATGTTGCGTAGTCAAGAGAATATTATCTAACATTTTCCACTTTTAATGCCCTGTTTGTTTCTTAACTCCTTTGAGGAGTGCGTTAATTTTGACTAAATTATGTATTTTTTTTTTTATTATATTTTGATTATCTGTAGTATTGCCACATACAAAAATATATCTTTTTTTTTGGAGACAGATCAATCTGGGAAGATTATTATTTATTATTTCAGGTAGTAAATATTTTTTAAAATTATAAAATGTAGATAAACTAATTCTTTATTTAAGGTTTCGACTGAAGGTGCTTGGTGGAATTTCATTATTAAATTTGAATCGTTTAAATTATGCACATTCACACAAATTTTGTCACTAACGACCCGTGTTTCGACTTTCGGCATCTTCAGGCGTTCAAGTGCATATAAATGAATGTTTCGTATAAACGTATATCATTGAGTTTTAATTTTAATTGAGTTTGAGACTTTATTTTAAGACGTTAAGTCTTAAAATTAAAAAAAAACAGCTGGCTGATAGTGTTAGTCCAGCTTTTTAATGTAAAAACTTGAAAATGACGAGATACTTGGACGTACAGGTACAGCGATACTCATAAAAGGATGAGCTTAGAAGCTTTATTATGAATCTAATTGTTTCACTGAGATCAACTTCTTACACGAATCTTATAAGAATTTATGTTGGTCCGTTTTTTAGTTCTTCATAGTTAAAAACATTTATTTTACAATACAATATATCGAAACGAAATATTTGTAATATTGGTATGGCTGAGCAAGCGAGGAAAACAAAAATCTTCAAGCAGTTAAATTAGTGAAATTACTACAGAAGAGTTATTTTGGTTCTTAAATGAAATGGTCGTAAATTTTCTTGGCAATTTGCACAATTGCAGTCACGAACAGTCAGGGCTTAAGGAACGCCAAATCAAAAATTAAAAACATTTACGTTTCGATTTTGGGGTGTTTCGGTATCGAATAAGCGGATAAAATCCCGGTTCCGTTATTACAAGTTTTGTAAGCTCGAAATGTATGCTTGTTACAAAGAGATTTAATTTGCACTTGGCCCAACGACGTCGTGAAATCATTTCGTATCATTGTTGAATCGTTTTAAATATATTTGAAAAATATTATCACAGATGGCCACTTACAATTGATACGGAAAAACCCATTTGTTTCCATTGTTGTTTATGTACAGATAGTTATCTTTTCGTGTTGGCTTGACTAAAACTTAACCCTCCGAACGAGCGTGACCATATGGTCACAGCAAACACCGTTATCTATTGATCCCAATATTCATCCTTTATCTACCTGAATATAGTTGCTTTCACTCATATTTGGTTAAGAAGGGTACAGACTTCAGTTAGTCATCAGCCGCGGGGACAGAAACGGCCACCAAAAGCACATGCGATTTTTTGAATTTCCGTTTTTTTTTAATGTACTTTTTGAAACTGTTAGTTATTTTTTTTATCAAAACATCAAATTATTTACAGTTCTTTTGCTAATATATTTGTATTGAAATTATGTTGATATAAAGAGGTCAAATTGTAAGTATTTAAAAAAAAATCACGTTTAGCTATATTTCAACCCCGAATGTTTTACCTAGTAGTAAGGACGCTCGTCCTTACTACTAGGGCATCCAATCCCGGGATTCCGTTCAATTTTCTGATCCCGAAATCCCGGATTGACATGGTCGCGATCCCGGGATTTCGGGATTGAGAAATTTGGAGTAAATCTCGAAAAGTGAGATGAAATTGGCAAATTGTTGATTCAAATTCCTCGGTGAGCTAAAAAAAAAAAAAAAAACGAGGTTTCGTGAGAATACGGGGAAAAAGTATACCAAATCGGAGATTTCAAATTCCTCGGTAAATTTATCTCAATCCCGGGATCCCGGGATCCCCGGATTGAAAATTTATCAATCCCGAAATCCCGGGATTGGAAAAAGGCTCCGGGATTGGATACCCTAGTTACTACTGTCCGTACACAATATTACACGGTAATTAAAGAATGAGCATTACCATATAGTCATGCGGGGTTTCTATACAACGACTTTGCGTTTTTTTTTTTAAATTTTTATTAGGAATAAAAGTTATACGTGACTTCAATATGGTTTAAAAAAAATATTTTTTTTCGAATAAAGCTCTTGTCTCTGGGGGTTAAGTAAATTTTTGTAGCAATTTGCCAAGTCTACATAAATACTAAATAAACAAAGTTTAAAGTATTTGACCTTTTTTTCGCTATTTTATTTGAAATATTGTAATTCGAAAACAGGTTTTTTCAAATGACAGTTTTTATATAAGCCCTACTCTAAACCCTGAATTGAAATATGGCGGTTCTTGGTGATGACAAAATTACTTGCAAGTTATTGAAACTATTCTCTATTTATCTTATTTGTTCCTTAGATATTTTCAAGAATCGAATATATTATTCACTAAATTGAATTTATTGAATGTTGCGGTGCACGTATGGTCACCTCATCCCAGACTACAGCCTCCTCGTCCAGTTAATGAACTTCCAGCAGACTATCTCACCTGACCAAGAAGAATTTATATTTCGCGTGTTTTGAATTAGTAGGTAGGCACAAATTATTTTGTATGCCTCCAGCGTTCTTTGCATAATAGTTACACCGTGAACCAAAAATAAGGTTCGAAGAATACACTGTAAAAGATATATTTTTTTGTTTAATCCACCGTGACATGCTCTCAGACAAAGATGCATATCGATATTAAAGGAATTCTCGAAACGTTGCAATTAGGGTATCCAATCCCGGGATTTCGGGATTGATAAATTTTCAATCCCGGGATTCCGGGATTGGGATTAGTTCACCGAGGAATTTGAAATCCTCAATTCCCTATACTTTTTCCTCAGATTATCTGCAAACCTTGTTTTTTTTTTGGCTCACCGAGGAATTTGAAATCGCCGTTTTGGTATACTTTTTCCCAGGATTGTCACAAAACCTCATTTTTTTTTTCATCATCATTAATGGCTGTCACGTTTCAAATGATTTTCGTTTTAGTATATAATAAAAATAGGCAATTTAATTTTACGGCTTTTTAAAAAATGGAGTCGGAGTCGCGGTTTCACGACTCAACAGCCCTGATAAAAACACATACTCATTCGTAACAGACGCAGATGCATGGACATGGAAAACAACATATTATGATACCTAATGTATCATAATATATTGTTTTAATGTGTATGGTGTGTTGTAAGAGGCGACATCATTTAAGGCGGTCGATACGGACAAGGAAATTGGGTGTAAACTTTTTGATCGCATTGTATGCAATATAATGAAAAAAATACGTAAGGTCGATGAGCGTCAATGACCTTGTGTAAAATGCAAAGCGAATTATCTGTCTGCGCATGCGCATGCTTCGGCATCCAGCAGTGTACTCTTTGGGGGAGACAGCACATTCTGAATTTCTTCGAAAATTTGCAACGCTTCCCAGTGATGTCTGCCGTATCTGCGGACCATATGCGATAGATCTGCATCGTATTTTAAAGATGGCCTGTTTTTAATCTATTTGCTTGATTCTTTTTTTTTTAACCCGTCCCATGCTAACGTTATCACATGTGGTACGGCTGATTTTGGTATTTTGAATATCGTGTGGTGAGAATATATAGAGTGTGGGGCATGGGAGGTCCTCTCTTGATCCTGTATATATATTGGATGCGAAGCAAACCAGTTAAGGTGTCTGTTATAAGATTAGAACCTGCACACTAGAGGTCTGCACGGGCCCGGGCCTGGCCCACGGGCTCTTACCCGACCCGGCCCGTGGGCCGGGCTCGGGCGGGTAAGCGCAATCGAGAGTCGGGCTCGGGCCGGGCCGGGCTTTGGAATTTGGGATATAATGTTGGGAAAAATATACCAAATTGAGGATTTCAAATTCCTCGGTGAGCTAAAAAAAAAAAAAAAGGACTTTCGGAGATAATCTGGGGAAAAAGTATACCAAATCGAGGATTTCAAATTCCTCGGTGAGCTAAAAAAAAAAAAAAGGACTTTCGGAGATAATCTGGGGAAAAAGTATACCAAATCGAGGATTTCAAATTCCTCGGTGCTTCGGGTCGGGTTCGGGTAACAAGTGCGGCATTAGACTCGGGCCCGGGCCGGGTCGGGCGTGAGTTTTTCGGGCTCGGACCGGGTAGTTTTGTAAAATTTTGGCCCGTGCAGACCTCTACTGCACACGAAGGTTTTTAGCAAGCATTTTTTTATTGTTGTTTTTAATTTTGTGCGCTACTGATTGTAGAAAACTCATTTGACGAGTCACTGAATAACAACAGTTTCGGAAAACAATGTGAATTTTATACAGTCGTGACTCAGGTGGGGGTGCGTCTCTTCAGTATGAAAAGTAAATTATTTCATTGTTATTAAAAAAAACAAAGACATTCCTTCCATACTGATCGGTTAAATAACATGTAAACATTGGCTTTGTTTCAACATCAACAAATACAGTGAAACTGTACATTGAATAAATGAAACCAAGTAAATTGATAATGAGGTGAATACTTTATAATATCGACTGTGGAAAGGAAAAAGGACGTAACCCACACAAAGCAAATTTTACAGGAGTCGCAAAAAACTTGTTTTGATGTTTTTGTGCCATATGTAAATTATGAAATATACACAACCTCCAAGTACACGAATACTTCTAAGCTGGTGTTCAATTGGCACAATCTAATATTAATTAATGAAATTGTCTAGGAAAACCTCTTTTTCAGTCTTTTATTGGTTTCAATTTCTCATCTTTTTTAAATTTAAAAGTTAAATTTAGATACTAATTCGGCATTTACAGCTAACATCCTTTTGATAGAACGTGTATTATGTTTGATACATTGTGATTATCGAAAAAAGTTGTTTTGAAATAACTGTGGGTTACGTCATTTTTCCTTTCCACAGTCGATATGTTAATTCAGGTAAAAATAACATAGTTAATTTCTACAAGAATTGAGCACTTGAGAAGTGAAAAGAGCCAATTGTTAAAATGGTTTAACTTAAAAGTACAATCACGTCTTTACTTGGTGTTTTGATGGGTTGCATATTTTTATTTTCGAGATAAAACCACTATTGCAGTGTGTTTTTATCAGGGCTGGGAAGTGTAATAATTATAATAATTCTAGTAAATACACAGTCATCATTTCACCAATCAATATAATCAAAAGAAAATAGCTTCTAATATTCGAACAACTTATATGAATTATTCCGACTCGGATTCCAGAAAAAAAACACCGTCTGCGACTCCACAGCCCTCGTAAAAATCAGGCGTGTGAAGTCGGAGTCGGGGAATTTTGTCCTGAGTCGGCGTCTGAAAGATACTCATTCCCATTAAAAAAAATAAAAATAATGATGTGCATTCAAACCACAATAATCCACAGTGTTGCAACTGCATGCTAGACTGACTGATGATGATTTAGTAAACATATAATATAAATGAAATGATTGACAAAAATCTTTGTAATCGGAGTTGTCTTTTTTTTACACGACTCCACAGCCCTGCAATAAACAAATTAAAAGTGAGAAATTGTAAGATATAGTCAATAGTTTTTTTCAGAAATACTTCTGACGATGGCCGAAATAATTATCAAACAATTTGCACTAAATACGGTATAGATTGTAGTATCATGAGTATGTTAGAGCTGTTCCAAGTAAAAGGCAATTTATTTATTGATTTGGCATTTACTTGGTAGACCTCCATTTTAAAACATCAAGGTATTTCAGTTCTACAGTTATAACTGTAGAACTGAAATACCTTGATATTTTTACCCTATTAAAAGGCAATTTGATCAATAAATTATATAAATTTAATATAATAAAATTACCGGAACCGATAGTACTTGATAAGACGTTCAACCTGATTATGTATTCAGTTAATCTACCAAGGATTAACAGTAAAAATAATAAAATAAATACTACATCTATTTAAAGCATTTGATTATTATTCACGGTGCAGCATTTCACTAGGACTAACTAGGTAGTGCGTTGAATTAATTTTGGCAGCAGTAACGGTCCTCGATGTAAATCTCTTAACAATCATATTCGCTTTTAAAAAATATATTTATTTAAACTAGTATTTATTTAAATCCATACCCGCTCCTAATTCGAAGCATATAGATTTTTAATGGAGGCATCTCATCAGAAGTTTTCTACGAGAACTTCTTGTTATTCAGTTGCACAACCTATCTTTTTTTTTCGAAGAGAGTAGGAATAGACGGCTATGAATTTTTGAAAAAAGATAAATATGTATATGTATTTTGCACGAGGATAGCTCGTAACATTGTTAGCCAAAAAAATATATTTGATCGCTGAATAATTAATACACAAGATATCGACATATTACAAAGAAAGTTATGAATTTATTTTTTTCCCATGGCCGCTCCCAATTTGGAGCATATGGATTCATAATGGAGTTTATCTCAACAGAAATGTTTCTACGAGAACTGCTTGTTACTCGGTTGCTCAACCTCTCTTTTTCCGAAGAGAGTATGAATAGGAGGGTAGGGCTAGGGCAGGACTAGTGATAAGCTAATCGCTCTCGATACGCCCCGTTCATAGGATATGGTGGGAGGGGGGAATTCAAGACATCACGTACATCCATGCCTTTGAACAGAAATTCATAAATCGATTGAAAAATCAATTTATAAAACTGTCCGTACTGGGATTCGAAGCCGTGCTCTCCTTAACCGAAGCCAACAACGTTGACCACTCGACCACACAGGCGGCTACAACAATGTATACAAAGTGATAATTTTATTCAGTGCAATTTTATTTAATATATATATTCGCATAAAAAGAACTACAGTAAATATATGGCTTAAAAAAAAAACTACAAAATATTCTATCGCTACGCACATGTTATATTAGGATTGGAATTTCTGGGAGGGAGAGAATTTTTTGATATCACAAACACGGTTTTAGGATTAAATCGTTTAGGAAAAACGCGACTTCTGACTGGTTCTGACAAATATTTCTTGACGTTATTAAAAATCTATTTTTTTAATATTTTTTCAAGCAGAAAAACTCACGAAAATATTTTAAGTATTTAATGTGAGAATATTTCTTTTTCTTTGTACGGTTTTTTCCGTGTCCGCTTTTTTCTTGTCCGTGTTTATCCTGTTCGGTTTTTTCCCGTCCGCATTTTTCCTATCCGTTTATCCACAGACACCCATGCCTTCGAACGGAAATCGAATACATCGAGAACGCCCTATATTATAATCGTTTTATTTTCTTTGCGGGATTTTGAAAGCGCGCAAAGAATTTAAATTCTTTGCTACTTTTTCACCTGCTTATCTTTTTTTTTTGTATTACCGGTATTATTAATACATTGGTTCGGAATTACGATTCCTAAGCCCAGGGCTCGAGGTCGGATTATTCCGGTGAAAGTTAATTCTAGATACTTCAATAACGAAGAAGTCATGCAGTAATCATCGGCCTTTATTATGTTTTCAATTCGGTTTTCCTATACTCCGATATGATGATCGCTCGCCAGCTGATGTCCGACAACGGTGAGTAGACGAAAGTGAAAGCGCGCCTATTAAATATAAGTGTTCAATTATTATATCACATTCTCGCATAAATGTATAATTTTTGTAGTTATTTAGTGCATCGTATTATTACTTTTTAATATCAGACTATATAAACATAAACGGAAAGATGTTGCATCACAATCTTAACAAAGGCACTCGCTTAAGGGTGAGTGAACCTATCTGCAGCGACATCTATAATTTAGAAAAAAAACTTATTTACAAATATTTGTGTAATTGATCAAATCTAGCCAAATATGATTTAAAATATCTATTTAATTAAAACATTTCTTTTTTTTGTATTTAACTTACAGTTTACTGTATAAAATAAACGGGGATGGCGGTGGCGTTTCATCTCAACCAAATAATATAAAACTACATCTAGTTATCTAATGCCGCCTGCGTGGTCGTGTGATCAAGGTCGTTGGTTTCAGTTACGTCATGGGTTCGAATCCCGGTACGGACAGTTTTATTAATTGATTTTTCAGTCATTTTGTGAATTTATGTTAGTGATGCTTTGAATTTATCCCTCCCATCCATCCTATCCTTAAAATTACAAGGCGTAGCAAGAGCGGTTAGCTAACAACTAGTCCAAGCCCTATCCTTCTATAACTACTCTCTTTGCTTCCAAAGAGAGGTTGAGCAACTGAGTAACAAGCAGCTTAGGGCAATTTTTCGCATACTTAAGTGCAAGCCGCCGATTCTTGGTAAATTGTTCCCGAGACAATCCTAGCACAAAACTGAACAACGCATAACGTTTGTTACACCATGGGAAACTTCTGTTGGACACAGATGTGTGGCTTTGGCGGGTGGTGGAGGGAGTTGCAAGGATCCCAATATGATCCGTTTTCAGGATCAATAAAACGCATATACAATAAGTTACGCGGCATCTTAAACAGACTTTAGATTTCGTTGTTTGATTGTCGTCTTCGTGACATGATTATTATTGTGCTCCGTTGGTTCACAGAATCTCTGTGAACCAATCTCAAAAGCCGTCGTCGTTATTTAATAATGCTATTGTAGTAAATAATGAGCACATGTCTCGCAATATAAGGTAGGAATAATGTAAATCCCCGTTTGATTACTTCTAAGTACGGGTCATTTGCCAACAAAATCTCCCTGTACGTGCTGGTATGTACGAATCCATATTCTGGCTACAGTCCTCGACTTACGTGATTAATTCGTTTCGAAGGCTTTCGCGTAAGTCGAATTCAACTTTATATCGAGCATTTTTTAAAAATAATATGTTAGTTTTAAAATATACGTGACATACATACATACATATGGACATACATACATACAAAACGAAGTTATTATTTATTTAGATAAACTAGCTGTAAGCCCGTTGCCCTCAACGGGGGAATTTTTGTTGAATTTTTAAATAATCAGAAAATTTACTGGCGTGAAAAATCAATTGCCAACCTATTTATTGGAAAAGCCAGAAGATCTAAACGTAAATAATTCTCTAAATGGATTTTTTAAAGAATACACACAGTTCTCTAAAAGAACTAAAATACACCGGGATTGCAAAAAAAAATACGCAAATAGCGGAAAATTCCGGGCACGTCAAAGCGGGATTTTACTGAATTTTAAATAATCAAAATTTACGCCCAAACCAAATTTAATAAGAGAAAACTTTCTGCTCAAAAGGTTGAAAAAGAATTCCGTCCGTAGTATTTTTCACAACACAAAATTTGCTTCTTCGAATGTCAGTGTAATGAAAAAATATGTCTAATATGAATAAAAAAATGGCGACGGTATGGCAAGGGAAGGGGGACATCTTTCTTGACGACATCGAAAAGATGAAATCGCGGACCGACATTCCTACGAACCTACAGAAAATATCGACTCAGATAAATACCCCATACATATTTACAAAAATGTACCAACATTCAGGTCCAAAATATTATACCTTTTGACAGCAACTTATTTGCTCATTTTCTTCGTTTAAGTAAAAATATTAATGGTTTTAGTGAAATATTTAACACAAATAAAAAATAATTCTAATATCTAAAACCTGGTTACCAAGTTAAAAAAAACGATTTTCGAAAGTCGCAAACTTCGCAAAACCGACAAGCCCTAGTGTACGCACACTCTGTGCAAGCATCATCGAGTGAATGTTCACAGGTAGCACTATCATCTATTTGTTTATAGTTGAGTATAGTTACAGTGCTTACCATAATGGTTTTGAGAAACATAATCGATCCATATTTTGTCGATTTGTCGTGTCGTTCGAAGAGGTAGAATAATATCTGCGTAGGGCTAAGTGCTTAATTAGTTCGGCTAATTGATTTTCATCACCAGACAGACAATCTTTGACCGTATTATTTATATGATAACGTCGATAAGATAGATATTGTTATATAGATTTATATCAACATTAATAATATTTTAATGTTCAACTTTCCAAATAAATACAGATAACCAACCACTTTATGTATTTGATTAAGTGTGAAAATATATAACACTTATCTAATAGTTTATACTAGTGCTTTTTTTAAAAAAAAAAAAGATGCTGGAACTCACTTCTTGTCAAGCATTTTACTAAAGATTTATTTTCAAATCCGTGTCCGTTCCCAATGTGGAGCATATGGATTACAATGGAGGTATTTTAAAAGAAGTTTTTTTACCAGAACTGCTTGTTATTAAGTTTCTCGAGCTCCCTTTTTTTCGAATTGTTCAGCTAAAATGTGTAATTTTCTTTCCAACGTATCGAAAGATTGATGTTTATTTGTTAATTTATCTGCATTTTTTTTTACTGTTACTTTTTCGCAGAATAATAATTTAAAAATATATTTTCAGCCGTCTCTTTTTCGGCTTAGGGAGTCAAAAGTTTTCAAAACAAAATATAAATAAAATGTTGCAAATATTGATTTGAAACATTACGAATGCCGAGAAAAAAGTGCCGTAACGCCGTTCCACCGCGTTACTGGGAAAAATCACTGGTTTATACTTTATTAATGTTTATTCAATTCTTTAGAAAAAACATACTTTTAAATATGGATTCCCTTAACCTTAAACCTTATTCGTTTCGTTTCCCCTTTCACCATCGTTCAGAATATTATTACTTTAAATTTAATTTGTATTTATGCGGCCCGCTAGACGTAAAAGGTTGTGCATGTCTGACGTGGACAAATGAAAGATATAATCCGTATATAATCAGTTGTACACGTCTGGTATCATTTGGGATTCTAGAGATTGGTTGATAAATCTGTAATAAAAACATTTCTATCATCGGCCAAGATAAAATCAATGTACATATGCGCTTGTTTTAAATCTATTATTACTGTACGAATGTACATTGCTTATATTACGCAACGTCCAAAAAGACTTATACACTTGAGTAAAGTGGTTTTGACTTGTTGACTACCGAGTACCGACGACGTGTAATGCGACAATCTTATTTTGTGTTGACAGTATAATATTTACAACAATGTACCTTACGAAATTGTATATTAGTCGAATAATTTACATTTTTCGAGTAAAATATATTTAGTTCAGATTTATTGAATGCAACATTCCTATATGCAAAGGTTACCCACCCCTGCCAGTATATTCTAATGACGTGTAATAAAAAGTGTTTTAATGTTGTCTATGACTCTAAGAAATGTAAATATAAGCCAATTTTATCCTTATTAAATCTAATTATTTATTATGTGGTCAATTCTTTAAGTATTTTCACCTTTTCTTTGTTGAGTATTTATAAGTTGATTAATATTATACCTTCAAGATGTCGCCGCTTCATCATCATCAATATCATCACCACACAGACCTGATACCAACATCAACGCCTTTTAGAATAGCAGGATGAGATGCTTATCCTTTGAACCTCATAAAGTATGAAAATATCGACCCATTATCTGCATGATCTTAAGCGACACAATTAGGTGAATTGCGTTTTAAATAAAAAAAAATCAATATTGCTCAGGGCGTCAGTGACAATTTTTAGAACGTTTTCTCATTCTCCTGATATTTTTTAGGGTCTGTGCATTTTAGCTTTTTTATTTGTTATCGTTTGTTCTACGTGGTGGACTCCGGTTGAGAAACACTGAGCTAGAAAACTGAAAGTAGTCAGTATAATATCAGGATAGGCATTGACCATATATTACTATTTACTAACCGCATTTAAGGAATTTCTTTATCGAACTTAGTACGGGAGTAATTAAAAAAAAACCTGTACAATTTATAAATTGTCAGCTACGATTTTCTGTCTACATAGCTCGTTCTGGTATTATGGTAATTTAAAAATTTACCAATCATATGTAAACGTATACGGTATTTTGAGTACAATAGCTTTTTTCGGAATTCAGTCGGAAAATAGATAAAACGATGTTGCCAAGGTGACGTCGACGAGAATGAGGCAGAGCATTCTAATGAGCGGAATGACGATTGCTGTCGCTGGTTTTACGCGAAAACGCATATAAATCGTATATAATCAGAAATTTGCAATTTACTACGCAAATCATCAATCTTAAATGATATTTTTGTTGTGTCATCATTTTATCATTTCTTATTAAAAAATGGATTAAAAACGTAACGGTATTCCGTTGACTGTCTTAAAATAGTATTTATTTATGTAAATGTATGTGCATGCAAAATTTGAGAATGGGCTTGCTACTTTACAGTTTGTCTCACTTACTCAGTAACCGCGGGAGGGACTCGTGCAATCCGCACAATTATTATAAATTATTTTATACTTCAATGGTTCATACAACATGCAAGAAAGAACCAAAAATGTTATTTTTTTATAATAATCAAATATAGGGTATTTCGCTTTATATTTTACGTCGTCATTAATTTTAATTTAGTTCACTAATTATATTCAAGAATATACGTTGTGATAAAAGAATGTTGACTTTAAAATAGATATCGATAACTGAAAATTACAATTGTCTGTATTTTGTTTTCGATACAATTAAACAATCACATTTATTTTATCATATTTACCTATCTATTGATTAATCATTTTAGATGTTTATCAGCAATACATATTTTTTCTATACGTTTTTTTCGGTTCCCGGTAAATTGCTCGAATGGAAATTGCTCGAATAACAAGATAATCAATTTGTTTCCGTTTGTTCTGTCCGTTTGTTCTGTCTTAGCCCTAGTCTTCTATGTGTTCTGGAAATATATAGAAACAGTTTGAGTAACTAATTAAAAAGCAGTTCTCGTAGAAACACTTCTGTTGAGATAAACTCCATTAAAAGATTATATGTTCCGCATTTGGAGCGAACACGGTTAAAATAAATACTTGCGAAAATTATTTTTATATTTCACTCTCTAAACAAGTGTCGCACAAGATAAAAATGAAATTCGTAGAAAAAGTCGTGAAAAATCTTTTAAATAACCAAGCAATTCGAATAATTTGTAATTCGAGCAATTTCCATTCGAGCAATTTACCGGCTACCGTTTTTTTCTAAGTATTAATTTTTAAGTGTAGATTAAATTTGACTTTTACTACTAAGAAATGAATCAACTGCTTCATTCGCTGTTGTGGATATAAATGTTTTTAAAAACCAAAAAAACGTTCAGGGTCGTATACGTTACATACAACTCAATAAATACAATAACTGTTTTGGATGTTACCTGCAGACATTCAATTAGATAGAAGAACACTGTATAAGTATACTGACATACGACGTATCATTATTGTGTTTCTCAAAGTTTGGTTCCAACATTTTTATTCAATCCATTTTTGAAGCAGTGGTATCAATTGTATACATATATTGTGTACTGTCCAGACTGTGGAATGTTCAAAAAAACGTAAATAAATTATTGCAAGCTCTTTTTCTCAAACTTAAAAGCTAAAAAATTTAGATACTCATTCGGCATTTGCAGCTTACATCCTTTTGATAGAACGTGTATTAAGCTGAATACTTTAAAATTATCAAAAAAAAAAACGGTTACGTCCTTTTTCTTTCTTCCAATTAATAATAATGAATAAAAAGGCGTTATTCTGTAACCGACCATGCATTTAGTCTGCAGAATGTTATTATAAAAGTATCAAATAACGAGATAAATTAAATATATGTATTTTTTTATAAACTATAGTTACAGAGGAATGTTTCGATAATTGTTAAATAGAGAAGGCTATTAGACAAATACTAGTCTTCTTAAATTCGTGTTATATTCATTGTCCTCGGTGAGAGAAGTCGAGCGGCCAAGTTATAGTTTTTCTTGAAACAACTTTGTTGAGTGCTTCATTAGAATTCCATATAATCTGAACATGTTAACAGGGGAAAGATATGATAGTAAAAATATTGACGGATTGGCGATGACCTTTTAGGAAAAAAACAACCAAGGCACCAGATACTTTGTTTCATCACAAACGAACAACTCGACGAGAAAATTCATAACAACTATGGGTCTCACTTTTATGTTTTTCAATGTAAATTCTTAGTGGATATTATAAAAATAAAACCCTTTTTTTGTACTAATTCCACATTTGTTAAATACATCACGAGCATTATCAACTGTTATTCTGAAACCGGTCGTTATCTTATTTAAAAATGTGGAATTAATTCAAAAAAATAATTTCTTAAATTAATCCATTTTTCCAAATTTAAATAAATAAAATTTTAATTTGATATTGATCTTGTTGGGACTTAAAACACGGATCCACATTTTTTTTTTGGATATCAAATTTATGGAGCTTTAAGTACCAGAACGCGCTAGCGTCAAGGTTCTTCTAGTCTCCTTCATCGATAAAGTTTTTGAAAAATTGTAAATTGCATTCCCTTACCATCGTTTGCAGACAGAAGGGCGTGATCACTACAGAGATAAGAAGTTCACGGGAACTCCACATGCATTATTTTGCAAATCACATTCCATATGCTTCCTCCATACGATATCCGTACATGTACACACACATATGCGTATACATACATACACACATACAGTACAAAAAAAAAAAATCAAACAAAGAGAGTCATTTTCGTGATGATTCGTTCTTAAATTGACAATTTTAGACGACATAAGATCTATGGAGGGTCGTCGAGCAGAACTGCTCTGGGTCTGGATAGTTGCTAGAGAAAAACTCTTCCACGAGACCATAGAAGCCGACTTATAAACGCGTTTAAAGATTCTTAGTTCACCCATATCTTCTTTTCATTTCGAGTAGTACAAACATACACTTGTGAATCTGGACAGAATGTCATATTACGTATTGTGCAATAAGAATGGCATTGGTATTCATTTAAGTATTTTATTACCTTTGTAACACACTGTTGTCTCGAGAGTAATAATCAATCAACTAAGTAGTTGTCAGCGAGGTCGTCGACTAAAATAGTTTCGGAAGCTGAGGATCATCAGCACAGCGGTAGAACGAAGTATCTACGTATGTACGGGTATCGACAGGTGTAACAACTAACAAGATTGCAAGGTTGAATCGTTTGCGTGATTTTTTACGTGCTATCTTGCATACCTGCCAAGTGCCGCATGCCGACAACCCCGAATTCTTCTTACCTAATTTACTCAGCGCCATGTTGAATTTTATTGTTTTTAATTGTCCGCTTCGCGGTATTTGCCGTTTTGGATTACTGAGAAAACTTGTATATGAGGCGTACATTATCAATCACGGCCAAGTAATGTTTTTTTGTCTCCGATGTACTTACATGTTGTTCCCCTACTGAATTTTTAATACCCACAACAAGGACGTCCCGTGTGTAGGGCTTCCAATCCCGGGATCCGGGATCCCGTAATCCCGAGATCCCGTTCAATTTTCTGATCCCGAAATCCCGGGATTGACATGGTCGCGATCCCGGGATTTCGGGATTGAGAAATTTTGAGTAAATCTCGAAAAGTGAGATGAAATTGGCAACTTGTGGATATCAAATTCCTCGGTGAGCTAAAAAAAAAAAACGAGGTTTCGTGACAATCTGGAGAAAAAGTATACCAAATCGGGGATTTCAAATTCCTCGGTAAATTTATCTCAATCCCGGGATCCCGGGATCCCGGAATTGAAAATTAGTCAATCCCGAAATCCCGGGATTGGATACCCTACCCGTCAGCATAGGCGAGCAGGCAGTTGCCTAGGGGCGGCAAATCTTAGGGAGCGGCAAAATGTGATCACAAATACTTTCGATGGATTCGGCGGTAACTTTGTGAAACTTGAATTTTCGTACTTAAACAAGCATTTGTGAAAGTAAGTCTGTCTGAGGATGCCTCTGAAACAGGCGAAACACGTGTCAGTTTGTAGCGCAATACGTGGAATAATCTAATTTATTTTATATTTTATATTATGATCACAGAAATGAAAATCACTGAATATTTTTGACACACGAATTTGGTGCATAGTAAATATTATGTCTCCCATGTCTTTGATTAAAAATATCTTAAAAATGTATTTTCAATAATAATAATATTATGACCGATTGGTATACAGTACTTAACTTCATCGCAAAAATCATCTTTAAATACGAAATTTACTGATGGCGGCAGTTTTGCGATAAACTAATAAAGCCGAGCGAAATAGCTCGTCTCATAAAAGTGCTAAAGAGAGTACGTAGATGATTTGAATTTCCATATTTTTATTATATATATATATTCTTTGAATAACGGAAAATAATGAAAAATAACACTAATACTCTTACGGTTTATATCACTTTATTTGTTGTGTAATTTCAGAAAAAAAAAACTGCTGGAACATTGGGAGTACGTAAAAAAATTCCGACTCCTGAAAAAATAGCCAGATTCGACGACTCTGACCATACAGCCCCTAATGGTGGCAGTTCTAAAGATTTTTTAATACCGTATTATTTATATGTTCGAATCAAATTTAAATATTGATTAAAAAAACCTAATTGTTATTTAATTAAAACAATTTCTGCTGCAGATTTAAAACTATCACAAAATTCGCTGTCGCCTGCTATATTTTAGTATTTTAATATTGTCCATAAATACGTCTTATTAGCATACTTCAGTATCTGGTATTTGATGAGTTAATGACACGAATATCAAAATATTAAATTTAATAGTAAACTAGTAGAAAAAAAAATGTGACGGCATTCCGATATTTCTTGCTCATCGTCAAGGTTGGATGTAAATGATTTTTATTTCCGTCAATTGACTTCACGGCCTGGACCTTTGGCCAAGAACTTCTGCATCATCAATGCATATAATATTACATTATCATCATATTACAAAAAAATGCGCGATGTGTTATTTAATATATTTGCTGGAGAGGATATAGCTCCCCGAAAAAACAAAGATGGGTGACTGAATAACAATTATTTTTAAAACAACTTCTGCTGAAGTACTTCACTAGTAATTGTACATATGCTCCACATTATCAGCGGGAATAGTTGAAATATAAATATTAATTGATTTCATAATGTAAATACATATTTTCACGTGGTACCTAATAATTAAAAAATCCACAAGAAACGAAAAGTAAATAAAATTGTTTTAATAGGTAGAACAACGTTAAAACTTCTATGGTAAAATAAAATTATGATGATCGGTAATTCACATTTATACAGATATAAATGTTTTTGGGACAATCCAGTCGGCTAAGGGATTGGTGATTTCAAATACTGGTATTTAAAATTGAGAGAAAAAATAAATGATTCACTGCGTATTTAAATAAAATTGTTCATAGCAAATTAACATATTTTAAATCTGGAAAGGTTCGTGTCGATTTTAAGAGATTCTAGAAGAAATAAAGTATCCTTTTTAATTTTATATTTAAATTCAAGTATACAATAAATTTGAAGTACGTATATCTAAAAATCCGCATTTTATGAATTATACCAGAAATTAGCAGGCGGTAGTCAACATTTTTTAATGTAACTTCACACACTTCTGAAGTAGAAATTATTTTTTAAAAATCTTCGATATAGCTTTTTTGTTTGTTCATGTTGGCTTACAATTATTATAAATTTAGAAATGTAAAACCGTATAAATGAACTAAATTAATTTTAATATAAAATAAAAATAACTTTGATTATTCCACGTATTGTGTTACAAAATGTGACACGTGTTTCGCCTCTTTCAGAGGCATTCTCAGACAACTACTTTGATACTTAAGCAAATATTTACGAAAGTAGTCTGAGGATGCCTCTGAAAGAGGCGAAACACGTGTCACATTTTGTAACACAATACGTGGAATAATCAAAGCTATTTTTATTTTATATTAAAATGAACTTCCACAAAGTTACCGCCAAATCCATCGAAAGTATTAAATTAATTTTCTTTATATATAAAAGATTTTTAAATTTCACAGCTTAATATATTACTTACACTATTAATGCGTTACGGATAGATAAACAGACAGATTAAGAAATATAAATATCATTTATGTAGTTGATTTGTTCTTTCAGTATTGTGGGCCTGATAAGCCTATCTTTATTACGGTATTAAAAACTTATGTTTATGAAAATATGCTTCGGTCAGTTTTTCTTCTTCTAAAATTGAGTTAATAAAAACAGAATGAATTGTCTTTATTCAATCTTGCTTACATTAAACGACCTGCCATTCATTTATTTTCTTTAAAACGTATTATAATTGAATTTGAGAGAAGGTCATTCGTTTTATAATTATCGTTCGAGTGACAACATTGGCACTGACAACGGTTTTTTTCAATATGTCATAATAAGAGTGGGTATGTATGTGCACTCGCTATTAGTTTATATTTAGATTTTCGGAGGAAAAGCTTTAATTTTCTAGTTGCTAAAGTGGCATAATTTATTTTTTCTGTCATAATCGTGAAATAAACTGTCTTATAATGTGCGATATGGTCCTTCATGAAATCATGCAATCCCCGCTCGCTGACGCAATCTATTCGATTATTTATTTTGAACACATGTGTTCATAAAAGGCTATACGGTTTCGTTGCAGATTTCTCTTGCTTCCTGCGATCCTGAAAAAAGGGTAACATATAATAAATCGTGACGTTTCAAAATTAATGTCTACCATGAATTTGAAATTTTTTCATTTTTAATATATTTACATATTTATATTTCACGAATAGTAATTATCAAAATACCTTATAGGAACATTAATTGATTTTATTTAAACTTGAAACCAGTGGCGGACAAAGCACAAGAGAGGCCCCAGGCGCAATACAATTTGGAGGCCCTGTTTTTTGGATAACATAGGGACGTCAAAAAATTCATGTAAAATATATAAACATCTAAACAGAATATATATGGGTAATATAATATAAACCATTTTTGAGGCCCCTAAGATTTAGAGGCCCCAAGCGCGCGCCTCATGCGCCTATAGGATAATCCGCCACTGCTTAAAACCAAAAGTTATCCTCATTTTGTAGCATATTCAAATTTATTCAAGAGTTATTAGTTATCTATGGTACAGGGGTGTACAACTTCCAGCATTTTGACTGAATCCAAATTTTTCATTTTGTTTTCATCCATTTAAAAAATAACTTACTTACATTTTTATGCATATCTAATTTAGTTTTCTGGAATGCAACCTTCCATCATAATACAATCATTCTTAGCTGTGTCTTTCACGTCTAAATTGATTTAATAATCGCATATTTTTACTACAGGATTGGAAATATTGCAGACATATTAGTTTAAGAAACTATGTTTTTTTTTAAACATAATACACATATTATTGTTTTTCTGATTTGACGTTTTAACACAACTGCAAAATCGGATAAAATTATAATGTATATTATAGCTCAAAGCTTTGCATACGAACATAAATTGAGAAATCCCCCTACGAATACTGTAATAATGTGATTTTATTTTATTTCAACTTGCTCAGTTAGAGATAAACCAGAAGGTGTTTTCATGGACATTTTATTATTTACTTAAGAGCATTATCGAAAGCAGGCTTCATCAACTTTTCGAGAAACGGGTCTTATGATTTTTTTTAAAAAAACAATACAAATATTCTTGTTATAATCCTTTATTTTAAAAATGATATCGGACATATAATATATAATAGATTTATATAAAAAAATCAGAGGCCGGGAGAAAATCTTTTGAATGCTGGATCCCGCCCGCGGGCCATAGCTTGGTGACCAATTATTTAAAGCATCGATTTTCTTATCGATATTGCAGACGGCCACCTGCGCCATGGCAAAATACATGGAATACAAGTAGAAGAGGTTAGGTTCGTTAGAGCAGTTTTCGCCAAAGGATTTTAAGATATTAAACAAATACTCTTCATGATGATGATCACAGTGGAAGAAGGCGAACGTCCGGACTCCGGACGTACCAAAGAACTCATTTAACTTTTCGCTAGCGTGTGAATATTTCACGAGCGAAATGAATTTCTTTTCCTTCATTACTCCATGGCTGAGTGGATGGAGAAAACGCGCGCCATCCAATAAGCTTGGATTCGAAATTATAATTATTACTAGTATTACTACGGTTAATGAATCACAAAAAAACGTTGTATTTGATTTCGCTATTATTACTTACTTCCAGTAAAATTTACATCGCGTAAAAAAACTGGTTTTGCTCACGGCGAGTATTTTCAACTAAAATTACACCCCCCTTCCAATTATTATATTATATCCAATATATTATATTATATCGCCCGCTGTGGTCTAGTTGGTAAAGCCAATGTCAAATTTAGATATTTCAATTTGAATTTGAGACCTATGACGTGGGTGTTTGTGATGTAAATTTTCCTCGAGTTAACTTTTTTTTTATTTATTATATATTCTTACATATATTTAAATATAAGTTTCTTAACACTATATTTTTTGGATTTAAAATCACTATATTTTGATATTGAAGAATCTAGTTGTCGGTGCGTTTTTAAACTAATTAACAAATCTTTTTAATTATGTTCAAGTTATTGTGAATATTTTCCCCACAAAAAAGGATATTTTATCAGCGAGTCATAACCCACAAATAAGACGAAAAAAATCATGCATGGTGAAGGGAACTAATCTTGCATTGATACGATAAACAAAACTTTAATAATAATAAAAAAAATTTGCACTACGTCCGTAATTTTTTGTTCGTAAATGCCACATAGATTGTGTATATTTTAGTGGTTCTTATTAATGTTTACAACTGACGTGTGTGCTATGTCTGACATCATAATTGAGAATAGAAGTGCATGCCAATATAGTATCAATATAACAGATAAAGAAAGTTTAGGGAGAGCTTGATCTAATCGAGGATTAATTATAAATTTCTGCATATTTGACTATTTCATGCAATGCTGATTCATCGTATCGTGCAATTATTGTACCGTAAACTACGCTAAGCAAAGTACAAAAAAGATTAGCAAGTATTTATTATCAATAATAATATCACAATGTTTGATCGAAAATCAGTTTAAATATTTTCGTGTGACGGATTAGGTGTGTCACTGTGTTGCTCTTGGTTCTCAAAAAATAGCCATAATTTACATACAATATATATTGTACATACGTACGTCGAGTGAATTTATATTTTGTGTTCAGATTCATTATAAATAAACTTAATAGCGATTGATTTTATACAAATGCTGTGAAAGTGTAATTTAAAAACAAATGATTTTGACAAAAAATAAGTGATTTCAGGAAATTTGGTCACGTTTGTTGTTTATTATAATAATACGTAAGTTCATAAATTTATTTAAATATATGAAATGAGGAGCTTGGGTTAAAAATGACTTTTTTCTGAACAGAAGAAACCCTTCTCTTATGAAAACTTACCGACAGTTTTGGTTATAAGGTCATATTTTGACCCATAATTGCATGGACACTGCGAGGTTTTTGACGACGTTAATTTTTTTTTTCTTGAATCAATACTCAAATATTATAAGCGATACCTCGTTTATTTCTCAAAACTGGATTTTTGGGCGTGTTTCATCTCAAGCTCTTCAAATCATAGCATAGTGGTTTCGACATAATCGATCTGTTTGTGGTATCTAAAAGTTCCCTTCCACCCTTCCAATCCTAAAATAACGGAGCGTAGCAATAGTGATTAGTTAATCTGTCCTCTTCTAGCCCCCTATCCTTCTATCCATACTCTCTTCTAAAAAGAGAAATTGAGTAACTGGGTAACAACACACTTCCATAAATCGATTGGAAAATCAATCTATAAAAACTGTCCGTACTGGGATTCGAACCCGTGAACCCGAATACGTAGGTGTTCTACGTTGAATAATCGATCACCTAGCTAGAAATAATTATTTGGACATCGCGAACGTCCATATCTTCGAAACGAAATAAATCGATTGAAAAAAAATGCTGTTCATACTGGGACTCGACCCCGCGAGATCTGCCACGGAAGTAAACGACGTTGACCGCTGCACCATGGACCTGACACAACAAATCGTTTTTTCGTCCTATGATAACCTAATTTTGTGTTCGAATGCTTATTTTTTCATTTCGTGCATCTGACAAAAGTAATTTCTGTAACGAAAAAATCCTGACAAGCGCATATCAATCCCACGTGCTGTCACCGATGGCTCTGATGATTGATGATGACCGCTTTGAGATGGTTATGAGCCACATCCGTTCTTTGTCTCTTGGAGATACGAAGGTGGCCCACGCGCAGCCACAATTGTTTATACCTATATTTTTTTGCTCCAGTCGACTCAACCGGTCCTCTCCAAAAAAAATTCATACCGTGGCCGTCAAAAGTAATTCCCTACTCTCCTGTCCCAAAAATAAATGATTTCAATTATCATAATAGGCCTTATTTAGAACTTGATTGAATTGGCATTTACTTGGTAGAACTCCATTATAATAGGGTAAAAATAGCAACGTTTTTAGTTATTTTTTTTAATATTATTAGTTGATAGTTATTTCGGCTTTCGCACATCGTCAGAACTATATATACTGGCTCCGAAGAGATACACAATACATCTTTTCATTCACTCTGACATCCCAATTCTTATTACAATTATAGGAATAATTACACTTATTAAATATGACTTTAGTGTTTCGAATGACGATAAGCAATATGGGATTTTCAAGGTAAATTAGGATACATGAAACTGACATTACTGACTAAATGAATAAGTGACACTAAATTGACTCAAATTAAAATGTTTAATACCCCTAAATGTAATTTCAAAAATCAACAGAGTAGTTAAGTCAAAGTGACTAGTGTATTTTTTTTTTGCTCACCATGAGCGAAACCGGCCCCGATCTTTTTAAATATAAGTGGAAGTGGTACAAAGAAATATTGTGTTTTTTCAAATACTTTATTTATGTCAAGTGGAATCGATTATAAAAACTACGACAAGAATTCGTTGCTATCCGCTTAATCTTTGTTTTCGCATTTTTTCTGTTATATTTTATTTTTTAAACAGATTCTAATTAATCTACGAAGACATCTATCTGATAAAGAGTCTACAACTGATGGTAATTCTTTTTTAATAATGATAAATATTTATTTGTGTGAATTTGCTTTTGTTGTCATAAACGGTTTTCAAAGTCGCACAACACACTCAAATTTTATAATGGGAAATGACACACATCTTTATTGGTGTAGGTTGTGTTGACCAATTTATCGTGAAAACATCTTATATTAACATTTTTATTTTAAAAAATATGTCTTAATAGTCTTTCATTATAACATGCACATAGTTACCGAAAAGTCAATATTTACGGTGGCTTGTAGATAATAGATAATACTGTCGATCCTCCCATTTTCTAATATATTGAATTACAAATCGCACACGGAATTTTTTCAAGTCTACTGTTTTCCAGGCCATTTGTTGTAAACTAGACTAGAGGTGTCCAAGTAAAATCTTTTGGCTGGCCAAATAAAATATTGCATGTCTTTGATTTGCCACAACTTTGTTACGGAGTAACTGACTAATACCACGTGTAAACGATAAACGTGTTAGCGACCCGGCCCGGGCCCGAGTCTAATACCACACCTGTTACCCGAACCCGACCCGAAGCCCAAATTTATACTCCTCAGCCCGAAAAAAACCCATTTTTTTTTACAAATTTACAACAATTTACGATTCTCTATAGAACTGGTAATAATTAAAATCCTCATGGCTGACTTATGACACGAACATAGTCTGAAATATTTTTCTGAAGAAATAAATTCCTTACCCGGGCCCGGCGCGAGCCCGAATCTCAATTGCGCTTACGCGCCCGAACTCGGTCCGCGGGCTGGGCCGGGTAAGTGCAGACCTCTACGTGCTATAGCGGTGCAATAGGACTACACTACGTTCGCTCTCTCTTGCTCAGTCGGCTAGCGCTGTCCCGCATAACACTTACATTACAACAAACGAATGTCTGGCATCGGCATGCGACCAACTTATTTCGTCACTTGCAAATTAAATAATTAAAATACGGCAAACATATCAACGTATTTAGTTCTACATTTTTTATATAGTTCTGATGATGATGCATGCCGAAATAGCTATAAAGTAAATTTATAAAAAAAATAAATCTTAATACGTTGATATTTTTACCCTATTACAATGGAGTTCTACCAAATAAATCCCAATTCAATCAATAAACAATTAGATATCTTTGATAGATTTGGCGGTAGCTTTGTGGAAGTTAATTTTTAATATAAAATTAAATTTGATAACGTTGTTCAATTTTTTGTGAAACAGAATTGTGTACTTCTTTTGTTATATATTACAAAATAAAACTAGGGTTTTCTCCTTTCTACTGGACGCAGGGAACGGGTTAAGATACACACTTTATTTGTCCTGATTAAAAACTAATCACTTTCATATTGGAAATCTTGAAAAAGCAACACAAAACTTTCAATCGGGCCGCGAGTTGGACATGACTGAACTAGATGTTGCCATTGTGTGGAAATTGAATACCCTGAATACATTATTACCTCTCTTCCCTGGAGGATATGATATGACATAATTATCGAGTAATTATTAGGCGGTGAAGCAATCGTTAATTTGTACGTTTGCGTGTATGTGGTCGTACACGATTATTTTGCACGAATTTCTGTCAATTTGTTTGTATTAGTCGAGTGAGTACATTAATCTATGAACACTGCCCACTTATTTACTCTTGACCTAGTGGCGGTAATTGATTTCCGATTTCGAATTGTGTAATTTCAATATATTTGACTCGTTGTCGCCTCGAACCGTTTTTTGTAGGAGCTACCCTTAGAATGATTATTGTATCGCACACCCAGTAAAACAATGTTAGAAAAGGTCATTTTTGATCTACAGATATAATATCGACCGTGGAAAGGAAAAAGGACGTAACCCACACACATCAAATTTTACAAGAGGCGCAAAAAACGTGTTTTGATGATTTTGGATCATATGCAAATTACGAAATAAAAACTGCCTTGAAGTGCACAGAGACTTCTAAACTGGTGTTTAATTGACATAATCTAATATTATTTAAAGACATTGTAAAGGAAAAACCTTTATTTCAGTCTTGTTTCTTGGTTTTAATTTTTTACAAGGTCATCTTTTTCAAACTTAAAAGCTTAATTTAGATACTAATTCGGGAGTTGCAGCTTGCATCCTTTTGATAGAACGTGTATCAATTTTGATACATTGTGATTATCAAAAAAAAGCACGTTTTGAAAAAACTGTGGGTTACGTCCTTTTTCCTTTCCACAGTCGATATGTACATAGTTGGATTCGTGATGTTTTGCTCCGTTTTATAAACATGTTCAAAAGCGTCGGAAAAAGACACTAAATTCATTTTATCACACATTTAAGACGGCCAAATCAATGGTATGGTGGTATCTGCATTTTCATTGTTTTTTTTATGTGATGCCACTTTTGCGCCATATTTTAATTTTTTCACTTTTTATTTTATGCGGTCATCGAATGCTTCCTTCAATAAATTAGCTGAGCGCTATATGGCACGTTGCGCTGTCTTGTTGAAACCACAGTTCGTGCACATTAATGAATTTTCGAAGAAAATGACAGTAATCATAGATTTATAGCGCTTTCAATTGACTAACATTCTGGCTGGCATAATTTTTTAAGAAATAAATTTGCACAATTTGAAAATGTTATTCTGGCTTAAGTCTATTCATGGCGAATTGACAAATCAAACTGAGCACAAATCAGCTATCAGCTGTCGATTCAACAAGCCAACCCATGAAAAACACCCTTTACGTATAAATCATAAAAATAAGCATACAATTTGCAAGTGTCGGTATAAGAATATTCATGGTGAAATGGCAAACCAAACAGTGCACAAATAATACTTTCGATGGATTCGGCGGTAACTTTGTGGAAGCTCATTTCAATATAAAATAACTTAGATTATTCCACGTATTGTGCCACAAATTGTGACACGTGTTTCGCCTCTTTCAAGCTATTTTATATTGTGCACAAATAAGCTGTCAAATTGGCTGTCTCCAAAAAACACTTTATTAAAAATACTTTATTTCAACTTTCCTTTGAAATAATTGAATTCTTAGAAATAAAACTAATTTGTTTTTCCATTTGCACGTAATGAAGTTACTAATTCTATTTTTTTTTAATTGCCGCAGTACTCAAGATTCAAGGTTTTTTTTTTAAATAAAAAAATATGATACGAGTACTTCTTTAACCTCGTGTTGTCTACGAAGTGTTAAGCACGAAACGCTGTTTCAATGGGACATAGGAAAAATGAATAATCACTGTTTTTCTTTAAAAGTAGGTATTTTTTAAAAATAATAATAATGAATATTCATTAATTGTTTTATTTTTATTCACGACTTTGCTGACTAAGATTTTTTATAATTATTATCGTTTACTTGGATGAAGCATCGTTTTTTGTTAATCACAATGCGACATTTTTCTTCACACAAATCATTCTTAGAAGTCTAGTATTTTAATAAATTATCATACAATTTTCAAGGGAGACATGTGAAATGAATTACGTAAGCGCGAATCAAAGGTGTATTCTTTCCTCTCCGAATCGTCCATACTGATTCTCATCACTGCATTACTAAACCAAAACACTGACGGTTCAATTCTTATTGAATATTTCACGACTCATTTAATTTCTTACTCTGCCTACTATTGTTAAAACAATGATGAAACATGTCCGAGCGTAGGCATTGATTGTTTCCGACCAATACGATCTTAAAAATAAAATTTAGTGAGCGAGATTAGCACGCTATTAGTCTTGTTCTAGTCCTAATCGTAATCGTGCAGACCCATTTAGATAACGTAACTAGTATAATTTTCGTTCCGTGTCTGCCACGTTGGATGTCTGTGGATATTAATACTTCTATATTTATCCTTAAAGTACTGAGAATTTATTTAGGGATCATAAAAAGTTGTAACGATTAAATTGTTGCCCACTTTGACCGAAACCGGTCCTGATTATTTGATAAAACTGTAATTGTATACAAAAAATATTGTCAGAAACATGTGAGAATTGACAGTTCACATAATATAATTTATAATTTTGTTCAGGGCCGGCTCGAAGATTTCTGCGCCTGTGTGCGAGGCGCCTTCGGCACCTCTCAAAACTAGAACTAAATGAGTGGATAGTGCTAAAATATGAGTGCAGCGCCTGTGTACCTGAGTAGGCAGCACGTGCGCTTTTGTGCGCCGCACACTTCGCTCACGCCATGAGCCGGCTCTGATTTTGTTGCTCGCAAAAATGAAAGTTATGCACCTCCCACAATAGCAAATGATTAATTAAAAATTTTCTAGTATCGCATTTATTTTTTATCAGATAAGAATGATAATATTATCGGATAAGTATCTAATACCTACCGAATTAACAAAATAAATCACTCAACGAGAGTTGTTGGTTTTTCTGATTTATTTTGTCAGATATCGCTAAATCTCGCATTGCGGTGACATATTTTTTTATCAACGAATTAGATACACTAATCTATTTCAAAAGCGTTTTTTTATGAAAATATATTTTTTAGCTTCTTTACCAAGTATACTGTTTTCATAAAGTGAAAGTTACATGTTTTCATTATTTCTCATTATTGTAAGAATACCTAAACCAATATAGAATTTCGAATTCTCTACTCATCTACATACTAAAAATAATGTTTTTATGACCTATGGTATTTCCGCTTTAATTTACACTAAATCTGTCGCCTATAGTGCCACAATCGGCTGTATACCCATCGGTTATAATATTATTACTAGTGAAAATGAATTTTTGATTTTGAAAATGATTGGTATATTTCCCGATTAACCACGGGACATTAACTTTTCCGGTTCTAAGCTCAAGAAATGCGACCCCAATACCCACATTTTCTTAAATATCTATTTTAATATGGGTGATACAATGTTTATAATTAAGGTATTCTTATATCATAGTTTTTTTAACCTTTTGTAGTTTATATAAATACGCGATAACGCGATGCGATAACGAGATAAGCGCCCGCTTATCAGCGATCGTTCGTAAGATAACTAGGCTGAACGCGTCAGTTGCAAATACATATTTGTACTGAAATGACGTCTTTTTTTACGCGCAACTTAAAATATGATTATTTATTAAAAGACCACGGAATTTAATAAAAAAAAATGTACGAGGAATGATGCAGAGAGATATTTTAAAGCCCTAAGACTATTTTTTTAAAATTCATAAGAATAAGGCCAATAATGAGGAAACCACTGGGGTCCCAAACGACCCCCATCGGCAGAGAAGTATTTTTCTAGTCTCCGAGCCGCGAGAGTTAAAGTCATCAACGATTTCTTGTAGAACCGAAATTTTCAAATAAATTCTTTTATGTATTTTCCCCAAATAATACGTCTCGATTTGCCTTTTTTATGTATAAATAGACGTGCAATTTGAAGAAGAAAATAATTAATATGGGAAATAAGTATTCACCGGAAATTAAAAAAATAACAAGTTGAATCACACTTATCATTGAGTCTCAGGTATTCTAATCCTTGTTATGAGTGTTTGAGTCTTTTCTACTGTTGATCTCGAACAACTTTATTTAATTTATTCAACAATAGATTATCTGAAGCGATTTGATATCTTCCAAACCATCTGGCATGTCAGCAATATTGGATATCTAAAACCTAAAATAGATTTATTTATTTATGTTATCTTAATGTTATCGCGAATCTAATAATATTATACATATCGACCGTGGAAAGGAAAACGGACGTAACCCACACATCAAATTTTACAGGAGGCGCAAAAAACATGTTTTGATGATTTTAAGCCATATGCAAATTATGAATTATACACAACCTTAAAGTGCACGAAGACTTTTAAACTGGTGTTTAATTGACTCAACCTAATATTAATTAAAGAAATTGTCTAGGTTAAACATTTATTTCAGTCTTTTTTCTTGGTTTTAACTTTTTACAAGGTCATCTTTTTCAAACTTTAAAGCTAATTTAGATACCAATTCGGCATTTTCAGCTTCCATCCTTTTGATAGAACGTGTGTCAAGTTGTATACATTGTGATTATCGAAAAAAGCTGTTTTAGAAAAACTGTGGGCTAAGTTCTTTTTCCTTTCCACAGTCGATATATATTTGTTCAATAATGTAAGATATGTCAAAATATTAAGATAATCCTGCGACAAGAATGACACTTCTTTTAATCATTTTTTTTTCTAGAAAATAATTAAAGATGCTTATAAAAATATACTCCATCGGTTCGACTCTCCTTGCAATGTTTTGGCCTTTTCGGTTTCGTCGTAAAATTTTCGTCTGATTAAGAGAAAACAACAAAGTAAAGCAATACGACTCGAATGCTCAATAAACAACTGTGATTGATTCTGATCAGAAATTTTTACAAATGTCATTTTATATTTAATTTTTTTACTTTGGATTACTCCGTCCACAACTGTGTAGTTCGTTAGTGATACGAAAGTGAGCGCGTCTTTTTTCTGTTAATTTTTACTCATAATAGAATTTAAAACTATTTGTTTTCTTCCATAAACGTTATCACATCTCGGCGATACAGTCAGTGAAATTCCTAGGCTATGTGCCGCCCCTAGGCACACCCCTAAAATAGCTCCAATTTTCTTTCATTCCT
The DNA here is from genome assembly GCA_031772345.1 of Himalopsyche anomala. Classification (NCBI taxonomy): domain Eukaryota; kingdom Metazoa; phylum Arthropoda; class Insecta; order Trichoptera; family Rhyacophilidae; genus Himalopsyche; species Himalopsyche anomala. The sequence goes on along the minus strand of CM062833.1, from coordinate 13,993,925 downwards.
TCATATTTATTCTAGGAATAAATATACACATATAGAAGTTCGAATCCTCTACTCACTTACACATACTTAAACAAATCTTTTGTCACCTTTTCCGTTTTGCTTTCAGGTGATTTATAGTATGTACTTTAATGACAAAGATCCTCACAAATAAATATAATCCAAAAGCCCACATTATTGTTCAATAGTTATGAAAAAAATACTATTACCTTCATTACACATCATAAAAAGAAATGGAAATTTTAAATACACTTAAATAAAACAAGTATCGAATCTTGATTTGGTATTAAGTTGATCAAATATATTGTGGCATCATATTTATTCTATATCGAATTCGTGTCAAAAATATTTGGCCAATTAAAAAATCTGTGATTATTTGCCGCTTCTTAGGACTTCCCGCCCCTAGGCAACTGCCTACTCGCCTATGCCCTCGGGACGTCCCTGGTTACAGTACATATATAAGAAAATTGGCTCGGTTAAACTAGGAATTGCAATACCGATATTACCGAAACCAGGTTCACTGTATTTTTCAATACCCGAAATACCGGTTTAAATTAACCAAAATCGATCCTGAATTTATAGAAAATATTTTATACAATATTATATATTGCTGATATTTTTGTAGTTCTTGCCATTAATTCTATGGAGAGATATTTACGTCAAATATAATAATTACGAAAATTAATATGTTAAGAGTATTTATTAAATACAAATAGCTAGACCGGCACCGCAAGTGTTAAGATTTTTATGTCACGGTATTGACTTCATGATCATGACCCGTGTGAGTGACCTTCCTAATTTTATTAACTTTTACCACTAATGAAATATTATAATCATCAGTTGATCGTTTCAATAAATAATAACTCAATAATATATTTTTTTCATCATTTTTGGTGATCTTACTTCATACTTACTTGTGTGATAAATTAAATGTACAATACTTAATGATGTCAGTTTTACGCCCAAAAAGTGGACACATCGTCCATCGATATACTAACAATATAGTCTGGTATCTTGAGGATATATGACGTAACATAAGGGGGGTGGTTCTAAACTAATGTGACTAACCCGAGTGCCACGAAACGTCACACTCTAACGGTACGTCTTACGTGGGCGAAGTCACAGCGAACGCGATTGGAACACTATTTAAAGCGAATCAAAATATCAAATCAACTGATCGTGCCGTGATTTTTGTCACGTAGGACACTATAGCGGCAAAGACCATTTGATATTTTCGTGCCGCACTGAGTCGCTTTGCATTCGCTTTGATTTCGTCCACGTAAGACGTACAGTTAGACCGCGAAGTTTTCTGGCCCCCGGATAAAGGTTCTCAGGAGTGGTGGTGTAGACCAGTGTTTCTCAACCTTTTTGGGAGCGTGGCCCCTTTTGAGTGTCTTTATTTTTCTGTGGCCCCCATACCTTTTTTTTTTTAGCTCACCGAGAAATTTGAAATCTCTGATTTGGTATACTTTTTCCCAGAATATCTCCAAGAACACCTTTTTTTTTTTTTTAGCTCACCGAGGAATTTGAAATCCTCAATTTGCCCGTGGCCCCCCTGAACTGTGTTGTGGCTCCCCAAAACAAAAATAAATCTCTGTGGCCCCCTTGGAACACGCTGTGGCCCACCGTTGAGAAACCGTGGTGTTGACAATGTGACAACCAACAGAATATAAAAACCTTAAATTTTTATATTATATTTCTCTGTATTTTTCACCTTAAGAGATTTTGTGACGAAATGTGACAGTAGAAGAAGAAAGAGAGAGAGAGCTACATACAATATATATTTTTTTTAAATTTCAATATTTTTTGCGATATTTGAACAGTATTGAAGCGATTAGTATTTCCGATTTAACGTCATCTGTCATTTATTTTTGTATGCCTGAAAGACGATGATTTACTAGAACTTACTTATTTCATTTGTGGACACGAACGAGCGTATAATACATATCGACCGTCCAGTTCATTATTCATGTAACTCCAAATAACATGTTTTGAGATAATGTTAAAAACAAAATTCAAATTTTTATCGTAAATCAAGTATTTATTATTTATTTGTAGCAGAGATTTATACATTTTCTCAAAAAGTGTTTACAGATTAGGTAGTTCGGTCGCAATCAGCAGTCGGACATTTAGAAGTATCTGTGTTATGACCCAACACTATTTTTTAAGTCTATCGGTATTAGAATTTTTTGGTGTTTTGTTTTTTTAAATATCTGATAAATTAATGTGATAGAGCGCAAATTTTTACGTAAACTGTATATTTAAATCCTCTCGGTAAAATTCAACATATTTCACGTAAATTACATTTAATTATATGACTTTACTACAAATCAATAGAACCTTATTTTGTTACAAACGAATGAATTCTCTAAGACTATTTTCGGATCGCGAAAACAGTAACGTACTTTCGACCTTTCAAATTAATCCCAAGAGCTATTTTATGCTTTTTTTTATATATTTTTAAAAAAGTACACCGAAAGTCACACACGCCAATAGGCGTTGATTGGATTGCTATTTAATTGCCTGCGATAAAGCTGCCCCTACTGTTTGTGTAATTTTAATAAGTCTAACCCAGCCATACACAACCTGCGACTAGAGTTGCTAGGTGTCCCGGAATTATAATAGCTATCCCGGATGAGTAATAAATTGTCCCGGAAATTTAGAGAAAACTATTTAACTTCGATAGTCTCGGAAGAGCTACAAAAAACGAGTCACGCTGGTATTTTGGACAAATCGGTAAATTCTTGGGTTTTTGGATTCGAAAGTCAGCAAATCAGACAAATGTCCTGGATTAACTTGCAAGAAATCTGGCAACCCTACCTGCGACCCATTCAGTTTTTATTAGCGGCCGGAAACAACCTGTCACCGGATGCTTTTTCAAAAATCGGTGTGCTATTCCCGTTTGCATACACGTATTTTGAACGGTCTGAAATACTCAACACGTGATTGTGTTGGTCGGTCTGTATATTGGTGTTTACTCAGAACTATCAATCCGTTACTTACAAACTTCTGCCAGAACAGTGACGATGACATGTATAGTACGTGGTATATTTACTTCATAAGATTGGCCATACACCTAGGAACAAATTGTTCCGGAACATGTCCTAGAACGCAAAATTCACGTGTTCAAGCCGTATAGTGAAACATTTCACGTGACCCGAGATAGGTTCCCATGTTCACGTTCTAGAAGCGAGCGCAAAATCTGAACATAAGTTGCACGCGCAGCTGTAGACGAACTGACAAAGTATATTTCGTCACGACTTGGGCGTGGCGAAACTATACTGTTCTGCAAGTAATTGAGCTATACAAAAGCTATAACGTATATTGGGATACATCTAATAATAATTATAAAAACCGAATACTACTTGCGAGAATATATACGTAGGCAGCACTGATCGACATCAACTCATGGTGCGTCATTTTAGAGATCTATTTTCGACTTTGAAATGTCTCCGTATGGTGACAGCTGTCAAAATAAACGTCTTTGCGTAAGTTATATTAGTCTATGGAATTATCTATGGTAAAGCTATCATAGTGGATGATAAAATAGTTGTATTTTCATTATTTAAAGCTTTTAAACATTCGTAGTTAATTTACTCGCATTGTTTGAATCCAATAAAATCAAATAGCGTTCATCCGTACACAACACGACTAACATAATCTCAACGAGTGACGTTTCTGTGACCCCTCGTGTGTTCAAGAACATGTTCTGGGACACTGTTCCAGAGACATTATGCAGATGTTCAGGATTATGTTCCGGGACACTTGTTCCGAGGTGTATGGGCCCTTTAATATTAACATGTTGCGGCACACGTAACGTAGCAAAAATAGTGGCCTGTTAGAAAAAAGTGGTTGAGTATGGCTGGTCTAGCATCCCCTTTGAATGAACGCTGCGTACTTAGTTGTCATGATAACGCTACAATTCACTTGACAACCGAGGGTTGTTGGCTCGTATTCCAAAGTAAGTGATCAATACGAAAGTGTCTGGTTGTATGTGGTCGTTGGCTGCGCTTCGTTCCTGATTGGTAAAACATCAATATTTTCACTGACACAATTGCTTTTCGATCAATCGTATACAAATGGAAGCGAGGGAAAAACAAGAGTTTCGGTAATATGTAGATACTTGTATGTTGTAGATGCTGAACTCATGTATAACATTCAAGATCCAAACATATTGTCCATTATCACGCGTTTTTAATTACGGAACAACCCCGGAATCCACGTTTTTTGTTGTCATTTGAGTGCAACTTCTGCAGTTCTGTTTAATTTAAGTACATCTTATACTCGATTCTACGTTTTTCTATCCCGCGATTCGCATCCGAAATATTCAAAATGAATTTAAAACTACAAAACATTTTTATAATTAAAATTGGGATATAAAATATTGTTAAAAATAGTTCTTCATAGTTCATTAGAAATACCTAAACTTCTATTAGAATCTTGTCCATCTGAAATTCAAACAAACCGCCAGTGCTACAAGGTTCTAACTGAAATTTGTATGAAAGCACAGGTCCGTACGGACCCCCGGGGGTCCCTGACAGGAATAAAAAAAAATGGGGGTCCACGAGATGTAAATGGGGGTCCACGGACCGGAATCAATGGAATCAAAATCAGAACTTAAGGTACAGTTTAGAAAGGGTTACCACCAGTTCTGGCTGCAGAAAGATATTCCTGTTGCTTATCCTGCATTGTGGGCTATCGCAAGAAAGTTTTTGATAGTATTTCCTTCTTCGTACCTCGTGGAGAGAGGTTTTAGTGCAGTTACTAATTTTCTTACGAAAAAAAGAAATCGGTTGCAAATCACTGAACGTGGAGATTTACGACTGTACCTTACGAATTTGAACTCAAATATTGACCAATTGATATCGGAGCATCAGGTTCATCCCTCTCATTAACAGATTTTATTATTTTATGTAAGAATTTGATTGTGTTTTGATTTGTTCATTTTCATTAAAAAAAAAATCACTAATGATAAGAATAAAAAATTAACATTTTTTTTTTACAATTGTTCACTATATAAAAAACCCTATCACAATGTGCTCATATTTGTATTTTAAAAAATTATAAAACTTCACTATTATGCATCCTGGGGGAGGGGGTCCACGAAGGATAAAATACTGGGCTTAGGGGTCCACGGGGGAAATAAGTTTGGGAAACATTGGCACAGGTGATTAAAAAACAGACTTACGCTTTTTATATTGAAATAAAAAGAATTCCATGGAAGATATCTAATGTGATCATTATTATTGGAGAAAATATATAAAAAAATGGAGGATAAATAGGAAAAGTGTTTTTTTTTTCTTCGTAATTTGTGTTTGATATCATTAAGTACTAAGTTAATATTGTAAAATGTAATAATACCACACTGCAAGAATACAAAACATCATAATGGTAAAAAATAGCACCATTGTGCTAAAGAAAAAAAATACATGAATAAAATTATCAAAATAAAAAAGATATTATTCAACCTATGTGCATTCACGACTGCCTCATTATTACTATAGTTTGGCCAAAAGTCGACACTTAGAACCTTGTAGTACTCAGCTCGCGACTTGTCACCGTAATATATGAGAGGGAAAACTTATAAGAATTTTTGATCATAATTTTTTAAGCTAAAATATTCATTTGCAAAAACAAAATAATTTATGATTTTTGTGAAGCAATTAAGAATTAAAATGTTTATACACTTTTTTATTAATTGTAAAAATAATTCTAATTGTGGTCAACAACATTTTGCTTTGAAATAATTATCAGATTTGGCGTAAATTCGTTAATTGCCTGATACTGATTTATAATATTATAAAAAGATTGCAGCAAATTAATTTTCTGTTGATTTCAACCAAATATTTTTCTACTGCATGGAAACTATTTCTGAGTATTGAATTCATGGGATTATTTGTTCAGTTAGCCTTATATAAATATTGAACAATTGATCCCGTGCTAGGTCTGTTTATGTTGCATCTAACATGATTTGGCATTATTTATTTTTTTATCGACGATACCCAACTGATAAAAAAATAAGCCAAATCGATGTTTATCTATAGTCGAGGGAAATTGTGTTTTTCTTTTTTAGGTTTATCGCAGGGCTGTGGAGTCGGAGTCGGAGTCGGAGTCGGAGTCGGAGTCGCGGAGTCGCGGTGTTTTGGCCGGAGTCGGAGTCGGAGTCGTGAAAAACGGGCGACTCCGACTACTTTAAAAAAAAAAATACTCACGAAATTTATGAAAATTGAATTACGTAATAATTATTGTGATATAGCTTAATAATATTAAACGTGTAGGTGTCATGAGTCACGCCGAGCCAGTGAGTCACCAAGATCCACTGCATATGAGTCCGCGCAAAAGTTGTTGTTTCTTTCTTTCTCATGTCGAAAAAGTAGATTCGATATTTATTTTTTTGTTACTCGAAGTGCATACATTTATATGCACGCATTTTTTGTCTTCAGTCATTGTTCTGTATCAATCACGTCTGCGTGTCATTGCGTAATATATACAAAATTCTACAAATGCAGATTTGATAGAAGCAATGTTTTTTTTAAGAATAAATTCAAATCAATAAAGTTTAAACTTATATTTGTTATGTTTTATTTATCCCTATAACATGTATAAAATGAAAAAATTGGCTATTTGTTGGATTAACTGGTTGATCTGTAATTTAATACACATACATAGGAAAGGTAGAAAAAAACCTGATAAAATAGAACTTTTTTTTAGTCAAGTCATAGTCGGAGTCGGAGTCAAATTCGGAGTCGGAGTCGGAGTCGGAGTCGTGTTTTTTTTTAACGACTCCACAGCCCTGGTTTATCGGCCAAATCAATTATTTATTTATACTATTATTAACATTTGATTGCGCTTGCTATAAAGTAAGTCTTTCAATTCTAACTGTATTAGGGTTTTACACTTCCCGGTACTTTGTGGTTTCCGTGATATCTGGAAATAAATACACTGATCCCGGGATTTTCAGGGAAAACTTAGACACGTAAGAACGGACACGAAAACAAATCTATAAGGCTTATATAAATATTGCAATGATTAAAATAACTTAAAAAAAACATAAAAAAAGAATGTTACTATTAGTTTAATTGTACGAAGTTTTGTAATAAACAAACCTGTCACTGAAAAAACGTTTTCTGCTTCAACGGATGTTGGTGAGATAGTTCGTAAAGTTTACCACTAGGGTCTCCAATCCCGAAATCCAGAATGTAATAAAGAAGCATTACGCTAGAAGTTTTCGTTGCATGAATCAGCTTTCACTAATCTGACAGCGAAACGGAACAGCTCTTAGTTTAATGTGATTATGTGGGATATAAAATATTATTTTTAAGAAAAATATAAATGTACTTATTTTACTACGACATTATACCTCCGTCATTATTAAATAAATTATTTTAACGATCGATACAATATAGTTTAGGGTTTCTTTCCCGGCGCCTGGAATTCCGGGATCCCGGTTTCCCGGATTTTCAAAAACACAATCCTGGGAAAAGGAAAAAAATACGCTTTTTTAAACTGTGACGTAATCGCTAGCCGAGTTATTCCCCGTGACGTTTATACGAGCTTATTGCACCAGTTGAGACAAGATAGTAGAATAGCAGTATTTTCATATGCGTTTGACATGAAAAAAAAAAAAAAAATTTATTGTTAATAAATTTTATACTGTCATGATTTAGTGCTGTCACAATCCCGGGATTTCGAGATTGAAAAAATCACATAAAGTTAGGTATTTTTTGGGGATTCCGTAAATTCCTGGGTTTTTCCATTTGCAAATACTGGAAGAGCTAAAAACCTAAAAGTCCACGCTGGTAATTTAGGGAAATTCGCAAATTCCCGGGTTTTTTTTTCAATCGACATTTTTTGAAAAATCCCTAAATTTCAAAATCGCCGAGCAAAATTTTTCTCTTTTCGCAAATTCTGACGTCGAATGCTCTCTGAAATGAATCAAAAATCTTTGCAGCTGTAAGTTTTGTCATAAGCGTCATTCATGTAAGTTAAAATATAAAATTTATTAACAATAATTTTTTTTTTTTTTTTTCATGTCAAACGCATATGAAAATACTGCTATTCCACTATCTTGTCTCAACTGGTGCAATAAGCTCGTATAAACGTCACGGGGAATAACTCGGCTAGCTATTGCGTCACAGTTTAAAAAAGCGTATTTTTTTCCTTTTCCCAGGATTGTGTTTTTGAAAATCCGGGAAACCGGGATCCCGGAATTCCAGGCGCCGGGAAAGAAACCCTAAACTATATTGTATCGATCGTTAAAATAATTTATTTAATAATGACGGAGGTATAATGTCGTAGTAGAATAAGTACATTTATATTTTTCTTAAAAATAATATTTTATATCCCACATAATCACATTAAACTAAGAGCTGTTCCGTTTCGCTGTCAGATTAGTGAAAGCTGATTCTTGCAACGAAAACTTCTAGCGTAATGCTTCTTTATAACATTCAGCCGTATTTTAGTGTGCATGTCCTAAATTTATTTATGTTTACATCTGTGATATCGTCATAGCAACGCAAACAATATTGAAGTCAGCAACCCGATGATTTAAGTATTAAACACGAAAAATGTTGCCGAGCTGCGGGATACACTTTGAAAAGGGAGTGAAGCCATATCACAAGGTTACCAAATCTTTTTAAAGTTGAGAGTTAATTTTCATCAGATGTTTCGTCTATCTGAGAAGCATCATCAGGCCACCGCAATGTTTACGAATAAACTAAAAACATATTCAAATCAAATGTTATAAACTACAAAATAAAAGTCGGAGTTTGTTCTCACGTGTCACATGTTGTAGCACAAAAAGTGAAATAACGAAGTTATCGAATTTAATTTATATTAGGTACTCAATAAGTAAATTACACAAAATATTATTCATCAAGCGTCAACATGTTTTTTAAAAGAATGGCGTACTAACAAAGCTTAGAAACCGCTATCCCTAAACCCATCAAATAGGCAGCTGATGATGGGGAAAAATATTTTGATATTCATTTGGCAAAGTAAGAGTATCAAAATATTTCTGCAATGTTTCTTGTCGGCGCCTCCCCCCCCCAAAAAACCGGTTCCAAACACAAAACAATTGTATTATTTTTTCATTTTCATGTAAAAAAATCTTTACAATTTGTCGAGTCCTGATAGCTGTGAATTGTAAAAATAAAATTTTAAGTCTGCACATCCAAAAAATTAAATTTAACAACTACTCTGGATGCAAGATTAATTTAAATATATAAACAATTTTATCGGTTTTTTTCGTCGATTGTTTTCACGGACTTCTTTTATTATTTACGAACATATTTTTGATTGTAAATTTTCGTGTTTAAATATTGGTATTGTCGTTTTTTTTATTGTACTGTTTTAGTTATTTTATATAAATAAAATGGCGTAATAGTTATAATTGAAACAATGTTTATTTATCGATAGTTCAAACGCAACGCCGTTCGTGTACAATCATAATTGTGTGGAAATCGTGAAAATTTACTTTGCATATTTATGATATTGCATTTTTATTTTTTATGCAGACATGCTATTTTAGTAAAATTAGCCTTTTATACTTGACATAAAAAATATAATAATATTGTTGGTGGAGTTTTAAAAAAACGCGGCTCGGAAATTAATACACAATTCGACTACGACACAGATTTTTAAAATTTCTTCACTATTTTAATGTATTTATTAGTGTATGTTGGTTTAGAAAGACATATATTACAGATTTATCATTTTTAAAATACACTCGTATATTAATTTTATTTATTTAACTTATATTAAAAAAAAATGTAACGTAAAACGAAGTCAGAGTGGCTCGGTTTTTTACGACTCCAATTCTTATTTTATAGACCTGATTGTAAGAAATGTTAGTTGATGGTTTTTAAGCACATTAGAGTAACTGTTGTCATTTTTCTGTTTTCAGTTTCGGCCTCTCCCGGCTAACGCTTCAATCAGGCGGGCGGGGTGCGATGCCGTGACGGTCTTCCAGCGTCCGCCATGGCGCTGAGGATGATCCATCTACTGGCGGTGGGCGCCTTCAGCCTCACCGTCTACGCCTACGCCTCCTACTACGCCGCTCCCGCGACTCCTCGTGTCCTCCACCCGAGCCTCAGGACGCCCTCCTCACTAATCAACACCACACTGCAGACCTCGGAGGTATGGTCCAGCAGTCACCAGACTCCGCTGGCCAACTCAAGCAGCGCCTCGCCGGTGTCCCAGACGTCCCAGGTGGCTCCGACCGTGATAACAGTCGCGAATGTCACCACTGCTAAAATTGGCAGGGATCTCTCGCAAGGCATCAAAACCAGAAGTCTGTATGCTGCCGGACATACTGTTCCGCTGCCCGAGATATGCCCTTCTCTGGGATCTGCGCTGAAGTTGCTGATAGTCATCATGTCGGCGCCGGCGCATTTGGACGCCCGAATGGCCATCAGACAAACCTGGGGACATTACGCAGCCAGAAAAGATATATCTTTGGCTTTCTTACTAGGTTCAACCGAAGATCAAAAGCTGGAGCTCGCGTTGCAGGGTGAGGGAACCCTATATTCGGACATTATTCGAGGTAGATTTTACGACAGCTACGATAACTTGACACTGAAGACTGTGTCGATGATGGAGTGGGTTTCCGACTACTGTCCGTCGGCCCGGTTCGTCCTGAAGACGGACGACGACATGTTCATAAATATTCCTAAACTCCTCACTTTCGGCGATAAACACGCAAACGAGAAAAAAGTGATTTTTGGAAGGCTTGCCAAACGATGGAAGCCAATAAGAAATCCCAAGTCTAAATATTACGTTTCCACTAAACAGTATCGTCCTCCTGTGTTTCCGGACTTTACCACGGGTCCCGCATACATGCTCTCCGCTTCGCTGGCGGGCGACCTCTACAAGGCTTCTCTTGACATGACCTATCTGAAGCTGGAAGATGTGTTCACAACGGGGGTTGTGGCGCAGAAACTACGGCTGAAGAGAGCTCACGCCGGAGAGTTCTTGAATAAAAGGGTGCCCATGAACGCGTGCACCGTTCAGCGAGCCATCAGCATACACATGGTGAAGTTCAGTGAACAGTTCGACCTGTGGAAGAAACTATTGGACGGTAAAGCGAAGTGCAAGTGATGGACTCCACCTGTTCCGGAACGGTTCAGAAATGGTCTCCAAGTATACTTGTTTGTTTAGTGAGAAAATTTATAAAATCAAAAATTGTGAAAATTCATTTCAATAAATTGATTTTTCATAATTTTACTCTTCTAGTTTGAAAACGTTTCGAATAGAATTCCTCCAGATTTATTATCAACATTTTTATAATTATTGTGAAAAGAAATACATTTAATATAATTATTAAAAGTGGCAGCATTGCAACAGAATGTAGACATTTATTAGGTAAAAAGAAAAACTCTTTTCAACTATCTTTGTAAATATATACTATCAGTAATTTATAACTATAATATTTTATATAAATTTTTAAATATTCATTTGTCCTCTTTGATTGAAAATGTCAAATTGAAGGCGTGAATGATGATAATCTGGTGATATGATTTTTTTAGGGGAATACCAAATAATTTAAAATTTTCGATATTCAAAAATGCTATGTAGATATTTATGATTTTTATAAATAAATATTGTCGGTGTTGAATGGTAAATTAGTGAAATGTTCAAAATAATGTGTGTGAGTCAGGTGTGAGGTGTTTGCTAATTATTTATAATGAATAATTGTAAGTAGGTTTTTTCAATGGACTTTATTTTAAATTGAAAGTGAGTCGTTAATTGGCTGGGGCAGTGCGAATTTAGTTGTATGTTTTTAGACTAAGAATGACAGAAAGATTTATTTTGAACTTTGAATTTTTTATTTATCCTATACATTCATTTTTCAATATCGAAAAATATACTTTTACAGTGGAATCTATCCTATTGTTGTAAAAATATATCGAAGTAAAATTAAATAGACGAATCAGTTATATATTGTTTGCTCATTGTTCCCAATGTGGTAGAGATAATTCTTCCATATGTGACAGTTAATTATGGCGATTTTGCTGGGTTATTCTACACGATTGTGATAAATATCTATGAAGGACATTATTCATTTAGTTTTAATTCCATGTTGTTCATTTTTGAAATTTACCACTATTTCAAAGCTTTTTTTGATGTTTGCTGTTATATTATGTTTATAGTCCTTATCGAAAATGCTAATTGATTGATTGTGGTGATTTGAATTGATTGATTTTCAGTTGTTTGTAAAACAGTGTGTGATTTGACCCTTAAAATTTTTCAGAAGTCGATAGATTAAGATTCCACTGTAAATGTTTTGTATGACTCTTCGAATATGACGACTGAATCGACAGATTCCTTAATATCGACACTAGCTATAAATTGTCTATTGACATAAAAAAATGGCTACTAAATTGTTTGAAATATTCACTTAATTTAAGTGATATTTTTTCCCTCTTTATCTCTATCGATATGGTAAATTGAAATTATTTAGTTGCCAAAAAATAATTGTGTAGTCATATATAAGATATTGGCCTATTTGTAAGAGAACAAACCCCGACTGTGCATTTGGGTGTATTCATAAAATATATTATTATGGTTGTGAATTTTTATGATGTTTATTTACCGACACCGAACACGGTGTCTATGTACATTTGAAGTTAATGATTGTTTCGAAGTTATACTACTATTTTTATTTCTACTGGCCTATGAATAAACTATTCAAAAAGAACAAAACAATACCAAGAATTTATATTTTGTGCTGATTTTCTTATTAAGTTGTATAGGAAATTTTACATAAATTTATTGCCATTATTTATTTCAGCAAAAAACTGTAAAATTATCCAAATTCACTTTTAAGATGTTAATTAACTGTCAATTCTTGATGAAAAGGCAATATATTATATCAAAGATAAAACACTTTATGTTATAATTCTATATTATTTATTTTAGATCAAGATCTGTTTTACCCATTAAAAGCATTATGAACTGATATAATCAGTATGGTTTAATATATAATAGCTGATAATGCTTATGAGTAAATAAAAAGGTCTGAATTTAAAATAAACATTGCAGAATTAGAAGATAAAGTATTTTTTTTTATATATCATTATTGAATTTATTAAAATTATCCATATGTAAACGTAACTTTTTCCCTGCCCAGCCACAAAATGTAATCTTTTACTCATATTCTCAAGATTTTTAATAATTGATTTGGGTATTTTTTCTTTGCCAATTATTCCTAAGATTTATTTGTAGAAACTATTATGTTTTCAATTCATCAATATTACAATTTTAAATCAATCTGTGTGTTTGTGCAAATAGGCAGAGGAAGAATTACATTACCGGACCGGAGTTTAATATTTCAATAAATAATTATTTTTATTATAACTTGAAGATGTGTAATATATATCCAGAGCTATCAACGATTAAAACTAGATTAACTGACAGTTAAAATGAATCCAAAATGTTTTATATAGTTCATTGAGTATCTATGTGATGTTTTTAAACCTTTCTACCCCTGACCATATCTAATCCTGAAGACGGGGGGAGGGGGGGGGGGGTTAAGGGCTACACAGGAGTGTTAAGAAAGCGATAGAACAACTATAGACACAATTTATCAAAGAAAACTCCGGAATCAACGAGTACTTTTACCATTTTTTTTATAAATGATACTGTTTTATTGCAATCTTTCGACAATTAAAAAAAAAGATATTTGTCTGTTGACAGCTGAATAGTCGTATTTAATTTTTAAAACTTTGTTTTAACCCGTTGAATAGTGAGTTGTTTTGAGTTGTTACACTCAAAAATATTTAAAAAAAACATTTTTTTTTGGCTTATGTGTCAATCTAGTAAAAATAGTTCAAAAAATATATTTGGTACATAAATTTTCAGAATTTTAAAACGCACTGTTGAAATTGTATATGAACTAATTCATTATAACTTTTGAATAAGTATACCTTCCAATTCGGGCCTAAATCTTTTTTGCCTCTATCGGGTTCTCTATTGACTTTGATTCCTGGAAAGAAACTGAGTCAAAATATTATTGGATGTCCTATATTATAGGCTACGGATTTGTTTACAGGTATTAACCTTTTTTTAAAAATTCTTATATTCATTTGCACCAAAAAATAAAAAAAATATGGCTGCCAAAAATCACTGATAAATGTGTGTAGTGAAGAAATAATAATAATTCAATAAAATGAGAATCGCAATATATAATATAATAAATAACAAAATACCATGTCGTACATATACGGCATTACTATTCAAAGGGCTAAAAGTAAAACAGGATACTGAACAAATCACATTCTACAAATAAAAGACATCGCTATAATTATTAGAAGTTTTGCCTAAATTGAAATTTTGAAAACTATTTTTTATTCACTATTATAAGATTGTATTTATTATGACTATTAGCTTAGGTATTTTTTCTACTGAACTATTTTATACTCATGATTTTCATCTGGTCCACTGAGACTTTGTAAGTAATTTTATTACTTATTGCTAGTGAATATTTTTGATACTTATTGAAATGATTTGAACGGATAATGTTGTTTTGTGATATTGTTTAAAATAATCGCTTTATGTTAAATAAACATAGACACATACTTAAATTAAATATATGTATGGATTAATTATAATTCATTCAATAAGTAAAAAGCGGACAGCAATGCTGGAGCTCTTATGACAGTGACATCTGTTGATGAGAAAAAAAAATTAATTAAAAATATGCAGCTCGCCAGTTAAAAATGTTGAGAATGTGTCGGTTGACTAAGGTATCGAACCATCTGTTGCATATGTTAGACAAATTGCTAGTTGCTACCAACTACGATGAATTTTTTTAAAGTTCAATAATAGTTTTTTCTCATAAATAAATTTTGCCATCACGAGTAGCTTCAGTATCTTTCTACACCTTAAATATATATATATATACATAAAATAATCGAATGATTCTCGTATACTGACATCTATGTATTTAATTTACAATCATATAATGTAAATAATATTTATTGCAAAAATTATTCTCATAAATGAAGTAAAATAAATTCTTATTATCTCTATGTATTATTAAGTATAAAATAGGATGGCATATCTATGCATGTATCTGTATTAATATTTATTACAGATAATATTAAATTAAATGATTATTAATTTGTCATTTTTATAATGATAAATATGTCTTCTTTAGTCACAGTTTTGTGTAAAAAAATCTTAGTCTCCTTCTAATTTTATTTATGATTTTTTTGCTTTTGCGATATTATAATTTTTTGAAAAAATATATTTCTTTGATAGGTAGTTGATTTTATTAAATTATAGATACTATGTATGTGTAATTGGCTCAAAAATATATATTACAAATGATAAAATATGTCAAATTAATACATCGTTGAAATGTTGTTTTCATACAAAATATTGATCATCAAAGTAGTGACATCTATTGATGATAATACAAAACTAGTATTCTAAATATTATATTGTTGAAGAATAATACTTCTAAAATCGTTGTTATCGAATGGTCAACCATAGAACCTGTAAAATATTCCCCAATTGGAACTATTACAATTTCATTTTTATTCTCATTGATTTAGTTTGTCACAAAGAACCATTAGGTAGGCGTAATAAAGTATTTTTTAATATTTTTAATTATGAAGTATTTTTCTTTATAATCAGATTATCAATTTCAGATTGTATATAATAATTATTTACAGTAGTAACATATGTTAGTTGTCCAGAAACGTAAGAAATTTAAATATCGAAAATTAAGTTTCCAACTATTATATTACAATCGCATGAGAAGTGAAATGAGCCAATTGGTATCTTATAAAACATTGATTTCAATCCATTTTAATACTCTACATGTCTTAAAGTATCGTAAAAAGAAAGAAAACTTGGTTAATACTCACTGCAATAGTGTTTTGTCTTTAAAATTAAAATATCCAATACACAAAAATACTAAATAAAAATGTGATTGTACTTCAAAGACCAATAGAAAAGATTGATCATTTTGCTTCCACTTCCTTTAAAAATCATACATATACATACACTTGACTCCTTTCTTAACCCTTTTACCCTCAAGGTCTTAATAAGAGTATTTGCTAAAAAAACTCATTACATTGTAAAAACATTATTAATGGTCCAAATATTTTCAAATAAAAAAATAATTAGTATGCATAGTAGATTTATTCTATACAGGGGTTTTATTCCCATGTAACGCGATGCAACAGCGGTCTGGCAGCTTTTCTCGTCATTTTTATATTTCAAATCAATATTCGCATAAAAATATTTTTATTTTACTTTGAAAACTTTTGTTTTTTTTTTTCATTGAAAACCATTGGTTGTTTGTCGTCAACTGAGTTATATTTTGAATGTTATGTGTCATGGACCGTAAAACTCGTAAGATAATGTCATATTACAAAACAATACAAGGTCCACATACTTATTTTGAGACCAGAGCCAAGGGCCTAAAGCTTGATATATTGTTTTAAAAAAAGAAAAATTGAGTAACAAGCAGTTCTCGTATATAAACTTCTGTAAGAAAGCTGTATGCTCCGCATTGGGAACTGACATGGATTAGTAAAATAAAATCTTTAGTTGAAAGCTTGGCAAGAAGCGAGTTCCGGCACCTTTTTTTTTAAAACAAACTGATTCTATATATGTAAATGTTATGCAGTGCATATACTCTTAAAATCCTCGACAGTGAGATGGTTAACTAAGTAGTTTAAATCCTTTAACATAATTCATTTATTTACAATATTATCACAATTTATACCGCAGAGATATATTTAACGAATTAACAATTAAAAATGCTGCCATAATATATGTACATTTCCACAATTTTTTCTGTTTAGTTTTTAACAATTATATACATATTTTAATTTGATATAGTCTTCAGATTCAAGTAATGTACTACGTATTTTTTACTCTAATGATTGGAGATTCGTTACCAATGGTTACGCTTACCTGACACAGTCACAGGGATGGACGTAAAATGATATTACTGAATGTTGCACATTTATTGTTTAACTGCTTCTCATTGATATAATTATTTGAGATTAAATGTCAAATCAATTTGATGTTATTCATTTATTGAGCTAATATTTCTTGTGCAGGGATTGCAATACCGTACAAATATATCGGTATCTGTATTAAATAATGATCTATTTTATAAGCTTAAAAGGCTGATCAAATCTTTTCAGACATAAAATATGTTAACCCTCCAAGGACGAGCGTGACCATATGGTCACAGTAAACACCGTTGTCTATTGATCCCACTATTCATCCTTTTTCTAGCTGAATATCGTTGCTTTCACTCATATTTGGTTAAGAAGGGTTCAGACTTCAGTTAGTCATCAGCCGCGGGGACAGAAACGGCCACCAAAAGCACATGCGATTTTTTGAATTTCCGTTTTTTTTAATGGACTTTTTGAAACTGTTAGTTATTTTTTTTATCATTACATAAAATTATATACAGTTCTTTTGCTAATGGATTTGTATTGAAATTATGTTGATCTAAAGAGGGTAAGTTGGAAATATTTTTGAAAATTTCACGTTTAGATATATTTTAACCCCGAATGTTTGAGTGCCCATACGGTCATGCTCGTCCTTACTACTGTCCGTATACAATATTACACGGTAATAAAAGGATGAGCATGACCAATATAGTCATGCGGGGTTTCTATACAACATTATGTTTTTTTTTTTTTTTTTAAATGTAAGGAATAAAAGTTATCCGTGACTTCAATATGGCTTAAAAATATTTAGTTTATCGAAAAAAGCTCTCGTCTATGGAGGGTTAATTCATCATGAATAATTTTGTCTGTAAATCGCAACCGGAAAGCAACGGTGAAATAAAATAAAAAAAAGTCAATTTGAGAATAGTCAGGTGTTTTGAGTTATGAATACAGATCAATTGATTTAAACACGCTCTATGGTCTGAAAAATCAAGTTTACTCATATATATATATTTAAAGAAGTAATACGGAATAAGTCATTTCATTTGCAGTTATTACTGACAGAAACCTATAAAAAACTTAATGCCTTTTCGCTGTACAGATTTCTTATTTCTGCAGCTACCCAAAGACAATTAGACGACGAAACATTTTTGAGCTGTAAACATTTTGGTCAATTGTTGTTTATACATTTGTCTTTCTGTCCACAGCCACACTTCATTGACTGTTCCCTTCATGATATTCGAAAGAGTATATTATCTAAAAACAAGGTTTTTTGACATAACGTTTTCTGGCAGTATATCGTCAATATGGAAATAATATCATTATTCAACACAATCACTGGACTTTAGTTTTTTCCTTATTGTTAATTGTGACATAAATATAATAGATTACAATAATAAACTCATATCATAAACACATTATATTGTTTAGTAAATTTTACATTTAATAGTATTAATAGAAAAATTTAAATATTTACTCACTTATGTGCTATTATTTCACTTCAGTCGTCTTCTTTTCACAGTCGTGAAATAATTTTATCTATGACATGATTTTCATTCCATCGGGAAGGTTCTTAGACAAAAAGGACGAGCAGTAAGGAAAATGTCACAAAGCCAACAAAAAACAAATATATTTTGTCATACACTACTCTAATCCATTAAAGGTATTTTTAGAAGACATTGAGGTTCGAATATGGTTGGTGTGTTATGCGATAACCAGTTATCTTTAAACATAGACTTTGCATAGACTTAAACATAGACATATGCTTTTGAAGTTCATATCTGTCAATATAATGTACGGAGTACACATTTTTAAAAGTCTCACAGTTGGCATTCCTGAACAAATTTTTTGACAATTGTTTTCACTAATCGAAGAATTCATATTCATCTTGGCGTCTAAACGAAAAAAACAAATCAGTTTGAAAGATTGTGCGACACCGACAATATTAGAAAATAGCCAAAATTGATATATCAAAACTGTTAAAAATTTCAGAAATTGACAGTATTTTAAACATACCTACTGAAAAGTTTCATTTTTGACAGAATCCTTTACTCTTCTGTCATTGATCAGAAAGGCAACTTATTTCTTTGTAAGTGGTATAATTATAGAGAAATTATTACTGACATTATTCTTTGACAATTGCATATTGTCAAAGATTGCATGAATGCTTGTTCTCAGTTTTGAGCAACTCATTTGTGTTTGAAATTCTCTTATAATTTATAATAAAACGAATCAATGTGTTCAACATACTATAAATTAATTATTTAAATCAAATTATCTTAATCGGGAGCGTGAAAACTATTGACAGTCATTTACAGCTCTGTCGAGATGGCGAATCTTCGGCTTACCACTTCTTCTGGGTCTTCTGATTACCGAACATCACTCTTTTTGTCTGTTCATTTCCGCTCATGCGACCTTGCCAGGACAGTATGAATTTCAATCTACTATCTTACTCTGTAGAGCTCAGCATTATATCTTTCTATTCTCCTGCCTTCACTGATTATATATTTTGGGCCTGTTCATTTTGTATAGTGAATCAATGTTCAAGCATAGATGAGCACAGGGTAAACAAGTGTGCTCTAAATCTGGTTCAATAGGAGGCGTGATTTGAAGTGTGCCATTAGACGGTAGTAACACTTGTTTTTGTGCAACGTTTCTCTTGTGGATTACCTCTGAGATCATCCTGTCTCTGATTACAAGAAGATCAAGGTAGACAAAACTGGCAACTGTTCGGAATATGTATTCTCCAACGACCATTCAACGGAAGTAACTATAATTAACTTCTAATTTATACTCCTTTCTTTTGTAGAGCTGTAATGATGCTATATTACAGACTATCGTATACGTTTACATAAGTTACGCATTGTAACATTTTTGACTAAATATATTTACGATGTAAATAATGTTTAAATTTGATCTGTCAATGGTTACAATAATGTTACCTATGATTAAGAGTCTTAATTGTTAACGTTTCGATTTTATATTGCGGATAATAGACGTGTCCTGTGAGATTTTTGCTTGTAATAGTATTATTTAAATCTTGTGTTTTCGCCACAAAATGATCACGTAGTAGTTGTTAAAATTATGTTATATTTAAAAATAAATATCTGTTGGAATTATTTGAAAAAAAGTTTTTATGGACCAGTAAAATTTAATTAATTAAAAATACAAATGAATACTGTTATCTGATTGATGTCTATAAATGACTTATTATACATTAAAAATAGGCCAATTGTTATAAAGAAAATAAATCTATATCAGAACTATTGAAGAGTATATAGCGAATCATTATTATCCATATTAATCTTTTCTTTGGAATGGTCAATGTTCGACGGCGTGATGTGCACAAAGCTCACACGTTCTAATAGTGATAAATTTCCGATGTCACTTTGGGTGTACATATTTTATACAGAGTTTCATTTTCAAAGAGCAGTATTTGATATATTTATTCATTCATCATAATTCCATCACCCCTGCAAATGATGTTAATGCTTTTTAAACATCAGATAACCACCAAGCGAAACACGGTGTCTTGCCAAGATAACATTCATATTCCGTTGGGTTATTAACACAAAAACGAATCTTCAAATTTGACAAGTTTTCACGATAGAATAAAAGAAAGTTCATTCTTTTTTTTTAAATCAATTGAATTTTGGCAATAAAATTAAAAGTACTAGAGAATTTAAAAGGTCTATATACACAAAAGTGAAGCAACCAATACGTAGTTCCGTTTATTTTTTGATTTGAAATGACGATTAGAAACATTTTAGATTATTTCATTACCTCCATAGTTTTTGTGGAACATAATAATTCTTGTATAATTTATAACTAAAAAAATGCACATTTTGTAGAATCGTTTTTGTGTTACGTACCAGTTGATTGAAGAATAAATAAAAATAATCTTTTGCAGCTTTAAATTGTCTTAAAATATATATAGAGAGGGTTTGATGCCTACATAATATCCATTTTACGTCATCGTAATTCAAAGCCGTGTGTTGAATATTGAATGACGGCTCACGACAAAAATGATGGAAATATTTCAGATTGGAAGACTGGTAAAATTGTTCTTGCGGTGCCAAGATATTTTGATGTAGATTCTTACTAGAATTAATCAAATCTCACTCGGGCCATATCTTAATGCAACGAATTCGGTTGGATTCCTCTCGTTTGAAGCTGAACTCTTCAAATGTCACAAACTAATGGTGTAATTATTAACCAGTATTTATTTTTACTATTTATTATGTAATAAAGTTGAATGTTATACTCAGATTTGTTTTTGTCTTATAAATAATATGATATATATTTTTTACAAATTATAAAATCCAGTTGCACAATCTTTAGGAAGTATCTTTATATTTGAAAATAAATGTATCTGTAAATATGTTTTTTTAATGTATTTTATTGTATGTAAAATAAAAAAATATTAAAATGATCATTCGTTTTATTTTCTTACTTTTTTGCTTAGACGTGACTAATATTATTTAATGGGTTCTTTGTATTGTTTCAATTAACACTTCCATTTCGTTTTCCTCTACTAACATTGGGGTTAGTTGGCGTCAAATGTGTCCGTAGCCTAGGGCTACAATAAATCTTAATCCAGCTTTGATGCCCACTGCTATAAATTTTATTAGGATATGAATAAAACACCTTGTGTATAAAAACATTTATATATTTCCTTGATAATATAGAGTACAACCAAAAATAAACAGAGGTCATAAATATTTTATATAGTAATTCTATTAAAGTAAACTTCATTTAGACGTTATTAGACATATCTTGATTTTTATAACCTATTTCTATTTACAATTAAATTAGACATAATATAATCATCGAGTATAATACATTAATTTATCACTACTAAGACAGTTTTAAATAATAAAAAAAAACTCAGGTAAAATTACTTAAATATAATTCAGTCTTATATTGACTAAAGAAAATATTCTTCAACAAGAAGTGCAATATTTTCAAAGATTAAGGCTGAACAAAAAGGGTCAGATTCTGGGAAACTAAAATTTATCAATGAGAATGTTGTTAAATCAATTTTTTATATGTAAATTGATCAAATATAGCATAATTGATAACTTTGTTATTCCACAGGTTGTGTAACAAATTGTGACACATGTTTCGCCTCTTTGAGAAGCATCTGCAATCAAACTATTAACATATACATTGATTTAATGTTAATTTTATCTTTACAATTTCTATTAAAAGTGAACCTCCACAAAGCTACTGCCGAATCCGTGGAGAATATAGTTTAAGTTAGGTTAATTAATGCCTAAACCGAGATAAACATAACATAATTACATAAATGTTTATTAAAAGCAGTTAACCAATTTTCTCTTTGATATATAATACTTCTTAGAATCTAAATCTTTTGATTCATTCTTAATGTTAAAATAAATAATTTTCAATAAAAAAAAATGAATAATGCATATTACAAATCAATCATTTATTTAATATAGCAGTAAAGAATATTATGTCAATTCATAAAGAGATATTCCTCAAAATCAACTCACTCTATCGATTGGTTTAAAGTTATTGTCATAAAATAATTTGACTTTTAGATACATAAAATGGAGATGATTTTATCAATAAATGTGTGCTTTTTTTTATAAGAACAGTAGATAATTTTACTAAAGTAACATTACGTATAAACCAACTGGATTTTTTTAGCAAACACAGATCATTCATTAGCTCTCTAAAAGTTAGGGTGAAACTGAAAAGATGACTCTAGTGCAGTAGTTCTTAGCCGCAACTGTCGGAAAGGTTTTTCATTAATTTCAAAATAATACGATGGTGTCTGTTTTTAGGTGATTTAATTTTTAAGAATAAATTATACAAGAAGGTTAAGAAATACTGCCCTCCCCCTAAGCATTGGTTAATAGTGGCAGACAAATATATATTCACCCCTGTCTTATGGTGTGAGCTGTATCCCAGCAATTTGGGTCATTTTATAGTTGAAATCTAGGACTAGAGTGTTTGTAATGTTTCTTCTCCTTGAGTTAAACTCAGGTAACTTAAAAGACAATTCTTATTTGAGTTTATCTCATGCGATTTAAAAACTTTAGCGCTTTAGCTGTTACCTGTATTGCCAGATTTTTTTATGGAAATTGAAATTAAAATAAAAACATTACATTAAAAACAAAAGACAACAATATTCAATGAGAAAATTTTGGAAAAAACGTTTACATATTTGACACAATGACCATCAATGAATTGTCTGCCCTCTCTGCCTGCTTACTCTTGATAAGAGGACTTTACCTTTATCCAGAGTGTCAAAACATATTAGTTATTTACTTCAGTGAATTTTTTTATTAGATTGCACAAATGAGATATATCAGTATTTTTTTTTTAATTAATAATTTATTTTCTGTAGTGAGAAACCGTAACTAACTCATAAATATGTAATTTTGATGTATTTCTATACCTTGTATACCGAAACAAATTAATAATATAATATCCTAATAATAATAGAATACAAAATGTCGATTTTCCACAGAATTTTTAATCATTATCACAATTAATTGATTCACAAATCATAAGAAAATTTGGCATCCCACTGAAATGTTTCAATATTTCATCAGAAAATGTAAAATTAATCACTTAAAAATAAATAAACACAACCATATTACCTGTCTTATTTTTCGAAACAAACCAATTAAAGATGTCTTAGAAATATTTAACCTACAGATATATAATAAATATTTTACACCAAAAAAATAATACATTTGGATTTGTTCCTTTTCATTTTATACAGTCAATGATATATTTACGGAAAAATTTGTTACTTGTTAACATATTTGAAATCTTACACTTTATTAATTAATTGGTATTACTTATGACAAATATTTGGCTGAAGAAGTCTCATACTGATAACTCATAAATAAAATCTTCAATAATCAATTCATTCGCAAATAAACATTTCCAACAATCCATTTTGTAACAGCACCATTTCCATAATAAAATTAATGTCAAAATTAATTAAAAACGTTTTTAATGATACAAGAATCGGTTGAAAATTGAAACAATCTTAATTTTGTTAATGTTTACTAATATTTTCATGTTGTAATGCTCGATTTGAGAAGTATTCGTCATGCTATCTATGGTACTGGACTCTACACATTTCTGAAAAAAGAAATACAAAAATATCAAATCCTAACCTATCTTAGTAAAATAAAAACAATCTAATGAATATGTATGCTTCCAATGTAGAGCAAATGGACTCCTAATAGAGATTACCTCTACAGAAGTGTTTCTATGAGAACTGCTTGTTACATAGTTGCTCAACCTCTCTATTACAAAGAGAGTAGAAGGATAAGAAGATAGAAAGATTGGGCTAGGACAGGCGGACTAGGGTTAACTAATTGCTACGCTCTGTTTTTAGGATGGGATGGTCGGGAGGGGAGAATTCAAGACATCACGTACATCCATGTCTTTGAACATATATTCATAAATCAATTGACATTCTGAACATATTATTTCCACATGAGGATTCAAGCTCGTTGATACATACTGCATGCCAGTACAACACACAACCAAAAGCATTGACCACATGGCTCCAAGATTGGCAAAAACAATTATATATATTTGATGCACTTATGAGGTGTGATTTGCCAGGCCCGTAACGGAGTGATCAAAATTGTAACTAATGTAACTAATAATAAATACCCGTTTAATTTAAACTAATTTACGGTGAATAAGCTCATACTTGTTATCGTTCTTAGAAACACTAAAGTCATGTTTAATAAATGTAATAATTGTAATATAAATTAGGATGTTAGAGCAAATAACAAGATGTATTGTGTATCTCTTCTAAGGCAGTATATATACCTGAGTATATGCAAACTTAATCATAGTTATGACGATGGCGCACGCCGAAACAGCTATAAACTCATCTTGTAGAACTAAATACATTAATATTTTTTACCTTATTACAATGGAGTTCCACCAAGTAAATGCCAATTCAATCAATAAGTGATCAAAATATGTTGGCTTCAGTTGTAGTGTTTGTGGAATCTTATTCCAGTACAGATAGTTTCATAAATAATTAATCGATTCATTTATGGATTTGTGTTCCAAAGTATGGATGTCTGTGAAGTAGAGGTCTGCACGGGCCAAAATTTTACAAAACTACCCGGTCCGAGCCCGAAAAACTCACGCCCGACCCGGCCCGGGCCCGAGTCTAATACCGCACTTGTTACCCGAACCCGACCCGAAACACCGAGAAATTTGAAATCCTCGATTTGCTATACTTTTTGCCCAGATTATCTCCGAAAGTCCTTTTTTTTTTAGCTCACCGAGGAATTTGAAATCCTCAATTTGCTATACTTTTTCCCAGATTATCTCCGAAAGTCCTTTTTTTTTTTTAGCTCACCGAGGAATTTGAAATCCTCGATTTGCTATACTTTTTCCCAAGATTATATCCCAAATTCCAAGGCCCGGCCCGGCCCGAGCCCGACTCTCAATTGCGCTTACCCGCCCGAGCCCGGCCCACGGGCCGGGTCGGGTAAGAGCCCGTGGGCCAGGCCCGGGCCCGTGCAGACCTCTACTGTGAAGTCATATTCCCTTCAACCGAAAAAAGAGACATACGGAGAGCGATTAGTGTCCTAGACCTATCCTTCTATCCTTATTCTCTCCGAGAAAAAAAGGCTGAACTAGCAGTTCTTGTAGAACACCTTCTGTTGAGATTGACTCCATTAAGAGTCCACATACTTCACACCGAGAGTGAACATGCTTACAAAAAAAACAAAAAATGTGATGATAATAATAATACATACTATTGGGACCTTTTGCAATGGTGTTTGATTTTGATAAACTGTCACTGTCATCTGATTCTGAACACACTTGGAAACTAGTATCTGAAATCAAAATAAAGGTTCAATAAGGTTTTGACATTTATTTGTTTCAACCATCTTCTATAATAGGGCTGGATAATTGGTGGCCTGCGATGAAATTCCATTCGACCCGTGGAGTATTTTAAAAATACTTTCTTTAAAAAAACGTTTAAAAATTAAATGACTATTCATAGAGTTAATCTTTGATTCGGAAAAGGTCTGTGAGTTTTATGATCCAGCCTTCCTAATTTTAAAAACAGCCATTTAATTTTATGGTGTTTTAATGTTTAAACTTTCGTCCGCAATGTGGCTCGATAGTTAAAATAATTGCCCACCCCTGATCTATAATAATATGGATTGAATGGATCTCACCTCCAGTACTGTATATTCCTTGTTTTGTCTTCACATACCCAGGTCTGTCTTGATTTTCAGCATGGCCGAAAGTTTGAAAGCCCATTGTGAACTGGGCATATGGGCTAATCTCAAACATTTCTGGAATATAATTGAATTATGTTGTTGAATTACAACTGATTTTCTGAAGGATATTTTGTCAGGTACTATCGTACGAAAAAAAACAAATTATAAGGTACTCAAAGACAATCATAAAAATGATCAATTATCTGAATGATCATGATATTATATTTCAAACCTGTTCCAAAAAGATATACCATGTAATATATAAATCATAATAAGTACTATCACGGATTAGATAGATGCTTTGTATGCCATTGCAAATGGCTATAAAGTGGAGTTTCTTTGTGAGGTAGCTAAACAATTAATGCTGAGCAATTCATTTTGAGGCAGTCTCTCAATGCTGTCAATATTTTCCAGAAAAATAAGACTGAACAATAATTGAAATGTGATTGAAATCTGAAATATATGTACTTATAAGGAAAATGTATCAATGTTTATGAAAATATGATCTCATAATACCTGTACTAGCTTTACTAGTCTTCCTCCCGCACACTGGCGAGCTGTAGATCCTCTGACATGGAGGAGGAGGTGCACTATCAGGAATAGGAGGTAAGCCTCCGCCACCTTTGCAGCCACTTCCATTTAATACCCCACCCGCCATTGAACCACACAAAATTTTGTGTCTGAAATGAAAAGAAGTTATTCATTGGACCTAGCAAACTAAAACCTCCTTTTAGTGTTATGGCAAGATAAAAAACATCAATTGTTAGCTGTTTTCTCAATGTACCAATTGGTGTTTGCAATGCTGTGTTTTCCTCAAGCTAATCTTGAGAAATTTTGAATTTTTGAGTTATGGAATATAAGTGATTTGAACTTTATTTATGACTAAAAATCGTTAGTTTTATTTATTCATTAAATACTGAAATAAGCTCAAAGGTAAAGAAATAAATCAGTTTTAATTTTTCTATTAATAAATGCAAATTTTAGGATAGAAATGGTAGTAGGAATTTTTTCTCTGCCCTGTGTGGTTGAAAAGGGATGAAAATATCACAGACATCCTTGCTTTCTCTTCCCCTCTGACAAAAAATCATAAATTGATTGTTTATGAATTTATAAATTGGTCCATTCTGGTTTTAAGCCAGTAAGAGAGCTTAAGCATGTCATCATTTTGCTTAAAGGACCAATGACAGTTTTACTTAATGTATGATTTTTACTAGAATTATTAACAACATGTTACCTGTGCTTTTGTACAGCAGCAAATACACAGATGAGCATACAAAGAAGAAGAAGCACACAGCTGCACACCATCACTAATACACTTGTATCCAATGGCTCACTTAAAGGTCCGATTTCCTCTGAAATACAAAATACCACAATAAAAATGAATCACTAGCAAATCTGGAAAAAAACCCAGGTGATGTCGTAGATAAGATTAAAAAAAAGCTATTCGTAAAATTGATAAAATATGAATACTTTTTATGTCTAACATTTAAATAGACTGAATGAATTAACGCAGCTGTAATATCTTAAGTAATAGTTATCAAATTTAATTTTATATTATAAATAAATTTCCACAAAGTTCACATTGAATCCATCAAAAATATTAAAACAGCAATCACTAGGGTAACATTTAAAATATAGTATAGTTTTGGCTAGTTCATAGTCAACAACATTTAAAAAATAGCATATTGTAATATATTATTATGCACTGTAATCGATTTTTATTATGTTTTATGTGATTAAAAGGTTGCCAAGCCATGCAGTATATTATTCATAATTTTTAATTCATTGTTGCCCTCAAAGAAACTCCCATACCATATTCTGTATTAGTAATAAAATAATATTCTTACCTCCTTCTGTTGTTTTTGTAGCAATTGTGAAGATGGCTGTGGTTGGTCCAGCCTGGTTAACAGCTGTCACTCTCAGTTGATACCATCTTGCTGAACGTAAGCCGATTATTATCAGTCTTCGACCTGCTTCCTCCTGTAATCGATTTTGCATATGCGGTTATGGTTTCTATGTTCAAATTTAATAAATTGAGACTATTTCAATGACACAGTAATGTATGTTATTTTTGGAGAAAAATTAGAAATGAGTTTTATGTGTGATATGGATTTATTATTATGTTTATTTTTTTGACTAGCACACAACATAGCACTGTACACACACACTTTCTATCTCTCTCTGCGCATCGAGTAAATGTTTATAGGTATCACTGCCACCGAGGAGTATATTAGTTATAATACTAGTTATTCAATATGTGCAAATAAAAACTGGACAAACTTAGATAACTAAAAATATACGAACGATGTGATACTTGGTTTCAAAAACAATCATTTTCTGTAAAAAATACATTTTGGTGACATATACTTCACACAAATAGCAACAGAGGATTCATACATAATTCATACCTTATGATATGTGAAATATTGAAATTAAAAGCAGTTTCTCACACTGTCTGCTTCTAGGTTATTGGCACAATTACCATGCATGCGAGAGAAAATTCAATCTTTCTCATTTATGATAACTATATTGTTAATTAATGTTTTATAAATATCTTACATCATGAAAATTTGCTTTCAACCACTGTCTGGTGGTCAGTGGACGGTATTCCACATTGAAGTGTGCAACTCCACAATCACCGTCTTCCCACGTGTCTGTTTGAAGAGCGATGTGAGACGAGTTGGTCCAAATCCAATCATTACCGCTTGGAGGGGACATAACTAAAAAATCAACACTTTGTTAATGCTTGAAATAATTATTTTCATATGATCAACTGTGCATTAATCAGCTATTATGATTGTGTAAGTTTCGAAGACTCCGTGGTCGAATGCCCAACATCGTTGAATTTGGATGTGAAGTTCACTGGTTCGAATCCCAGTACAGATAGGTTTTTAATTGATTCATTGATATCTTCTTGAACCATTTCTGTTAGTGATGTCTAAAAACTCCTTCCTACCACCTATCCGGTCATAAAAATGGCTGAGTGCGATTAGCTGACCTCTTGTCCTGTCCTGGTCCAGTCCTATCCTTCTTTTACTCGCATTCAAAAAGGAAAGCAACAAGCAGTTCTGCTAAGATAAACTCTGTTAGAAGTCCATATCTCGCACATTGGGAGATGACGTGGTTTTTTTATTTTTTTATTTTTAACAGAAATTGTTTTTGTGAGAGCTGCTTATAATCATAAAAGTCATTTGCATATTCATTTTTACAGAGAGAAATGAAGAAACTTTAATTATGAAACAAACATTTTTGAGTAAAAAGCACGCTTCAATCATTCTGCCCAAATGGTAATAAAATAAAAAGTATTTTACCTCCACCCAAGGTTTTAGTGTGTGCAATAGCAGGACTGGAAACCCCGGCAGTAGCTCTAGCAATGAGTCTGACTTCATATTGTGTTCCGCACGAAAGACCTCCGATCAATCGACTTCCAGGAGCACCACCTGCTATCTCCATCGTCTCCCACCGACTGCCAGGTTCTATTGAGCGCCAAGTTATGGTGTAGCCTATAAACATGTTAAGAATGTACATTACCAAAATGGCTGATTAACACTTGCCACAATAAATGTTAAAATATTCCTTTTACTCAGCTATCTTACTGTCTGACCAGGCGCGTGCCTAGCAGGTGTGCTGTGCGGGCGGCCAATTTTAGAGGCGGTTGGTATATATCTTAATTTTTTTTCTCAGAGAAGGCTTAGGTATCAATTGTTTTCGTTAAAACCGCCGCATTAGAACGATGTGCAGAGTAAATTGCGACATGGTCATCTTTACCTATATCAAACGTTATGGGCTAGGTTAGTAAAGGAGAGATTTTCCAAATTATAAGGGTAGCCAGAGTAGGATGATTTATTAATATTCTTCATTGCGCATTACTTGGTATTTACTCATTACAATGCCTGTCATTCGATCTGCCACCTCTGCATGTTCTAGTAAGACAGTCGAGTATATAGTTGTGTATTTTGTCTAAATATGGATTGAATATTTCATTCTCATTTTATGCTATTTTTGATTATGCATATCAAATTTTATACAGAACGATTTTTTACAATGCTGTTCTATTATTATAAACATTCAATTTTTTTTTTTACATCTTTATATGTCTTCATTTTTGATACCACCTAGAAACCTTTAACACAGGGCGTCATAGAACATCTATCTGTTAATCTATTTACCGAGAATGACAGAAGTGCGGTTATTATGTTGCAATGCCTGCGTAGGTTTTGTCCACTCGAGGAGGAGTCCCCTCCGAGCCGGAAGAGCTCTCATCGCAGGAGAATTCGGAGGTGATACCACTCCAACAATGTATGTGACGAAGTCAGAGCCAAAAAGGTTCTTTGCAAGACAGGTGTAGTTTCCCTCTAATGATGCATCAATATCTAGAAAAGTTGTAAAGTATTATTTGAAAAATTCATTAATTACATTATTTTGTAACATTTTACAAAATATAGTTATAAAACTAGCATTCCTAATTTGCCACGAAAAAATTTATGAGACATATTAGTTAACCACTAGCCTTATCCTAACCTAATTTTTCTATCCATACTCTTTAAAAAAAAGAGGATGGACGACAAAATCTGTTGATATAAGCTCCATATGCTCCACATTGGGAGACAACATGTCATGATGTGCTATATCATGACATTGCAAAGAAAAGTTATCGTGGTGTAAGCAACATTATGCTCTGTTTTGAGAAAGAAGATTTTACTGAAACATCGAAATAAATTATAGAGTAATAAATTCCCTGAATTTGAATATATGTATGAAAATTAATTTACTTGTTAAGAAATTATAAAATGATAAGTATATTTATCGAATAACAACCATTCCAGAGTCAAATCTACATTGAGAATATGAAAAAATATTGAAATAAAACTGTAGAACTGAAATACCTTGATATTTTACCCTATTAAAATGGAGTTCTACCAAGTAAATGCCAAATCAATAAATAAAAAATATTGAGCTCACAAAATAGTTTAATAAAAATCATGTTATTATTTCAGATAAAATGAGTGTGTGATACATAATACTATCATTATATATTTACTAGTCTCAATTAAATCTTTAAATATATGTGCATAGTTTATGACTCACTGTGTATAAGTAGGCTGTCATCAGCGTTGAGAGTGAATCTGGGATGGTGGGTTATGACCTTTTGATGATGGTACCAGACTGTTCTAGGCTGTGGACTTCCGAGAGCTCGGCAAGACAGAAGCGGAGAGCTTCCCACCAAAGCCCACACCGATCCCCCCAGAGACGATACTCCGGCTACCACTGTAAAAAAGATATTTAACAGATTATGATTTGGATCTGATAATGTCTTGCCAACAAGAATTGGTTGATAATCCATTAAAATTATACATACTCTGTAAGCAAAATGATGTTACCATTGAATCAACTTTAAAATAAATTTTTAAACTCAACAAGCTTAGGAGTTACCAAAAAATTCATACATTAACTGTTTATTAACTGTTATAGAAAAACATAAATGAAACAAAGCTCGAAGCTAATAAAAATAAAGTCAAAGCAATGCAATACCTCTGTCGGTAGGCTCCGCAGCAACTCTTCTTGAAGGTTCTCCTTCGCCAGCTTTGGTGTTAGCAGTCACCCACGCTTCATATCTTCTTCCTTGAGTGAGGCCTCTGACAGCATGAGAGATACCTCCTGAAACGGACCACTCCCATATGCCTGCACCTAAACCTACTCCTACACCGGATATTTCTTGATGTTGAGCTGACACTCGATAACTTTGGATTGTCCCTCCCCTGCAAAATTTTAAATCTTCTTTGAGCTTTTAAAAGTTAGAGTCACCGATGTAAAGAGTTGACGTAGAGCAATTTTAAAGGTAAACAGATTGCTTGATGATACCTACGGATGACTATTAAGTATATATCCAGAAAGAAAACTTAATAGAAAAGCAATCACTGTGATAAAGAAAAATGATTTCGTCATGGTTTGTTAATATTTTGATCATCTGTAGGTACATAATTTATTTACTGCATAATGTACAAAAATGTATTTATAATCATAAATTTTCCCTCTATGATATTATTTTAAGCTGTAATGATTGCTAAGAAAATAATATTTATAATACAAATTTTCATACCAGTTTCACAATTTGAATACATCACTTGAATATGCTCATGATGAGTGAAACCGGTTCTGATCAATACCATTGTGAAATAAGTAAAAAAAATGTGATTTATTTTTATAAATATAATGCCTATCCACCAAGAAGTGACAGTTAACACCTTAAAAGTGATAAAAAAAAATATACATTATTCTCTTTTTGAAAGTTGAAGTTTATTTCTTGATACTTTGATATTGGTTTTCATTCTGT
Organism: Himalopsyche anomala; assembly: GCA_031772345.1. Lineage (NCBI taxonomy): Eukaryota > Metazoa > Arthropoda > Insecta > Trichoptera > Rhyacophilidae > Himalopsyche > Himalopsyche anomala. Next base: position 13,961,424 of record CM062833.1, on the reverse strand, counting down.
ATATCAATTAAATTGAGGAATTGTTTCGGAATAGGTTATTATATAGTCACCCAGTCACACTTAATCACTGTGATATTGATCAAATCGGTTGTAATTTATTCTAATGTAGAACTGTAAATTAAAGTATCTTTTCATTGAGTAACGATCCTCACCCAACAACTGGCTTGACAAAGAGAGTGTAATGAAGAAGTCTTCCATTAGGATATAAAGGTGGAAGCCAGCTCACTAAGATAGAAGTTGAAGTCACCACTAATGCTTTTATTTCTGCAGGGGCACTGGGCACTAAAAAATAAAAAATCATTGAAAAAATCAAATATTCAAGTTTGTCCGGTATTATAAATCTTGCAAGATAAAAAGCCACTCACTGTCTTCAAGAGTAGCACACGAACGAGGGGCTGATAGTGGGCCGAGTCCTCTTCCGCAGTATCCTCCTACTTCTACACTGTAATTGGTGAACTTTGTAAGACCTTGCAAGTAAACTTCACTGTGGCTGCTTGTTACATTATATTGGACACCATCTGTAATAAAATATATCTTATGAATGCTTTGTCAATATTTTACGCCTATATCGCCAGAGTACTAGCAAATGCTGGGAAGTAACAGAATTGATAAATGCAAGGTAAGTGCACAGTGATTACCAACTAGTTACATACATTTAAAATATCAATTTGACAAAAACAGTTATTTTTTATTGGTCAGTAAAGTATTACAGATGTATAGACAAGGCAATTGTCCCTGTTTATGTATCTTTTTTTATTCACATTAGTGTACATTTATGTATCGTCACAAATTGGTAAGTAACAAAATTGACAAAAATGAGTTAAGTACACAATGAAATTATTGGATATCAATATTTGTTTGTCTGGAATAACTCAGTTGGTGCATTTATTGTACCAGTTTGGCAAAACAGGATATTTATTTATCAACTATTATTATTAATGCAGATTTAAGTGTAGACAATTGGTTAATTCCTAACCTACCAATTATAATGATTGGTTTACAACATTTCGCGATATGACACGATACTCTAAGACTGGGAATATTTATAAAAGGTTATTATTAGGTAGATTATTTGTGACAATTTTGATAATATGGGTTTGTACTGACAATATGTGAATGATACTGAATTCAAACTATATTGATAATTTTTTGAATATTAATAGAAACAATTAATATTGTAAGCATACCGATGGTAGTATAAAGGACTGTGTATCCCAGCATAGCACCTCCTTGCAAATGCTGTGGAAGTGGACTCCAGCTCACACGAAGCGATGTCGGTGATACGGCCGAGCAGTCCAAAGCTTCAGGGGCAACTTCAGGAACTATGATAATCAAAAATGATTTGGTTGATCATACAAAAAAAAAATCGTATCACTGAAATAGTAATGATCAAATCTCCACAATGATGCCCTTAGGATAAAGTGGTGTTGTATTTTTTTGCTGACAAAATTATATCTAAATGTGTAATAGGATCATTGGGGTCATTTCCATTGGTCAAATAAGGACTTTTCTTCCACTATTGACATGACAATCCCAAAGAATATATGTACTTTGAATTCTGATTTTTATCACTTTACAGACAATTATTTGTGATAGACTATGAGATCCAGTGTCTGGAGAAAACAATGTTGCATTATGGAGAAAAAGAATATCTAAGAAAAATATGTACGTAATTCTTCCTCGAGGAGACATTGACCAATGTTTTGCAGAGTATTATCACTTTAGCTTTAAGATATTCTTGATACTCCAATGGGTCAGTAATTCCATAGTCTCTACCGATACAATTCCATAGTCGATAGATAGGTCATAGATAGGTCAAAAATTCCATAGTCGCCCGCTTTGGTCTAGTTGGTAAGAGCTTGCTCTTCCGATCAGGTGGGTCCGGGTTCGATTCCCGGTAAGGTCAATGTCAAAATTGGATTTTTTTCAATTTTAATTTGAGATCTAAGACATGGGTGTTTGTGAAGTCAATTCTCCTTGGGTTAATCTCATGTGACTTTCGAAAATTCTCATCGAGTATATCTCGTATGATCTTTCAACTTTAAAAATATTTGACGCATTGGCGTAAGCTGTAATGTCAATTTTTTTTTTTAATATTAAAAAAAAAAAAAAAAATAGTGGTAAGAAAATAGTCATTAATTACCTCCTTCAGCAGTATCTTGATACAGTGGTGGTGACGGTGGCCCGCTGCCCGCACCGTTAAAGCAACTGACAGTGACAAGGTATCTAGTGCTCTTCAGCAGTCCAGTGATGATCGATTGCAGAGGACTGTTGCCAATGCCACCATTGGCATTTAACAATGAATGAGTTGAGACTTTCAGGATTCGAGTGTTATCATCTGAAAGATTGACAAAAGGTTATTATTATATTTAAGTTAATATATTGATTTTATGACAACTGCAAACATGAAATGAATGACTACTGTATTAGCATGTGTATTATACACATGGCGTTATATCAAGGCTTTATCAATAGTGATGCTGCGGGAAATGTGTACTGATATTCCTTACAAAGCATCCTCAATATCTGTATGAAAAAATCTCATAAAATATAGAAAAATATGCGATGTGTTTATATTTATATTGACTGATTTTTTAAAAATTAAGTTTGTTAGAAATAGATTCCAATAAATTATTGTAAAGTTAGAAATAGATTTGGCATAAAATAATTGAACTGAAAGATGTTGTAATTGGTATTGTGACACATTCTAAAATGTATATCATTAATATTGAAACATTATCTGATATATAAAACAGTGTGTTTTGAAAGCCGTAATCAAATTTATTGAATATGGCACAGTCTCTAATTTGATATTAAGAAATAAATTGATAGATAACCTGATTGAAGATTGATTTGAGGAACTGCTTTGATGATGTATCCCAGCAATAAGCCATTGAGTGAGTCTGATGGTGCAGGGATCCATGATACTTGGAGTTCACCTGGCCGAGGGCCTGCCTCAACTTGGACTCCTGCTGGAGGTAACGAAGGAGCTAGAAAATGAAAATCAAAACTTTGTTATGCTCGTTTGTTTTAACATAATAATCATTAGAGATGGAAGGGGATTACTGCTATAAGGTAACATCTAATACGAGACTCCAATAAGCTGTCTGGCAGCAACATAATCATGATTTTGAATCATCCTTAAGGACCAGAAATACTTATTGCAAACCGACAATGTGAAAAGTGTGCCCTTGCTACTGCTATCTGACTGTATCTCATGGCTTGTAATCAGAGATAGCATACCAAAAATATATGTTTTGCTAGAGATATGGTGGATCTAAAGAAATATGTTTTATTTGATAAGATTGCAAAAAACTTTGTTTAACTGCAAACAGACGTTCAATTAAACCATGGAACTAAGATTCAATGTATGCATTGAGCCTACTACAGAATTTTATTTCAACTTAATTGTAATCATATAATTTGAATGTACAATCTAAATTTTGTAGGTGGACTTTAAGTGTCTCACGGGTGTCCGATGACTGCACTTCCACGATGAACGACACAATCTCCTCTCAGTTTTTTAAATTTCGATGAAGCAATTATTTCTTTTCCAATTTTAATATTATATAAAGCCATCTGTGCACACGCAAACATCATCAGGGTGGTAACTATATTTGGCAAATGTTGTGGAGTATAAACGCGTGTGTGCGTCAAAATGTTGTGTTGTCTAATATCTATTGCCATTCTCATATTTCCAAGTGAGTTTTTACATGAAAACTTCGGATATGGATACTACACACATCTATCTCTACACAGTGATTTCTGGCAGTCATGTTATTCTTATTATTTGTAGCAAATGAACAAAAGAATTTTGTATGTAGGTTAATATATGAAAACAAATCGGTAATCATATAATATTGAGCTTAAAATTCCATTTGGGCTCGATCGCCGTCCTGCAATCTACATCAGTAGAGCGCCACATGCTCACAGATGATTTTTTAAAATTGAATTTGCAGTCCATAATCAAAATTTACAAAAAAAAATATTTTATTGAAAATAGCTCGTTCCTTCTTCTTGTCTTGGAACAGACCATCAGTTTATTTTTTCAGGAATACTATAGAATGCATAGTCATTATAAAACAGTCTTACATTACCAAGTGGCAGTGCCATCTGTCAAAATTCACCCATTGTGATTGATGCCCAAAGTGTGCAGATAGTGTGTGTGTGCTGTGTTGTGCTATGCGTTACAGATAGATAGACAGACAAATGTATATTTTACCTTCTTCAAGAGTGGTGAAAAGAAGTGGTCTGGTAAATGGACTGGAGTCTGCTTCCCCAATTGAGCAAAGTCTTGCTGCATAAGGTGTTGCAGGTTTAAGTCCAATTAGCTCTGCGTGCTGTCTATGTTGACTGCCAGTACTGCAAGATAAAAATAATAATATTGCAGAGAATATCATTTATATATTAACCCTTTGAACTCATTAATTTTTTTCAAAAGTGTTCCAGCAACTCCAAGCCTTTTTAGCGATTTTTTTTATTAAATGTGTTATAGCTAAAAATATACATATAATAATTAAATAAAAAATGGTTTTAAGAATTTGTTTATGTTTATTATATATTTAGGCTACAAATTAATCTTTAAATTTTGATAAAGTATGGTATTTTTTGAAACAATCTCCCGGGTGAAGGCCAGGTTTTCTTTCGCACGTATCACAAAAGTAAGTGGTTTCATGCCTTCCTCCGGGAATTTTACGGTTAGAACATACCGTGCAGTCTTTATGCTTGTTGGGATTATTATATATAAAATGGCCAGTACCATATAAGTTTCTTAAAAATTGATAAAACACACGCAATGTTGACCGGAACAATGCGAAACGCAAACTATTGTATTCAGCGGTGTTTTATACCTGCACCCACCAAACATGTGACCCTTGGCAAGTGTTTTATTACGTAATTCTGAGTTGCAAATAAATTGCATTAGTCATAAAATGAGAAATGTATGTTTCCTCTCTCAAACCGGTTCCTGCGGCGACCACCGCCAACAATTCGCCGGAATAACGGCGAGCGTAAAAAATGTCGATGTAGCCTCGACGCGGGAGTTGCCGGTAAAAAACCAATGTCGATGTTACCTCGACATATGAGTTCAAAGGGTTAAGAGATTTATGAATATTTGCATTTATCTAATGTGATAATTACCTTGTAATATTAACCATGGCGGAAGACTCCCAGTGGGGCTGAGCGAGGTGATGATGTGTTTGATACTGCAACAGGTATCGCGGAGGAGTAGGTCCGGAAGGTGCACGCCAACCGATTCGAGCTGAGCGACCTCTGACACTTTCTACTGACACTTCCAGTGGCGAACCCGGCGGCTCTGAATAACATAATTGTTGGAATAAATAACATCATAAATTCCTAAAAATACTATATTTTTAAAAAATAAATGTAAGTGTTAGTAGATTTTTGAATCCTTTTAAAAAGATAAGAAAGTTACAATATATTCAAATAAAATTTTAGCCTTATCTATCATTGATTAGCTTGTTATCAATTATGGACTTCATCATATTAAGCTTTTGGACTTTCCGAATTATTGAATTTGACTACAGCTTAGGTTAAGTTGGACAGCAAGTTCTTTCTTTGATTAGCATCATTCATAGTGAGGATATCCAGTTTTTTTAACCCAGTGGGTTCTCTAAATGAGTGCTGTTTGGTGAGTATGGTCAGGTACTGTTTCACAATACATTTGTTTTAAGAAGAAAAATATTGTTTTGAACCCTGTCTAATGTAACTCGCAACATTCCTTATATTCTTATTAAGTTTATTCTTAAGTTTTATATTGAAATCAAACGGAGAAAAAATGTTAATGATGAGTAATAGCATTATACCTTGAACCGTCATGTAAATAGTATGCTGTGCTGATCCATGAGGATTTGAAGCTCTGCAGAGATATTCTCCAGCATCAGTAGGAGTACTGGTTCCGAGAAGAATCTCACTGATTGCTCCTTTACTTGTCTGATGACTGCTGACCTTCAGTCTGAATTTAATATTCAATACTAGTGTTAAAATTGGAATAAAAAATATATGAATATCACGTTGATGGGAACTGTGAACCCATTTATCTAAGAAGTAAGTAAGTATTTATCTCTCATAAGCGTAATATTGGAAAAATGAATCATCCAAATCAATGTATAGTTATAAAAAACAACATATAGTTTTGCTAATTGAATGACAATCTGGTTTAATTATTTTTATGGTTTACCTGTTAGATAGAAATTCCAGAGTCCTTCCGTTGTGAATCCACGTTATTCTTATGGGATGGTCTCCGAACGCCTCGCACATAATTGTCACAGGATGATTAATTCTGGTAGTAATATTTGTTGAACTAGCTTCAAATGTTACGGGTCCTAAAGAAAGCGAATTATATACTTAAATAATTTGTTTTTTTAATTTGATTTATTAATCACCAATTTGATTTATTAATTACAATGCGGGAAAAGAATTCGCAAGGCAGCAGAGCATTAACTTATTTATATGATGGACGACTACTGATCAATGTGCATTGTTACTATGAGTATATATGAAATTTAATGATATTGTGATAAAAAAAATAATTTACGGTTGACTGTGATCCAAATGTTCTTGCTAAGTGGTTGTCCGACTCCGTTTTCCACTCTGCAAGAATAAAGGCCTTCATCCCCGGAGGACACAGCTTCGATGACGAGCGATCCGTTGGGAAGGCTCAACAGCCCACCGCCTCTCATCTCGAGGACTGGACGCCATGATCCTAAGGATTCTAAAAAAGAAATAAAAACCAATCAGAAAAAATTTACATAAAGTGTAAATAACAATTTACACAAAGCCTACAGATGAAAATTATTTTTTATTAGTATAGAGTTATTAATGTTACATTACACTTAAGGGGGTAGTAAATAAAAGATTTCACACTATTATACCAATTATTTTACCCCTTCTTACCGCATCATACTAATATATTTAAACCTTCACCATTTAAATGCGTTTGCAATTTTTAAACCCTACCCCTTAAAAATTTATATCAAGTATTCGTTTAAAAAAAATTATAACCCTCATCACGTCGTCACGCTTTGTTTTAAATAGAATGTGATGTAATAATATATCAGATGGCTTTTTATAAGAAATAATGTATTCCAAAGAAAATATATTTCATCGAAAAATTTGATTATGAGAAGAAATTGTAAATCAAGGTAAATCAAGTTTGGCTATACCGTCTTTCTTTATCCAATGAACTTGTGGTTGAGGATATCCAGTTGCACTGCAAGCCACTTGACCCATTCTCCCCATCACTGCGGAACTGTTTTGCGGCTCCTCTAGCCATTTTGGTGACACTGAATAGAGAATTGTTGTAATTTATGTATTAGCAAAGTGATCATTCATCTGACTCCTTAGATTTCTTAAAATGCAAACTTTAATCAGAAAATATTTTGCGAAAATACTAGCAATATTAAATATGTTACAGTTTAACTATGCACTTATGCAATGTATTAATTACCTAGTTAATCTATACATTGTTGATTTAAGTCAGTTACAGTATATGGTAGAGAAAAATAAATTAACACTTTAATGCGTACATTAACTATTCAGATGTAAGTAGTTAAATTATTTACAAAATTAAAAATAATCACGCATGAATTCAAACTGATGATAGCTACTCTTCACTGTTGTGTGCGCAGTTACTGTGTTTTACTGTCATCTGACATTTCACATAACCTCATAAACTTTAACGTCCGGTTGTCATTCTTGCTCTCTTTCTTTTCAACACATCTGTCTAGCGCTCGTCAATGAATTTATACACTTACTAATAAATACCGAATAAAATTGTGAAACTCTATTTTTTTTCAAGTCATTGTGAATACATTAAAATTTGAGGAATTTTGAAACACTAGTAAAACTTTAAATCTTGTGGTGGGTCCAGGTGCTTAATCTAATGTACCATGTAATGTTAAATAAATTGTGAGGACAGCACACAATCTCTATGCAAATCCTGTTGTTTGAATTGAACAAGCACTACCAGTGGTTTTATGTTTGCTTTAAAAACAGCAGGCAATGGATCAGCGCTATTGTTGCTATGAGCATTACATACAAAGATCCTAGCTTAGTTTATATGACAAATTTTTATTACATTATACTGTATATTACGTTATACATTATACAAATCTGGACTCGACATTGAAAGGTTTCATAGACTCATATTTTGAAATAATAATACAATTATGATAACCATATGACAACCAGCTGGAAAAAGATTAAATGAACCTTTAATGAAGAGTTCTGCAGATTGGTTGACTCGTGCAGCTCGATTAGATGCAACGCAAGTGTATGTGCCGCAATGCTCCAATTTCACCTTTTTAATCAGCAAGACACTATAGAGCTCTACGCTTCTTTCTTCAGCCTGTCGAAGAAAAAAACGAATTATGTTGGTTGCTTGGAAATCCTACAGCCAGAATTATCATTTAAAAATACCATATCCCAAGCAAAATGATGTACAAACGAGTATAATAGAGAAACAGTACTGTTTTTTAGGTGACACTCTAGTATTACAACTAGATTTGTACTGCCCAACCACATTCTACCCTCAAAGACTTGGGTTAGTTACTTAAGAGAAGTACTGACTTGCAAGTGCATCCTTGTGTGCAGAGACGGATTGACAAAATTGGGAGGTCCTAAGCGCAATACAATTCGAATGCCCTATTTTTCAGATAACAAGATTCCATGTCAATATATTACAATATTTTAAGGACACTAAAGTTCGAAGGCAATAAGTGTACTTTGCTCGTTTGCTTGTTGAGTAATCCACCACTATTTGTGTGTACTTAGTGATATGGTATAGGAAAGTTCATCTCTAACCTGAGAATATCAGCCTGAAATTAATGGTACTGATCTAAAATATGTCATTATGCAAACCGCTACTGTTCTACTGTTGCATTGATGTAGCAATAAAATAATTAAGTGGTTATTTAAAGCAATATAAAGAAAAGATATCAAAGAGATTCAAAATACCTTCAAACTAGCTGGTATTGGAGCGCCATCTTTTAACCAGGAGAAGAATATAGGAGTGTCTCCACCTCGAATACTGCATGTTGTCTGGGCAATTTGTCCCTCTTGGAGGTTTGATCCAAAACTAAAATCTTCAATAACTGGGGGTTCCATAACGATCAGTTCAAAAGCTCGTCTTGCCATTTCTCCTGAAGGATTAGAAACCGAGCAGGTGTATAAGCCATTGCTGTCTTCCGAGTCCACTTCTTCAATTATCAACATTCCTTCTTCGTTAGCAGTGAAGCTTCTTTTTACTCGTTTTCTCTTCACGTAGTTGTCTTTCTTCATTTTAAAACCAGTTTTTGTACCAATCGATGAGAGTTTTGTGTCATTTTCGCGATTCAAAATAAATCTTCGCATATCTTCCTCAATGTCGAAGTTATAATGTTTTTTGTATTGACTGTAATTTTCAGTTAACATCTTAAATCTGTTTGGACTATTTCTGGTAGACTTTTGAGATGTCACCCTAGACATAACTTCCCTATTAAGTATATCAGTTCCAACAAACGGTTCAGGTCCTTCGTCATTGTGTAGATGGATCATATTGGAACTTTCATCGTTCATATCGAGCTGCTCATTTTTTTTGGAAATTTTTGTATCTTCAAAACTTCTGTAATATTTTGTGGATTCAATTTTTCTTTTATATCTCGTTAGAGTACCATAGTCAGTGGCTGCATTTTTTCCATTATGGTCCCATTGAATTTTACTGCAAAAAAGATTTATTCTTTAATTTATGATATTCAGTTTGAGAGTACTGCACCGAGAAATTATATTTATACATAAAAAAATTAAGTCACCTGTAAAAAAAACTACTAGTTCATAGATAAAAAATACTAGAAGTGATTTATAAACAAAATTAGAGGAAATATTGGCAGCGACCAAGTTAAAGGACCGCCCTGGGTGGCAGAACCCTTTCCTACACCACTGGTATGATGGTTCTTCATATTAAATACTGGTATTAAAAAAAATATATATAGCAAAAAATACGGTCAATACAGATCACAATAATGGGAGAGTAAATGAAAAAAAATATTTCGATATTTCATTAAAAATACCATCACTCAAAAATATTTTTCACATAAACGAGTGATTTTCATACATAACTTATGGTTTCTTAAAATAATAATACATCATTGACCAATGAAGGGGTCATAAATTCTGTATTTTTTTTTAATCTGTGTTCACCCCTGATGTGAAGTATATGGCCTCTTATGGAGGTATCTCGACAGAAGCTTTTTCTACGAGAACTGTTTGTTACTCAGTTGCTCAACTTTTCTTTTTCGAAGAATGTAGTATAGACAGAAGGGTAGGACTAAGACAGAACTAGTGGTTAACTAATCGCTCTCGCTACGCTCTGTTAATTTCAGGATTGGAAGTATGGAAGGAGATATTTAGACACCACAAATACCCATACATTAAAACAGAAATTGAATAAATCGATTGAAAAAAATGCTTTTTGTACTGGGACTCGAACCAGTGAAATCCGTTGCGGAAGATAACAGCGTCGATCGCTAAGCCGCGGGCTCAACACATAAAACATTACACAGCTTTTCTTAGATTTAAAACATTTCAACGTATCAATCTTAATTACAATATGTTTGTCATGTTTTCTTTATATTGAAAATTCGATTTCGGCTACTTTTCGATCCAGAATAACCGCTATCTTTCCTTAATTAAAACTGGGGTTCCGGCGTAGAAAAAACCCCAGAATGCTAGGATCCCGGTATCGGTAATACCAATAAGTCGCGACCCGAGTACTACAAGGTTATATGTGAAAAAAAATGACGAAACAGAAGTAACAATCCGGCAGTCTTCCAAGTACCATTATTGGTATTAGGGATTCTGTGTCGAGACGTCCCGGGACAAAAGTCCCGGGACTTTTAAGGTTTTTTGCTGTCTTAAGTCCCGGGACTTTGTTGTTAAATGTCTCGGGACTTAAGACAGCCAAATTGTAAATTTAAATTTTGAAAAAACCATTCTAACAAAATAAAATTGGATGCAAGCAATCGCTAATGTGACCTAAAAAGTTAATTTTGACTTAAAATAAATTTACATTGGTGTCTATCCTCGAGGTCAGTTTTGAAAAAAATGCATTATATTCAGGCTAAGGATTATAAGCCGGGGTTTTTACAAAATTAAGTATGGATATATAAAAGGGATCTTATAAAAGAAACAGCTGTTTGGATTTATAATTGTAGAAGTTTCAAATAACATCTATTTATACATTGTAATAGGAAACAACCATTTTTGATGGGTAGAGAGTAAAGACATGCAGAAATACAAAAAAAACTTAGAGACGTGTTTGCTTTACTACTTCGCTTGGAGTAATCGCACAGAATTCTATGAAATAAAGAAACCCATAGTTATTTCTAGAAAATGATGTTATAAATCAAGGCAGAGCTTATAAATGTTTTATTACCAACGGTTCTGCTGGGACTAATTGATTTTCGAAAAGAATACACCAAAGATTTTGACAAATGCTCCAAAACAATATATTTGAAATACGGAGATAATTTACTACAACGTCTTTTCACTGTGGAAAAAGATATCGAGGTATCTGGATAAAATATCGATGATGAGATAAATATTGCAGAACTGTCACTGGAAGAAGAATTAAATAGACATATTACAAAAAACAAAAGATTTCTCCATTAAAAACGAAAAAACTAAACGAATTTAAGATTTTAAAATCAACTAAAGAACGGACACAAAGATTTTTTTATATATATAAAGCTTTGCTAAACATTAAACAAACACGACTGAAAATGTTAAGAGTTTTTTTGACAGCAACAACGTTTATTACAAAAATAAAAAATCGGCTGTCTGATTCGTCATTAAATTCATTATTATTTTTAAAAGCATATAATAAAATAAAATATTAACTTTTGTGTAAATAATGCATACTATGTATGATTTGAGGTTGTGATTTTATTATTGAATTAATTTTATATTTTCATTATTAATAAATAAATGTACAAAAAGATGTATTTATTTTAATTAACGCATACTTTCGTCGCTCTTTTAAAGTACGAATGAAAAAAAATATACGTCTGACTGCGTAAAAAACGCTCAAAAAAAATAGTTTAATTGAAACAAAATATTAAAAAACGTTTGGGAGAAAGATATCTCCATTTATGTTATTAGAAGTTTCTTTAAATCAATTCGCAATCGTATAAAAAATATTACTGTAGCAAAAACAAATCAAGAAAATATTATAATAAATGTTCACACCTGATGTTGTTTTATTTACAAATGTTTTTCACTATTGTACAAAGTTACCAATGTCTCAATAAGACAAAAAAGGTGTAAAAGCTGTATTATGATTTGTGAAGTAACGGTCATAATTTTACCCAATTTATTGTTATTTTTCAATACATGTACCGTTATCATCCCTTTTTAGTACATACATACAAATATTTAATTTAAATTAATTTATAATTTTATTGAAGAGGAAATAAAAGTCCCAAGTCCCGGGAAGTCCCGGGACTTTGACTTTATCACGTCTCGGGTCCCGGGACTTTGAAAAACCCGAGACTTCAGAATCCCTAATTGGTATACATTGTTATTTTTGTTTCGTCAAAAATTTTCTCATATAACCTTGTAGTATTCGGGTCACAGAGGATCAGGGCTGTGGAATCGGAGTCAAAAATCGGAGAAAAATAATGTGAAGACATTGAAAAATTATTAGTCTATTCATCATATTGTTTGGTGAAATGTATTAGAATCGTTCTACTGACTAAAATGATCTGATGGTGTACAGATATATAAAATAAACTCGGAGTCGGTTTTTAATTTTAATTAACCCGATTGATGAATACTAGGATTTCGGTTTCGGTTTATACCAGCATTGCAATCCTTAGACACGTATGCCAAAAGGACGTTTTGGAGTGCAGCGGTGGGCTGCTAATATCTTAACAGGAGGCTCGGTAAATCTCAGTCACAATGCCATTACACTATAGATAATACATCTTCGTATTACAATTTAACAGAAATTGCAGTTAGGTGCTGATTTGATTTGAGACGAATGATTTTCTTAACTTAACAAGGGGCTCGCCGGCCGTGCCGAATTTTAATAAGAGGCTTGGGAAAGCCCCCTGAGCCCCCTCCAGCACACCCATTGTTACGTGGTTGCGTTTCGGGTAATGATTATGTTATGGATTGAAAAATTCTGAGTCAAACGTTCTCCAGCGCTGTGATCTGTAATACATAAACGAAATTTGCTCTACTAAGCTCAATATTAAATTTATCATTTCCTCCGCGGCGTAACATTGGAAGGGGCCATAGAAAACCTAGAATTATGAGTCAAAACTTTACTCGCCCTCTCTTATCTAAATATATAATAATATATCGCCTTTGTATTCTTCTAAGAATGTGCCTACACAAAGTACAATAATAATATACCCAGAAATACTGTAAAATTTCTTCATAAGATACACTAATGAGACGCACATGCCGCGCATCATTGTCATATTCAAGAAATATAATATTATTAAATTACATTTCTTTTGTAATATTATATATTATTTTTTAATGTCTTGTTATGACTTTTTTTCTTCTTTCAAAATAGTAATATTACGTTTTTAAAATATGATTGTATTACTTGTGAAGATGTTTCTTTAATATCGACTGTGGAAAGGAAAAAGGACGTAACCCACACATAGCAAATTTTACAGGAGGCATGAAAAACGTGTTTTAATGATTTGGGCCATATGCTGATTATGAAATATACACAACCTTGAAGTGTACGTAGACTTGTAAGCTGGTGTTAAATTGACATAATCTAATATTATTTAAAGAAATTGTCTAGGAAAAACCGTTTTTTCAGTCTTTTTTTCTTGGTTTCAAAGTTCACAAGCGCATCTTTTTTCAAAATTAAAAGCTTAATTTATATACTAATTCGGCATTTACAGCTTACATCCTTATGATAGAACTCGTATCATGTTGAATACATTATGATTATCGAAAAAAAGCTGTTTTGAAAAAACTGTGGGTTACGTCCTTTTTCCTTTCCACAGTTGATATATGTACGTTCATTTTTTTTTATCTCAACGGCTGCATTGCTTCTTTAAATATGTCGTTAATTTTCTTTTATACACACACGTATTTCAACTATTTTCAGTTTCTAATTTTTTGATATAATGAATACAGAATTTTAATACACACATTTATCCTTTTAATTCGTACCCAATTTTTTTTTTTCATCAATTTTCAATTTTTACCATGTCCGCTCCCAACGTGGAGCATATGGACTCTTAATGGAGTTTATCTCAACAGAAGTGTTTCTACGAGAACTGCTTGTTACTCAGTTGCTCAACCTCTCAAAGAGAGTAGGAATAGAAATATAGGGCTAGGACAGGACTAGCGGTTAGATAATCGCTCTCGATACGCCCCGCTCATAGGATAGGATGGGTGGGAGGGGGGAATTCAACACATCACATACATCCATGCCTTCGAACAGACTTTCATAAATCGATTAAAAAATCAATTTGTAAAACTGTCCATACTGGGATTCGAACCCGTGACCTCCGTAGCCGAAGCCAACGACGTTGACCACTCAACCACACAGGCGGCTCGCATATCCAAAAAAATAAATATTAAATTTCATGATTTATTTAACCTAATACAAAAACGTTGGCAAATAATTTGGTCATATGGCTTGGATGGAAACGTCTTTGCTTCCTTCATCATTAACTTACTCAGAAATATCGAGGGCAAAACAATTCCAGTGGTGTTTTATAGCGATAGAAAGCGATAGCGACATCGGTAGAATAAAGTACATTTATGTGTTTCCTGAAAACTTGTACTTTTCTATATACGAGATTGTAGAAAATTACCGGTGATATGGCTTTCCATTAAGGATATTAGACAGTACAAAATTCGAATGTACAAGTGTTTCAAATATGTATGAAAGTTTTATTCGGTTTCACTATGTATTTTCAAAGTTATTGCACTTTAAGAACCCTTAAAGAAAAATGGTATTTCTTTTAAGATAATCGAGTCACACGGTATATTATATTTTAATTTAAGCGGAGGTGAAAGTGTCAATAGCCAAATTAACACCAGATAACGTCTTAGCACTGCCATTTTATAATATGCTCTTTATACGGAGAAAAACTGAGCACCTTATATATTTTCGTTTAATATTGTTTCAATATTTTGATTCAAGTATAAATTTAGTACATACATGAAATTTTTCGCCTGTCAACTCGTATTATGAAAATAATGTCAGCTTATAATAACAATAAGGACGACAAACAAGCGATATTATTTTTTTTTATGTCGCCAGCGTCGTCACATTCGCTGACAATGATGTATCAGCAGATTTTATTTTTAGAGCCTACAATAAACGAGCGCGAATATTATGCTGTCGTGGAAAATTATTAACAAACGCGCATATTTGTTACGACACTGCTTAAAATTAACCTTCTTTCAGAGGGTTGATGTTACACTGCCGCCCTCGTTACTACCATTATTAATTTTCACGTATTTTTTGTGTTCGTAAAATTTTAAAGACTTTATCAACGACTTAGTAAATTTTTCTTTTTAAACTAGGGTTTGTATTATACAAAAATCGACTTGTAGAGAAACAGGTTTTTAAATGACAATATTTCTTTATCTAAACCGATTTTCGTAGTTTGACAAAAAAGTAAAATGAAAACCAACGATTAGAGATAAATAAAACTCTTAACAAAAAAGAAATATTATTAAATAATATTCTTAATAGGACGAGTTGCTCGCCATTGCTTACATTGTTTTCAATTAATATAGTTATCACCAACATATCTAATTGATTGCAGCTCATTAGTTTAATAGTTTGTAATGTTTAACGTCATTAGTAGTATGATTATATTTGTTTGCTTTGTTTCGATTCTATAACCCCCTCCTTGCTTCTCTTTAAAGGGAAAAATCCCAATCTGATTGATTGCAGCTCATTAGTATCATTATTTGTTTGCTTTATTTCGATTCAATCACCCCCCTCCTTGCTTCCCTAAAAAGGAAAAAAAAACCCAAACTGCATTCTGTAATTTCATAATTTAAATGTTAGAATCAATCTTGCTTCATTACTTAAGCAAATTTTACGATAGTAAGTCTGAGGATGCCTCTGAAAGAGGCGAAACACGTGCCACAGTTAGTAGCACAATACGTGGAATAATCAAAGTTATTTTAAATTTTATATTAATATGAAAACCAACGACGTTGACTACTGCGCCACGGTCCGACAAAGCAATATAGAACTGACTAAATACAATGATTTTAAAATTAACAACTATTTCAAGTTTAACATCGTTAAAACATTGGGTTGGTAAAATACTACGGAATATTCAGTTTGTATGCAGTGATACATTCAACGGGAAATAAAAATTCTTTTGAAAATATTCTCAAGTTTCTCATTCAGCGCGAACAAAACGAAAAAAAGTTCAAATAGTGTGCAGAAAAGTCCGAGTTTCCAGAGTAAAAACTACCCCCGTAACAAAGTGTGCAAAACAAGTGAATCCAAGTATGAAAATTACATTCTGTCACGTCTCGGTTCCGACTGGCCGCGCGCAGGTCTCCCGTCCGACACATTGTCACAACAATACCCGTCATTTGAATGCGCATGAAAAGATTATGTAGTGCAGTGCGACGTAATGTGATTTAATTGTTTTTTTTTTATAAATTACATTTTTACGTACGCTAAAATTTTAAAGGCCCGCGGAGTTGTTGAAGCCAGGAATTCATACACTTATTTCAAACACCCAGTAACAAATATCACACCTAAGTAATGTACTTGTATAGCTTATTAAAAAAATATTACGATAATGATCCATGAGGTCCAAAAGGTTGGTGACCGCTGGTATAAATGACTAACGTTAGATAAATAATTCTCAAATAATAAATTACAAAATACAGATTGGGTTTTTTATCTTTCTTTTGGATGCGGGGTGGTTCTCAAAGCGGTATATATCGCCTTACTTGCGAAGACTGTCAATCTTCTTATAGAGGGCAAACAGACAGAAAATTTTATGTAAGAATTTAAAAAAAAACATGTTATTTGCGAGTTAGCAAATTATTTGATATACAATGATAATTATCATAATTAAAATAAAGTTTAAATACTCCATCTGCTGAGAATAAACAGCTGAGAGTTTTAATTTTTTTAAAAATTAATAACAAAACTGAGACATTAGCAAATAACATTTAAAATAGAAACCGTCTAAACGTCGTTTTATTGCTCTGTATTTGTATCTTATGTACTGTATGGTAGAAATGTAAAAAAAAAACCTCCATTTTATAATTAATAAGTTACGAATTATAATCAAGTTTTAGTTTGTTCGTAAACAACCGTACTGTAGTTTGTCTGAAGATACTTTTGAAAGAGGCGAATAAGTACTTTTTGTTTTATATACATTTTATGGTTATCGTTAGTTAGTTAGATGGATCATTGTAAATACTGGACCCACCCAGAGGACATCAATGTCAACATATCACTAAACCAAGTATGACATGCTGAATTCAAAATGATACAGCGCACCCTTAAAAGAGGAAAGGTCAAATTCGCGTGAGATCAAATGGGTAGACATAATGCTTTTCAGTACGAAGTCACAGTGTCTAGCGCAATCTAAAATGTATATTATGCGATGCAGATTAATGTTGCCAACAATTCTATGAATAAATTTACCCTCAATTTGACATCATATTGTACTGATCCGTTCAAAGCAATGGAGAATAATAATTTAAATGATGAGCTTTTGGGAAACAAAGTTACATTCGTGTACATTAAAAGATAACGTGTTACAATAATTGAGGAATCTGTTTTGGTTAGAGTAAAAGAAAAATAATGCATATTACACACAATAGTTAATTATCACGGAAAATGACTGTATTAAATTAACCACGGATAAATTGCTATCATAGATATGTCATCATGTAGGCCACGGTTTCTCGACCGGTGGCCACTATCCATAAACTCCCAGGTTTTTGAAATCGGGCAGCGAAAAAATATTTTTAAATTCCGTTAAGAACTAGAACAAAAAGCTCTCGCATATTTTCATTTTGAAAAATCCGTAAATTCCTAGGTTCTTGAAATTGGCCATCCGGAAAAGGCTAAAAATAAAATATAAAAAAGGTCTTTCCGATTTGGGAATTCCGTAAATTCCTGGGTCAGATTTTAAAATCTGCCAGCGAGCTAAATGTTTAAAGAATTGAAAATTATTTTGAAATCTTTGAATCCCATTTTATAATGTTAATAAAATAATACATTGTAAACAACAAATAAACTTCTGTTAGGTTCTGCAAACATACTTAAACTTCTGTAAGGATCAAGGTTGTGGAGTCGATATACAAACCAAAATACATTTCTGATTTAAAAATACAATATTTATAGCTTCAATATACTTAAAAACAAATATTTGGTTTATTTAAAAACCTCTTATTTAAATTTACCACGGATAAATTGCTCTCATAGATATCTCATCATGTGGACCACGGTTTCTCAACCGGGGGCCACTATCCATAGAGTTTATCCCAGGTTTTAAATCTCTCACTTTTTTGAGTATTATGTATTTTTAAGTCAACTGCTACCATCCATTAGTTTTTAGCAGCGAATCGTCTCCCGTGTCTAAAGGTGTGGCTATCTCTAGAGTATACTAAGCCTTAAATAGAAGCTTCTCATTTTTAATAAGCCTTGCAACCTTTTATTTTTGAAATGTTTTCTGATACTTTCATACTAACTATATTATATTTATTTATTTTGTTCATACATTTTAAATTGTGTAGCATTAGAAAACAACGTGATCCTAGTTTCAGATTTTCTCCTAAAGGCCCTGCGTAAATTTTTATTTTTCGTGGGTTGTTGGCGGTCGATGTATGCGTTATTCTTTTCGACAATGCATCATCTACCTCACTCTAACATAAACTATTCTCCATTGACGTGTATTAAAAAGGTATATTTGATTAATAGTGTACATTTTTACCTGATAGGATATCCATAGTAGGGGCAGTTGACAATAACTTTAGACCCGACTAGAGCTTTCACTGGAGCCATAGGGCGAATGTACGGTGGACCTGAAAAACCATTGAAAGGTTAGTATGGCAATGTTATAGGAATATGTTTTACGATAATGTGTAAAATATAATACAAATAATACTTAAATAAAAAATAATTTTACGTTCTGAATTTAGATTTGTTATTTATCACGTTTTTGTAATCACTTTGAAACATACGTGAAATTTAAAAAAAATCAGTCCGCTCCTAATGTGGAGCATATGGCTTCCTAACAGAGGTATCTCGACATAAGTATTTCTACGAGAACTGCTTGTTACTCAGTTGCTCAATTTATATTTTTAAAAGAGAGTAGGGATAGAAAGATATGGCTAGGGCAGAAGTAATAGTTAGCTAATCACTCTCGCTACACCCCGTTAATTTTAGTATTGGAAGAGTAGTGGGAAGAGAATTTTGAGACATCAAAAACACACATGCCTTCGAGCAGAAATCGATAAATCGATCGAATGATGTTCGTACTAGGGACTCAAACCAGTGAGATCCGCCATGACAAAAATTAGTCGTAAATTAAATTTTGTAAAAAGCTTTTAAATTCACCTAAAACAACTCGAAATTAAAAATTACTTTTGTAATGACGTGTCAATTTTGTCATTAAATGTTTAATGTTAAAGAGAGTACAAATATTTTTGAGAAGAAGAATTTGATATCCTATGCCTATATACTATATATATTATTTTATTTGTTTCTAACCTGAAAAATATTTGGCAAACTTGATCAAATTCATTAAACATAAAAATTTAACAAAAATATTAATTGTACTTTTTTCAAATGCTCGAAATATTCTTTGTTCGGAATACGAAAAAAAATCAGTATAAGGAGAAATTATGTTTATTTATTATTTAATTATATTATATCGCCAACCGTTTTTTTTTCTATTGAAAAGTATGATAACAATTCCTACCATAAACATCCACCCTGGCACTATGTTCGGCCTTGGTAGTATTCCCCGGCGAGTGAGCGACACATGAGTATAGACCAGCGTCATCAGGTAAAACCCTCGAGAAGTTCAGATTCGAGACGAGCAGTCCGCCCGCGGAAAGGGCGGCCGTGGGGGCAGGCGATGATAGATGGGAGAAATCTCTCTGCCATGAGATTCTAGCAGCTCCTCGGGCGCTGCAGGAAAGCGAGATTCGGGCGCCGGGGGACAATACTTGAGAAGTAAACCGGTCTTCTAAAGAGACTCGCTCGCCGCCCACTAAAAATAAAAGGAAAATTTTCAACATACCGTTACATGCATGGGTTATTAAGGGTGAGTGTCACGGCTTAGAGCAGTGGTCGGCAAACTACTACCCGCGGGCAATTGAATTACCCACTACAACATTTTGAGTTACGTGCCAAGAACGTAAAATTAACGACATATTTGAAAAATAAGAAAATAATTCAAAATCAACGAATCCACTTATTAAATATTGTATGTATGTTTTTTATGAAATAAATTTGTATTTACATATTACGGCCACCAACCAATTATTTTTCTCAAAACTGATTTATTTTACACAGTCCCTCAAAAGGTTGCCGATCACTGGCCTAGAGCGACACATATAATAAAGACATATTATTAAATGGCTTATTTACAAAGATTCGGTTAATTGATAGAATCTAGCTTAATACGATTTTAAAATTATCCCAGTTGAGTTAAGTATTCCTTATTATTATATTATTATAATATTTATGAGTATAAAATGAAAAGGGAGCCAGTTACGTTCTTAAGCGTCTCAACCAAAACGCAATATTAATTTTTGAAAAATTCATTAATAGTTAAAAAATCAAATATACCAATAATAACATTTTTTCAGCGTTAATTAGACACGTATACCTAATTAAATGTTTTAGTAGTATCTGTCAAATGAAAAATTATAAAGAAAAACTAAATGTTATCATTGATGTAATTTGACAACTCGAACACATGTTTTTTAAAGAGTTTTTTCTCCACTTCATAACAATTTTAATTAAATTCATTTTGAATGATTTTAAACTTTAGCGGAATTGAAATGACCTCTAAGTATTATCGGCACCTCGATACTACAATTAATTAACTCTGATTTGAAAATGAAATTCATACTTTATTTGATTAACATAGATATTTTAATATTAAATTGTAATATTTTTTCTTTATTGTAAAAGTTTTAAATTTATAAATTTGTCAACCTTGTGCAATGTGAATTAATTAAATAAATAAATAAATTTGCTATGATTATTATTTAAAATACAAACAAAAAATGGTGCTGTGTATAATGAGAAAAAAATAAATAATGTTCAATTGAATTTTGTAGACGAAAATATGAGATTATATCCAATAGCTTATCTCAATAATATTGTAAATAAAGTTACCTACATAGTTGTAGAATTTAGGTCACTATATATTTTTGAATTACATAACTCTTTAAATATAACATTGCTATAGATAAAAAATATATGCTATATTTATCTGTTCGATGTACGACCACTTTTGAGCTTTTGAATAGCTTACAATGAAAGATAAGATATATATATGTATATGTGTTTTTACAAAAATCATTTCCTTAAATCTTCACGATTTGGAAAAGTAAAAGTAAAAACATCATGATTATTTTTCTTATATATCCCAAAATATTTTCTCTTTTAATCTCTCCCGTCTGACAGAAAATTTCGTTGAAATTAAAATTCTCTCTAAAACATATGTGTCAAAAACATACCGAAACACAGCACAGTGAAGTGAAATATGAAAAAAAAACTTTTTTAATTTAAATTACATTATTAGATTCACAAACATTCGTTGGTTTAGTTATTATTTTAACAATATCATAATTATTATAACCATTTCGACAACCTCTTTTTTATGAAGAGATATGGATTAATGATTCCACCAGCCTATAAAATACACTAAACGGTAACTTTTTGGTGGATGTCAAGGAGTTTTAATAACCATTTAACCAAAAATGAGCCTTTTCAAAATTTTGTATTTTTCGAAAAACATGGAATCTTGATTTTAAAAATAAATTTGTACAATTTGCAAGCGGTGTTCTGGAGTAAGTATGTATTCATGGTGAAATGGCGAACCAAACTGAGTAAAAATCAGTTGTCAGCTGTCAAATTTTCATGCAATTATAATTATTGCTGTCTTTCTGTAACATGAAATTTATTATAAGATTTAAGCATACATACATAGATATTTATATTGAAACATCGATTATTATAGTGGATCTGTATACAATTTTGACATTACCAAAAAAGTGATATTCTGTATATGTGAAACTGCGCTACGGATCCAACAGCCATTTAAACTAAGTATGTAATAGGGCCTTCAATACCGGGATTGTGTTATTACTAACCTTGAAATTCCGGGATTAAACTTAACAAGTGAAAAATTCGTTAAATCCGGTACACTTGAAGGATTTCTGTGAAAACGGTGAATTCACTACTTTTTTTTTGGAGCGAACTTAAAAAAAGCTCTTACATTTCGTAATAATATGGCATTCCGTAAATTTTTAGCTTTTTGAAATCAGTCAGCGAGTTATATAAAGGTGTTTCATCTTATTTTCGAGACTATTTTTAAATATGTTATTTTTTCCCCAGTGATCCCCAAATCTCCAAACCCATATCCCAATAATTATGAATCCCGAAATCTTACAAGAATTTCAAACAATTGTGACACGACTTTATGATGAATGATGAATTTCGGGATTACAAAAAGAGTCCGGAATTAGATACTCTATTCCGTAGCGGTAATGAGTATCCTTTAAATCAGTGGTTCATAACCTTTTCGAAGTCAAGGTGCACTTTTGATCATGGGAAAAAGTGGCGGTGCACCAAAATTAAGAGGTTTAAAAAATATGTGGACATGATTTTTTTTGACTTTTTCGGTTTTCACTATTTTGCGGATTTTTCGGTTTTTACTATTTTGCGGATTTTTTGGTTTTTACCATTTTTTTCGCTGTGCACTTGCAATAAGCTCGCGGCGCACTGGTGCACCGGTTAAGAACCACTGCTTTAAATCGTTATCATTTGGTAAGAATTATACTTTGCAAGCTATATATTCGTTTAAATCTAATTTTATTTGGTCTAATTTTACTCTCTGGGTCAACAATATCTAGTCTGTGTGTGTAGTTGTATGTTTTTGCCCATTCGCTACCTTCTATTATCAAATTAAAAGTACCTACCTCAAAAAAGGGTATTCCGGCAAACGTGCTTGTCTTAATATGCAAACATTCGATATCCATAATGTATGGAGTAGACAGTCTGTACCCTCTCTGTTTAATAGATTGAAATAATGTAAGAGGAAATTAACCCTCTCTAGTCTGGGCGACAAATAATGTTATCGACAGTCCCGCAGGACTCTAGAGGGCGCATTAGCGGGTATAAGAAGAGTATGGATGGGATCTGCCATTGCCGTGCGCAAATTTATGAACCGTCTATAAAATATGCATTTGCATATTTGAGATAGTGATTATTTATACAAAAAATACGTGAGAGAAATGATTTCTCTAAATTACGACGCGCGCCTAGACGGCTGTTTGAATAATTTATTTAAAAACGAATTTACAATCTCGAAAAGTTTTAGATTAAAATGATTAGTTTTCATTTTTTATGTCCATTTCGGCGCCCAATGTGGTCTAATGAAAGTATCTCAACAGACGATTTTTCTACGAGAGCTGTTTGTTAATCAGTGGCTTGACAGTTTGCAGGCCTTGTTGCTCGAATAAAACCATTCTGCATAAAATTAAATGAACTAATATAATAATGACCTTCTAGAGGTGAAGTGAGCCAACTAGTAAAATGGTAAAACCTTTTTCTTGGACTTATAAGTATAATCACGTCTTTATTTGGTGTTTTGGTGTATTGCATATTTTATTTAACGGAAATAACACTATTGCAATGTGTATTAACTGAGGTTACTCTACTTTTACGATACTTTAAGACGTGTGACATATTATAATGCAACTAACTGTTTTCTTCTAAAATACGACTTGGGTCACTTTAACTCTAATGTGCGCATATAGTAGTACATGCTTTTTTGAGACCCCTGAGATTCGAAGGCCCCAAGCGTGCGTCTCTTGCGCTTATGCGCTTATCGGCCACTCTTGACGAATCTGGGCAAGTCAAAGTAAACATTTCATGTTAAAAACTGCATTATGGACAACTCCTGACGACTTTTAAATCGAATATTTAATATCAGTATTCTCAACAGATTTTTTTTATTTGATGTCTCCATTCGAAGCATACAACTGACGAAATCTTTTTTGGACAGTACTAAATTTGAATACATGCAGAGAAGGCAAGTAAAAGGTTGCCTGTACTAATCCTAGCAGGAAACTGAGAGACCACTTCGCAAGCTGCACATTTTTTTTAAGTAGGAACACGTACATAATTCAAACACAAAAAGTCACAGGAAAAATAAATATTTAAGCTCTGAAAGACATTATTTATAATGGAAACGTTGTTGTGGAATATTTAATCTTTACACGTATTCTTGTATGTGAGTAAAATATTAACTAGATACATGTATTATTAATTTACTGAAGAGTCCACATCACAAAAAGTTCTGTCTCCCCTTGTTTATCCTCGTATAACCTAGTTCGCTTGAATATTTAGCTAGTCCTTTTTTCGTTCGTGATTTGTTCTCGGAAAAGATAGTTGCATTGATCGCGACGGGGTGGCACTGCAGGCGCTAATCGGGGATTTGCCTGCGCCTCCCGCGCTCGCCGTCAGCACTTTTCGCGCCGTTCTTTTTTCAAAACGCCCGCCGAGAGATTTTTTAGCGCGCTCCACACTTTATTCCTCCGTTGTGTCTTTTATTTCGTTTCATTCGCGTTTATTTTATTATCTCTGGTCGGGATTCAGCGCCGGCGTCGGTTTGTTTGCGGCGGATTAGCGAACGATTGGAACGGCAGAGAACTAATTTGAATTTTATACAATTCTATTATCATTGTAACACTCTTTTGTGATTATTCGTCGTTAATATTTTTTTGCTGAAAAATGAAATTAATCAATATCTCAGACTTTTGAAAAGTTAAACCTTGTCAAAACAACCGAAGTACGTAATCCAGTGCAGTGTTTCCCGACACATGGTCGAACGAAATTTTCTGCCGATATACAAAACATTTGAAATCTGAATTAAGATTTCGGTTAATCTGAAAGGACATTGAAGACCAGAGTATCAAAACACATGACAGCCTTTAGATTGAAAAAACACACGTCTACTATTGCTAATCACTTAATTACGGAAGGACACGTGTTCAATCAGGAACAAGGGATAAAAATGTTACGCCCAAATACGGACGGTCATAAGCTCTTTTTTCAGGAAATTCTAGAAATAAACAGAGCGCAATTGAAGAGTTTTCCGATTTTAAATGAAATATTAATTATACCGGGATCTCCACTCATATACCCTATATAAATATAATCATAACACCTTTTCCGAGAAACAAAATGAATATAATTCTTAAAACTGCTCACTACTCAAATCTGTGAGCATTCCCATGGGCTTACCTTTTTCGCCAACAATAGCTTTAAGCTCAGTGATGCATTTATTTATTATATAATCACAAAACATTCATTTGCTAAGCGTTAGTTCAAGTTTATCCGTGCACTTGAACGCCTGAAAATACCGAAAGACGAAACCCTGGTCGAAAGTGACAAAATCTGTGTGAATGTACATAATTTGAACGATTCAAATTTAATTTGAAATCTGGTTAAAAAAGGTACGAAACACTGGTCTTGTTCGGCTCTTGTTAACCATTTTGCAGTTGCAACCCATTTAATATTTTGGAATATTTTAGACGCCCACTTTTAAAATTAGCACCATAATTATACAACAAATTCTTGCATATTACGCTGGAACCATACTGATTCTATACGGTTGCGAATCATAGCAAATGGCACACACGCGCTTTGAGATTATATGCTTACGTTGGATATTCTTAACTTAATTCTTAGTTATATTAGATATTTTTTGGCATATACAGAATGAATTATTTGAATTATATCTTGGTTTGTATACATTTATACACCATTTTTTTTATATACAGAAATCTGTTTATGAATTACACGATTTGATATTCAACTGCAGGCTAGATCAAATTTAAAAAGGAAAATTATGTCTGGAGAATCAATACAAATTTTGACGCTGAATTGAATATTCAACTACCAGCACTATTAAAACAGGAATTAAGTTTTTTTTACCCAATATATCAGAAGCTTGGTATCAAAACTAATAATAAGCATATTTGATATAAGTATGCCAAAAAGTTGTATATTTTTATAAAATGCTGTATAAAAAAATAATAATTATACTAAAAAATAGTTGGGTATTAGAAATACTTCAAACACTTATAAAAACACTGCTAAAGATCATTATCGGTGTCTAAGCTTAGATTTTAAAATGCATAATATCGATTGCTTAGAGCACGGGTTCCCAACCTGGGGTTCGCGAAGGGTTTTCAGGGGGGGTCGCCAACTTTTTTCGATTTTGGATTTAAACAACAAAATAACGAAAAAGTATAGCAAATCGAGGATTTCAAATTCCTCGGGGGGTCGCCTAGTCACATGGCTTTATAAAAAAGGGTCGCCACCCGAAAAAGATTGGGAGCCTATGGCTTAGAGCTAAAATATTGTATTTACATAAATCGTTTAATTTTAAAATTAGATATTGTGATAAAAAACAAGTTTTTTTCCACACTATAAAATGTAAAATAAGTGGTCTTTCTGAACTTTAATGAAAACTATTATTAAGTAAGAAGATAAGTATATTGTTAAGGAAATTAAATGTAAGTGCTCATAAAAATATTGCCTGATGGATTCATAATACAATGTTTTAATAAGTATATAAACTTTGGAACACTAGGCTTGGAAAATATTTTAGCACGTAAAAATACATGTTATTTTTGTTGTATTTCAGTATTATAAACCAAAATTTAATAAACAATATTTTAGCTGTAAGCCATCGGAGTGATATGTTTAGAAAGATCCCATCGGCAATCAGTATTTTTCATGCTATATTTTCACTTGTGATAATATTATTCATGCTAATGTATATATTTTTTTAATAATTTATAAAATTTTTCTCGTATTTTAAAGAATGTTAGTTATGATACAAGGCTTCTCATATTTCTCAAGTCAAAAATATCTAGAATCGTATTTTTTCATGTTTCAAGTAAAGTAAAACACTTTTATTCTGATAACCAACTACATTCAAATGCATCCAGTTACTTTATTTATGATGCTTGAACAATGCATTGTTTTTGAAATACTAGCATTTCCGACTTAACGTTTTTGTGCTAGAATGGCAACAATATGAAAAAAGGACATTGTAAAAATATATGCCACCTGGACAAAAAATGTTATTGTTCAAATTTCAATTGAGAGAAAATGTCGTTTTTTTGAATTGAAAGAAGTGTTTATACCAAGTATTTTTATCATTTTTAATCATAAAACATTATATTACATTCAGTAAGAATCATATAAAACCAGTGTTTCTAGAACTGGGGTGCGAAATAAGTGTCTAACTTCTATATGTGTGAAATATTTGTAAAATATGTAAAATATTTATCTATCTAATGTTTTATAATAATCAGAGCTGTAAAGTCAGAGTTAGAATCGGAGTCGGAGTTGTGAAAAATGAACGGCTCGAATTTTTTTTCGAAAAATATATTTAATGTGTATTGAAACAAAATAAGCCTAAGTGTTGACATTTCATGCTTGGCTGACTAAAGATGATCTGATGGAATACATATATATAAGTTAAAATGAAATTATTGAATAATCTCCTCGGAGCCGGAGTCGCTAATTATTTTAAAGCAGGAGTCGGAGTCGGAGTCGTCTTTTTTTACATGAATCCACAGCCCTGATAATAATGAGTAAAATATAATATTGCATAAAATCATTTAAAAAGTATAATAACGAATAAATAGCAACAACTAACAATAAAAAATAAGATATTGTATTTTAAATATATGTAAATTTATGAGTGAATTTTATTATAAAATCATTTTTTACCACATTTGCTTTCAATATGAGCATATGTACTCCTAATGAAGTTTATCTCAACAAAAGTGTTTCTACGAGATTTGCTTGTTACTCACTAGTTGTTCAACCTTTGTTTTTTTAAAAGTGTAAGCAAAGAAAGATGAGGCTAAGGCAAAACTAGTGGTTTGCTAATCGCTCTCGTTATGTTCATTTTTATGACAGAACGGATGACAAGGATTTTTTAAGACATCACTTACATGCATCTCTTCAAACAGAAATACATGAACCGATTAAAACCGAATTCATAAAAAGTCTAGGTACTGGGATTCAAACCCGTGACTTCTGTAGCCAAAGCCAACGACGTTGACTACTCGAAAAGGCAGCCGGAAAATTATCAAACACATTTTTGGTAGGAAAGACGAGAAAGCTTTTCAGGTTCAAGAGGATGCTGATCACTAAAAAGTTTAGAAACACTGGCTATTAGCGGATTATGATATATATTATAATTGCCATGACACAAAACATTCATAAAGATTCATTTTTCCAACACTTAAGTATATACATTTTACTTTAATGAGCTATTATTTTTT
This sequence comes from Himalopsyche anomala, assembly GCA_031772345.1. Lineage (NCBI taxonomy): Eukaryota > Metazoa > Arthropoda > Insecta > Trichoptera > Rhyacophilidae > Himalopsyche > Himalopsyche anomala. The sequence continues at coordinate 13,932,837 of CM062833.1, read as the reverse complement.
AAATCAATTACATGTCAAACCGTTAGTGTCAGTGTGTCATTGATTGATACATTATGCGCAGAATTTTAGCAGGAAACCAAGAAATTACCGTTTCTAAGACATTTATAATTATATTATTTTACCTGACATCTGAATTGTTTGTATGCCTCCCATTTCACGAGCAAAATAATTATTTCAACAAAAAATAATAACCTTCCTCTTCTAATTAATGAGAATTAATTAAATTAAGAGAGATGCTTAATGATTGCGGGAATTAAATTATTAAGTACCTTCTTCGCAAAATGCGAGATTGCGAAATGAATGACAAATCATAATTGCAACACAGTGGAGTACTAAAGACTTAGGCCGGGTGGGGACATAATAAAATAACTAACAGGGTAACGAAAGGGGAATAACGAGTTAAGAGCGAATACCTTGCGCAGTGCCGTAGAAGAAACACATTATTTTTGGCTTTTTTGTTTATTATTATTTCATATTATATGCATATTGTTTTAAGAAAACACCGCATTGTGATTAGTGGTTATTTTAAAATGGTGTTTTTCATATTCATTTGAATGCATGTTCACTCCTTATGAAAGGAAAACAATTTTCTGAATATACTTTTTTTGTTAAATGTGTTAAGTTACTCAATATGCTTCTTCAGAAAGGGTAAGGAAGGATAGAAGAGTGATGTTAGAAAACCAATTTTGCCGAAAGCATCTTCCCATTTAGTAAAGATTTATTGTTTAAATTGTTTTTTAAACTATTTTGTTATATCTCTTTTTACATTTCAAAACTAATACATTTTTAATTAATATACACGTGAATAAATAAATCTAAATCTGTCCAAACCAAAAAAAATATTGAAATTAAAATTCTACATACTTCGAAATGAAAATGACAAAATGTTAAGTGAAATAAAAATTTAATTTAGTATTGAATAGTTTATTTGATTTAAATGCAGGACTGTGATGTCGGATAAAAAAACGACTCCAACTGGAGCCTTAAATAATAAAAAAACTACTCAGACTCGGACTCCAAAGATTTTTTCAAAAATATTTAATTTTAACTAATATATAATATAATATATGTATACCATCTTTTGTCAGTCTTGCATGCAGTGGCAACACTGAGGACTTTTGTGGTTTGAATACACATCATTAAATATATTTTTTTAAATGGGTCTGAGTCGTAAGATTTTTCTGACTCCGACTTCACGACTCCCGACTCCGACTCCACAGCCTTGTTTAAACGAATGAAAGACATTGAACTGTTGATGGCCTACAAAAATGATATTAATCGTCGATTTACTTAGCAGGATTTTTTCTGACATACTGTTTATTTTTGACATGACAGTGATATTAATATTATGTGTAAAAATAGTCAACTAATGATACAATAAATTATGATTATAATATTACGAACAGCACTGACAGGGTGGAACGTAAATTATCGCGGATGTAGCAAAGATGAAAGAGGTTATTTATAAGGAAGTCGGGGGATGAATAGCGTCCTGTACCGGCCGAGATTCAAGAAAGGTAGACGCACTCCTTGTCTGATTCATTCTACGACTAGACTACCGAGTAAATCTTCCACTTCGACTGTTTCTAGGCTAATGAGATAGTGAGAAAGAAAGAAATAAGCATCAAATGGCGTGGCTCTTCGTAAACTTTTCACAGAAAATCACAGACGAGTTAAAGTTTTTACAAATGCTTCGGGGGCTATTTCGTTAAGCTACCCGAATAAACATTGGCTATTTTTTTGTTTCAAGTACTATTCAATCGTGCTTCTTTTAGAAACATAATACATAAAATAAATTGTGTTACTAATTTTTTCGATGGATTCGGTGGTAACTTTGTGGAAGTTCATTTTAATATAAAATAACTTAGATTATTCCATGTATGATGTTACAAACTATGACACGTGTTTTGCCTCTTTCAGAGGCATCTTCGGATAGGCTTCTTTCACAAATGCTTGCTTAAGTACGAATGATTTTAATTTTACTATTCTGATATATTATAATAAAAATGAGAGGCAAGGATTTTTTTTTTTTTACAAAATATTTACATTAGCCGTAACAAAATGACATAATTTTAGCTGATATACTTTGTGATGTTTCTACTATGCACGCCCTGCGAGCTTAAAAGGGCTTTTTTGTTTCATTATGGCTAGGTGTCCTTTCAAAAGATTATGTTTACTGAGCCGATGCCGATGAATTTTGGTTTATTTTATTGCTTTCGAACTTCATTTGTAGCCATAAATCATCCTTCGGCATCCTTCTCACCTGTGATATACGTCACGGAAGTCAATGACATTAACCATTCCTCCACAGACCCAACATTTAAATAGTATACAAATCAAGTGTACTAAAAGCAAAAAGAGGTTTTTAATATCTCCGGTTAACCGTACAAAATAAACCGGTTTTCGGGTTTTCTCAAAACAGATAACAAAACGGTTTCGGTTTAAATCATGTTGGAAGCCCCATATACATCCAAAAATAATGTAGCGAATCCAATTCGAGTGGTTAGCGAATGCAAATTTGGAAACAATTTTTATCTACAATGAATCTTTAGTTACTATTTTTACGTATTATTTAATTGTAAAATCGAAGTGTCTTCCACGATTCTCTGTAGAGCAGTGGCTTCCAACTTTTATGTTACTGCGCCTCCCTTTGAAGAAAACAAATCTTCGCGCCTCCCCAACCTTTATTTAATATAGTAATAAAGATACGTTTTAAAGGGTATATACATATTTTGGGCTGTTCACGACTCCCTTTGCAATAGTCTACGCCTCCCAGGTTGGAAATCGCTGCTGTAGAGTATAGATAAAATTCTATGTTAGTAATTTTGAATACACATGGTCGACAAGTACGACAGGCTATGACAGTTAATATTTTAGAATGCTGACGCAGTCTTGTCATTCTACAAATCAGATATTCGCAACCTCATAGAGATATCTCTCGTAATATATATTATTGTAATAAAACCCTTCTGTGAAATGTGTGGTATAATGACACGAGTGGGCGACGGGGGACAGTGAAATATAACTTGTGTGACCAAATTTGTCGTCGGAGATTTCTGTTATTATGAAAAATGGGTGTAATCTTGGCAAAAAGTGGGGGTCAGGGGGTGGTAGAGGCAGTCGCTTGCTCACAAAACCGAGTGTCAGCTGTGGATAATCACCATTCACCGCGTCAGCCAGAAACTGGCTTCAATATTCTACTCTACTCTACATACACCCTTATTCATCGCGTCAGGGTTGCTGATAATCAATTCAACAACATAAAACATAATTGCTTCAAAAATTTATGTTTCTTCTTACTATTTTATTAAATTCACGTTTGTTTTCATATTTCAAAACTTGGTTTGATTAACATTTTGTGCGGAAAACTATTGTCTAATAGTTTGCAAACACATTTGAGTTTAATCTTGCTCGAAACATCAAAAAAAAAAAAAATCCACGCCAAATATGAATGACGTCGTCAAGCTAGAAGATGGTTGGTTATATATAATTGTTTTATTAAAAAATCACAGTAGAATACGTCAATACTAAATTTGTAGTTAAAAAAGGTTCATAATTTTTCATGCTTCTTTTTTAAATCCATGTCCGCTCCCAATGTAGAGCATATGGCCTCCTAATGGAGGTATCTCAACAGAAGTATTTTTTTTCAAATTGTGCAATTATATGCAATACTTAAATAAGCAATCGATTGTTACTTAATACACTTGTAATATGTAACAATATGCAATTTACCGTCAACTTATCTATCTAAATAGTTAAAAATGTACTACTGTGTATACTGAAGCTGTCTTAAATATAATGTAAGTCAGAAATTGTAGTTATATACTTATTTGATCTGAAAATATTGTTTTCTTTTAAATTAACAAGGGGCTCGCCGGCCTTAGTAAATTTTAACAAGGGGCTCGCACGAGCCCCTCCGAGCTCCCTCCAGTCTACCTCTGTCTTAAAGTATATTTATACTTATCATGTTATTATTTGTACACTAAAACTATCTGCAATACAGTTAATAATAAAAACAGACGATTGGCAATATTGGCAACGGCCAAACGCGATTTGCGCCCCTGGAAAATCTCTTTCCTCCAGAAGAATAAATCCTCAACCGTTATTTACGGAGGCTCGGATTATGGGAAAAGGGTGACAGTAGTTTTCTCTCACTCTGGCTATATTGTTGCCGACGCCGGCGAGAGCGAGACAGCGCGACCCGTCAACCGCCGCGCGTCATCGAATAATGCCGAGTTTTGCTTGAAAAGCGGATTTTTTCATATTATTATTTTATATTAGTACGAGAACTATCTGCAAAAATGACACTCGTGAGACTGGATATTTAAAATTCATATCTTATATATAGAATATACGGGGACGAGCTTTTTCGTATGTGAAAAAAATACTGCTGATTGCTTCTCTTTATGAAATGTGTGATGGAAGAGAACTTTAGTGAACCCATTTAGCGAAATATCGGGTGTAACGAATAAAGTTTACTAAAAAAACTTTACTATGTGGTAAAATGTGGGGTTCTTTTTATAATACAATAAAGATTTATTCCCTATCTTATAAAAAAGCGTAACTTTTATTTTTCTTTAATCCTATAATACAGGGGTTACCAACCTTTTCGGACCCTAGAGCGCAATCTAAAATATTGGTAAGGCGGCGAGCACCACATTTTTTCAAAATCTCAAAACCCAGGAATTTACCAATTTGCTCAAAATATCACCGTGACTCGTTTTTATTTTTAGCTAACCGAGGAATTTGAAATCCTCAATTCCCTTTACTTTCCCTCCAAAATATCTCCGAAACCAGTTTTTTCTTTAGCTCACCAAGGAATTTGAAAATCTCAAAAACCGATTTGACGATTTGATAAATTAGTTGACAGGCGCATCGGAATCAGTCAGCGGGCGCCATGGCACCCGCGGACACGGGGTTGTTAGCCCCTAGAAGAAGAAGACCTTGACAAGACTAGTTATAATATTTTCACTACGCCCCGTTACTAAGATAGAATGGGTTTGATGTATAATCTGTGGTCTAGAGCAGGGGTAACTAAACTTTTCGAGAAACGGGCTGGATTGTTTTTTCAAAAACGTTGAAAATATTCTCGCTATTAGAATTTTCAAAAAATCAATATTTCTTACATGTAAAATATTTATACATTCAAAATCAGGGGTCGGACTGAAATCTTTGAAGAACCGGAACCAGTCCGCGGGCTGAAGTTTAGTGCCCACTGGTCAAGAGATAAGAGCTTCACCCCAGTGATCAGATCTGGATTCAAGTCTTGGAAAAGTCAATATTAAATAAAATTAGATTTATTATTTGAGATCTTATTCATAGTTTTTTGTGATGTCTATTCTCATCGAGTTAATCTCATGTGATTAAAAAAAATTATAATATCTGGCACTTGGTTATATCTTATAAGATGTCATATTTCTTTCAATGCATTCTCATCTATAAAAAATAATTTAAAAATGAATGCGGTGAAGTCTTTTCTTGAAATTTTATACTTGTTACCCCGTAACGTAGTAGATGGAAACTCACAAAGGTGTCCCACAGAAGATTGGAAGATTTTTAGTTATAAATGAGCGTGAAAGTTTTTTTTTAATTGTCTAAAGAGGGGAGAGTTTTGTGTACCGTATCTATGAAACTCAACTGTGTTATTATACTGATCCTGAGAAAATTTACATACGGTAATCTCCGTGTATGTTTCTTTTAAACGTAGGTACTAGAGAAAAAAAACTAGTTCGCATTTATAATTTAATTATCAATTACATACTTAAAGATGTAATAAAAAATATTATACCTGATGGTGATCTTGGTAAAATATACCTGAATCTCTTTTTGCACGGATGATACGTCTCAAGGACTATCGAGAAAAAAGATTAACAGTTCATAGAGAAATCAAAAATACAATAAATTATTTTTAATCCTTTAATTAAGATTTCTCAGAATAAGAAAGAAAAGGTAAATAAACATGTTTTTTTTTGTTAAGTTTCAATTCAATAAATTACATTTTTTTTTCAGTTTTCAACATTCTAACAAAATAATTTGATAATAATCTTAATAACATCATATTATGTGCCACTGCAATTCAAAAAGTCAATTTTGGAAAACAAAACTTTTTTTTATTTGAGTACCTTATTTCAAATAAAAAAAATGCAACAAAAATAATTAAGATGTAGGCAATTATTTTCTGCCAAATTATGTACAAATAAACACTTTTCAGCTACTCAGTTTCAGCTGTCTTTTTTTTAAATCCATGTCTGCCCCCAATGTGGAGAGCATATGGCCTCCTAATGGTGGTATCTTAACAGAAGTTTTTTTCTACGGGAACTGTTTGTTACTCAGTCGCTCAACTTTACGTCGCCTGCTGTAGCCCAGTTGGTTAGAGCTTGCTCTACCGATCGCACAGGTCTGGGTTCGATTACCGGTCAGATTACAGTGAATTTCAGAATTATTCAACTCAAAGTTGTGATCGAAGACTGGGTGTTTGTGATGTCAATTCACATAATTTCCTGTCCTCCCATCCTTCTGATCCTTTAATAACTTGGTGTAACAATAGAGATTAGCCAACCACTAGTCCTGTTTTAGCCCTATCCTTCTTTCCCTACTACTCACTTTATAAATAGTCTAGAACGAGTAATATTGACCATCTAAATTTATAATCTGATTTCGAGGGTATTTTTTTTTATCACGACAGTAAGTTGTTCTTCAACTGCAGTGAACAACTTTGAACTATTTCAACTTTCATTAAAATCTTAGGTTTTATAAAAAGGGATATTTCAGCAAAATTCTTAATAAATGAATTGAAAATTGCCTATATGACATGAGCTCAGACTTGCCAGATTTCCAAAATCACAGATCGGGACATTCACTCTTTCGAAGATTTTTATACATGTCCACATTTTTACATACACTCGGGATTTGTCTATTGAACTCGGGACAGTCCCGCTCAAACAGGGACGCCTGGCAGCCCTGCATGAGCTTAATTATATTGTTTTTAATTAAAGTTATCGAATGGAAGGATATAATAAAAATGTATAAAAATTGGCCGAGATAGAAATCAATCTTCGTTGAAAAGTGAGTAAAAAGAAGGAAGAAAGAGAGAAGAATAGTAACGAAATTGTAGCGGAAATGTAAAACGTGTTTTAAAATGCGTAAAGTCAGACATCCCCGAATGCGAATTCAATTTCCGGCCTCGCGTTGCGCGCCAAACCGCCCCTACCTATCTTTGCAGTACTTTCTTACTCTATGACTGGAATATAAACTCACCTTAACACCACTGATACACTTCATTTATCATAAATATCTGATATTCGTTTAGCTAAGCAGGAAATTTACCCAAGAATTACAAATCAAATTGAGGGCTGTCGAAACAAATATGGCTTTCTCCATGTTTTGCCGAAGATGAGTTAGTTATTTTATCGTGCTGAGCTAGCAATTCAGCATATCGACTGTGGAAAGGAAAAAGCACGTAACCCACAGTTTTTTCAAAACAGCTTTTACGATAATCAAAATGTATCAAACTTGATACACGTTCCATCAAAAAGATGCAAGCTGTAAATGCTGAATTAGTATCTAAATTTAACTTTAAAGTTTGAAAAAGATGACCTTGTAAAAAATTAAAACCAAGAAAAAAGACTGAAATAAAGGTTTTTCCTAGACAATTTCTTTAATTAATATTAGATTATGTCAATTAAACACCAGTTTAGAAGTCTCCGCGCACTTCAAGAATGTGTATAGTTCATAATTTGCATATGGGCCAAAATCATCAAAACACGTTTTTTGCGCCTCCTGTAAAATTTGATATGTGTGGGTTACGTCCATTTTTCTTTCCACAGTCGATATAGTAGTATCATTATCTGCGACAGCTTCCAGTATACACAGTAGTAAATTTTTAGCAATTAACATTGATAAGTTTATGGTAAACTTCATATTGTTGCATATTAATTAACAATCGTTTGTTTATTTAAGTATTGCATATAATTGCATAGGAGTGATAAATTGCTTTGAGATTAAGCGAGCTCCTTTTTAGCGTATTGGCAGCCCAACCGCTGGCCATATTATTTACATTGGGAGCAGACATGGATTAAAAAAGAGTTTAAAAAATCTGTCTGAAATTGTGTAAAGTTGATCACGTGTCAAATCATTTTTTTAAATATTTTTTTAACTTTAATTTTAGCTTTATATTGAAAATTGTTTACACAAAGCAACCGCTGAATCCATCAAAAATATTCTATTCAATGTGTTTAGTTAAAAGCGCACATATTGTATAAGGACGAGTAGAGCTGGTAAATTCATACCTAGGAGCTAGTTATTATTCCTTTCATGTTGTTATAAGTATCTCTATTATGCATTTAATATGTGGCGAGACTTTATGGTATATTTCTGAAGACAACAATGGCCACACTTCCAGTGTCATAGAGTAATGCGAGGTTTCCCGCGTTTCTTGTCTATGGAGGGATTCCCATTGTTCGGAAATTGCAACCTATGCAGAAAGTTTTCTGAGCGGAAAGGGTTTCGTTTCACGAATTGTGTTATATTTCATATGATATTCACACACTCACACATGGAGGGCGAAAGAAATAGGATAAAATAAATTCCATCTGGAAAATATATCGTGTCCAATTTATTCACTTTTGTAAGGAACGGAAAATAACAATAGGAGAATTTTGCAATAAATAACACGATTTTTTGTTGCATTAGTCATTTGAAGCTTGTTCTTGAAAATATTCACGACAACCCTACAGCTTTGAAATATTTTATCTTCCAAAAAAACTGCTAGAAATGTTAAACTTAAAAAATAGCTATAGTTAAATACAGAAGTAGCCGAACCGGTCTTTTTCTACAGCATTTTCAGTAACTCACTCTAAAAATAATAAGTTATATGATAATATACAAAAAAAACATATTGCAACATAAATAAAAAAAAAAGTGAAATAAAGTATACGTAGGTATGTTCATCACACTTAGCCGCCTGTGTGGTTGAGTGGTCAACGTCGTTGGCTTCGGTTACGGAGGTCACGGGTTCGAATTCAAGTACGGACAGTTTTATAAATTGATTTTTCAATCGATTTATGAATTTCTGTTCGAAGGGATGTATGTAGGGCTTCCAATTAACCGGACTTAAACACTAACCGGTTTTCGGTTTTTTTCTGACAAATAAACCGGGTAACCGGTTTAAACCGAAATATCATGTATTTTGATTAAGTAGGTATGCAAAAAAATCGTAGAATTTTTTCAATATTTGGCATAACAGCTAATACTCCAATTTCAAACAAAAAACACGATATTTATCTTAATGGGACTCTAGTTACCAACCTGTTTGCTATGGCAAAGTAACAATTACTATAACATAAATATATAAAACATAATATATTTTATGATAAAAAAAAATATACGTCAAATAAAAAAAATAGAGCTAGATTATAAAACTCACTAAAAGAATGATGTTTAAATGCATTCAATTTTTTAAAAATACCAACTGGATAAGACAAGAAATCCAATGTTTAGACAAAAATAGAGTAGAATACCAAAATATTCACTTGTCAAAAAATGTCAAATTATTTGAAAGAATCATTTCTGTTCACAACATGGACAACTTTGAGACAGAAGTAGATATTCTGCATGTACATGTTTGTTGTATTCGGTGAATTGTTTCCTATATAACGCATTAAATTCATTATAAAACATTTTTCTTTTTGTGGAAAACAATGAAAAATAAGAAAAGAGTATTTTTGATAGAACCCGGTTAACCGAGTGAAATAAACCGGTTTTCGGGTTTTTTCAAAACACGCGATAAACCGGTTAACCGGTTTCGGTTTAAACCGGTTTGGAAGCCCTAGATGTAAGTGACGTCTTGAATTCCCCCCTCCCACCCATCCTATCCTATGAACTAGTCCTGTCCTAGCCCTTTCCTTATATTCTTACTCTCTTTGAAAAAAGAGAGGTTGAGCAACTGAGTAACAAGTAGTTCTCGTAGAAATATTTCTGTTAAGATAAACTCCATAAGGAGTCCATATGCTCTACATTCGGAGCGAACACGGTAAAGAAAAGGTATGTTTATCGCACTTAAGATAAAATGGAAACATAAGTCAAAATGCATGATTTTGAGTAAATAATATCATGTAACATTTATAAAAACATGTTAAAAATATAAATTTTAGCAATAAACCAATCAACGATCACAGAAACGATCAAGAAATTAAATAATTTAACGATTGCCAGATTACTTTTGTGACTAGATTTTTTACTTGTTGTACCTATGTAATTCTATTTTATTGGAGTTGGGATATCACCTCATATTAAAACTAACCATATATAGAAAACTGTAAAACTCTTCAATAAAGGTTAAAATAATAAAGTTATTTCTATAAGTGATATACTTAAGCAATTATATTTTAGTATAATATCACAAAAATTATTTTTACATTCGTACTCAGATATTGTGATGATCTTTATAATCTTAATATTGTTTTAACCATATTTGGTAGGAAAGTTTTTTTAGCCTTAATTGTAAACTGACGTATTCAACATAAATTTCATAAACGTTTTAATTTGACCAAACTTACAAAAACACAAAAAAATATTGCGGAGAAATATGATGTTTTTAAAATTATTATTTGCTTGATAATTGAATATAGTCAAAGCGTTCTAAAACCTTTGTACTTCAATTCAAATCGTGGACCCATTAGAGGTGAAGTGAGCCAAGTGATATTTTTGAAAAAAAATAGATGCGTTGTAATATTCTACACGTCTTAAAGTATCGTAAAAGTGAAGTAACCTCAGTTTAATACACATTGCAATAGTGTTATCTCCATAAAATAAAAATATGCAATCCACCACAACACTTCACCTCTCAAAGACCCATGTGTTGTTCATTTTATAGTAAATTGTGAAAAAACTGAAAAATGGCAAAGCAGTTATCGCTAAATGTTAAAAACACATGTGTAAAATAACTGTTGTTTTTTTATGGTTTTCGAATGCCTAAGTCTCAGTAATATATAAATGTGGTATGAATTATCTTTCTACCAATGCACCTAATATTATAAATATTAAATATCATTTGTGGTTTTTTTAGTCATTTGAGATTAATTCGAAAGGAAAAGACACCGGGAACAATCATGTCCAAATATTAAGTTTATATTGAAGACACAGTGTCGTGAAAATCTGCCCAGAACTATCTTATCACTAAGGTGAAGCTATACCGGTAGAACACAAAGGCTGACTGTGTATTGAGAAGGACCCTAAATATTTAGTTAGTAAGTGTTTGGATTTCACTGCTAAGCTAGAATGATACTCCTACGGAATTGAAATTTAATTCAAAAAAAAAAAAAGCTCATTTTAGGAGTGAAATTTTTCATAACCCATTATAAAACATAAAAGCCATTACAAAAGATTTTATCAATAACAATCTGAATAGAAGCGCACTTAGAAGTGTATTATTAATAAGCAGATGTTTGTTTAATATTCTTATACGTGTAGCAGCATATAAATTTGTTAATTTCGTCGGTAAGTCAAAGCCCAGCTATTTTAAGTCATGAATGCAAATATATAGATTTTAACTCGCTGTCATATGCTCCACATTGGGAGCGGACGTGGGAAAAAAGAATAAGTAACTGTATATCAATAAATTAATAAGCTATTTAACCTGATCTGTGCCGTGCGGTATTAATATGGCCGTGCATGGAGGCCCGTGATTTTCTTTCAAAAAATAAAACCTAATAAATATGTACTTTTTGGACATATCATAATATTACATCACAAACACTTACCATATAAATACACTATGGGTCATTTGCGTCACCATTTATTGAAAAACGTTTCAAAAACGGAAATTACCGCCAAGGAATTATAGCCCTGCTAGCAACACATTTGAGCACAATAAAAAAGCTTTTTTTAAAAATCGATGTATTATAGATTACAAAACAATATCTTTAAAGTTTAAGTATCACACTATGATTTCAAGAGATGACACCACATGCATCATATTTTAAAATGATTAAATACGTTTTTTGTGGCCTTTAAACCGCATCTCAAGTACTGTGTGTAAACACGCACATTTTGTATGGCCGGCACTACGAGCACGAAATTGTATGGCGTGTTAACACGTCCGTGGCAGAAGACCGGTTAATGCCAAAATTCTTGATGATTTTTTTTTATTATGCTTATAACCTGTTTGCTTTTATATTTATTCGTTATTTTAATCTTTCAATGGTAAATCGATGCAGATATAATCAAAACATCTATTCGTTGGTTAAATCAAATGTTTAATTTCATACTGCCTCTACTCATGTTACTACAACATCAGATTGAAGTGATGAATTGTATATTACATTTACTTTAGCGTGAAGTTGTTAAGTTTCATATTGAAACGATATTAATTAATATGTTGTGAGTTGACACAGACATGCAAGTGGGCCAATGGCTGCATGCGGACGTGATATTCTGTGGTTATTCTCCGCTAAAGCTCTCATTTATCAAGCGATTGTGTTGTATGGGAAATAATTACTTTGACCTCATCAAATATTAATTTATACACTCATAACCTGTTTTATAATTTGGTGAAACTAGTTAGAACTAAAGTTTGAAACAATATAAGTGAATTTTCTTTTAGATGGAGAGGATGTGTTGATGATTTTTTTTGTTTAGAATTAATATCCGTGTACGATTTGATGCCTTTTATGTTAAAAAAAAACTATTTTCAAAATTTCCAATGTACATTAAAATGTTTTACCCATAAATGTATAGATTGATGCCTAGAAAGTATAATACAAACTTTTGTTTTGGCTTTTTGCAAAGTACAGACCGATTTTCCTTTTTATTCTTTTACCAGTTGGTAAAATACATATTTATTCTTCATATTATTACGTGTTAAACCATTATAATCTTCATTCGAACAGAGGAAGCTAGTGTTTTGGCGGCCATTGTTTTTCGAGCGTTTTTTAATACAATTTTCACAATGAAAAAAACATGGTTACATGTTAAAAACATAATAGAATTAAGTAGTTTAATTGTGTATTCTATAGTTGATTGTGTATTCTAAGTGTTGCCTTTTTATAAACTGTATGAAAATCATGTTTTATCTCTCTAATGCCTAGGTGCATTCTAAGAATACTAAGTGTTTTAAGATAAAAATATCTATTTTTTAAATGTATTTTTTTGATGTTTTGATTCTAGAAAGATGTTTTTTTTTATTTAAAAGTAGAAAAACATGGATTTAAGGGTTAAGCAACCGAAAGCAAAACCTGATACAGTGCTTTTATTGCAGAACATGCGATGTAACATCTCAAACGAAACGAGAATTGATTGCTATTTAATCACTCGACCTATTCTATTGAAAGAAGGTGAACATATATGAATAGGGATAGCAGTGAGGAAACTGTTCTTGTTATGCCCTGTTTTTAAGGACGAGTGGATTGGTAGTGATAAAGAAAAATCAGGTCGCGGCGCAGCAGTTCACGTTGTTGGCTTCAGTGACTGATGACTGTAATGATTGTTAACTTTCAATTAAAAAATGTGTTAAATTATTGCCGCACATACATGACTAGATTTTTCTTATTACAACGAATATTATACATATTGATATTTAAATAAGTACAATAAATAATTTGAACGCAGAGGTAATCTGAAAGCAGATTTACCCTGATTGCAGGGTCATAGTGAAAAAAACAATACTACAACCAGATGTAAAAAGAAAACACGCATTGAACCAATAAAAAAATCAAACACATCAACAGAATCTATGCATTTCGTGTTTTTTGCGTAATTTTAAAAATGTTATTGGTATCCGTTACTTTGAAAATCATTATTCGTCATATATGACCGCGGGCCGCACTTATGAGAACCATAGGCCACACGCGGCCCGCGAGTGGAGGAGGCCTGAACTACATAATCCTTTTGCCATAAACAAGAACCAGCATGATGTCGCGGCATCCGTGTAGAAGATTTCCCGCTCTATATATGGTATATGCCAGTATGGCGTCAGGGAAGCCCGTGGGGATACCAGGTGCAGTCTGCAAGCGAGTAATTAAACTTGTTATTGCTGTTATAATTACATGCGACGTCATTGCTCTATCTACCTATGTGTGTACGTCCGCACGGAGGGATGCGACGGCTTTCGTGATGAAGGGTTGTGCCACAATGAATGCATAATAAATAAATTTAAATATTTATGTATTCATTCATTATCTCGCTTTTCCTTTACCTCTTTCAATATTTTTTTTACTACTAAATCACGTAGGAAACTCGACATTGTGGCCAACAATACCCGCTAAGGCTTAACATCTTTCGAACTAGGTGTCTTCCGTTATATGGATGTACGTTTCTATAACTTTTATCTAAATCTAAAATAAGGATAATGGCACGTTAAAACGTACCATAACTTGTCGGTATTCTGGCAAACGGCGTTAAGTCAACAATCAAAAAAATTTAACATCTCTACTCATGAACTTAAACGATTACTTACTTATCGTTCCAACCACTTCATGAAATTCAATAATGATAACAATTTTGATCCACATATTCAAAAGCGTTTAGTTATTAAAAGTAAATATCATGAAACGAACGGAAATATAGCGTAGACGTATACAATAAGAACAATGAATAAATTGATCAAAATGTTTACAGCTTAATAACGTTTAATCGTATTATCGTTTTTGAGTAGCAGTACAAATAATGAATCTATAAAGCTAAAAAGCGTTAAGTTATTTATAGATTTCTGTCAGTTATAACTGCCAACGAAATCTACTTAGTTTGTGCTACGTCTTTAGGCATCGAAATTAATAAATGAGTGAATGAATTATATGAGTGAGTTTGTTTTTTTCAGACGATAGAGCATGTTTAAATCTATCGTTCTGCATTCATAACTCAAAACATCATATCTCTGACTTGACGTTTTCTGGCATTATACATACGTTATATGAACAAAAAATAATATTTTGAATTTACAGATAATGGTCGATGCAGTATATTGTTTTAAAATGAAATTCAGATAACAGTTTTTAGTAATGAATTACATGAGAAAATATTACAAAAAAACCAAATTCATGAACTTTTTTGAATATCAACAGTGCCAGGATAGTGCAGTCGTTTTGTGGGTGACAGTGGGTGTAATGTTGAGCACCCTTTGGAACGTAGATGTTTGTTAACTTTTATTACGTTTTTTTTAATAATATATAATTCTGTTTTCGAATTTTTTTGTAAGAGCTTTACAATCAGGTTGGAGATTAAAATTGATCATTTTGATGAAATATATGACATAAATTTTACGAGCTTAAAGCTTCCCAGCCCTATTGGGGATTATGTGCTACATAATGTCGTCCGAAGGCTTTCCAAACTTGACTAACTGTAGACCGTAGTCCTGCGGCATCGCTTCCGTTTGCTTAGTGACATAGTGCATAAGTCGGTGCACAATATTTTGCGTCAAAACCTTATACGACGTATATTAAACTGTCGTCTTTCGGACACAAAGACGATGTTAACAATCTTAAAAGTAGATAGTTTACGACAATGGTCAGTAACCTTTTGAGAGACTTAATTGAGAGAACAAATTTTTACTATTATTAAAAAAACATATTTTTATAAAATAAAATATATACAATACGTATATTTGCACATTTTTTTGGATATCAAATATATGGAGCTTTAAGTACCAGGACGCGCTAGCGTCAAGGTTCTTCTAGTCTCCTTCATCGATAAAGTTTTTGAAAAATTGTAAATTGTATCCCCTTACTATTGTTTGCATACGGAAGGGCGTGATCACTACAGAGATAAGAAACTCCTTATGCACTATTTTGCAAATCACATAATATATGCTTCCCCCATACTATATCCGTACATGTACACACACATGCGCATACATACAGTACACAAAAAAGTCAAACAAAGAGAGTCATTTTCGTGATGCTAATTTCGTTCTTAAATTGACAATTTTAGACGACATAAGGTCTATGGAGGTTCATCGAACAGAACTGCTCTGGGTATAAAACAATTCTCAGGTAGTGTCTCGTCATAGTTGTGGAGATTAGAAATCGTTGGGTTAAAATGTTTTCCTACCTCGCTGTGAAACTTTTGAGATATTTCACGAACGAACTCGCGGATGGTAGGTATTTTCAAGTCTCTGTGAAGCAGCGAGTTGTATACACATATTTAAAATAAGGTGTAAATAAAAAAAAATATTTTATAAAAACATACATTTAATAAATAAAATATTTTTGTATTTATTAAATTTTTCATTTAATAAAAAAAGTTTTTCAATATTTTGCAAATACATATTTGAATATAATTCAACACAGGAATAACAAGATTTTTAACAAAGTATTCTGGACACATTTCTTTTGAGAAATGCTTACTAACAGGAATATGTTGAATCAAATGCTGATATACAATTAAATCCATTTTTTTTAAACATGATTTTTTTTTGTAATAATGATGCTCAGTATAATGATATTGCATTCACGTGACCGTGTTCTGTGTTTTCAACATGCTGGAGAAGATCTTTAATTTATTTTTGTAGATAGAACTGAACATTCGAGTTCAATATACATATTCTTATGTCAGATTATTTATTCCAAGACATAACAAATATTTAAGCTCAACATCGTTTAAGTCCATCTCATATGGCTTTATAATAAAACTAAACATTAGATCACAAGTAATTAAATCTAGCGTAAAATTCCGTTTTATATCACAATTCTATTCAAATACATATCTTTAATACCGTCGTGTTATTTATATAAAATTTGCTAGTATTTTCAATAAATAATTAATAATTTGATAGAAAAAAATCATATTTTATATTAGCGGGTAATTCTAAATGCGGTAGTGGGAAATTCAATTACTCGCTGGTAGTAGGTTACCGGCCACTGGTTTACGATTTTGATATAGTCGAGCGACATTGTTAAATTAAGTATACTGTTCAAACGAGTTTTTTAATTACATTATTTTAATATCAAGAAAGTCTTCGAAAACAATTCGGTTCAAAAGAAACTTTATCTTTTTTATAATATTATGTACTACGTAACTTTCCCCATTTACAAATCTTTATAACAAACTATTGGAAATAATGTATTTATTGCCTCGAGTTTGAAAAATTGTTTTATTGATAACGTTATTATTAAGCGCGTGATAGTTCTTGTCTAGTTTTCTTGTAACATGTATAATAGTTATTCTCCTGTGGTGCAACATGTTGAACTTTGAATGCCTCTATCAATCTTTTCTACTTCTCTCAATCTTCCAACTTCTTACGTCATTACCACCATAAGTATCTGAAATCTCAACCGTACAGGAAAGTAGCGGTCTTCATTTTCATCAGTAGAAGCCGTGAGGCGTTTTGGAAGCTTTTATTCATCCATGCAAGCTATACACATGTCTAGCCAAGTGTAAGCATTGAGGCTTAAACAATCTGACAATATTTTGAGTATCATATATTTTATGACGCTCATTGTCATGGTTACATTGTTATGTTTACGTCTGATCCTCGAGACACGGATTACTTATGTACGTTCAAACATTTAGAGTTTCTAAGAGGTTGGGAAATTAAATATCAATACTATTTGTATTTAAAATAATGTTTTAGGTGAGGAAACTGTAGGTAGATCAGTCACCGATTTACCTTTTTCTGACAACAACGATGTTTTCAAAACTACTATTTCTATTGTAGACAAATTATTGCAATTGATTTTGATTGTATAAGTATGTGGATGTGGATAAAATTTGGATAAACCCAAGCGTGCAATGAAAAAAATGACGTCATTTCAGTAGAGTTAAACATGAATAAATTGTAACTTTTGTTCCATGTCCGTACCCAATGTGGAGCATATGATATCCTAATGAAGGTATATTAACAGAACTTTTCTACAAAAACTGTTTTTGTTATTTAGTCATTGAACATCCTTTTTCCAGAGAGTAGTAGGGATAGAAGGATGCGTCTAGCGCAGTACCAGTGCTTAGCTAACCGCTTTCATTACGCCTAGTTATTGAAGAATCGAAAGGTTGGTAGGGAATTTTTAGACATCACAAACACTCATGCCTTCAAACAGAAATCGATAAATCAACTGAAAAAATGCTGGTACTCGAACAAGTGAGATCCGGCACGGAAGCCAACAACGCTAACTGCTGCACCATAGGACCCGACCGAAATGTTTTACCGAGGTTTAAAGCAAAAAATAATACAACGAAAGTTTAAATTGTTATGAATGTTTTTATTAGCTGGTAAGTGATTCTCATTTCGTTTTTTTTCCAAAGTATTTTCCAATTAAATCAATTATGTATATTTATGTTAAAGTATCCGCCTCATTATTTTAATACTTTTTAAATTACTGTTTGTTGTCATTGTAAAGTTGTTTTTTTTATTAGGATTTTTGAGAGACGAAAGCGTGGGTGATTTGAATTGCTAAATCATGAAAAAACGTTGCGGGAAAAGTAAGCCTTAATTCTTCATTAGCAAAAGAATGGAAATCATCCAGCAATTACAAAAAAACAACGAAAGCAATATAACTTCCATTTCCTTCTCGTAAAACATTGCGTATTGTTTATTATGCTGCTTTAAATTGTCATTTATAAGCAGGTGTTATTCTAAAATGCATAACATTACCATAATTTTCTATTAATTTTACTTAAAATTTATAACTTGATTTTTAGTACAATTCGTATTTTCAACATAAACAAATTTATTGTAACTGTTTTATTTTTTAAAAGCAAGTATTTATACAATTCAAAAGCTAGTTATATTAAAAAGTGGAGGCGTACATTATCAAACACGTCCAAGTCAATGTCACTTTATTTGAATTTTTTAAATGTGAATTAACTATTATAATTACAAAAGACTCAGACAATAAACGTCGACCTATTAAAAAAAAACGTTTAAATTATACACAAAATACTGAATGATATTAAGTCGGCTTTGTAGAATTCTTGTGATCTGATAGACTTTCAATGACTTGACCGATATGGTAACAAGTTGCCATTGAATTGGCCGGCTTTAATAATAAAAATACTATTAAATTAATGCTGGATTTCATACTCTTTTAGTATGATTTTGAAACTAAAACATATATTGAATTATAGGAATACAAGTTCCTTACATCGTTCATACATTGTTTAAAAAGTGCACATCGACAAAAACGTTGTCATCTTTTTAACATCGCACAAATAATCATAATATATGTTAATGTAACAAGTTTCTAGTTTGCTTGACTGTAATTCATACCTGCATTGACAACAACATCTTTCAACAGCTGATGTCCGCCCGCCATGTTTTGTAGCGAGCAGTGATAGGTTGTCGTGTGGATTTCTCGCCTGTAGTTGGACCAGTCAAAGGCTGGGAAATACAGCGTTCCATTTTGGAAAACATATCTGAAACAAAATGATTTATCAAATTGCATGAATTCCATCTATTGACAATCCAATGAACTGATTGAGTTCAGTTGCATGACATATATTTGGTATGGTTCTATTAAAATTGTTTTTTCTATACAATTTGCACTGAATGCATAATATATTGTATTTATATATTTTAGAGACGAAAATTTACAGTCGTGTCATGTAAAATTTACGGATAAAAAAGAAATAAACTATACCAATCTGATGACGATGTATTCAATTATTGTTTGAAATGTTTTTTTGCGTATAATGCAGCATCTTAATTTCGTACTACTTAGGTATAATCAGACTTTAACACGCTTATATAAATAACACAGAATATTAAGAAAATAACGAAATTTTATTTCAATTTTAAATCTTGAGCTCTAATAAAGACATAGTTTTAATTGGCATTTACTTGGTAGAACTACGTTATAATACGCTGTATTTAGTTCCACGAATTCCCGTCGTCAAAACTGTTTCTTTAGTACTCAGTAGTTTTGATAATGGCGAGTAGCCGAAAATACCTAAAACCTAAATAAAAAAATGTTTAGCTAAAAACAGGATTATTTTTAACTTATTACAGTTAAGGATTTTGGTGGTAAAGTATTATAGGAAAAATACAAATACTGGTTTAAGATCAATTATTGATCTTTTTTCTTATTCAGAGTTATTAGTTTACCACTGGTCTTGTCTAAGCACTACCCTTTTATCCATACTACTCTTTTCGAAAAAGAGAGGTTGAGCAACTGAGTAACAAACAGTTATCGTAGACAAAAACTTCTGTTGAGATACCTCCTTCATCAGGAAACTTTGTGCTCCACATTGGAAGAAGATATGTATTTTAAAAAGAAGAAGAACTCTTTTAAGTGAATCAAGTTGTATAAATTGTGATTATTGAAAAAAAACTGTTTAGAAAAATTTCGGATTATTTTCATTATGTACACTTCCACAAAAATCTTGGTAGAACACGACCTGGGTTTTGCTCCTCGGCATCTTTCAGTACTACTCAGTGCGCGAATGCATTCGAACTGTTCGACCAAGATTTTTGTGGAAGTGTACATAATGAAAATAATTATAAATTAACGTTGAATTTCCATCAAGCCCCTTCAGTCGAAATTCTAAATGTTTAGAAAAAAGTGTGGGTAACGTAATTTTTCCATTTCACAGTCGATATAATTATTTTTTTTATCCTGAAAAATGTTATGTTATTTCATATTTAAAGTGTATCGATTTTATGATAAATAGCTCCTAATATATATTATAAAACAAGATGGCACCATATATCTTATTGCAACAAAGAATTTCCACTCTATTTGTGCGACTAGCATAAAAAGAAAATGAATTTATTTTTCAATTTACTTTCCACGTGTGAAAAAACGTGAATTATTATTATTTAAAAGCGTTATATTGTTATAAACATTCTTCTTTTCACAAAAATTGGAATTCTCAGGACTTAAGTGTATGAAAACGGTATTTCATCTTAGCGAACATATCTCTTTCCATTTCTCTAAGGAATAGTGTCGATTTAATCTGAGGGATAAAATATATTACGGAGCTGCCTATCGTTCAAATAGTAAGAGTTCGCACACAGCGCCACAGTTCGACTCAAAGAATGCTTTTAAGTGTATGTAAACATACGACACGACACCCCTACTCTACTGACTTCACATTTCCTTTACCCTTCTAGCACGGGGATGAATGCACAGCGAGGATCGGAAAAAACGAATAGTTTTATTTGACAGTAAAAAAAAAAAGAAATCTATTTCATTTAAAACTGTCAGTGCACATTGAATCGAACTGGATATCTTTAAATTGCAGTACTAAGCTTGCTACTTTCTTAACTCTCGGGGCTTGGAGACTAGAAAAATACTTCTCATCCGATGGGGGTCGTTTAGGGACCCCAGTGGTTTCCTCATTATTGGCCTTATTCTTATGAATTAAAAAAAAAATAGTCTAAGATTTAGAATATCTCTCTGCATCATTCCTTATTTTAAGTTGCGCGTAAAAAAGACGTCATCCCAGCACACATATGAAATTGCAGCTGACGCGTTTAGCCCAGCTATCTTACGAACGATCGCTTATCGCGAGCGCTTATGGTGTTATCGCGTATTTATATAAACTACAAAAGGTCCAAAAAACTATGATATTAGAAAACCCTAATTATAAACATTGTATCACCCATATTGAAATAGATATTTAAGAAAATGTGGGTATTGGGGTCGCATTTCTTGAGCTTAGAACCGGAAAAGTTAATATTGATACATTATCATTATCCAATAATCCGTCGAGTCCGTTGCGCAGTGGACAACGTTGTTGGCTTCCGTTACGGATCTCACTGATTCGAATTCTAATACAAATAACATTTTTCAATCTGTTTATTGATATCTGATCGAAGGCGTGTTTGTGATGTCTACAAATTCCCTTTCACCCTTCAGTTATAAAGATAGCGGAGCGTAGCTAGAGCGATTAGCTAACCACTAGTCCTGTCGTAAAACTTCCTTATTCTATTAAAAAAAAAAGGTTGAGCTACCGTACAACAAACAGCTCTTGTGAAAAAACTCCTGTTGAAATATCTCCACCAAGAGACCATGTACTCTACATTGAAAGCAGGTATGCATTTTAAGGTATCTTATATTAGCAATATTTTGAAAAATATTGTAAAATATGGAAACAATAATGTTTTAATATGCTTTCATTAAAAAAATATTAAAATATATTAATAAAATGTGTTAATTTGTAACGAAGGTCAAAAGCTTTGTCACACAGTGTACTGAAATATTTCCATATATAAAAGCTCCACGTAAAGGAAGGATACAACGGAACGGGGATGTCCGTAATTTGCAAATTTTTGCAGCTTCGTGAATCTACGGAACCTAAAAAAACATCTATCTAAGTACGTACTTACTCACTACAAAAATATGAAGAAAAAAAGTGTTGGCTCTTTATCCTTTTGCCAGATGAGGTAGGGTTGGTGTGAAGTATGAGTACAGAAAAAGACTGAAAAGAAGACATACAAGTATAGTATTGAATTCAAAAGCTTCTTTTCTCTCGATAACGCTCCGACAATATCGCATAAATTAATTGAAAATTAAATATATAAAAATAATAATTGTGTAGGGTCCGCGGCGCAGTGTTATCGCCGTTGGCTTCCGTGACGGATCTTACGGGTTCGAGTCCAGATGCGAAGAGAATTTTACAATGTCGACATCTTTTGGAAGACATGGGTATTTATTTATGACGTGTAAAAATTTCCTCTCACACTTCTGAGCCATAAATAACGGGACGTAGCGAGACGATTAGTTAATTTTTCCTGTTCTAAGCTCAAGAAATGCGACCCCAATACCCACATGTTCTTAAATATCTATTTTAATATAGATGATACAATGTTTATAATTAAGGTATTCTTATATCATAGTTTTTTGGACCTTTTGTAGAAGAAAAAAAAATATTCGATCGCTAGTTCCGTCTCTATTAAATAAAACAGAAAAGAAAAAAATCAAATAAATAAAAAAGATCCTCAAAGTAGAACAAAAAACGGATTGATGTGTACGAAGTTAAAGATAATAATTTATGCATCCCCAAATACTATTCTCAAAAAAAAAACACAATATCTTACTTACATCGATGTTCTGGAAACATGAGAAGGCGCGATAAGCGGTCGCTTGTAAAATAGCATTTGCAATCATTGGTGGGCTTAATCTCGTCAGTTGCGATTTCATATGTGTGCTGGGATGACGTCTTTTTTACGCGCAACTTAAAATATGATTATTTATTAAAAAACCACGGATTTTTATAAAAAAATATATGAGGAATGATGCAGAGAGATATTTTAAAGCCCTTAGACTATTTTTTTTTAAATTCATAAGAATAAGGCCAATAATAAGGAAACCACTGGGGTACCTAAACGACCCCCCATCGGAAGAGAGGTATTTTTCTAGTCTCCGAGCCGCGAGTGTTAAAAACTAGTCCTTTCCTGCCCTAATATTTTATAAGATTAAGTGACTGAGTAACAAACAGTTATCATAGAAAAATCTTTCGTTGGGATATCACTATTAGGAGGTCACATGTTTTACATTGGGAGCTGAGATGGAATTAAAAAAAAAATGTGTCTTGAATTGTTTTAAATTTTGTAAATTTACATCCATTTTGTCACAAACCTTCAACACGGGTTTTATCTTTTAAAATATTCAAGCATTTAAGTGCACGCATTGACTGACGCTTAGTAAATAGTTTTTATCGTATATATATTAAAACTACAAATATTATCACAAAGTTTAAAAGTTATTGTTTGCGATCTGGATTAACTTTTCTTTTGGTTTGATTTTAATGTCGTTCAATCAGTTAAGGAAATAACCGCATAAACAATTAAATTTTCTGTTTGTCTTTGAAATTGCATGTGACATCGTTAAAAAGCAATTCGAACGATCATAACAAGGTTATTCCGACTGATTTCGAAAGGGTAGATATTATCCGACGTCGTGTTATTTCAAGGGTTGGATTATTTTGATTGCTAGACAAATTTACCATCATTGCATGATAGATTTTGATATTTACTTTCATGTAAAGGATATACCACAGATAAACCAGACTCATTTAATTAACTGAGAACTGATTAAAATAATGTATTGGTTTGACATTAATACATTATTTTTTGTGTTAATAAGCGAGGAGGAAATTGAGCGGTAAAGTATGCAAACATAACTAATTGCATAGTACATTCATAACAATTAAGCGATGCTGAATTGAATAAAAAAATGTTAATGTACTATTTCACCACCTAACTATTAGGACCTCTTCCCTGAAGGCTACGAAACGTCACACTTTAAACAAATTTGTCAAGTGCTACAATATTAAAAACAAACTTTGTATGAGAGTTTGCAGCGAATTTGCTTAGAGCGTGACATTTTGTGGTTCTCTGGTTAAATTTGTTCCATATAAATGTTCAGAGAAAAGAAACTGCATAATAAATAAAACAGGCAATTTAAGATCAGTCCTTTAATTTAAGTTAGTTCAAGTTCATCCGTGCACTTGAACGCATGAAGATGCTGAAAGGCGAAACCTGGGTCGTTAGTGACAAAATCTGTGAGAATGTACAGAATTTGAACGATTCAAATTTAGGCAATTTAACATAGAAATCTTACATAATAAATGAATCTTGTCTTGGTTGTGACATATGAGGTTTTACATATGTTTGAAATTAAGAGACTTAGAGCTTATTAAATTTGTCAACATATGTACCGTATAAATGTCAAGACAACGAAAGTTTTTTTAAAGCTTAAAATGATTTTTTGTTAAGATTATTGTACAAAAAATCTCGGACTTCCTAGTCTCGGAACCGTGTTTTCACGTAATGTTGAAATACAGCCATAATTGTAATATTTAGAAAAACATATTAGAAAAGAATATAAATAGTTATTATAGCAGATACTCAAACTAAAATAAATAAGTCATTCAACTATTGTTTTCATCAAAAGTAGTTAAAAAAAATATTTTGTCATAATCAATTTGATTTGTCCCTCTGAAGACCGCGTGACAGTGTCGTCGCTGAGTTCACTTTGAACTGTGA
This sequence comes from Himalopsyche anomala, assembly GCA_031772345.1. Lineage (NCBI taxonomy): Eukaryota > Metazoa > Arthropoda > Insecta > Trichoptera > Rhyacophilidae > Himalopsyche > Himalopsyche anomala. The sequence continues at coordinate 13,907,921 of CM062833.1, read as the reverse complement.
ATTTAAATGGGAGCCGGTAAATTGCTCGAATGGAAATTGCTCGAATTACAAATTATTCGAATTGCTTGGTTATTTAAAGGATTTTTCACGACTTTTTCTACGAATTTCATTTTTATCTTGTGCGACACTTGTTTAGAGAGTGAAATATAAAAATAATTTTCGTAAGTATTTATTTTAACCGTGTTCGCTCCAAATGCGGAACATATGATCTTTTAATGGAGTTTATCTCAACAGAAGTGTTTCTACGAGAACTGCTTATTAATTACTTACTCAAACTGTTTCTATATATTTCCAAAACACATAGAAAACTAGGGCTAAGACAGAACAAACGGACAGAACAAACGGAAACAAATTGATTATCTTGTTATTCGAGCAATTTCCATTCGAGCAATTTACCGGGAACCAATTTAAATACTTCACAAAAAAGATATCGGAAAACATAACAAAATATGTTTTTATACATAATGACAGCAGAAAAAAAGTAATAAATGCAATGGAACCTACAAGTTATTCATCAACCAAAACAAGAGTAAGTTCGGTACATGTGAATAAAAAAACGGGAAATTGTATAATGCAAAATTAATTAATTATAGCCTTTCAATTGTTTTCTAGTTTTAATTTTATAGACAGGTTTTCAGTTAAAGCGCTTAAGAAAAGTGTAATTTTTTAAGAATAAGCAAGGCACACAGAACAATTTCACCTGAATTGAGCCAGAGCCAAATGAGATAATAGTAAGGTGAAGATGCAATGTGTATAAATATACATTTACTGAATAATTATCATATAATCAAAAAAAACATATGCTTTAAAAACCCTCATGGTGACTGACGACCGAGCTAGAGAGTGACAACCTACTAAGGCTTTTGTCTTACCTTCGCTCAATGATCAAGTGTTCAAATTACCAAATCGACATTTCTGTTTGAATGTCTGTAATGGTTTCATCCCTTATCCATTTCTGAAAAATGAGACGTAAAAAGAACGACTTTTCAGCAACTAACTTTTCTTTACCTCGTTCCTTTATCTTTTTCTGCTTCTTAAAATAGGATGTTAAGGTACTGATTTGTACTAAGTATTTTTTTAAATAATATATTGAGAAACTCTATTTGGAATCAAAATAAAATATATAAAAAATATTAATGCTAGAAATACAATGCTTATAACCAATCATCTTGAGTAACTTGTTGTTGTTTTGGTTGCTTGATAAAGTTCTTTTTGAAATCAATGTTATATTGGTAATATTTATAATTTGTCACTTCTAAGTATTTCACTATCTATCTAAGTATGTAAATTATTTTTGTGATTTTTTTCATTTATTTAGTAATCTATCTTGGAATAATTAACTTTTTGTGGCAAATTAACGCTTTCGGTATTTTATTTTAAGATTATTTACAGTATATATTTTTTGTATATTTTCATCAAAGCTTGATTCATTTTGACCTATGATCATTACACATACATTACCGTGTAATTGGGGGTGTGAATCTCATACAAAATTAGGGATTTGTTTTTTTTCCGCTAAAAACGAAAAACTAAGACTTCCCTTAGTTTTGCAAAAAAAAAAACGGACGAAATATTAAGTTTTCGTAGTAATTAATATCACACACACAGCAGACGCCCAGCTATGCCTGTATAGCCTGACACGTGTTGAATACATACACGCTAGCCAACATTTGACTTTATGCGCGGCACAGACGACCGTCTCTTAGTAACGACAATGGATTGCGACCGTGCAATTGGAGGATTTGCGGCGAATATTTCAAGCCAGCGCTGAATTCAGGGTAGTGAAATTGGGGGTTACGCTATATTTGTTTTCTGTGACTCACAACTCACAGGTTTGTGATTGTTAAAAAGATAAATTGTGGCCATTGTCAATGATGACATAATATGAAATATATGACAACATTAAATATGCTTTCTATTATTTATTGAACAACGGTTTTATACCATTTTTTTCAGACATATTATTTTTTTTATCTTAATATAAGAATATTCTTTTATATTATAATTCAGTTGTTATTTCTTCGTACTGCTTCTTTCGCCGTGTCGTTGTCTGTGGTCGATTGGTCAACGTCGTTGGCTTCGGTTACGGAGCTCAAGGGCTCGAATTCCAGTATAGGCAATTTCATAAATTGATTTTTGTGTCGGTTAATAAATTTATATTCTAAGGCATGGATGTCATGAACGTCTAAAATTCTATCCCACCCATCCGGTCCTAAAAATCATGCGTAGTGAGAGTGATTAGTTATCCACTGATTTTTTCTTTTCCCTACTCGTCTATCCCTACTATTGTAAACATAGAGAGATAGAGCAATTGAGTAACAAGCAGTTGTTATAGAAACAGTTATGTTGAGATATACTCCATTAAGAGTCTATTGGACGTGATTATTTTTTTTTATTTAGTTAAAACAATACGGTAAACATTACAAAAAAAGTGGGTGCGCTGCTTCCAGTAACTTGATACATCGCTAAAAAAACACTTAAATGAACATTGAGATATATTAAGATAATCCCATGATAAGTAAAGTGAGCCATGTGTTTTTTTGGAAAAATGAGTAAAGTGCTTTCAAATACTCTGTGTTTCAAAGTATCGTAAAAGTGAAATGATCTAAGTAAATACGCACTGCAATAACGTTTTCTTCCTAAAATAAGTATATAAAATGTACAAAAACAGTACACAGTAAAAATGTGATTCTATTTGAAAGTCAAATAGAAAAGTTTTACCATTTAACTACTCGACTCACTTCACTTTTCAAGAGCTCATATTATAAAATTAATATATGATGTATATTGCTATATATGATGATATATATCACAAAACTATAGTAGAATAAACAATACAATCCGGACATGCATTAATCGGATCGTCTGAATTCTAGAGTCAAACAGTGGTTGCAGTTCACAACGAAATCATTTCTAAGCTGGATGTACAGAACAAACCAATCAGATTTCGATATGCAGTGAGTCAGTAGAGACTCGAAACTGTTGTCGACAAAACAAAACTCCGATACCGGAAGAGGGCACAGTCGGGTGTGGGGTAGTAGGAGGTTTTCGATTCTAAGCTTTCAGCAATTCACTTTGCGCTTGCGATTTTCAACCGATAACACGTGATTTGGGATACTACGGGCGGCGTAGATTCTACGCCGTAGACGCTTCGTACACAGAGATGGCAGTAGATTTAAATATGATTAAGGTTAACAGAATTCAGAGGAACAATAATATAGTGTTTATATAGTATAACAAAAATAGATAAATGACCAAAAATTAATGCTGTTGAATTCGTTGCTTTGCTGAAGAAAGCATCTAAGGTTGTGTATTTGGTCCGCACAAGATCATCCAGGTATGAACCAGGCCTGATTTTCCCTGAGAATACTCAGAACTGGAATCTTTATTCTCGCCAAGACTATCTGTGCCAAGACCTTGCCAGGTACACTGAGCAGTTTGATGCCTCGATAGTTATCACAGCAAAGTAATTACCTCACCGTTGATCCAGCCCATCGGAGAGCGCTCCTGCTCGCACAGATTACTGAAAAGTTTGTGCAATGGGTGCAGAAGCACTTCCAGACCGTACTTTAGAGATTCTGAATGAATACCATCCACGCCCGGGGCCTTCCCATTTTTCAAAAGCTTCACAGCTGATGTGACCTCAGTAAGCGTCGGTGCATAGTCGGGGACGTTCAAGGTTCGGGAAATGCGAGGTATGCGAGGCTTCGTTGGGTATATCAAAAGGATTTGAGGGTAAATACAATTGCATATTTCTATCCATCTCCAAGTCAATCAATGAGAAATTGCAAATTGATAAGACGTGGATTGGGACACACGAGAGTAAAATTTTAAGCCGTAGATAGACGTTTCGGATCATAAATTCTAATTTGTGTGTTTCGACATATACTGAAGCTTAAAAAAGTAAAACATTAAATAAGCACGACCTAAAGTTTATCACATGCATAGAGATGACTTTAACTCAAGGTTATAATTTAATTTCTTTAACAAATCACGTATAAAAACGATTTATATAAGAAATAAGTTCAACAATAGTTTTGACGCTTTTTATAAAAAAAATATCAAACTTATCAATAAAATATTTTTTATCATTTACTATAATCTTTTGCCACATTTTTGTCAATTTATTTATATTTATGAAAAATAAATAAAGGAATGGTTTTACCCGCGCTGTATTACTATTGCTTTTTCATTCATTTTGTAATAACCTAAGCAAATGATAGTCAGAAAAAAAGTTGTGGAGAATATGTTGGCTGATTAATACATCTCAATTTAATCCATTAAATTTGTGTTAGGTCAACATCGCCACTTGTGGTCGTGCGTTGTCGCCGAAAATTGATGACAAATCCAGACGACGTACCACAAAACCACAGTTGATTGGTAAAATCCAATCTTCAACATCTCCTTGGTGTTTTGGCTTGGATCAGTGTCGATTATTGGATTTAGATTGTCATCATCCGGCTTCAAAGGCCACCAGTTCGTGGTTTATTGGAAATTAAAAAATCCTCAGAACAGAATTTTACTCTGGTATCTTTGACACAATTTTTTTTGGTTACCATAGTCGTGGTCTTACCTTATCGAAATCATTAAGTTAACAATGGGAAAAATACACTTTATCACCAGGCATTAAACAAATTATATAAAGACTCACTTTTGTTAGATGCTATGCCAAAACTGAATTGAAAGTAAGAAGAAAGCATCATTAAAACAATATAATCGATTTAAAATAGATATGAATCCAATCGATAAATATTACATTTTTTATAGATTACACAATTTTATATAATAATAATAAAATATATAAATTTTGTGTTTTAATATTTAACTGGTTAGATACAGAAGAAAATAAAGGTAAAATAATATTTTGAAAATTTAGAAAGGAAGCAGAAGTTTCATACAATCATCTTGCATTCAAGAAACACTATCAGAAACTATTTCTCGTGTTGAATCGTAGCAGAGTCATTGAGTTTCCATAGAAAGTGCAACATAATGAACGGTATAAATTTCTACGCCAAAAGTTAAACAAAGTATGAAGAATAGAATATAAAGTAAGGAAACAATACATGCGAAAGATGATTACTCAGAAACGTATAATTTAATACTGTAAAAAAATAAGACATTTTATTAAAATTTTGAATTGAATACGATAAAAATAAAAATGATGTATTTTTTTAGTTTACGTTTAGTTCTACGTCAGTAATATTTTTACAAACTAGTAATTAAAAAAATTCTTCTTAATTCAAAATTGTGTGTAAAGTAATTCTGAAAATAGGTAATCAAATTTTAAATATAATACGTATAAGTGGAATATAAAATAAATTTAAACATGCTAAATATACAGATGAATTGTATGTATATTATATATAATACATATTTTAAAAACAATTATTTGTTGATTTGACTAGAATTAAATGTTGATTTTCTGCGATAAGATGTTCAAAGCACTGACCATATGTATGTTGTTTTTATTTATCATTTTTAAAATTTGACATTGGATATAATTTGATATTTAATGTTGAGATAAATAGGTTTCTGTTTTTTGATTGACAAGTTGAATCTACAAACAAATAATGTTAATAAATTCGTTGTTTAAAAGATATATTAATGTATCTACTCTATATAATAACAAACTATTGTTACAGAAAATCGCATAATAAACATTGAAAAATGGACTTAAAGCATAAAAACAAAATAATTAAAACAACAGAGTTTTTTAAAAGGTTCTTAGAAATTTATGATAAACTGTTGTTGTCAAAACAAATTGAAACGTTTATTTTCTTTTTTTTTATAAATGTAATGACCTTACAGCGAAGTATTTTTCGTTGTACGCAAGTAATAAAAGAAAACAGTTTTGCAGGTCAAACAAGGATTTGCATATCTGTCGGTGTATGTCCTCGTAGTCATATTTTCCATGAAGGTATGGTACAATAATATTATATTACAAACGATATACAACGTTTATCATTAAAATAATTTAATACGACTACTCGAAATAAGGTAGCGAAGCATCGTCGATGTTCGTAGAACTACGCATTTTAAAATAATTGCTCATTAAATAACAGTTTTTGTCAATAGTTAGTCATTATTTTATTAGATAAATAATTACTTATAAATTTCATTTTATAAACCGAGTCTAGTTACAAAAAGAGATATTGTACACATTTAAATATTTGCAACAAACAATGTTTTTATGTCTCAATAAAAATGTTTGTTTTCAGTTAAGATTATTTTTTATATTATATTGTTTCTTAAAATAACATTATTAAATTGAATTAATAAAAGCAAAATAAAATTGTTTGTATATACTAAATACCAGAATCAAACCGATTTTAAATATTTCGATCCATGAATATATCCCTTATTAAGATTTGAATATTTTTGTATTTTTTTACCATGCTCGCTCCCAATGTGAAGCATACGGATTCCTAATGGAGTTTATCTCAACAAAAGTGTTTGTTAATCAGTTGCTCAACCTCTTTTTTCCAATGAGAGCAGGAATAGAAGGATAGGGATAGGACAAGACTAGTGGTTAGCTAATCGCTCCCGATACGCCCCGTTCATAGGATAGGATGGGTGGGAGGAAGAAATTCAAGACATCACATACATCCATGCCTTCGAACAGAAATTCATAAATCGATTGAAAAATCAATTTATAAAACTGTCTGTACTGGAATTCGAACCCGTGACCTCCGTAACCGAAGCCAACGACGTTGACCACTTGACCACACATGCGGCAAAATGTATGTTGTTTTTCATATAAGTTAGATAATATTAAATACATTTAGAATATCGGGTCAAATGGAGCAGCGGTTAGCGTTGTTGGCTTTTCGTGTTCATGAGTTCGAGTCCCAGTACGAACAGCATTTTTTTGAATGACTTTTAGATTTCTGTTCGAAGGCATGTGTATAAAAATTCCCTCTCACTTTTCAGATCCTTTAATAATTAGGAGTAGCGAGAGCGATTAGCTTACAACTAGTCCTGTCCTAGCATTGTCCTTTTATCCTTACTACTCTCTTTGGAAAAAGAGAGGTTGAATGACTGAGTAATAGACAGTTGTTGTTCTGTTGACCTTCATAAGGAAGCAGACATGGATTTAAAAAAATCTAAAATAAGTAAAAAATAATAATTAAATATGCAGCTGTATAATAAATCTCTCCAGAATGATAATTACTCTAAATCGTTTGTTAATGACAGACAATTTTGTGTCGGATAAATTATTTGAGAATATCTGGCGCGGTATCGTAGCGGCGTCGTAGAAGGCTCGTAGCATAGTATTGGGTAAATCTGAATCGAAAACGTAGCAGCTACGGGGCAGCCGAACGGAGTTATATGATGTAGTATGGGTATGCCATGCGACATCAATGGAGACCTCGTTAGCAGAGAACCGTGCAACGTTATTATGTTTCAACATAATATTAATTATTTTTGGTTGAAACATAACGCCGTTTTGTAGAGATGTTGATTACTCGCTGCAGTGATTCATTTTTCATACAGTGGCGAAATAATTACATGCAATAATGTAATATATACTCTTGAAAGTATACATCGTAAAGATAAAATGTATCATCAAATTATTAATTTAACATTTGAGTCCCCAGGTTAAGTTAACCCAGGCAGTATTTTATGAAAAATGTGTTCATAATATTCTACATGTCTTAAAGTGTCGTAAAAGTGAAATAAAATTTGTAAATACACATTAAAATAGTGTTTTCATCATTAAATAAAAATGTGCGATCCGTAAAAATATTCATACACAAGTACAAAAGAAAAGTTTCACCATTTTGCTACTTGACTCAAAATTCTTCTAAGAGCTCATTTGTGCAACATTTTTGTATTTGAAAACTGTTTTGGGCGTTGTAATGTTTCAATAAGACAATATTTTTCTATTGTAATAGTAAATATTATTTAAATAAAGTAACGAACACCGTTTCTGAGTGGGAACGAATGATTTTTTCTCAGTGAACATACCGTCATCTTTCTGGCAGAAGTTGATAACTAAAAAAACTGTCAAAAATGATTTTAGTATACAAAAACTGTCAAAAATGCATTTTTTTTTGAGAATTATTATAATTATTGATTCAAAGGCATGCAATTATCCCTGTATATTTATTTAAAAATATTATTTATGTCAGATCGGAATTATTGCATCTTTATTTTGATATTATAACTATCTTTATATTATAACATAAAATATCTTTTGACTAGGAAGATGCACTAGCAACACTTTTTACTATAAGAATTCGTATATACGAAAATTTCAAAAAGTTGTCGCTAGTTTCTTTTCAGCTTCGACACCAGTAAAAACAGTTTAAATCTACAACCACATCTCTGATTTATTGGATAAAAATACTGTCTCAATATTGAGCAAAAACATCAACGTATTTTTAATGTATATGAGACGTGTTCAACTGTCCCAAATAATGTTGGTCTGTTAAAAAGTCATTGCATATCTCGACATGTACGTAGAATTATTATAGTAGGGTAGATTGACGATGGTGGACGGAATATTCCACGTCAGAGTCGAGCAGAAGCTTGAAGCAGAGAGGCGCCGACAATTAATGCTGATATTCGGAGCATCTGTCGAGTAGGGGAAGGGCGGAATGGTATATCGGAACGAAGGGGGCGCGGGTGATGCTATAACGAAGCCTTTAAAATAGAAACTCTCAAAATTATAGCCGAGTCGAGTCCTTCGGGAGTACAATAAATAACAAAAGAGTTTTTTGATGTCACATACAACACTGTCAAATAGGATAAAAAAACTGATATGATATCAATTTTTATATTTCAGGAAACATGAATAATAAAATATAAACTATGCAAACATATTAATTGACTGAGCAAGATGTCTTGTGTCTATTTTCGTAACCAGTGTGGAATATAGAAAATTCTAATGGAACTTGAAAGATATACAAATGAAGTTAAAATAGAACTAAAAGTTGGGATCATCTCCCATCCCGTTTTTAAGATCTTATGGATAGAAATAAATAGAGGAATACATGCACGTGTACAACAATTTATTAATTTATGTTGAGATACCTCCATTATGCCATATACTCTAAATTTTGAGTGGACATGGATAAAAACAGATTGGTTGCAGGTTCAGTTAAAAAAATACGAATAAACCTATCAAACCATTAAATTAAAAAAAGTAGATTCAAGTGGTTTTTAATAAAAAATATTCCTAAAAACAAGCTCCGTTTGGCGAATTAGTAAAGTTTATTTATTCTGAATAATTTGATAAGTAAGTATACATTTGATTGTTACATGTCGGAAAATTTCAATTTTTTTATAATGCGAAAAAATCGAGACGAGAAAGAATCCAAAAAAAAAAGTTTTGAGCTATTAAGATCATTGAATTCGCCATGTCAAGGTGTACATTTTTTCATTAAGCAATTATTCGTATTCAATATTGTAAGCCAAGATAGTGTAGAAGTTCCTTTGTGGAATTTTACCTTTTCAGTACATTTCATACGCTCATTCGAATTTTAAAACGTGAATATTTCAATAACACTTATTTTGACTTATTTCCGTTTTGAACTGGTGTATCGATATATTAAAACAACATTAATAATTATGTCTCCGTACCACACGTTGAGGTGCTTTCGTCTTGTTAGATTTAAGGGGGGGGGGCGAGGATTATGAGGGTGTGAGCAGCCCGAAAGTGATGAGAGTACACCGGAATAAAAAAAAATACTTGAGGGACGTAGATTGAAATAAAATTTACAAATTCTTCACCGGCTGTTGAATTTATGACTTGCCAAAAATCAAGCTCACAGGTTTAATTTGTTTGGGGCAAGTTAAATTTAAATTCTCGCGCCGCGTTTCATCTCATAAAAATATCGTAAACAGGTTACTCCATGTCAGTTAGATTCGCAATTGGGAAATGAAAAAAAAACGGGTAGTATTTAATTTTCATTTTCAGTATGGAGATTGACTTAAATGAATTGATTTGATTCAGCGCCAAATAAAATATAACATGCTGAAAACGTTAAAAGTATTTCGTCTTTTATATTAACTTTTAATGATATATATTTTTTAAATTTCGTCTGACTATATATTGAAATAGTAGTCATATTTTAAATCAAACAGAAAAAAAATTAAATATGTTCTTTTCAGTTGATTCGCCATATTTTTAAAAAAATATTCGAAACGAATAAATGAAGGATTCACAGCACACTTTTAAAATTTTAGTATTGTCTCTTTGGTACTCAATTTGTTGTATTTAAAAAAACCTTGAAAAGTATCAAAAGTGTCAAAAATTAAAAGCTTTACGAATATCTGTTTAACTAGTGATATTCTGTCTGATGATGCTTTTTAAACAAGCGGAACGCGTCTCACAATTTGTAGCACAAGCTGAGTAACAAAGATGTCGAATTTTATTTTGTATTAAAAATAATCTTCCTCAAAGTTACTGCTGAACCTATTCAAAATAAGAAGTGTCCCCTTTCAAATGTTGAGTAAAACAGGGCAGCTAGTACAAATATTCTATAATACACTTTTTATTATTTATTTGTTTAAGTCGAAAATGCCAATTATAGATTCATGCTTTGGTTTATTTGTATCAGTTCTATAATTTCACCAAAAGATTAAGATCTACCCAAATAGTTTAATAAACGCGTAGAATCAATGCAAATGAATTGTGTATTTTTAATTTAATACGACATTTTAAAAATGTCATTAAACGTTATTATTAGTATCGTTACTTGGTGCATATATCTCGAAGTTAAAAAATAGAGTAATAATAAAAATAATAAAAGAATTTTAGTACTTTTTCCACTTAAAATTTATTTGATCAGGACCGGTTTCGCTCCTCACGAGCATTATCAACTGATAAGGAAAACAAAATAAACAGTGCTATTTATACAAGTTAAATTGAAATAAAAAGGTGTAAGCAATTACTAACAATGAAAAGGATTTACAAATTACATTATAATTACACAAAATTAAAATGCTTAACAACTACAATATACAATTAAAAAATCATCAATAAATATAAGTGGCAAATGATGTCAATTATAAACACAATTTAAATTTGGGAAATTTTTAAACAAAATGAAACTCTATATTACTAAAGTAAATAACTTGATCAAATAAATAATCAAAAAAAGTAATTAACCTGATCAAATAAATTTTAAGTAGAAAAAGTACCAAAAATCTTTTATTATTTTTATTATAATGCTATTCCACCAAGTATTGACAGTGAACACCTTAAAAGTGAATACAGTAATAGTTTTGTAAAATTTGAATTGAGAAATGTTGTGTTTTGTCCACAATCGGTTTGTATTTTCGAGAAACCTTAGAGCTGCCGTGATGTGAGTTATAATAAAGCTCCGATACAAAAGCTTTTGTTCGCATCCAAAGTATAAAGATACATCCACACACCATCTTTTATCGCGATACGTTACTATCTGAATATCGTAAACTATACTTCCTTCCTCCCATTGTCATTTTACATCGTTATGCCACGAGACACCGTCCCGTTTTATTATTAATTAAAATGTAACAATGTAATAACGCGACTCGGTTGATATTTGCCTTTTTATAGTTGAGAATAATAGCAGTTGGTATTATAACGGCTCGTAATTGGCCATAAAACGACGAGCATAAGTAAAATTTCGTGTTGAAACATCAGTTGAGATGACGAAATTATGCAAACATTCACCGCCCCATTTTTAGATTTTACCAGGGCTGTACTATTTAAAATTTATATTCAGATTTAGATCTATACAATAAAGTTGTCAACGTTAATGTTTACGGGTTCAAATCCTAGTACGAATAATTTTGTAGACTGATTCTCCAATCGATTTATAGATTGATATTCAAAGTCGTGGATATCTCTGTCCGCTTAAATAATAAAATTCATATTAAAAAAACCGGTATTGCAAATATCTATAAAGTTTAAGCATGGCAAAAATACAAAATACCGGATGCGTAAATCAAAATTAATATTTCGATATTTAATACAGAATTCCGTAACCGGGTGTTTTTCATATATTACTTACGGTTTTTTTTTTTAAATAATAATACATCATTGAAAGACATCAATTCTGGAATATGTTAATATTGGTACAACTCTTGTTAAGTTATCTCGAACATTTTTTTAAAGCATAGTTTCCGTGCATTCAATTATACCGATGTTTTTAATTTTTTAAAACCAGTATTTTGATATTAAAAAACACAATGAATATCCGAATCCGGGATCCGGTAATATTAATCATCATTTCTGCCTACACATACACTACAAAATATGGGTAAATAAAATAAACTTTTTATCTCTGTTTTAGCCATATCACTATATTAAGGATATCCAACCCTGGACCAATCTAATCGGCATTTCTGGATCTAGACTTTCGGGATCCCGGGATTGATCACGGTCAAAAACAGTAAGGAATTGAGAGATTCCAAAAATAATTCTCAACTTGAAGACATTTTTTTTTCTTTTAGATCGATGACTTGAAAAAATTGCGAATTGAAAGATTCCACAATTATTCACAAGCGTGAGACTTTTTTCAGCTCAATACTTTCAAAGAGCTATGACTGCCAGTGAGTGCAAACGAATTTTAACGTGTTATAGTGAATCCAAAAATCCCGTAATTAGTGCTAACACAGTCACAAAACTTGTTGGGATTCCGTGATCGGAGGCCCTAATTATATTCTTACTCTCTCGAAAAAGAATGTAGCAAGAAGTGCTTATAAATTAACTTCAATTTTAATAATCTCTATTAGTGTACCAGATGCTTGAATTGTGAGTGAACAGGCTTAACAAAAAAAGTATTTAATATACCATGTCACGCATTAAGGCATGCTTGGTGTTTAAATACGTGCGCGACTGTGCTACCTATAGCGAATTATTGCAGCAAATATTCATTCAGTCTGGTAAAAAGTTTGTGTCAATCAAAAAACACTAACCGATGTATACATTTTCTGCCTATGAATAATAAAATTGCCAACAAGTATACGATTACATCAAACTGATCAGTCAGTATTTTACATGTGGTATCTTGTGGAATGAAAACAATTTAATGCATTTATTTCCGCTCTTCAAAAAACCAGTAAGCGTACCACATAATCATTATCATTTATTTAAAACGTTAAATAATAAAAAAAATACTACATTCGCCAATTTTTGATGACTCTGGACAGAAGTGTAATTAATCCACGACTCTAAATCCAATTCCACGGCCCTGAATTTTAAACGCAAGCGAAATTATGTTAAATATTTAAGTAGTGTAATGCTATAATATGTCTCCCGTATGGCCTTTGTACATATTAAAACACCGAAAATATGTATAGGCTGGTTTTATGGCATATTTTAATAAAGTATACAATCAATAGTAGTTTTGTCCAACCGTTTCCGTTCGCGATATTCACCATAGTGAACAGGGACGACAAAACAGTAGAACGCGAAAGATTTTTCTACATTACTCTAAAGCAGCGTTTTCCAACTGCCGGTCCGCGAACTCGTCTAAAAATTTCAAGTTATATTATTGATTGTATTCGAAATCAGAATGCTAATCTTTTTTATGTTTATCTACAGTATACAATTAAATTACTATAGGTATACAAAATACCACATAAATAATAGTTGGTTTTTCTGCCTTAGCGGTTTGCAAAATATTTCTCAAATTTTTCAGTGGTCTGTAGAAATAAATATATTAATAAAAACTGCATTAAAGAATGCTTTATACCCACATTTTTCGTTATTTAGAGCGTTATTTATTGTATAATTTCAATTTTATTGCTTTTTTTATATTTCCAAATACAATATATTAATATTTTTTTAAAATTCATGTCTGCTCTCAATGTAGAGCATATGGCCTCCATAATGGAGGTATCTCAAGTTTTTTGTTCTATCAAAACTTAGCTACTCAGTTGTTCAACCTCTATTTACCAAAGACAGTAGAGATAGAAAGATACGAATAGTAATTAGCTAATAGCTCTCAAAGCGCCTTTTTAAAGATAGAATGAGTGGCAATGAATTCAAGACTTTACATACGTCCACACATTCAGACACAAATCTTTTATTCGATTGAAAAATCAATATAGAAAAACGTTCCTTACTGAGATTCTAACTCGCGATCTCCGAGTTATAAATTAGCGACGTAACGACACTCGACCACGCAGCCGGTATATAATATATTATTATTAAAATATAAAAAAAATAATCTAAGGTCAAACTGATCTGGTTGAAAGGATAAATGGAAGCATTAATACCTTTCGATATATTTTTTCTAAAAAACTTACGACATAGTTGAGAATATCAATGGAAAGAGAGTATTGGGCTATAATTACACTATGTCGATATCTCACTTTTAATAAAAATTATCATAGTGTAGTTTACCTCCCAGGAAGAGATATAATGTAGTTAACGACCTTGGTACTAACAAAACATGTTTCCTTGTTTGTTATCTTGTATAATTTGTACTGTCAGCCAGTAAACATATTATATTAGTAACTAAGAAAATTGGATACTATTAACAACACGTAAATTAAACATTAATTTAATTTATAGTTGGGTGAATCGTGCAGTAGGTATTGATTAAATTAATAGAATCAACTATGTTTACGGAAGATGATTGTTGAAACTATTTAAATGTGATATTGGCATGTTTTTCGTTCATTGGCCATTTTGTAATCGGATAGAATTTGCGAGCTTAACTACTCTCCACGAACGAAGTATTCTATCGATTGAACTAAATTTAATGTGCAAAGTTACTACTATCGTAAAAAAGCTTCCATCCCGAAATCCCGGGATTTTAGGATTTACTATCAATATTATACAAAAAATTAAATTAAAAATCTCCCGATTTACTAACATATGTAATGATTTTCGAAAGTGAATCTTAATTAATTAGGTAAATATTTTTATACATATATCGCCTAAAAATAAACAAATGAAATGTGGTATCACTACTTTTCATACTTTGTGACAGTCGTAGACAGGAGTGGACGATTTTAATGTTTTCCATAAATTTGTACAATATTTAGTTGCAATAAATTATTTTTTAGAAAGTTAAAATTTATATAAATATAAAACTTTCATTAAAAAAAATCCAAATATAAAATAACTAATCTGATGTTAATACGTAAATGTATATTTTCTCTCTCTTTGTGTCTTCTTTTGTAAATGATTGTCTGGTTTTTAATACATTACATTTTAATGCTCAAAAAATGTATTCAATTATAGACGGTAATAAAAATGGATTTTTGTGATATACTCTTTCCTCGTATTGATCTCAATAGACTGTGGCTTAAAAATAATAAAAAGCTGCCAACTTGGCCGTAGCTGTAATTTTTAAATATTTTTATACGAATGTAAGGTATATATGAAAACAACAAATCATGGTAAATAATAAATCCTGGGATACCACAATTTAAAAATAGTAAATCCCGAAATCCCCGGATCGCAAAAGGAGGATACCGTATGCCGTACTACATCTTCAAGGAGGAAGAGTAAAAGAACTACCCCCAACCTGCCATTATTTACACTGTCAAAAAAACTTGTAACTTGTTTTACCGATATATTTGTACCGCGCTAAACTTTAAGCGAGCGACACAAGTCTTAGAATAAATTATGTACTAAAAACGAGACACCGATATCGAATTTACCCAGGACATTTATTTTTATGTATGAAAATCTTTATTTTAAACAAATAGCGCAACATGTTCTACAATATACAATTAAATTTGATAACTTTGTTACTCCACTTGTTGTGCTATAAATTGTGAGATGCGTTTTGCTTCTTTGATAAGCATCTTTGAATTTTTCTGCAATGTTCGTTGGTTGAATCATTAGACGAAACGATACTAATTTGATTCTCGTCATTATGCAGGTAAGGGGTGAGTCGCTTTATATGTCACATCTTGTTAAAATAATAAAACTAATAACAAAAGAAATCTACAATAAATGACACACGACATCAATTTACTATGCAAAAATAGTTGTTTTCTGCCGTTTGTCTAGTAAAAATAATTGGAGTTTGAAAATATGTACATACTGAATGTTTTCTTTAATAATAAATATTTTTTTACCTCGAGAGACAACAGTACTTTACTGATTATTAATTTTTGTAAAAAAAGTACAGCATACACATATAAATGTTTTGTTTTATTATTTTAAATGAAATGTATGCTCATTTCGAATATAAAAGTTCCGTTAAAAAAAGGTTATTTTAATAATAACAAACAATGCGACCTGTCCGAGCTTTATCGTCTGATGAAAAAAAAGGTAATTAAAATCTTGTTGATTAATACACATATTTAAATGCATATTTTGGTTAACAGTTTCATGATATATGAACAATATATTTTTTAGATGTTTTTGAATGTGTGGTTACCGAAAATAATTACTAGTTAATCATAACAGCAATGTTCGACAGGTTTCTTTTTTATCCAGAACAAAGAATTATAATACGATTTACGATGTCATGTACTATAATTTTTAATTTTTAACAATAAATAAATAAATATATACATATACATACATACATACATATATACATACATATATATTACCATGTCCGCTCCCAATGAACTCCTAATGGAGTTTATCTCAACATATGTGTTTCTACGAGAACTGCTTGTTACTCAGTTGCTTAATCTATCTTTTTCCAAAGCGAGTAGGAATATAAGGATAGAGCTAGGACAGGACTAGTGGTTAGCTAATCGCTCTCTATATTCCCCGTTCATAGAATGGGTGAGAGGGGAGGAATTTAAGACATCACATACATCCATGCCTTTGAACAGAAATTCATAAATCGATTGAAAAATCAATTTATAAAAATTGTCCGTACTGGGATTCGTAACCGAAGCCAACGACGTTGACCACTTGACCACACAAGCGGCAAAAAGTATGTTTAAAATTACGCATATAATACACACGCGTTTTTTTCGCTTTCGACAAGCCAACGACGTTGACCACCCGACCATACAGGAATTAAATTAAAATTAAATATAATGACTTCCACCAAAAATTGACGTTCACACCCTATACGTGTTTTATAATAACGATAATTTTGAAACATCTTTTCTGATGGTAAAACATACAACAGTGTTGTAACTTTCCTTGTTGTGTTATTTTTGTACTCGACAGTAAATTGCGAATAATTTAAAAATACATGAAATATCAATTTGACTAACATTGTTCACTAAAGAAACATTTCCTCAAAAAACCTCTCAATTAACTTCCCGTAAATGTTGTGAAGATAAGTGTAGTTCCATGTTTTTCCCCGTTCACTGTCGAGATACAATTATTGTTCGAAAAATTTCAGCTTCGCTATCTTGAAATTCAATTTGAAAAATTTGCAGAAGCTATGTAAAGACGCAGGAGATACAATAGCACTGATTTTACAGCGTTCCCGAGGATGGTTGGATAGACGATAATAATAAGATGTACATATCTAGCTGGGGGAACTTTGCGAACACTCCAAAAGAGGGTTTGTGCTGGCGATAAATTGTGAATCATTTTTAATTGCGCAAGACGTCTTTTATAGCAGATTTCATACCTTAGTAATAACGAAGCAAACATGAATTTTGTTATATGTTCAAATGGATTCCTTTCTTCTAGACGTTGCTATTGTGAAAATATACTGTTTATATATGTAATGTCTTTTTATTAAGGATCAGAAAGTTCATCTATATATCGACTGTGGAAAGGAAAAAAGACGTAACCCACACATAAAATCATCAAAACACGTAAAAACGTGTTTTGATGATTTTGTGACATATTCAAATTATGAATTATAAACAACCTTGAAGTGCACGGAGACTTCTACACTGATGTTTGAGTGACATAGTCTAATAGTCGCCCGCTGTGGTCTAGTTGGTTAGAGCTTGCTCTACCGATCAGGGGGGGTCCAGGTTCGATTCCCGGGAAGGTCACATTGTCAAATTGGATTTTTTCAATTTTTCAATTGAGATCTAAGACATGGGTGTTTGTGACGTCAATTCTCCTTGAGTTAATCTCATGTGACTTACAAAAATTCTCATCAAGTATATCTCGTATGATCTTTCAACTTTAAAACTTTAAAAATATTTGACGAATTGGCGTAAGCTGTAATGTCAAATATATTTTTTTAAATTAAATTAAAATATAAAAAATATAAAATATTAATTCAAGAATTTGTCTAGGAAAAATCTTTATTTCAGTCTTTTTTCTTGGTGCTCGCGCGAGTCCCTTGTTAAATTTCAACGCGTCCGGCGAGCCCCTTGTTAAGATAAGAAAATCATTCGTTTTAGATCAAATCAGCACCTAACTGCAATTTCTGTAGATGGTTAAATTTTATTATGAAACAAAACTTAGTAGCCCCTTCATTTTTTCATTCAGCGTTGTGGGCTTCCGTGTCGGACCTCATGGGTTCGAGATAATCACTAGTCCTGTCTTAGTCTTATCATTCTATCCCTACTACTCTCTTTGGAAAAGAGAGGTTGAGCGACTAAATAACAAACAGTTCTCGTAGAAAAAAAAACTTTTTTTGAGATACTTTCATTAGGTCAAATGCTCCACATTGGGAGCAAAAATGGATAAGATTTACCGAGCCTCTTGTTAAGATATTGGCAGCCCACCGCTGTTTAAAATAACTGAAAATTTCGGTACTTTCACTCCACTCCTTACTCTACTCTGATATTAATGAAAAAACGGGAAATACCATCAGTAAAAACTTGGTAAAGGAATTCAGCAGTTTGTCGCAATATATATATCATATTATTATTATGCCTCCCCATAAGTTTATTTTAGATCATACGATTTACGATTCGGTTGTTATTTGATCCATAACATATGTCGTTTATTTATATTGGCAAAGAAAATATGATTACCGATATCCAAATGAAATCGAGCTTTTTTTAGCACAAACTTCCTTTAGACATGTACGTAGATAGATACATGAGCAGCGTTTCAATTTGATTTTAATGTCGACGGTTACATGTAAATAATGTATAAGTCCTAAACAAACGAAAAATCTCAACAACACATTACCTGCAGCCCCGAGAGATCGGCTATAATCTATCAAGTCAGCTGCCAATTAAGTCGCTCGCAAGAGATTCCATATACCTGTAAGGGATGAGATTGGAGAGAGGGTGGGGTGCCATTTTCGGCCGCCTCATGTAATAATACACCATCTCAAAATTACATACAGATATTATTTCGCGATGGAGATTCTTAGTTTTCACCTTTTCAAATTGGGAAGTTTTGAAAGATCTATCTAGCTCAAGCGGGTGGAACCTGCGGTCTTTTGGCTACTCTAGTGCGGCCTTCTGGCCAATTCTGTAATTATGTAAATTTATGTAAATTCGTAAATTCGTAAAAAGAAAAATGAATGCGGCCTTTAGAGAAGAAAAGGTCCCCCACCCCTAATAAAGCTTGTCAATCATACATAAGTGACCAAAACTACGAAGGTAATTTAAAAAACAAAAAAAACGACCCAACGATACATTTTTAAAATCCATTTCCACTCCCAATGTAGGAGCATATGGCCTCGTAATGGAGGTGTCTCAACAGAAGTTTTTATTAAAAAACTGTGTGATACTCAATTGCTCAACCTCCCCTTTTCCAAAGAGTGTAGTAATTAAGATAGAAGGATAAAGCTAGGACTGGTCCAGTGGTTCAATAACCGCTCTCGGTACGCCCAGTTATTGAAAGATAGGAAGGGCGGTAACGAAAGTAATACATCAATCTTTGAACAAAAATCGATAGATATATCGAAAAAATTCTGTTCATTGTGGGATTCTCACCTGTCATAAAAGCCAACAATGCTAATCGCTGCTCTATAAGTCCCAACACATGGGCTTGTATAAAACGTGATACAATGACTTAACCCTCCAGAGATGAGAGCTTTTTTTCGATAAAAGAAATATTTTTTTAGCCATATTGAAATTACGAATAATTTTTATTCCTAACAAAAAATTAAATTAAAAAAATGCCGTTGCATAGAAACGCCAAATGACTATATGATAATGTTTATCCGTTTATTACCGTGACATTCGGGGTTGAAATACAGCTAAACGTGAAATTTTTAAAAATATTTACAATTTGACGTCTTTCAAGATCAACATAATTTCGATAAAAATATATTAACAAAAGAACTTTAAATGATTTGATATTTTGATAAAAAAATAACTAACAGTTTCAAAAAGTCTATAAAAAACTGAAATTCAAAAAATCGCATGTGCTTTTGGCGGCCGTTTCTGTCCCCGCGGCTGATGACTAACTGAACTTCTTAACCAAATATGAGTGAAAGCAACGATATTCAGGTTGAAAATGGATAAATAGCGGGATCAATAGACAACGACCATATGGTCATGCTCGTCCTTGGGGGTTAAGCGATTTTTCACTTATTAAATAGTTATTGGGGAATCAAAAAAAGTGAAAAATGTGAGTTAAGCCTATTTTCTTTTAGGCTTTTCATTTATGGTTGAAAAAAAAATCCGATTTTGTATGGAAAGTATTTTTTGAGTTGTTGTGTTGTCCCATGCGGTTCCCGATTTGGAAAGTGGAAAGGGCAATAAGAAGCGCGCAGAGGAAGCGAGTGCGGGGAAAGCGATCGGTCTTGCTCGTCGGCGGCACTGCAGAGCGAATAAATCCCGCCAACTTTTTTACCTGTTGAAATCTGACAGCCAATTTACGTACGCATACCAGATATCGGTTTCCCCGATATTATTCACGCTCAAGTGACTGACGTTCGAATTAAAATGACTATGAAGCATTCCTGGCGATGGATGGCCTAAGCTAGATCCGGAAACGAAATTTATTCGCAATGATTTTTCTTTTTTCTAACCGTAATATTTCACGAGTTCCCGCAGAGGCTCTCGACTGCTCATTATAACATATGAATAGTAAAAATGCGGTGGGTACTTGCTAGTCGTTGATTATTGTTGTAGTAAAATAACTATTAAATGTCATATGGCGCATCGGTTAGCGTTGTGGGCTTCCGTGTCAGATCTTACAGGTTCGGGCTATATATAGATTTCTGTCCGAAAGCATGGGTGTTTGTGATGTCTGAAACTTCCCTCACACTCTTTACGACCCTTTAATAACTGGGCGTAGTGAGAGCGATTAGTAAACCACTAGTCCTGTCATAGCCTTATCCGTCTACCCCTACTCTCTCTTTGAAAAATAAAGGATTAAGCTACTCAGTAACAAACAGTTCTCGTAGAAAAAAATCTGTTTTTAAGATTTCGACTGAAGGTCCTTGGAGGAATTTCAATATTTAATTTGAATCGTTTAAATGATGTATGAAACCTCCCACCCACCCTCCTACCCATCCTATCCTATGAACGGGGCGTATCGAGAGCGATTATCTAACCACTAGTCCTGTCCTAGCCCTTTTATTCTATTCCTACTTTCTTTGGAAAAAAGAAGTTGAGCAACTGAGTAACAAGCAGTTCTCGTAGAAAAACATTTCTTTTGAGATAAACTCCATTAAAAGTCTATATGCTCCATATTGGGAGCGGACATGGTAAAAAAAATGATGTATATTAGTAACCATAAGTTTTGTCACTAACTACCCGGTTTTCGCCTTTCGGCATCTTCAGGATCA
Source organism: Himalopsyche anomala (assembly GCA_031772345.1). Classification (NCBI taxonomy): domain Eukaryota; kingdom Metazoa; phylum Arthropoda; class Insecta; order Trichoptera; family Rhyacophilidae; genus Himalopsyche; species Himalopsyche anomala. The sequence goes on along the minus strand of CM062833.1, from coordinate 13,886,385 downwards.
TTTTCATGCACGAATGAGCTTGAACTGACGTTTAGTAAATAAATGTATTACTAAGTTAAAACCCATTGCTGGCGAAATTGATTAACCCATGGGAATACCAACAGATTTAAATGGTGAGTCATTTCAATAATTATATTTACTTTGTATGCTGGAAAAATTATAATTATATTTACTTACATATAGGAAACAAAAGTTAAGAATTTGGCTTTACCTGCTTATTTAAAATTGGTAAACTATTTAACTATGCCCTATTTATTTCTGATTTTTTAAGAAAAATAGTTTATGCCCATCCGTGTTTGGGTGTATCATTTTAATCCCTTCATCCTCGTTGAACGAGTGGTTCTCAAATTTACGCAAAACTTCTGTTGAAATACCTCTAGAACTAGAACTAGCACAACCCCGGGATTGAGGCCATAGTCTGTAATACACACACATACACGTGCTAAAAATGCATAACTTTTTGACAATAAGTATTCCAATGAGATAGCATTTGACGAAATTATGTCTAACACAATAGAATTTCTAATGGGCTGAAATATAATATATGATAATATAGCTTTAAAAGATGGCGTGGGAATAATATTTTCCCAACTCACGCATTAAATTAAAGTAAGCGTAATGAAGAATAATGATCGTGACAAGGCCGTTTGTCGAAAGTGTGCGGTATCGATCATTATTTAAAACAATGACGTGTCTTGGGCGTTTAAATGGTTATATTTAATCATTCTTTAATGTGTAACAATTGTAAATATTTTTATAACAAAATTGATACAATTTTATTTATAACTTCTAGGTATAAATTCCTATAATTTTTAACGGTATTGCTAAATAAATAATTATAACAGAAGTAAGTGTTGATTTCAGGAACTAAAATAAACGTTCTATTTTTTTGAAAGTCTTATAAATTTGCTATAGGATAATTTTGTCACGTTAAAAATAAAATAAGAAAAAAAAGAATTGTATTATCTGTACAGTGACGATGTAGAAATGTTCATAACTGTGTTATTGTACTTTTAATAAAAAGTATACTGATGAAGGAGCCTTCGCAAAAAAATATATATACAAAGGAAACATATACTAGGACACTGTATAAAAATTCAAATGTTGAAAGTTTTCCTCGATATAATTATTCATGAAACTTTAATATTGAATAATAATACTTGAGCCCGATACCGTTTTATCGCAGCAATAGAATTAGCTTTTTTTCATTCTTCAATTGAAATCTTCCGGTTCAACTAACTTTAAAAGAAAATTTCGCAACAAAGATTATTAAAAAAGCTGATTCTCAACAATTCATTAAAGTTTATGCAAAAAAAAGAAATTCTTTATTATAAGATTTTGAGATATTTTAAGGCGCTGGCCTACAATAAACACTGTAGGCATCGTATTGTGTGACGCTGTACGCAACCGACGAATGCTTACTATAAACATGAACATCCAAACCCGGATACTTTTTGTGATCCCGGGATTTCTGGATTGATCATTAACCATAAAATCTTGGGATTCACAATTATTTAGGGTGTCAGTTTTTCGGGATCCGTAACATCTTTTTTTTTTAACTCGCTGGCCGATTTTAATTATGGGAATCCTGAACAGATATCGATTGATGAAAATGCTGTTAGTACTGGGACTTGAATCTGTAAAATCACGTCACGGAAGCCTCATCTTATTCTTAGTGACCACTAATCAACGTATTTTAAAGAATCGAAAAGTGCCAAAGGGGCTACGACGAGTTATAAAAAAGAGAGGTAAAAGAATTCTAATATTGATTTGAAACATTATAAGCTCCATGAAAAAAGATGCCGGAACGCTGTTCAACTACGTTACATGGTGAAAAAAGCATTGGATATATATAAGTAATTAATTTAAAAAACGTACTATTAACTTCCAACCTCCAACGTGAATTCAGTAGAAAAGGAAACAACCACAATTTTTATTTTGTAATTCATAAGTAAAGAATTAGATCAATTTTTAGTTTATTCGTAAACCTTGAAATTTTATATCTGATGATGTTTTTTTAAGAATTAGAAAACAATTTGTAACACAACAAATGGAGTAGTAAAGTTATTTCTTTTTAGAGTCCTTTCTGCTTTTCCTATATATAGTTTATCACACATACCGCAAGAAATTTTGTTGACTTCACTTCTATCTAGTTTATTAATTTGATCATTTTTTTTTCGTAAGTTACTGTTGGCATACTGCGTTAGGACTACACGCATAGTCTATAAATTACGGAAAGCGGACACGGTGAAAAAACTAATATAGATGGCTGTACGTGATATCCATGATCGAATTTATACGCTGATTTTTTTGTCAATATGTAAATTTTTAGAGTGGTTTTACTTTAACGCGTAGTGTGCATTAATTTACGTTAGATAAGTGTGAAAAAAGCGAAAAACATCTGTTCACAGAAATATTCTTCGGCGTTTGGTAGGATTTAAAATTTCACATATGTAGCCACCGGTTTATTAATTCATTCAATATTTGCAAGCGATAAGGCGTTCTTTTTTTCTTTAACATGTACGCTTTGCATGTGAAGCATATGTCTGCCATATAGGCTATCCACGTTTTTACGTTTTACGTCCTCTAATAACATTCCAGTTTACTAAAATACCACTGAGTACATTGCGTGGATAGTACTCGACTATCATCCGGAGCGCCGTAGTCCCATTAGGTAAGCAGGATTAAGGCAATCACCAGGAAGCCTCCGCAGCACATAACCCAACCAGCTCCAATGCCTCTCCATGACCACTGACGTATCAGAGTAAGGGATTCAAAAGTCTCGGTTTTATTCATGTTCTGGTACATGCGAAATACAATTGTCAAGCCCTGGCTTGAGAACTCTAGTAATTTGTATTAAAAAATATATTCAAGTAAAAAAAATTGCCTGAACACTAAACTTTATTGAAAAAAACACATTGAAAAAAATGACAAAATTGTGGTATTTGTTTTTATATTTATTTTCATTACTCATCATTTGAGAGATTCGTTTGATTATAATGATGAAACCATTTTATTCAAAAAATAATTCATTGGATTAGAAATGTTATGGTTATTATTGCAAACTAATAAGCAAATATTATATTTCGAATAATTATTCATAAATCATAAATAAAGTTCCTTTCATCCAATATCAATCTAATTTGGTATCCATTCATTCAAGATAACGAGTATGGGTTGAAATCATTGTTGAATTGATTTACTTATCTTATAGCATTAACGTATAATAGATCGTGTTTACTCGTTCAGTATAAATGCTAAATTATATTTAGCCCACGCTTTTATCAATTATCAGAAATTCTAAGAAAAAAACGGTAGCTATGTTACGGCTATTCTATTTAGTGTGACCGTAAGTGGTCCAGAAATAATTAATAACGAAAAGTTTTCACAACTTATCATAATAATAAATAAAATACAATTACGATATTTTTACATATCGACTGTGTAAAAGAAAATGGACGTAACCCACACTTTATCAAAACCGTTTTTTCGATATTCACAAAGTATACAACTGAATGAACGTTCAATCAGAAGGATGTTAGCTGAAAATTCTGAACAAGTATCTTAATTTGGCTATATGTTTGAAAAAATAAGGGCCTGCGAAAAATGCGATCATGAAATATGTATTAGATAAAGTCAATTAAAAACCATTTTTATCAGCCTTCATGCACTTCAAGATTGTTTAATATATTTCATATTTTGCATTTGGCCCAAAATTATCAAAAAAAGTTTTTGTGTCTCCCGTAACTTTCAATTTTTATATGAAATAAAGTCGACAAAATATTGTGCTAAATCGAGTGAGTGTTGAAAATGAACGGTGATTTTTATGGTCACCACATTAAACCAAAAGCAAAATGGCTGCTGTTATGACGGGGAAGTAACTTAATACGTTATAATATGAGTACAAAGCAAGGCAGCCTCCATCGAAATTATTGATTTTGGCTCAAAACAGATTTGCCTATCAACATTCTCTAATGAGCTCTGCCAGATGGTAGATTTTTTACAATTATGGATCAGGTGTCGAAACACAAAGCCGCCACGTAATACTTGATTGATTAGTAAGCCAATATCGTAAAATAATGATGAATAAAGTAGAACAATGTATTTATTGAAAAAAATAACAGATCGTAACAAAATAAAACACCGCTGATGACGCCCATGCAAACATACATGTAAAAATGAGCTTACAAGAGGCAAGATACAATTTTACGAAAAATACATTTTTATTCAATATATTCGAGATCTGGAGCTCCCGAACGTTTTTGCTCCATTCTCCCTCTACCCAAGATACTCTACGAGGTTTTGAAATTAATTTGTTTGTTTATATGTGGGTATGTTTGCACGTAATTATATAAATTTATTGGGATGATTTTTTACCCACTAATTACTTACATACTAATATTATTTTTTATTTAAAAAAAAAATCCTATTTGATAATGACTATAAATATTCTTTATGTTTTTCAGATTTAATTAAATTTAAACTTGGTTAATTTTTAAAGGGGCTATGATATTATTTACCTATTTATTTCAAAGATGTCGTTACTCGTAATCCTTTCTATGTACTTTCCTAATTTATTTGTTACAATTGTTTTAAAAAAAATCTTTTTCAGTAAATAAAATTGTTATTTACATACCTTTTTATTTATTAAACAAAATATTTCTCAGATAACTCAATTCAAGATGTAAGGTATGATTGAAACTAACTCTGATTATGATATAAAATTGCAAAATTAGTACAGATACATTTTCCAGTATTTTAATAAACATAATAAATGTCTTTCTAACAAGAATTAAGATTAAATACAGGTTATTTTAAAAACATCTACATTCTTTCCAAAAACACGAAAGGTTTAATCAATAAAGTATCAATCAGTTGTTGTAAAAAAGCTGTATTGAAAAGTAACACATAAAATGTGAATGTAGTTATAAAAACCTTATTGATTTATTTATCATCATAATATTTGATTTCACTCACGAGCGATGAGCGATGGAGATGTTTGTCGTGTGAAATTCCTTAAGGCGTCCCCCTTTATAACTTAAAGTTATTGATAGGTTATAAATCCCTCTTAAGGGAAAAATGTGGATGATTAGAAAATCAGACGTAATTGCCCAAATCAATTTGCTGATGGAAAACGCATAATATATTTGCAGTTGCTTCCATTAATAAAAAGTATGTTTAATAATATAACAATTACAAAGATTTTCCTCATTTTTTAAAATGTGTAGCAAGTACTCGCCAATCCTGTCTGTACCACCCACTAGTGGGCGGTTGAAGCTTGCATGGTCAGTGATGAGTATTTTTTTCCTGGTTTTATCAAAATTATATTTATATTATGGCCAAGGAATGAAATTGTTTAAAAATCACCCAAAAAAAGGCTTTTTGTTAGGCCCGAACGACAATTATACATATTCTTATGCAGCAGAATTCATGAACAGATGATTCGTCGACTGTGATTTTTTATTGCTAGTATGAGCTGAGGCTTTCGTGGTTTTCGGGGAATCATTTTCCGGTATTATTTTATATAACGTTTTGAAGATTTTCTCCATCAATTTTACAAAATTTTTCAACATTTGTAGAAGGATGTTTCTAAGATATCTTCAAAATATTCCGACACGGATTTAGAAGTTTATTACTAAGATTTTGTCAGAATTTTTCACAAGACAAATTTTGGTTTGGTTATTTTTAGATTTTCCTGAGAATTTTTTACAAGGATCCACTATAAATAATATGTAGAAGTGGGCGGTAGGTATGAAAAGTTTGACGAATTTTGATGCATGGAAAGAAAATTTTGTGGTAAAATTAGACGGTAAATCAATAATTTTAACGTTTTTAATTTTTAAAAACATGTGTCGGTTTTTTCCAAAAATTCTAAAAACGAACTCGACGACTCATAACACTTTGTTTTTAAAAATATATTTCCTTGAAATACCCTAATAAAAGCAGACGTGATGCGTTGAATATATAATGCAAATATTGCTTCTGTTGTCATACTACGGTCATTTAAAGCTTTATATTAAACTGCCTCGTCGATAAAGTAGACAATTTCGTTTAAATGTAAACAAACGCCCAGAATTTAAATTGATGAAAATTCTCACAAGCCGTGTTTGCAATACTAAATTAGTTTTAACAAAATTCTATCAAAAAATAATACTCTGAATTTGTAAAATCGTTTCCGGCCAATACCAATTTGAATTTAATATAATTCAACTGAACGTGAATAATTTGTGGTTAATTTGGAATAATAATGTTGCCAAATTTTGTGGTTTAACAAAATTTTATCTACGATAAAATATTATTTATTGTTAAAAAGGTAGATTGTATGGTTAAAATTATTATTAAAAACGGCATTCTAAGCTTTTATTCCAATACACTGATTATATAAATATGACTCTATATGTATAATCAATATCCGATTTGTGTTTTTATCAATGGAGTAAAATATAATGAAATTTTAAATTAAATGTCGTTTTTTACCATTTTATTAATACCAGCTGTAAGTTCGTTGCTCCCAACGGGAGGATTTTTTCGCATTATAAAAAAATCAGAAACTTACTGGCATGAACAATCAAATGCATACTTACTTATCAAATAAATCATAATGAATAACTCGACTAACTCTCCAAATGAAACATGTTTTTAGGAATTTGAATGATGATTTTTAAATTGATTATACACACTTTACGTTATTTTATGATAAATACTTAAACTATGTGACGGCTTTCGTCAACTACTATACCACGTTGAAAACACCGGTTCTCGTCCGATCATCAAAGCTTAGGATGTTATGCCAAATTACTTTTTTGTCGTTTTCTTTCATTATTAATGTTGATAATTATGACTACTTTAAATAAAGCTTGTATTTATATGCACTTTTTTAAAATCATAAAAACTTTTAAAAATAGTTTTTATTAAAAAAAATACACTGTCCGAAAAATAATTTATTTTGCATAAAACAAATATATTGAACTTAATTAAATTATTTCACTTTCAGTAAATAGTTTCCACTAAAAATTAATACTTCACATATTGGCATAATATCTACATATTTAGCTGTTATATAATGCTTAATGAACAAATCAAAACAAAATTAAAATTGTAAATACTTTGGATAAACTACAACATTTTCGATGGAGTCTACAGTAACTGTATGGAAATTTATCTACCTTTTAAATAAAAGTCGGGTCAGTATTAATTAAAACGTTTTTTGTGCCTTCTCTAAAATTTGTTCTGTGTGGGTTATGTCTTTTTGTCTGTTTACAGTCAATATGACAAAAAAGAAGCGGTACCCCAGGACTGATATTTGATGATTTTAATACAACAGTTACGGGTATTTTAAGTATATTGTAAGTGCACGATATTTCGTAAATATGATATATACTCGTATATGACAGACTTGAAAACATGCATTGATACATAAGTAAAATATTGGAAAGTATTAAGTAGAAATAAAATATGCATTTATAATCATGTAACTTTTTCCATTATATCCTTTTTGCCAAGAAAATAAACGACAAAAAAAATCCTTCACAAAGAAACACATCGGATAAAACTTTTCACTTGATAGAATTTCTTTTTTCTAGTAAATAGTACTGAGCTCTGAACTTCAACTATAGTTTTCTGATTTTCTTACTTCTTGCATACGATTTTCGCGTAGATTTATTCAAAGGGAAGACTCTCACAGATTTATTTAAGATAACCTCACCGTTTGCCTGCCCTCAAGGAATGAAATAAGGTCACTTTAATCCAATCCTGTTACCAGAAATACGAAAAGGAAGATATTTAAAGATTTACGAAAAAAAATATTTTCATTTTTGGTTAGATATTTTTGAACCCATATCCTTTGAACCTAAGGTGGAATAAGAATTATTAAGCACACAAATTTTGTCAACATATATTTAACTACTACATATTTTTTAATATATAGATATACATATAAGTGACTAGTGATTAACTAATCGTTCTCGTTTGCCAGCGGGAGGGATTTTTTATTTAGGAATATCACAAACACCCATGCCTTTTAACAGAAATCGATAAATCAATTTAAAAAATGTAGATCGTACTGGGACTCGAACCCGTGAGATCTGTCACAGAACCCATCACTGCACCACAGACCTCGAATGGAAACTGTTTTGTGAAATGCATGCAGTGGCGAAATATCCTATAACAAAATGAGGCACGCGCTTGGTGGCCTCCGAATCTCAGGGGCCTTAAAAATTACTTATATAATATAACCCATATACTTTTTGTTCAGATGATTAATTTTTTGCTTGAATTTTTTTGACGTTTGTGTGTTCCAAAAACAGGGCCTCCAAATTTCATTCCGTCTGGGGCCTTCCATGTATGTTATCAGCAACTGAATGTATGCGTTCGTGAAATGAAGAATATGACACATTTCAATCCCATTTAGTTCATTGTGATTCATTTCAATTTCCATCACAATGAAAGATTGATTTTCCATTGCTAATTTATATGCAGTTTGATTTTTTTGCTGTTATTACTTTTTCGGAAGAAAATGATTTGAAAAAACACTTCTTTTCGTCTTTTTATCGACTTAAAAAAATTAAAAGTTATTAAAGCAAAATAAATATAAAATTTGAAACATTTAAAATGCCGAGAAAAAGGTGCTGGAACACCGTTCCACTACGTTACATGGGAAAAAAAGCACTGATAATATGTTTTAGAAGCAAAACTGTCATTTCGCTATGCATGTGACTTGCGACAACAGAGTGAAAATGTTGCTTTAAAATGTAAAAGGCCAATAAATATGTACAAAAACTATTACGAGGGTGAACAGTAAACAGTACTAAATTCTACCAAATATTACAGATGGAGTTGTCTTTATTCAACATAGATTTCAAATACCCGATGAGATGGGTTGGCATAAATCATGTTTATCTTAATTCAGTATCCAATCTCTCCGCGCAAAATCCGAAATTGATTTCTGAGCAAGCTGGCAATATCCTTTCAATTCCTAACTAACTGTCAGGCGTTTCTCGAATTATCTTACATATACATCTATGCAAAATCAGAGATAACAGCTTCCGCTCTTCGAGCAAAGGAAACCTCTTCGCATCCGTTCTGTGACCGCAAACCTATCGGAGTCGGCCCTCTGAGAACGTTTTAGATATCTCCGTCGGAGAATTATTTTCAATGTTAATATCTTTAACATAGTTGTGTGACAGTTTGGAATGGTGCTAATTACTAATGATTACGTTAATTACGGTTCAACATTAATATTAGCTTTGCAAAACGATACATCTCTTAATCGATAAAATCAGCAAATCAACTAAGTCTAGTCAATTTTTCTCCAACACCGGTTTTTAAAGCACAATGTTCAAGAAAAAATCACTACATTCAAAATCTGGTTTTTCAACTTGGAAACCCGGTTTCAAGTGTTAGATTAATATTATATTTTTTATTATTATTGTAACAATACCGTTAGTAAATATTTTGACATCAAATTACCTTGACGTGAATACAAATTAAACGGGATAAAATATGTATTTAAGTACTCAAATCACATCAATTAATGCGCTAAAAATCCTATATTTAAGTTACTTTTTAAAATATTTTTTGTTGTTCATTTTGACCTGGATTTACTTATTTATTTATTTGGATTAATATTTGTAATGCTTAAAATTCCACCCCCCGTATCTTAAAACGTAATGTTGTGGGAGTAATAAGTAAAGCGCTATTCCTGCCTCAGTATTGCAATATCGGTATTACCGAAACCGGATTTACGGTGTTCGTGGGTTTATCATGTCGAAATAACGGCTTTGAAAATGAAAAAATATCGGCCTTTGGTTATTGAAAATTAACCAAAATCGAATTTTGAATGTATCAATATTATACTGGCTGAATTATATGTGTTTATATCTTTTATATATAATTATTAAGAAAATAAACGAATTGCATCTAACTTGTAAGAGATAACTTACAAATTGAAACCGCCTTTCCAATCCATATAGCCTTAACTGTTGGACCGTTTCCAAGACTTAAAACAATCGCTTCTTCGTAAGCAACGGAACACGTCATTCTGACATTAGTTTGTTTCTAACAAGATGACTGAAAAAATTCGCATTACTTTATCAAATAACCATAACAATTGTAGGTGAATTCCATTTTAAAGGGCACAAAATAGCTGATGTTATCAATTTGGCGTAAAATCAGGAACATATATCATATGCAAAATGAAACTAATAGCACTGTTTATATGTTTTTCTTATCAGTTGATAACGCTCGCGATGAGCGAAACCGGTCCTGATCCAACAAATTTTATGTGAAAAAAGTACTAAAAATGTTTTATTATTTTTATAATAATGTAACGGTGACGCTTGGGCACAAACACGTATAATCTAATTTACAAATTGACAGATAATTTCGTAGGTACAAAGGTCCATTGATTTCACTTACCATGTCACAATATTTTTTAAAGATAATCTTAGATGTATTAAAGTTCCTGAAGTTTATCCGGACTGTAAGCAAGTCCACATTTCAAATTTACGCCAATTTCTGTGTATAAAATTGATAACTTTAGTAGCGGGGTAATCGCATATTTTGTTTACATCATCCCGCGCATATATGTATGTATACATAGTGGAATAAAACTCGGCATTTCGCAATAAAAGTGAATACGTTTTTCATTTGGGCCCGAGTAGATAAAATAAAATGATATTATATTTCAACATTTCGCTGAATGTTAGTAGGTCCTGTAATGTTCATTACTGAGTCCGAGCGCTGAAATGTTTCATACGTGTTTCATTTCAAAAGCTTCTTCCGCCACATTTAAAAAAACAAAACGGACGCCGTAATAAAATAACCATCTGCAGGCGGTAATAAAAATAATATTTTGTGGATTTAGTGGTTTGCCTGTAGTAAGTCATGTACTTCCACTGTATGTACGATAAAAAATTTACTTCCATAATCATTATTTGAAGCAAAGTTCGTAAAAATACTCTTGCCTCAATTGAAAGCTTTGAAGGCAAAGGCAGCTTTGTAACAAAAAGCATTTTGGAGAAAAATTGAAAAAACTAATTTAATATTGTTATGTTTAATCCTTTTTGATTGACTTTTTCCCAATTGTGTTTACTACATCATCTGTATTATAAAAAATAAGTAATTTTGTTACACCTATATATTTAAATTATAAATGTCGATAATGCTGCATTAGCTCACAATTTTTCAAGATTGCTGTTTTTGCAAGATTTCTGTTTCTGTATTTTCTCCCAAGTAATGCCAGAACACAAACTTCTATTTTAACACTTCCATGCCCATGATGCAATCGTAAATAGTTGAGATATTAAGTCATTCAATATTTCTCTTAATATTGTCAATAAGTTTTTATCATTTTAGGTATTCTAGCATATATACATTTTTAACCTTTTTTTTAGCTGCTAACTTAAGTTTAAATACTGTCAATAAACAGTGAAACTGAGATGCCATCATGGCAGGGAACGCGATTTTTTAGGATGGCATGTTACGGGTTAATAAAGTTTATAGAGATTGACTCCAAAGTAAACATCGCGAATAAAATTTTGAATTTTTGTATAAAATTTATTGACATATAATGTAAAAACATATTTTTTAAACTAATTTTATACTGAATAATGATACTGTTGCGGTCCAAATATTGTTTTACGAAGTGCATAATGAGCTGTTCTATATTCCTATATTCATAAGTCGTTTTTCCATTCATTCCAAGATTGCTACTTTTGCTTCTATATGCCTCAATTGTATTATATTATTTACCTTACAAAACGAAGCGAGCTCTCAAACTGCTGTATATTATTAGGATGGATACAAATTCATCGTACAAATTATTAAAAAAATGAAATGAGCTTATATATATTATTACTAGCTGGCCCGACGAACTTCGTACCGCCTCAGAATCAATAAATGTTGTGTTAATTTATTGGATGAATTAAATTCAGTTTGAATGAATACTCAAAATGAATTAAGTTCAATAAATGTTCAAAATTCAAAATGAAAAGTATTTAAATTACATTGAAATGATGTAATTCACGTGGCACAGTCGATAGATTTAAAGGAATGCAGTAGGTCAACGATTTGATTTTGAATTGTGAAGTTTAAATGATCCACATCTTTTTTCTTATCCGCAAGAATTGCTCGTTTACTCAACCAATTGTGATTTTTGTGCTAAGATGTTTGGGAACATTTTGTTGATAAAGCCGTCCTTCGTTGAGACGAAATTGCAAAAATTCGGCGGAATCGAAATCAATCCGTTCGATTCGTCAACAGGAACACGGCCGTTACCGACGATAGTCAGCAATTGCTTGGAGAAATCTTCGGCAGATGGATCGTTTAAAAATGCAACTCGCATGTTTATCGTTAGCTGAAGTTTCTTCACATAGCGCCAAAGAGTCGATGTTTTGAGGCAAGCGTTTATTTCATCGGCAGCGGTCGATCTTGGAATGACTGGTAGTGTTTGGCGGAAATCGCCAGATATTTAAATCATTGCGCCTTCAAAACATCTTAAGTCGTTGCACAGATATTCGATTGAGTGCTTTCAATGCGCGTCTGTGCGTCATTGTGCATAAATCCCAGGTGATGATTTTACTTGCTACCAAAACTTTGGTCATTGCTGAGTGTTTCGCAATCTTGCATGTCAGTTTTTCAGTCGTTTAAAGGTTTAACGGATATTTCAGCACTGAATGAGCCGTTCACCATCCTTCTATCAACGTGGCCGCTATTCCAGAAGACGAAACTGCTACAGCAATTTCGGATCTCGCACGAACAGTCGCCATAATCAATGACATGAGGAATATCTTCCCAGTCCCACGATGTGGCGTTGGCATTCCTAACTTGACTAACAAAATGCCTCACATGAGGTAACACATGTCTTCGACCTAAATCAATGCCTGGTTATTTATCTCTTCATTCACTTCGAGATCGGGATTCCCCGAACTGACTCGAACTCGATGTAAAATGTCTTCCGACATGTCATCCTTGTACAGTTCACGTGGATTCGATGTGAAGCATCTCAAAATAATGATAGAAAATAATGTGCGTATCTGACTTGGAGATTCAGAAACAATTTCTTTAGCGATTGTATCCCAATAAGTATCATTTTCAAGTATATTGAGCTGTTGACATGCAAGTAGAAAAAAGCATTTGTCATTTTTCGGATGAACTGTGTAAATGCGACCAAGAGCATCAATAGTCATTTGGGTGATCGGGAACCGCATCGCTTTGCTTTTGACGTTAAAATTTCTTCGATATAGCGTTCCGAGTGAAATAACGTGTCATCTCAGAGTAAAGCAACGTTCGTGCAAAATATTGTTGTCAAAAATTTATCATACCTAATTATAAACATAACCTTATTTCAATATTATTAAATGCAACAAAAATTCCCCCGTTGAGTTCAACGGGCTTACAGCTAGTCTTACTATAAAATTTAATAAATCAAAGTTATTTTAAATTTTATATTAAATTCATTATTGCTTATTGTATCTTAATTTTATTTAAAAAATAGTTAAAAAATCAAAGATAACAAAAATCATTCACCATCACTATGAGACAATAGACGAAACCGTTTACGCACATTTTGTACGACATCGCTTTTTATCTCTTGAGATATTCAGTACCTGTGTAATATTTCTGTCAAAATTTTTAAACGAATCGATTTTTTTCTCTTTGTTTGCACCGTGTTATTTCGAAATCGTATAAAAAGGGAGTTCAGTCAATTTAAATCGCGAGCTAAGTAGGTGTATCCTATTCAAATCAATGAAATAATAATATTAAAAACTTTATGCGTCATAATTCATCGAGCTAACCTTCTTGCTGAGTGAAATTATTGTCATCTTGAAATGAAATTTATGATTTCGATACCCACCGATCAATGGATTTATCATCTTGATATCGAAGTGATATCCATCGTCTTCTTTCCAAAACATCATATGAGCATGCAAACACATCGGGTATTGCAATGCATCATATGAGCAGTGTGTTTCGTATATTCGTTACAGTTGTACAGTGTCGCGAAGACTAAGCACAATATCGTTTAAATATTATTTCACAGAAATAGCGCCACACTATAAACCAATCAAAATACACTGTTCCTGCCATTATACATGAATCTCGGGATGGATCATAAGGATATATATAGAATTCTACACCAGAATGATTAATCGGAAAGAAAATTGAGTGAAAATTGATAAAAACTCAAAAAAAGTCATGATAAATTGCGGGGCACAAATGTCAAATGCGAATGCAACTAATGCCACCTAGTGGATTTATTGGAAACAGTATAGAACGTCATGTTTGTTTCGGCGTTCGATTAGACAAATTCAAAAAAAAAATGTATATGGGAACATTTATTTTATTCATAATTTCTTTCCCGTGATATTTTTCCGATGTTTTAATGCTTATTCTGCAATTCCAGGCAAAAACAAATTTAATAAATCAAAGATCATTGAAATCCGTTCTGTATTTCTCGAGATATACGTGGTGTAACTAACCCCACTTTGTTTTATATATATAGATATATATATTTTTTACCATATCCGCTCCCAATGTGGAGCATATGGACTCCTAATGGAGTTTATCTCAACATATGTGTTTCTCCGAGAACTGCTTGTTGCTCAGTTGCTCAACTTCTCTTTTTCCAAAGAGAGTAGGAATGGAAGGATAGGGCTAGAACAGGACTAGTGGTTAGCTAATCGCTCTCAATACGCCCAGTTCATAGGATAGGTTGGGTGGGAGGGGGGAATTCAAAACATCACATACATACATGCCTTCGAACAGAAATTCATAAATCAATTTATAAAACAGTCCGAACTGGGATTCGAACCCGTGACCTCCGTATCCGAAGCCAACGACGTTGACCACTTGACCACACAGGCGACTAAATATATATTCCCTTAAATGTTCACGAAATTTTAATAATATAATAAATAGCATCCGTGATCTAAAATGGAGTCACGGCGTTTTTACCTATTTCGATCAAACCGAGATAGCTGCGTTTGAAATTTGACCTTAAATATAACACTATGCCTAAAACATCCCACTCTCCCCCAGCGACACACAAGGCCGGACTTTATTACTAAACAGTTTCGCTTTAATTGAGTTATGCAAATGGGTGGCCACAAAAATTTAACACTGGCCGAACGGAGAATCCTCCTTCATTAACTTTGCATACCTTAATGTAGCGTGGAGCCTCTCAACTTTAATAATTCCGCATGGTTATGTTTATATCGCTTGTCTTGGTCCGCTTAAGTGCATAAACGCTAAGTGTTTGTAATAAATAAGCGAGAGTGTATTATTAAACGGAATTTAGTAACGGATTATTCCTCGATTATTTGCAAAAAAATGCCTCGGGCAGCTTAATTATAGGCTGGATAATATATTATAAATATCTATCCAAATATAAATAAATTTACGGTCAAGAAAGTAAAGCTCTTGAACTGCAGTCTAAAATCATTGGATTTTCTTTCCGGTAAAAAATCTTACAGTGCCTATAATAAAAATGAATGCATTAAAAATAAATAGTTGATTGGGAAACTAGACTATTGCGCATTTCTTTTATTGAATACATCCGTTTTTCAAATTTATGCGGAAATTTTCAAGAAATACGTCAGAAAAATTCTATTTATTTTATTCATTTATATTGTCATAAAAATGAGTTTTGATCTGTAGAATCTTACTTTTAAGGTGTTTTTCTTCTTCTTTTGGCCATGTTTGCTCCCTATGTGGAGCAAATGGCCGCCACGCGGCACCTCCATGTTTCCCTGTCTCCCGCTAATTCCGTTGCTTCCTCCCATGACATGCCAGCATCCCTCAGTTCCGCTGAGTACATCCTATGGATAGTACCCGACGGACGTCCGGGACGCCGGAATCTCACCGGTCGAAAGAAAAGGCAGGCAGGATTGAGGCTTTCCGGAGGCATCCGCAGCACGTGACCCAGCCAGTTCCAACGTCTCTCCATAACCACTGACGTGACGGGGCGCTGTCTTGTACGCTCCCTTATCTCTGAATTCCTCACAAAATCAAACCACCTCACCCCCATTATCCGACGCAAGCTTCTGTGGTGTTCACTGTCACTGTCTTAAGGTGTCCATCTTAAGGTGTTCACTGTCAATTTATTCTTTTATAAATGCAATATATTAAAATAGCTCATTTTTTCGCTCATCACGAGAATTTCCATATCATACAAACTAGCTAAAAATTTGTTCTTCGAATTAGTAACATTTTTTCAGCGACAGCCAATTTGAAAAGTGACTTGTGTGTGCTAAGATTGGATTGGACCATTTCTCCCTGAATCGACTATCTTACGCCTGAAAAACGCTTGCAAATTGTGCCACTTTATTTCTCCAAAAATGATGCCGGCCAAAACACTAAGCAAAGAGTGCTATAGATTCATGATAACTGATAGTTTCGTCTCCAAATTGAATAGCTTTCATGTAGAAAGCTGTGGTTTCAACAATATTTAAAGGTAAACACTGGTTTCGCTCATCGCAAACGTTTCTACTTATTAGTGATCATCAAAATTAACTTTTGTAATTTCATTAAATTGTAAAATTAGTACAACAAAACAGTATTTTATTTTATTAAAAAATACTATAGTTTTGAAAAATCATTTCGTGATAAATATATATTTTTAAAAATACCTTATTTGTATGGTTTAATATAGTTAAGATAGAATATTTACAGAATACTATTAGTCAAATTAATAATATGTAGTGCTGTATTATTTATTATCTATTTAAAATGCATACATTTTTATGGCAGTCATAAAATAAGGGTTAAAATTATGTCACGCTCTGTAATAATTAAGCTTATTAGGCTGGGTTACATGAATGAATTAATTTTCGACAAATATCTTTTAGATAATTTTATGCACTAACAGAAGCCATTCAGGGATATTATAAAACCCTACTTGCGACATATTACACAAGAGAAGCCTTAAGGAGTGTTGTAAGTGTGGGATGAGACGTTATTTTTTGTCGACAAACCGAGAAGATGTCTCGAGCGAGAAGTGCACCCGACCGGGATTCGTACCCTTTCAAGAGCAAATAGCAAAACGACCTTCTCCCATGTCCACAAACCGACACTGTTAAAGGGGTTCGTCACAGGCTGCAGCACTTTGCATTTTGCCGAACCCCCGGGAAACTATTAAGAGAAAGATTTTTAAGTAGATTTTTTTTTTAAACATATTTAGCGAATCTTTTTGCCAATTGTCAATTGTTAGTATGTGTTTATCATTGAAAATTTCACAATACAAAAATCAATACAATAATACGTTTCTGAAATGTATATGTATACCACATATATTAAATAAATTGAACGATATATCATATGAAAATGAAAATTTTTTGTCCGAAAACGGTTCTTTTCCAGATGTTTTTGAATATAATAAATTTCTTAAAAAGATACCCAGCTAAAAACATTTAATTAATATCGACGAAAGATAAAAAAATGTCTCAAACTAAAGATTTGTAATGTAATGATCGATTTGTGAATAGAAAATAACACAAATTGATTTATCGGTGTATGGAAAACTTTGTATTAAAAGATAAATTTGATATCGTTAAAATACTATTAAGATAGTCATGCAGATTACGGATCGTTTTTTCTGATTGATTGAAATAGAATTAACTTGACAGAACTCTATTTAAAAAGATCAATAAGACGTGTCGTCAAAGTAGATTTTTTTAAGTATTCGACATTTTTTGTAAAGCATATTAACACTCCGACAAAAACATTACAGGTCTCAGCTAAGCTCTTAAGGGATACGGCAAAAGTGTTGTCAAGTTCCCTATGTAATACTTTGATTCCTGTATTTCTTCTACGAGAAAAATGGTCGAATACAAGATCAAAAAGCGTATAGGTTCTTCAGAAAATGTCCTAAGAATGGGTTACGGGCTTAACTTTCTAGTAAACGACTTCACACTTACCTTTGAGGCAATCATGCAAGTCAGTTAGCTTTTAAAAAAATCAATGAAAATCTGCATGCTAAAAATTGCAATACAAATAAATATGTGTTTTTTGTTGACTGAAAGTTTATGTTTATATTTTGCCCTAAATCTTTTGATGTCAGAATTTATAGCTACAAAGGATAATAGTTTCAGTAGGGAAAAAAAAACAATCATGCAGCAATTGCAAGTTATCTAGTTTTTTTATTAAACGTAATGGGCACATATTGAAAATTCCACCGTTGCGTTTGTACCAATTATTCTGTTGAAAAGCATTGCTAGCGTAAATGATTTTTTTTGTTTTTTTAATAATAAAAGCAAATAATAAAAACGCTGCCTTTGCATATTGGTTCGCGAAAATTAAATGTATTTAAATTTTATTGTAAAAAGCAAAAGAGTAATCTAAATTTAATTTTATACCAAAAGCAGCGCGTGCCAAACTTTGATAATGCTTTGTTTAAATTAAACAGAGGGGAGACCGGGTCAAAACGAGACATCGCAATTAAATTGGGTGATTATTAGAAGGTGCGTGTACCCAGGGACGGAGAGGTATGCTAACTATAGGCACACTTAATTCAGAAGATACCCTGATAGTTGAATTTGATATGTTAAGAATGTTTCTATGGTGCCTGTATTGTAATGGTCATTTTGAAGACTGAATATATTTTAGGGAAAACTCATTTAACTGAACCTTTACAAAATTGTTTATATGCAAACTAATTAAATTTTAATTAACATACTGTACAAAAAAAATGATTGATATTATTCGCGAGAGCAATTTCTTTTTAAAGTTTTTTAATTCAACTCCCTACAGTTTTGTCAGTGCTTATATTTTCAAAAAAAACTTACACCTTTTTAAATCGCCCAGAACATATTTTGAAGAGATAACTATTGCGTGGACGAAATCAAAGCGACTCGGTGCGGCGCGAAAATATCAAATGATCTCCGCCGCTATAAAGTGTCCTACGCGACAAAAATCACACCGCTATCAGTTTATTTGACATTTTTATTATATTTAAACCGCGTTCCAATCGCGCTCGCAGTGACTTCGCCCACGTGATACGTAGCGTAACTAACACTACGTATTGCGTAGGCGAAATCAAAGCGAATGCAACGTGAAATAGTCTCTGTCGCTATAGTAACCACGTCACAACACTTATGCTGCGATCAGTTTGTTTGATTCGCTTTAAGCCGTGTTCCAATCGTGCTCGCAGTGACTTCGCCCACGTAATACATAGCGTATCATAGCAATATCTCAAAAATGTTAAAATAAACACCGTCACGTAATCTATTGACTCACATAGTTTTTTTTTTATTTTATTAAATTATAGATATTACAATTATTCGTATTCAACAGAAGATAAAAAAGTGCGCTGTCGTGATAAAACAACAAAAACCTTTTGCATGTACCTGCCTACATTATGATAAAGTGGAAATTTATGTTAGTTTATAAATGGAAGTAATCATAACGTGGTTTTTGTGCGACTATCAAAAAACAATACATACAGTATTTTTTTTGTTATAACCTTCAAAATTTCTTTTTAATGATGTCACAAGTGATTTCAAAGACTTACGAAGTTCCTCAAACCACGGCTGTACATTTGTGTTCAACAGGCGTTTCCTGATGAGTAACGAACGTTACAATCAGTTTCTTTTCTTATGATTGTATCGGGAGCATCTGATCAAAATTCTCGACAAAAACTATGACTTTAGAAATAGATCAATTATATATTTCGAAAAATAAATTCATTCATACCTGCTCAATACGCAGGCACTTAACAACAGTTGAGCCTAGAATATCCTGCGTTGGTCAGTTTCACGTTAATTATTCGGAAAATAATTGCACACTTGTAATTTATTTGAGCTGGTTATAAGTACATATTCTTCCCGGCCTCCCCTCCCTGACTAATTCAAGCCGTCCATTAGTTAAGTAAATAGAATAATAAATACCCGAATAATTTTCACAGTTAATTTATTTTGACATAATACTTTGAGGCGGCAGAGAAACGGCAGATCTACCCGTGTTGTTAAAGTAAGTAAAAAATAATATTGAATTTTTGTGAGAAAAACTAGTAATTTTTGGTCGATTTTAGTCTATTAAATTTGACAATATGTTTTAATATTTTTTATGCTATGTACGGATGACATGTGGATAAAGGAACGAAGTTCAGAACATTAAATATACGATGGCAAAGTTTTTCATACTAAAATATATTTCGTATTTCGGATAACTTATCAGTGACCTTAATAATAATGTGTGATTTTGTTGCGATTATCAAGTTCGCAAAAAAAGATTTCAAATCTTGGCGTTGTAATCCGTGACACGATATAAGACAATTTAACCCAAATTAAATTTTATTGAACGTGTCTTAATGAGGTTAGATTTAACTTAATACAGCCTTCCCACCTCTTGCGTAGACCTTCCTGCGGAAGGCAACAAGCAAAATTTATAATTGAATTTCTCTACGTCAACGATATAATTTAAACGCATTCCGTGGTCAACTAATATGTAGTTGCAAACAGTGGTTATCCATATATCTGGAAGTATGAAGCGAGCTTTTAACTTTTCCGGTTCTAAGCTCAAGAAATGTGACCCTAATACCCACATTTTCTTAAATATCTATTTTAATATGGGTAATACAATGTTTATAATTAAGGTATTCTTATATCATAGTTTTTTGGATCTTTTGTAGTTTATATAAATACGATAATGCGATAACGAGATAAGCGCCCGCTTATCTGCGATCGTTCGTAAGATAACTGGGCTGAACGCGTCAGTTGCAAATTAATATTTGCACTGGAATGACGTATTTTTTACGCGCAACTTAAAATATGATTATTTATTGAAAAAACCACGGATTTTTATAAAAAAATGTATAAGGAATGATGCAGAGAGATATTTTAAAGCCCTTAGACTTTTTTTTTTGAAATTCATAAGAACAAGGCCAATAATGAGGAAACCACTGGGGTCCATAAACGACCCCCATCGGCAGAGAAGTATTTTTCTAGTCTCCGAGCCGCGAGAGTTAATGGTATTTTTACAGCAGTGAAATAATCATAACGATATTTTTCATTTACGTATTGAGATCGGAACAATTTTAAACACTTTCAAAGTATGGAAACTAAATGCGAGTTTGCTACTTCTATGGAATATTCTAAATCCAACTAGGTACTCGGTATCGGGTTTCGAAAATTCATTTCTACTCCTTTATAACCGACAATCAATCACTTTTTTGTAACGCTCAGTATGACAGGAAAATACTCCTTCTTGGAAACATTTGAAGAAGTTTGCCCAGCTCGTATCGATTGAGTATATACATATTATAATTTCAATTCAATACCGATCTAGATAGTTAAGGAATTTATTTATCCAAATAGATTGTTATCGATAGAAAAATATGTTAAAATTGTACCATTTTTATCGTGTGTAAAATATAAGTTGAATAATAAAAATCAAAATATTGCGATAATTTAATTTTATTGTGTTAACTCAACTGAACACTTGCTTTAGTTTGTTGAATGAAAATACGGTGAAAAAAAATGAATAATTATAACACAATAAAGCTTTGATCTGGATATGAAAAACATTTTGTAGTTATATATTTTAAAAAATGCACAATCCAAAAAACACGATTTTTTATTATAATTACAAATTGTGAAACTATGAGTAGACGATTAATTTGTTATTTATTTATTGTTAAATTAAAATTATAGTACATGACATAACAGCTGACGCCAATTCGCCGTGTACTTGACAAATAAAAAGAGACAAAATATAAAATAAAACTACATAATACATCAAAATCAACATACAAAATCAAGAAATAAAATAGTAAAATGTAATGTAATAGTTATTGTTATGTTTGATAGACTTGGTAACACTGCTTACTCTGTTACTCGGTTACTGCGGTAACGGTGCTTAGCAAATGTATTTCTCATATATTTATACTTATTTACAAAGCGTCAGTTCAGGCCCATCCATGCACTAGAACGGCTGAAGATGTCGAAAGGTGAAACCCGAGTCGTTATCTGACAAAAGATTTGCGGGTGTGCAAAATTAACATTGAAATTCCACTAACCACTTCAGTCGAAATCATAAATGTGTGATTTATTGCCAAAATCAAATCTAAAACAAAAATGTCTAAATAATAGCGTTGTTATTAAAAACATTTTTTTTTTGCTAAGAAAAATGAAATAAAATATAAAAATAAACTTCACACCGGTCTATATATTATAAATTAGTCTAGATATTTTTGTATTTATTCTGTAAATAGGCGGAAATAGTTGTTCTTTTGAGTCAAGAGTTGTAAATCACTGATCGACAAGGATGATACGCCAAAAGAATTTAGATTCAATATTGTAGAAAGATAACTTTTGTCCTTTCCGGTTGATAATGACGTACCTACATTAAATGCAAGCATGACTTGAATCTAAGATATACCGATTGGTATTCTGTTATCGCAGTATAGATAAGAAACTTTCATCTGATAGTGGGATAACGTTCCCTAAGTACAGTTTGTTGATTTTCAATTAGTTAGCACAGAGGTTTATAGGACTTAATCAAAGTTAACCTAGAAAGTGGACCCATGCTCTCATGTAAGCCTCTTGCACCAGCAGGTTGCACTCGCACTTAATACCTTTATGGTACAGTACCTAAAGACATTTAGGTTACAAGCACCTGTACCTGTATTATAAGTACGTGGCGATTTAAGATCATACCAGTGGCGTCGAAAATTTCACGGGGAGTGGAAACATTTTTATATCAGCAGATTTGCGGATGATGTAAACATTTTAAACGATAAATAAAATAGATTTTATGAAGTATACAAAAATTCTTATGAGTTACTACATAATACCACGATGCGCGCACTTGAAGCCTACTAGGGATCTTAGATAAAAATAAGTTTGGATTCATATATATACACCCTATCATTTTTTTACGCGACAAATTAGTTCCAGCAATTGACGCGTATAAAAAATCGCGTACAAAATCTTACTTTCATCTATATTTTTTACATATTAACCATTCATATATACATTTTTCTTATCAGGTGACAATGCTCGCAATGAGCGAAACCGGTCCTGACCTTTTAAATAAAGTGGGAATAAAGTACAAAGGAATATTGTGTTTTTATTAATATTAATCATTATTTTCTTTATTTTACATAAAAATACACATGTAAACACGCAAAATTGTATTAACTTTTTAATATAGAAACTATTCGCTGCTATCACTGTCGGTTAGCAACAAGCATTATCAACTGATAAGATAATACAATATTAAAGTGATATTTATACAAAACAAATAACAGCCTAATAACTTTATTTTGTTCACTTCGAAGTTCTTTTGTTCATTTGGTTATTTTATTTATTTTTTGAAGAAAAAAGTCGCGTAACATTGAGTAAATCGCGAAAGTAAAAAGAACGGTGCTATATAATTATTGTATATGAAATTTTGCAACGCCTTTTTACGTTTTATGTTATCCGAAGAGCAGGGCCTTTTCTGCGCATTGGGCCTCCCAAGTGCTTAATCTGACACTGTGTTATTATAAACTGTATAAATTACCTTTGCTTTACTTTTGTTTCTTACTTAAAAACTCTCAAAGATACTTTCATTGAAATGATACTAGTTTGTAAAATTTATTTTCACTAGTCGTTCCCATAGTTAAGATTTGTCTTCAAAATTGTAGTCTTTGCTTGTTTTTGTAGTTTTATCCATGTGACGTGTAGCTTAGCAAGAACTGGTACATTTTTTTTTCAATTTTAAAAACAGGTGTCTGGGATATCTAAATTTCTTGCCATCAATCTAATCCTTAAGCTGGTAAGCCAGATTTTTCACCTGAACGATAAGATAACCACAAGTCATATCATAGCATTTTTTATTAAACAAATTCTACTGAGATATGTTCTTCTAAAAGTACAAATCAACTACATAAAGAATATATACGATTAAAAACTAATTACATGATATAATTATTATATCGATACCTAAGTTCTAAAGTGTAAAAAGTCAAAACTTTGTTCTCTTTTGAATCGAGTTGGAATTTAGTTAGAACTGTGACTTGCAAACATTTTGAGTTAAGTATGAGGAAATGCTTACAATACAACTAAATGGTAATCTGTCGTTATTTTAGAATGTCAGTGGTCATTACTATTTTATTTATTATTTTATTTCATGAGGAAATTTCTGAAAAAGGACTCTGAAAAAAGTATATGAAATATATTTAAAAAAATTCCATTAAAAAATAATGTTAGTATGTATGTATGTACAATCAGTGTAAGATGAAATCTAAACTTTGTTTCCTAGTTATTTCAAAACTATGATTTTGAGTTGTTACACTTACACCGATGTATCGATGTGTATATAATTAATATCTCTAACTTATCTTGATAATTTTGATTGCTTTGAAATCAAACATTTAAAATATATTTATTTTAATTTACAAGGACTATTTTTTCTACTATGAAAAATGGTTGTTAGCAAACTTAAACATTATTCCAAAAATTAAATAATTTACGAGGTCTATTTCTGCTAATAGGAAAAATAATTGTTAGCAAACTTAAAAATTATACCAAAAATAAAATAATTTACGAAATTTCTGCTTCTAAGAAAAATGGTTGTTAGCAAACTTAAACATTGTTCCAAAAATTAAGTAATTTACAAGGACTATTTTTGCTACTATGAAAAATGGTTGTTAGCAAACTTAAACATTATTCCAAAAATTAAATAATTTACGAGGTCTGTTTCTGCTAATAGGAAAAATAATTGTTAGCAAACTTAAACATTATTCCAAAAATTAAGTAATTTACAAGGACTATTTTTGCTACTATGAAAAATGGTTGTTAGCAAACTTAAACATTATTCCAAAAATTAAATAATTTACGAGGTCTATTTCTGCTAATAGGAAAAATAATTGTTAGCAAACTTAAACATTATTCCAAAAAATAAGTAATTTACAAGGACTATTTTTGCTACTATGAAAAATGGTTGTTAGCAAACTTAAACATTATTCCAAAAATTAAATAATTTACGAGGTCTATTTCTGCTAATAGGAAAAATAATTGTTAGCAAACTTAAAAATTATACCAAAAATAAAATAATTTACGAAATTTCTGCTTCTAAGAAAAATGGTTGTTAGCAAACAAACATTATTCCAAAAATTAAATAATTTACAAAATTTCTGCTTCTAGGAAAAATGGTTGTTAGCAAACTTAAACATTATTCCAAAAATTCAATAACTTACGAAATTTCTGCTATTACGAAAAATAGTTGTTAGCAAACTAGAACATTATTCCAAAAATAAATAATTTACAATTTAAATACTGCAGGGCAGGGCTGTCGATATACGCCCCGAGATATTTCTTTTACTATCAGAATTTCTGGATTATTCAATAAATAGGTTAGTAATTTATTTTTCACGCCAGTAACTTTTCTGACTACTTAAAAATGCAACAAAAATCCCTCCGTTGAGGTCAACGGGCTTACAGCTAGTCTATATATTAATAGTCGATAATGTCCGTCCGTCTGTATGATTGTCCCCGATTTCCCCTCCCCTTGCCCCTCCCCCTCCTTCCTCACCAGCCGCGCTGTCGCCATTTTTTTATTCATACCAAAGACATATTTTTCCAATACACTGTTATTTGACGAAACGAATTAAATGGCTGAAAAACTGAATTCTCATACAAAAAAGCTCCGCGACCGTGGTTCGAACCATCGCTTCTGGATTATGAGTTGAGATCGTTACCGCTCGGGCAAACGACCAACTGTCAGCATCGATCTGATTTAATTATATATATTAAGCACACATTTAAATTATTCTAAAAATTCCAAAATACGCATACTTCACATGCATACATAAACAGTTGAATTATCAAATGGCTGAAAAATTGAATACTCATACAAAAAAGCGCCGCGACCGTCGATCGATCCCATAATTATGAATTATCAGCCGAGCTCTTTGTCAACTGAGCTAACGTCACAATTATCAGAAACGATGAAAATATATAATATATATTAAATTTCGTTTGAAAATGGAACCTTTCGTTTTTTATTTAAAAAACAGCATGCATATTATATGTTTTATTTTATGCACTTTCCTCAATTCTTCTGTACCCTAGTGGTAGAACGCTCGGCTGATAACCTGTAGGTAGCTGGCTCGAATCTAGCCTAGAGCGTTTTTTTTTTGGGTTTATAACATATTTTTTTTTGAAAACTTTCTTTTTAAATCACAGTACATCTTGATCGTATGAAAATAAATGCTACCAAAATAACAAAATCCGATTGACTAGCGAAATATGTTTTTCAAAAAATAAATATAAGACGCAATTATTTCAAGATTTGTTTTTAATCTAGGTACATACGTGGTATAGTTAGTTGTTGGCGAAAGCATAATTTCAGTATGTGTAATAAAATAACTTCAGTAAAAATCATTATATATATTTTAAAAAACAAGTTCTGTTTGGAGAATCAGTCAACATTTTGATAATTTTGTTTTGATAAAATGTGCAATTAATTTATACCATTTTGCATGTGAAAAATGATTATTAGCAAACTTAAACATTATTTCAAAAATTAAGTAATTTACAATTTAAAACTGCAGGGCTGTCGATATATGCGCCGAGGTCGATTTATGCTACTATGAAAAATGATTGTTAGCAAACTTGAACATTATTCCAAAGATTTAATATTTTACGAAATTTCTGTCACTACGAAAAAAATTGTTAGCAAACTTAAACATTATTCCAAAAATTAGGTAATTTACGAGGTATATTTCTGCTAATAGGAAAAATAATTGTTAGCAAACTCAACATTATTCCAAAAATTAAATAATTTACAATTTAAATACAACAGAGCATGCTGTCGATATATGCCCCGAGATATATTTATTTTATTTTTAGAATTTCTGGCTTATTCAATAAATAGGTTTGTAATTTTCTGACTTCTTAAAAATGCAACAAAAATCCCCCCGTTGAGGTCAACGGGCTTACAGCTAGTATTTTTTTAATAAGTTAACTGTTGTTATTAATTGATACCTGAAAATGGTTTGCTAATAAAGGCTGGTAAAGTGTGCATATTTCTCGTAGAACAACATATATTGAATTAACTTGCATGAACGATCAATACGTTCTTATTGAGAGCGGTCATGTCCAAAATACAATACAGTTACTCAATATATTAACTATAACAACATTTTCAATAACAAAATAATGAAATATATACAATACTTAAAGCGCCGAAAGGCTGCACGTAACTGTACATCCTTACCGTAAGCTGTAGGAACTTAAAGATAAGCGATTTGGGATTATTTTCCTGGTTCATTCATTTGGAATAATATATTTACACAGCACTTAATATTATTTGGATTCGGGTAGGGTAAATTCCTACTGCACTATAGGGAATAAATATGATATGATAAGTGTTTGTTCCGCATAAAAAAAAAACAATGATTGTTATCTAATATTTTGCGTGACGCAATTAGTGTAATTTTTTTAGTTGTAGCTTAATTTATTTTTCACGTAACAGACACATATGTGTTAGCAGGTTAGTCAGGTGGAATTGCCTATTCTGCTTATGTTGAGTGAAACTGGTCCTGATCATATTCAAATAATTGTTAAATAAGACAAACTTATTGTGCTTTAAGTCTATTAGTAAATTGTCTTTCCGACTATTGTTCACAGCTTCCACAATTAAATTGACTAACACATTATGCACAAAAAGGTAAATCCACAAATAATCATCAGAACAGAGCGTAACAGCGATTTTAATTATTATATTTTATTACAAAAATAGTATAGGAGTTTTTGAGCTTTAAAGTAATTTAATAAGATTTTTTCTCTATAAATTATTTGTTTTAAAACATATAAGAACTACAAAATGTTATTTTCAGTATTTTACGAATAATAAAACTTGCAGTTGAAAGAGGATGTAGAGTTATTTGGATCAGATACACTCATATAGACTCTAGAATATATTTAGATTTATTGATTGAAAATCAAACCATGAAAGAAAATATTTTTTTGTGGCTATAGCACTGTGGCAAGACATATGGACTGCATACTTGAAAGGTCGAGAAACTTTCTTGTTTCTTCCTAAGGCGTCATGAAAACTCGCAAAAAAATCAGTTGAAAGCCCAATCTCCTCATTGGGCTTTCGGGCCAATTAAATGTTGGATTACGAGAATTTTTATCAGGATCTCAATTGAATCACGTTCTTTTGGACTGCTTAGATGTATTTTATGAACGAAGAGAACTGGTTGTTTCGATTCGAAATTACACTGGTCGAATGCCACGCTGGGGTAACAAAGGAAAACTCTACGGCATCAATAAAATGGCTTATTTTCTTTCTGAATCTTTTTAGTCTAGACTCCCGACTGAACTCGTTTGAAACAAACAGCTATTCTTACGTGGTCAAGCTAGTGTTTTACATTTTTTGTATATTTAATTTTATTGTATTGACTGTAAGTATTAAACTTATTTTTCGGTAATTATGTAAAAAGCGACCATAAAACACTGACTATATAAAACCGTAATAAACTAAATCTTACAGTTGAGGACACGAAACCTCGACAAAAAAATATAAAAGCAATGAAAGGCTAAAAATGATCACAGTTTTAATAAAAAAAAGGTTGAGAATGAATAGTCAATTGTTCATAGAAATCAATAAAATTAATAATAGAAATGTGTCACGAGTAAGTAACATTTTAAATACGACAGGAAGCTTATCATTGTTAAATTTATTTCTTTTTAAATCCACCTTTCTTTATACAAGTAATTAATTTGTTATTACCACTTTAACCTGATCTGTGCCGTGTGATACTGTGATATAAATATGGCCGTGCATGGAGGGCCGTGATTTTATTTCAACGAATAAAACCTATTAAATATGTACTTTTTGGACATATCATAATAGTACATCACAAACACTTACCATATAAATACATGATGGGTCATTTCCGCCATCATTTATCCAAAAACGGAAATTACCGCCACGTTAGCGAAGCCCTGCTAGCAAAAAAATGAACACAACAAAAAAGCCTTTTTTAAAATCGATGTATTATAAATTAAAAAACAGTATCTTTAAAATTTAAGTATCACACTATGATTTCAAGAGATGTCACTATATGCATGATATTTTAAAATAATTAAATACGATTCTTGTGGCCTTTAAGCCGCGTCTCAAATACTGCGTGTAAACACGCATATTTTGTATGGCCGACCCTACGAGAACGAAATTGTATGGCGTGTTAACACGTCCATGGTAGAGAACCGATTAAATATTTGTATCTTACGTTTTCCCTACGTTTAGTATAAACACCTTCACTTTGTAATTTATAAGTTAAAATTTCATTTATTCGTACATATTTCTACGAGAGTTTTTCTGAAAATACTTCTAAAAGAGACAACAAATATGTTACAATTTTTGTAATAATAAAGTAAGCAAATTTAATTTATATTAAAAGCAGAGTGCGTTACTCACTGCTCCACAGTGCTTAGCGATTTAACTTTGTCAAACGGTATTTGAATTTATTTGATATTGACAATTTATTGACGTTACTTATAAAACTAATGAAATATCTGGAAACCTATCGATGATGTGATTAATGAAATTTTCCCAAGTGTAAACTTTCCGAACATACACAGAGGCAGAATATCGTTAAAACCGGTTGACCACACTTAATGGATCAAAGGATTTCATTCAAATTTATTATCGAACGTCTGATTTACCTGTTAACCTTTTATTATTTATTTATTTTGTTGGAAATTTTATCACAAAAAAGAGGGTTTCCCTGGGAAAACATCGTTACTATTAGAACAGATTTATGTGTCCCTCTTGACGTTAATCGGATCACTGCAAAATCGAATCGAATTCAGTCCATTTTGTGTTCTACTCGTCAAACGAACAACATAATATTGAAATGATTATCAAAACCATATATTATATTTTATCAACTGCTGTCGTGTAGTGGTATGATTATTATACGTAGACACGCTTCAAGGTTCTAGTATTAGGAAAGTAAATATCAAATCAAATTGATTTAAAAAAAAGTATTTTGAGATATTTTTTTGTGAATTATTTTCTTCTCGAGTGGATACATTTTTAAAATCTTTTTTATCGATTTTTTTTTAAAATTTCAAAAATATTTGGAACACAGAAATATATTTTTTTTGTTACCATATTCGATATCAATGAAGTGCAAATGGACTCTTAATAGAGTTTATCACAACAGAAGTGTTTTTACGAAAACTGCTAGGTACTTAATTGCTCAACTTTTATTTTCCAACGACAATAGGGATATAAGAATAAAGCTAGGACAGAACTTTTTTTTTTTTTTTTTTTATTCGATAAACTTTTTTCCTTTCTGCATCACTCCGAAGACGATGTCTCCTCAATGATACAGTTAAGATACATGTTAAGATAAAGGCAATTTTATAGGTAGCAATAATAATAATAAGGACAGAACTAGTGACAAACTAATTGCTCTCTTAGGATAGAATGGGTGGGAGGGTTGAATTCAAGATATCACATACATCCATGATTTGTATTTGGCCGAAATTGACATAATGTAGTTTACCTCCCATTTATAGTATAATTTATTTTAAGAATGCTATCATTTCACTCTCTTGAAGCTCGAAGATAGTTTTCAAGCTTAAAGCATTTTTCTCTTCTTCTTCGGGGCCGAGTTAATAATCCTGAAATTCTCATTACTATTAACTTACATGATTCCAATTTATTCTTACGTGGGCGAAACTGTAACCATTTTTTTGTTTCTAAAAACTTGTTCCTCGCGTAGGAGTATGAGTCGCCAGTTACAAGGGCTGTTCGACTGTATAACTCATTGCCTAGAGCAGGGTTTCTAAACAAGAGGCCACAGCGTATTCCAAGAGAACCACAACACAGTTTAGGGAAGCCAAGGGCAAACTTTCTGAAGTCTAAAATTTCTGTGATTTTAGATTCGAAATTCTTGGAAGAGCTAGAAAAAGTCCCACGCTGACAAATTTGTGAAATCCGCCAACTCCTGGGTTTTTTAAATTAGAATTTTTATGGGAAGACAAAACAATGGTTGGAGGGCACAGAAAAATAACGACGCTCAAAAAGACCTACGGCCCCAAAAAGGTTGAGAAACACTGGCCTAGAGAAGTGGACATTTTCAGTAACAGTATTTGTGAACTGTTTGTTAGGTTTTACTTTTTTATTTCTTGATTTTGATGTATTATGTACTATTTTTTATTTTAATTATTTTTGTAAAGTGCACGGCGAATTGGCGTCAGCTGTAATGCCATGCACTCAGTACCGGCGCGAGGTTATTTGGCGCCCTAGGCAACGGTTATTGGCAGCGCCCCCTTTTTAATAAACTGTAGAATATTTTTTTATCTGCATGTCCGCTCTCAATGTCGATCGTATGGCCTCCTAATGGAGGTATCTCAACACAATTTTTTTACGAGAACTGTTTATTATTCAGTCGTTCAACCTCTCTTTTTTAGAAGTACATACAATACGATACACAATTATAACGAATATATATACAAGTATAAAAAATGGATTATTATTTGTTTTTTTTACCAGGTTCGCTCCCAATGTGGATCATATGGACTCCTAATGGAGTTTATCTCAACAGAAGTGTTTCTACGAGAACTGCTTGTTACTCAGTTGCTCAACCTCTCTTTTTCCAAATAGAGTAAAGAATATAAGTAAAGAGTTAGGACAGAGCTGGTGGTTAGCTAATCGCTTTTGATACGCCCTGTTCATAAGATAGGATAGGTGGGAGGGGGGAATTCAAGACATCACATACATCCATGACTTTGAACAGAAATTCATAAATCAATTTATAAAACTGCCCGTACTTGGATTCGAGCACGTGACCTCCGTAGCGGTAGCTAACGACGTTGACCACTCGACCACACAGGCGGCGTTATTAGATTATAAAAAATAATTTGACTTCCCAATTTATGCGCCCCTTAATGATTTGCGCCCTTGGCGATTGGCTATTTCGCCTTTATGGTGGCGCCGGCCCTGCACGCACTGTACTTTTGAATTTTAAACAATAAATAAATACATAAACGTATACGATACTGATATTTATCAATTTATGTATGTAGTTAATGTTATATTTCTACATCATTTCGCATGACATGCAAAAACCGATGGCCAAATTACGCCTCCGGGTACTTGAGCTGATAATAATAATAATTTATATGAAAAAGTGTCAGGAGCATACATGTCAAAAATTTTCGACCACGCGTGCTCGTGACACAATGTCAAATCGAATTTGTAACAATCGCCGCTCTCCTGTTTCAAAAAAATATTATTTATATATTTTTTTACGTGTATAAACAGCTGAAGGGAAAAATATTTTTTTATATACATATATATCGGTACGAGTGTGCAGGCGTGTACTAATTCGCGAATGATTTATTTGTCTGCTTTCGGTGAACGGGGATTAATGTAAAAATAAGGGCGAATTTATTTTTTTATTTTCGGGAAAGGTATTTTCTTTTATTCTTGTAAAAGTAAAATGTGTACATAATTCAAGAGGAATGTTCTGCCATTTTGTATCGCTTTTATGTTTAAACATGACGGGAGAAATGCATATTTATAACAGGTGTTATCTCGTTTTCTCGCTTAAAAAAGAAATGATCTTATTTACCAGTTATTGTATAACAACTTAAGTTGCGATACACTCAACCAGGGGTAGTGTGTTTACATTAGAAGCGATTATTTTTATAAAATGTTTAAGCAATTTACAAATAAGTTAACAGTATTTAATTTATGATATTGACTGACAGGGCGTAATACAACTTCAGTACAAAATTTAAACGTAACATATCGATCGTCAAAATGCAGCTCTTTTGCATAATACTAACTACAGAATTATTTATTAGGATCAGGACCTGCTTCGTTCATAACCATTATTTTCAACTGATGAAAGTTTTAATCAGTTGAAAATTCTTGTGGTGAGCGAAACCAGTTCTGATTTAAATAAATAAATATAGGATTGTGATAAGAGTTTTTTTTTTAATTTAATGTCTTTACACCAAGAATTGAACACTTTAAAAATGATGTTATTTTTTTGTTATTGTCTGGATTATTACACAAATATTTCTTTAAGTCTTATCTTTAAGTATCTAATTTTTAAACACTTGTTGATAAAATAATTTATTCTGAGTTGTCTGACTAATGAACTGTGCGATAACACTAAAATAAAATGGCTGATAAGCGCTGTTATTTTGTTTTAACAGATTTGACAGAAAAAATATCTTACCTTAAATGAAACAATTTTGGCTTGAAAGATAAAATCATTGTTCGTCGCAAATATTGAAATGTTGATAAATTGCTGTTTTTAATTATACGCATCGTATGGTGTCAACGTGAACTGGTTTCACTATGGATTGCTCACCGTTGAAACGATTCCGCTGCTATGGAAAAGGAATGCAATAATAAATAACATCAGTGATGAGAAAGACTTAACAACTTTGATGCGAAAGTGTACTACAATATTTTTAAAAATTTGATATTTAAAAAAATGAATAAAAAGCTGTGTTCGATTTCCAAACTTTTTTATTATCAACGCATATTTTTTTCTATGATATAATCTATTATAAAAAAAATCCTCATTAGTAACATAAAGCCCGACTAAGTTGTTGAATCGTCAATAATGAGTATCACGCGGAGTTTTATTGTTCATGACTAACAAACGAGTGAAATTTGAATTGTTTGCGATTATTATTGCGTTATTACTTCCAAAACAATGCAGCCGTTGATCGAATGATCAATACTAAAATCCCTGCTTCCTGTTGACTCGCATTAAAAACATTATTATTATAATTGTTATTGCACATCGCGCAAAACAATATAATGACCGTGTGGTAGAGTAATAATAGAGTCGATTTTTCCTTGCCTCTATATGAAATTTGTGGGCTAATTAGAGGCTTTATGTGGAATGATAAAAGTGTGCGTTGATTTTTATGTGTGTGGGTAATTTCAGTGGCGTTAGATGTGACAATGCAAATTAATAATCAATTATTGATTTGTAATAATTTGTAGTAATGCACGAGCCCTTAAAATGATCAGGTGAATGAAATGACGCTCTAAAATTGTTGTCACTGCCACCTTAGACAATATTGAACAATTATTGGCTTAAAACACAATTTAACGAATTGTGCCTCTTAAATTATTTTGCCGATTATGGGTCGATATTTTAACTGAAATTTTGGATTGTATTAAAAAAAATCATTTCAGGACACAAGCTGTTTTCTTTATAAATTATGTATTATATTATACAAAACACGGATATACAATTGTATAATATAATATTATAATTTTAAAGAACACGAAAAATAAAGTGAAACATTTTGAGAGATGGTATTTAAAAACGGTCTGCTAACTGAAACAGACAGCTATTTTCATTTTTAGATGTTATTGTCTTCTGAAGCTTCTGCGTTGCTCTCTTCTTTAAGGGCAATGTTTAGTGGCAAGACAAGAGCTCATTATTTTTTATTAGCAGGACTTCACATACATTGGCCTCATCATTCTGCAGTTTAGTACGCAGGTAAGCCGCAACGGCAACAATCGCCTATTTTATTTGCGGCTTTGGCGTCGTGTTTTTTTAAACTTATTTTATTTTACACTTATTGCGGATAAAATTATTTAATATATCGTGGTATCACTAGTGGTAGATTTTGACATAAAAAAAATATTGGCCTATATTCGAATTTCGTACAAAACTAAACACTTAAAATGAATGATACAGCTTAAACAATAATAGTAATATCATATAAAGAGATGGACTGTAAAATTGCGTAGAAAATAGATGTTCGTAACAACAACCAAGATCATTAATAGTCATTTATTTTTATCATTTTGTGATAGATGCTAAATATATGCTAAAATTAACAATATATGTCAGTTTTTGCCAAAATCGTAAAATATACATAATACCTAGATGTAAAAATAAAAAAAAAATGTGAAATTATTATATTTTTAAAGGATAGTTACTAGTGTAAAAATAATATCACAATAGATTTAGTGAACGGTTATTTTCTTTGTTACGTTGAACGCAAACAACGTATCACCAGATCCGAATTGTTTCATGAGTTTGGTTGTGCTGCTTATTGGTTAATTATGTGTGTATTCTATAAAAATCTTAAGTAAGTTTAATTTAGTTTTTACAGATGAATTGATATGTGTTCGTATCTATATTTTATATTATAACGAGTTATTTTCGAATTGTCTGTAAATTAAAAATAAAATATTATAAGTGATGTTAGATTCATAATATTATAAGTGATGTTGATTCATATTTGTTTGAAATTAATATATATTATAGTTAGATGTAAAATAAATGTTAAATTAAACAATGTCATATAATATAAATATAAAACTGAAAATTAAAATGCTAAAACTAATACAAATGTGGTTTTCTGACTAGATTTTTTTTATTTACGCTTTACATTGTCTATAAAATCAGTCGATTTTTTTAAACTTCATTGTAAAATATTTATTTAAATCATTGTTATAAAATAAATTTGGTTTTCATAAATTGTTCAAGGCTTTATATCCAAACTTCAATTTATACAAAACCACTTAGTAAAAATAATAAATTTCAAAGCATTTGGATATTAAACCAAAATACTTTGTTATGATTCATAAAACTTAAAATCGCAAATATTTCTCTGTTATAATTTTAAGAATTTGTTTTGAATAGTTCCGTTTAGCTTTTAACTTTTGATAAATGGTTGGTTACTTAAATTAATATAATTAATTCACGAAACCTTCCAAATTATACAAAACTGTTTGCATATAACTTTATGATAATCTTTAAGGATTGCTTTCTGTATTAAAGTATTTGGAATTCCTTCATTTTTTAAGTATAATTTATAAGCCAAAAACTGATACTTTTTAGCGCTTGCGTACCCTACCTAGTAGGATCTCAGTTTTCTGGCTTTTTTGGTGTTTCAAAGAAGTTGAAGATTTAGTATTTATAAGCCTTTCCAGTTTGTATTCTAGATAAGTACAGTCTTAAGTGTAGAACAATTAAATGTAATTCTACTTCTTTGACCATATGCTAATAAAATGACCGCTACGTGGCACCGACATCTTTCCTTGTCCCTTGCCAATTTCGTCGCTTCCTCCCATGTCATTTCAAAATCCCTCAGTTGAACCAAATACATCATATGGATCTTACCCGACAGTCCTTCAAGATGCCGGAATCCTACCGGTCGAAAAAATAGGATTGAGGCTCTCAGGAGACATCCATAGCACTTATCACAGATCCATCCAGTTCCAACATCTCTCCATGACCACTGAGTGACAGGATGTTATCTTGTACGTTAACTTATCTTTGAGTGTCTCACAAAATCAAAAATATTACACTAAAAGAATGCGAATTGTGAGTGTCTGATTTTTGACAGTCATGTAATTTTAAACAAAAGACGTTTAATTAAACACAACCTAACTTAATTCTGAGAGTGACTCAAAAGCGAGCGCATATAATCCATGTAAGAATGTTGTGTGCACAATCATTCACAATTTTTGGGTGAGTCAATATGTCTGTATTCGTTCTAGGCTTTGTTTCAGATATTTTATTGTTATCAGGAATTGTCTAGACCAGTCGCGATCTGAGTACTACAAGGTTCAATGTGAAAATTTTTGACGAAAACTTTGTTTCTCCAAATTTTTTCACATAAAACCTTGTAGTACTCGGGTCGAGCAGCGGTAGGGAACGCGGATTACGACGTGCGGCCTTTTGGCTTAATCGGTCAAGTCTGCTATTTTTTATAAATTCGTAAATTCTTGAGATTTTGATTTCGAAAATGTTTGGAAAGCATTAAAAAAAGCTCCTGCGCTGTGCAAATCCACAAATCTAGGCTTTAGAAATTGTTTAAAAAATCACATGATTTCAATATCGCCGGCCTTATGTTGAATCAGATAAATAAATGTTGCCTTTAGAAAAGAAACAGTTCTCCACCCCTGGTCTAGACGCTCGTTTTTTACTAGAAACAATAATCTAAAATGATTTTTATAATTTTTAGATATAGCCCTTACCAAGTCGGTTTTTATTTATTTCTAATCTGGATTTTTTATCTGGATTTTTTTTCATATATATGAATGATACCTTCTAAAAGGCACTATTAAACTAGATTTCTCTTATGAAATATTCAAGAACGTATTGTGTTATAGTAAGGTTTCTGAAATTTGTAAACGCAGTTGTAGTAACTGATTCTAGGCACAACATTAATGAGTAGCAAACATTCAAAAAGTGATTTGTCACACAAATACAGAGCTTGAGAAATGACGATTTGAGTGTTGGAGAAATCACGATTTGCTTGAATATGTCAACTTAATAATTTAAATTTTACAGGAAAAAATCTTCGTTGAACAGTAATAATTGTGATTTCAATTTATAGTTTTTATTATGGACTATCAGAACAGATATTAAATGGCATTTTTCAAAATTTGTGACAAATCGCTTTTTGAATGATTGCTCTTATTATCATCACAGTATGTTATATTTATATAAGTCGGATCTGTAGTCATAAAGTCAACAACGTCTTTGATTACAGAGTTCACGGGTTCAAGTACTAGTAGAAAGATTTTTTAAACCCATTTATGGATTTCTGGTCAGGGCGTGGATGTTTGTGATGTTTAAAACTTCTTCAGACCACCCATCGTAGCTAGAGTTATGCTAATACCACTAAATAAAAGGTTGAGGGTCTCAATAACAAGAGGTTAAAAAAAACATATACTAAGATATAGTCCATATTAAAAGTGGATCAATACTTCCAAAAATTCTATTATAATTAAAAAAATATATTTCTAGTATGTACTTCAAACATTTTTTTTCTTGTATTGAAAGAAGTTATTAGAGATTTTCACATACTTTTTGTAGTTGTTACAGTTTGGATCAAAATAATAATAAAAAACACTGTCATTCCTAAATAACCACAAATTAATACAAGTTTCACTTTAAAACAGTTGCGTATCGGTATTTTACGCATTTTCATCCTCAAAACAGAAATTTTTGACTTGTTAAACTTTGAAACTGATGTATCTTTATATTTAATGAAAGTAAACGATATAAAAATAAGCCAAACAGCAATAAAATGTTATTTTTCCAGGAAACGATTAACAGTAAGTTAATTAACGTAGGTGTGTTAATTATGATTAATACGATATTATACTCAGCGAGAGGTTGTGTGTAGGCATCTGATTGTAATGTATTTTTTTAATTATTAAAAACGCTACTGATTGTAGTGCTGCATGCATATTCATTCACTCACACTTGTACGAGTCTAGTATGTTTTGTATGTGAAAGCTCTGGTGGATACCCTTTGACTCTTTGATTCCTCTCAAAATCTATTGTATACTATCAAATTCTACTTATCAGTGTGTTTGTATGTATAAATGTGTTTTCGCGAACACACACGGATGCATACTAAAACCAGTAGAATACAGACCAGCGACTATTTTGGAAAGTACTTCAGGCGTAGGTAATCTTTAAATGTATTACCAACTATCTGACATAGATTGAGTAATAGTAACATTTGTAATCGTGTCAACATTGCACGGCCAAGTATGTTGGGCAGACTGTTAGAAGTTTTATTATAAAAATAAATGCGCGTTTAATATTTGTGATTGAAAATAATGTATTACATACTATCCATCAAAGATTGAGAGTAAGTGGCATTTTTAAACTTTCTTGTTCAAGTTGTCTAGGCGAGTATGTTGGGTGGCCACCAAAAACTTTGAATATTGGACTACGTGATTGATATAAATTGTTTTCTTAGATAAAATGTTTAATGCCTTAAGTAGTGTAAGTTTGAAATTTGAAATCTTTTGGAGTCAATAACAGATTATAAATAAATACTAAATTCTCAGTGAAAGTCTTGTAAAGACGGTTTTTGCAAAAAAAAAATATCAGACCTAGCCCAATAATGTATTTAAAAATTTAATAGTTTCAACAGTAAGTCAGTGAAGTATTGTTTTATTCAAAAGACGTGTAAAAGGAGACAAAACACAACATATATTGTTTTTTTTATTGAAGAATACGACATGGCGTAGAATTACAACTGATTTTAACAATATTAAAAATACCAATAACGTCTTTAAAGATTTAACAATATCAACAATAAATGAGTGACATATTGATTTATTCAAAAGACGTGATTTTGTTTTTTGTTTGTAAAAAAAATATGAAAATACGTTAAATTTCATACAGCTAACGTCAATGCGTTTGACACATGATATAATGTTGAAATTACAAAAAAAAACAAAAGAAATGAGAAAAACGTTACGTTTTAAATAACAAACATGTTTAATGTTAATATTTTCAATGAATTAGGCTGTAACTTCAATTTCGATTTTTCAATGAATTTTTGGTTCATTTGTAAACTTTCGGATGTTCTTCTGTCTGATTGTCTACGTGTCACAATAAGTGGAATAGCAAAATTATTGAATTTGATTTTGTATTTTTAGTGAATTTAAAGTATTCGCAGAATCTGTAAAAGGGTCGACGTTTGTGTCGCAATTCTTTTCATGTTTAATTCAACTAATATAAAAACGGTTTTACTCATTTAACCCTCCAGAGACGAGAGCTTTTTTTCGATAAAAAATATTTTTTTTAAGCCATATTAAAGTCACGGATAACTTTTATTTCTAACAGAATTTTTTTTAAAAAACGCAAAGTCGTTGTATAGAAACCCCGCATGAATATATGGTCATGCTCATCCTTTTATTACTGTGTAATATTGTGTACGGACAGTAGTAAGGACAAAAGTGACCGTATGGGAACGCAAACATTCGGGATTGAAATATAGCTAAACGTGATAATTTTAAAAATATTTACAATTTGACCTCTTTAGATCAACATAAATTCAATACAAATATATTAACAAAATAACTAAAAATAGTTTGATGTTTTGATAAAAAAATAACTAACAGTTTCAAAAAGTCCATTAAAAAAACGGAAATTCAAAAAATCGCATGTGCTTATGGTGGTCATTTCTGTCCCCGCGGCTGATGACTAACTGAAGTATGTACCCTTCTTAACCAAATATGAGTGAAAGCAACGATATTCAGGTAGAAAAAGGATTAATAGTGGGATCAATAGACAACGGTGTTTACTTTGACCATATGGTCACGCTCGTCCTTGGAGGGTTAATATGAATTTATTTGTTGCTCCATTATTCCATTTGCTGTTTAAATCGATTAAACACTTCTTTCAATTATTTAAAATACATCTTCAAGTTAAGAATATTTTTTTTATTGTCTGACTCAAAAACAGAGTGACGTATGTCTACAATCTACATCACTGTCTCGTAATCATCGAACCCCTTTTGATGTGTAATATGGAAACTTTAATGATTTCATAGTTAATGAAACTCAATTAACAATGGTTGGTATTCGCTGCAGTAGTAGAGCTTAGCGCACATGTACAAGTTAATATCATCTCAGTTGGTTTGAATAATTCACAAGCGGTCGTGATTGGGGATGCTCATTACAAATATAACGATCTTTCACGCGAACTGGACCGTCAAATTTTCCGTTACTGTTTTATTAAAACCCTTTTTTACGTTCAAACCCAAAATATACTTCTAATAGGAGATTATTTTGTAGATTGTTAATCACCCAGTCAAGAAAAAGATGGAAAGACGGAACTGGAAAAGGACTAGCAGTTATCTTATGGCTCTTACTACTTTCTGCCTTTCTTGGCTACAAAAGCATTAGCGATCTGATAAGATTAACGAGAATTAAGTGTAATTGCAATTTTATATTCAAACTTTGATAGAATATAGTATGAAAAAGAAGGAAGAATGAATGAAGTGCAATTTATGTGTGGTTTAATTATTTTTAATAACATACTGAAATAACTTCAGCAGTTTTAGGTGGTAAGTTTTGAGAAACGCGTAACAATCATTTGAAGGTATTACTTGCAAACACGGCTCATTCCGAAATGGTTAATAAATGTAACTTGAATTTTATTTAAAAAAACAATGTACAATTTAAAAGTATTTTTAGTTTTACTTTACTTAGAAATGATATTTTGTATGTTTCAAGCCATGTTTGTGAATGATTTCTAAGAATACTTTCAAAATTTATTTTTAGCTACTAAATTACATTCATGGTCCATAGTTCTGATAAAGGTGTCAAGCCGAAATAGCTATCAACAATCAAAAAAAAAATGTAGAGCTAAAATAAATTTCATTTTTTTTTTGTTATTTTTGTTATAATGGAGTTCTACCAAGTAAATGCCAAATCAATTAATTCATGGTTTATGTTTCAACAATATTGGAAAGGTCCAGGTTTGCAAATAACAACCTCATTTACAATATTTATAAGTGTAAGGAATACGACTGCATTTATATCGAATAAATAAAAATCAGCTAAAGTGAACATCCGTCCGTTTATACGCACGCGTTTGGGGTTAGGGGATTTCTGATAATGCGGCCTGATGATGATAGATGGCGCTAATGTAGATAACCTAATTTCTGGTTTGAATATTCGCTAAATTACGAGTTATGGATGTTCGACGTAATCATTTCAAATGTAGTACATACAACGAGTTGTTAACACACAAGTATGCCAACGCTATACAGACTGATTACATTATTCTTTCTGTTTTGCCTAAAAAGAAGTAAATAATTCAACTATTCTTATTTTCTGACAAAACTCGGATAATAGAGAATTTCAAAAATTGATGGGTTAATGAATTATAGTTTTGAATTAGGGAAATTGATAACGAAGGTTAATGGATGATTTTTAATTTTATGAGGTATAAACTTGGTTGAAAACCTCCTAACTTGTAATACAATTATGGCGTTAAATATATTTTTTTAATTTCACTTTAAAAAGCCCTTCTTCCGACCGGTGGGATTCCGGTGTCCTGGACGACCGTCGGGTACTTTCCATAAGATGAACTCGACGGAACTAAGGGATGCTGACGTGTCTTGGGAGGAAGCAAAGCAATTAGCGTGAGCCAGGGAAACATGAGGTGCCGCGTGTCGGCAATATGCTCCACATAGGGAGCGAATATGGTCAAAGAATAACAAACAATCCTTCCACCTTAACGTCACATTTTTTGTTGAAAATTTATAAACTGATTTAGTTATTGTTAATTTTTCGAAATTATAGATAGATGTTTAATTATTATTTTATGGTAAAAATGTAAAAACTTGTATTTATAGGTGACATGAAAGACTCCTTTTACTATTAAAACACTTTAAAATTTCTTTTCAATTATTTTCCATTTTTATTAAACGTAAATTTGTTGCAAATAAAAAGTCAATAAAA
Organism: Himalopsyche anomala; assembly: GCA_031772345.1. NCBI lineage: Eukaryota > Metazoa > Arthropoda > Insecta > Trichoptera > Rhyacophilidae > Himalopsyche > Himalopsyche anomala. Next base: position 13,844,166 of record CM062833.1, on the reverse strand, counting down.
GACATAAATCTTCGTTATCGAGCTTAAATGTTTAGATAAAGTCAAATAAGTCAAAATATTCTATCAATACCCTTTCACACAAACTTTGTCAAGTATTTTCAACTAATTGAATGTCAACATCGTTAATTTAACGGTCTGTTTGATTTGATAATCATTACTTTAAATTATACTAATAAAAATATTACATCATGAGGGTTAGGGTTAACTTTCCAAGGGTAAATAAATAAATCGCACGCAGAAAAATAGCCATAAAATTAAAGTTTATTTATATCTTGGTTACTTTTTAATAATTAACTTATAACAAATCCAAACAAACTTCAACACTTTTTAACAAATAGTTATCGCCGGATCCATCAAAAATAATAATACTTATTCACTAAAAAAACCTCAATGTATAACAAAAACAGTTAAAATAAAGCAAAACAATACGACTAATTGAGAACATAATAGACGAGAAAATCAATGTTTCGGTATTGAAAAAACATCATGTATTCGTGATGTCACCGGGATTCCGGTTTCCGTAATACCGGTATTAACCATTTGAGTGGTGAGTTAATTTTTACTAAATTAGGTTTTTTCTTATATTTGATTATTTGTAGTATTGCCACACACAAAAATATAAAAACCTTTTTTTATACGTACCAATTTGGGAAGAATATTAATTATTATTTCAAGAAGTAAATATTTTTTTAAAATTATAAAACTCATAGTTAAAAATGTAAAGTAAACTAGTTCTTTATTACAATATTTTTCTAGAAGCTATTACTTGGCTTTTGCGTCAAGATCTTTTTTGAACTCATCTGTCTACACGTGCCGCTCTACAGACGTCAATTCCAGAAAGTAATCGATCCCAAATAGAAATTTACACTCAATATTACATGGCTACCGATTTGTTTACAAATGATATTTTTTTAAAAACATTTTCTTCATTTGCTATACAAAATAAAAATAATGTGGTGGTCAAAAGTCACTGGTGGATGTGCCTAGTATCCATATCTGAAGAAATAACAAAAAATCAATAAAAAATATGAGAATGGCAATAGATAATAGATGACAAGCTTCTCCAACGTACAGGTACGTTGATAATCATCAGAGGGTTAAGATCCCTATGCGTGTCAGTAAATGGTTTTCAAACTTATCGTGTAATTCTTGTAGCTCTAAATATAACTTTTGCAGTTAATGATGACGATGTACAAAATAGTGCTTTTAACTTATTAGTCACCCACTGTTTGTACAAATATAATTTAGATACACGGTAGTATTATTATGGACATTAATAATTAACGTGGAGCAATCATAGGCGTGTATTTGAAATGGCATATAAATACCTGTCATGTCATAAGTGGTGGGTCCCCGGGTACAGAATTTATGTCAAGCGAGTTTGTGCGCCTGGGCATGCCATTCGATTTATCGTTTTGTGATGGAAAATTTTGTTCAGATAAGCGGAAAAAAGTACTCTGGTAGAATTAAAATCTGGCGAGTAAGCTTTCTAGTGCACAATAATGTATAAAAGTGATGAATATAAATGTTTACCAATACGAACATACCGATTCATTGCACGCGTGTGTAAGTCGATTGCAATGTCGGTCAAATATTGATGTACACAATATATCTGGTTTTAACACGTAGTTGAAATTAACGGAAATAAGTTTAGTCAGGAAGATTGTATTTTTTTTTGTTAGGCATCGATTGTTTTTACACTTTTCACCAAATCTAACTAACTACTTTTTCCATTTATAGCATATTAATTCTTAATGAAGTTTATTTCAAAAGAAGTGTATTTACAAAAACTGCTTGTTTCTCAGTTGCTCAGCCTCTCTTTTCTGCAAAGAGAGTAAGAATAGAAGCATAGATTTAGGATATGACTAGTGGTTAGCTGATTGGTCTCACTAAGCCCCGTTTTAAGGATACGATGGGTGTGAGAGGAGGAATCCAAGACATCACTTACATCCATGACTTCGAAGAGAAATCCATAAATCGATTGAGAAGTCGGGATTTTGGATTCGTAACCGAAGCAAAAAACTTTGACCACTTTTGAAATCCTGAATTGGTCTTTCTTTGCATAATATGCGGTGTACATTTTTCCGTGTCTTTTTACCATGAGTACAAAAATGACAGTATGTATCAATCGTATAGAAATAACGTTAGTTTAGGTACAATATATTATTTATTAGCGGAAGGACTGAAAAGCTGAAATGATTTTTTTTCAAATATCCGCTTGCTGGCTTGGTTGAAAGCTTTTATTTATTCAAACATTTATTAAAAATAGTGAAATTTTATATACATATGAAAGAAGAAACAGATGCATTTAAACAAATACGTTTTGGACATTGACGCAATAGGGAAAATTTCACGGAAAACGAGGGATTTTAAAATAAATAATCAAGTATAATAGCTACATGAGCCAAGATCTGAATCAAATTTGAAGGATTGCAAATAACACAGTAAAAAATAATGATATAACAAGACGCGTGACACACGTACAACTGACTTAGTCTGTTGTCAGAATGAACAAAAGTCGCGTACCGTTGAAAGTGACAACAACACTCTGCATTAATGCTATAGTTTCAGCATATTTTTTTACATTTGTCATAGATTATATTATTTTACAACAATGTGAACCGAAATAAATGAATAACTCATTTTTTTCAATTTCTTGACTTACGCCACTTTCATAATTATGGGAAAATATTTTTTTATCCATGTCCGCTTCCAATATGTAGCATATGGAGGTATCACAACAGATTTTTTTTCTACGACAACTGTTTGTTGCTCAGTCGCTCAACCTCACTTTTTTTCAAAGTGAGTAGTAAGGAAAGAAAGATAAGGTTAGAACAGGACTAGTGGTTAACTAATCGCTTTTGCTACACCCAGTTGCTAAAATATCAGAAGGATGGGAGGAGAGGAAATAATTTGAATTGACATCACAAACACCCAGTCTTCGATCACAACTTTGAATTGAATAATTCTCAAATTCATTGTGATCTGACCGGGATTCGAACTCAGACCTGCGTGATCGGTAGAGCAAAATAGGCAAAAAAGCAGGCGCAGGGCACATATAGGTTTTTTTTTTTTTGAATAGTGCAGGTCGAAATTTTTTTTCACGAAATCTTGAAAGAGCAATGTACGAAAAAGCAAGTAATTCACTTTTCATAGCGTCCCGTTTTAAGGATTAGAAAAAGGGAATAATTTAATATTTTGACTGAAGGTGCTTGGTGGAATTTCAATATTAAATTTGAATCGTTCAAACTATGTACATTCTCACAGTTTTTGTCACTAACGACCCGGGTTTCGCCTTTCGGCATCTTCAGGCGTTCAAGTGTACGGATCAACTTGAACTGACGCTTAGTGTTTCGTGTTTATATAAGAAATAAATGTATCATTGAGTTTAGAGCCATTGCTGGCGAAAAGGATAAGCTTATGGGAATGCCCACAGATTCGAGTAGTAAGTAGTTTCAAGAATTATATTTATTTGCTTGTTGGCAAAGGTTTTATGATTATATTTATATAGGGTATGGAAGTGGAGATCCCGGTAGGTTTAATATTTCATTTAAAATCGGAAGGCTATGCAGCTGTGCTCTATTTATTTCTAAAATTTTCTGAAAAAAGAGCTTATGACTGTCCGTATTTGGGTGTAACATTTTTATCCCTTGTTTAAGTGGGAAGGTATGAAAACATTGTAGATATTCATTAGTTTTAATATTATGTATATGATTGAATAACAGGGCTGTGGAGTCGGAGTCGGAGTCGCGGAGTCGCGGTGTTTTGGCCGGAGTCGGAGTCGTGAAAAACAGGCGACTCCGACTACTTTTTTAAAAAAAATGCAAATTAAAAAAAAAAAAATTACGAAATTTATGAAAATTGAATTACGTAATAATTATTGTGATATAGCTTAATAATATTAAACGTGTAGGTGTCATGAGTCACGCCGAGCCAGTGAGTCACCAAGATCCACTGCATATGAGTCCGCGCAAAAGTTGTTGTTTCTTTATTTCTCATGTCGAAAAAGTAGATTCGATATATTTTTTTTTGTTACTCGAAGTGCATACATTTATATGCACGCATTTTTTGTCTTCAGTCATTGTTCTGTATCAATCACGTCTGCGTGTCATTGCGTAATATATACAAAATTCTACAAATGCAGATTTGATAGAAGCAATGTTATTTTTAAGAATAAATTCAAATCAATAAAGCTTAAACTTATATTTATTATGTTTTATTTATCCCTATAACATGTATAAAATGAAAAAATTGGCTATTTGTTGGATTAACTGGTTGATCTGTAATTTAATACACATACATAGGAAAGGTAGAAAAAAAACCTGATAAAATAGAACTTTTTTTTAGTCAAGTCATAGTCGGAGTCGGAGTCAGAGTCAAATTCGGAGTCGGAGTCGGAGTCGTGTTTTTTTTTAACGACTCCACAGCCCTGTTGAATAATCAATGTTTGACAAATGCCGGGGTATAAAGCTTAAACCGCGTGTACGACAGATTAGAAGAATTGACTAATTGACAATAAAAACGACAGTATAAACTTGATAAAGTATCCATTAAATCAACAAAGTAATCTTGAAAGAAAAAACTAAATAAATAAATTTATATACTTCTTTATATATTGAGCTGTTACCACAAAAAATGATTTATGTTCCAGAGCTTTGATTACATTCGCATGCAAAATTTCCATCGTATTTTAGTTGATTCTCATTAAGTATTATGTTACTCGTGAAATTGCTTTTTCAAAAACAACACTATAGTGACACTTTGACATGTACTGCTCTGCGCTGTGGGTTTTCCATTTTCCGAGGACATGAAATAATATCCGGTAAAAAAAAACCCAGGCTGCACTTTTTAAGTGCATTCATGTCGCTGCAACATGGTTTACAACCGGGGCTTCAGTTGCAACACTTTAAACTTGTTCGCTTACATATTATAAATTTATATTCCGTGTTACAAAAGATTTTATTTTACCAGCTACGTATGTTATATTATATACGAAAAAATCTGGTCCTTGAAGTGACAACTTTGCTACGTAAAGCTTTCGCCGTAAATTTTTTAAATATAATATCTGTGGCGATGACAAAACGAAACATGTTGAAATTATTTTTTCGTTTGTTGACGGTATAGCAACCTAAAAAATTAAACATAACTTTCGCAAATAATATAATTCATTCACTAAATCGTATTTGATGTATTTTTTTTTCATCAAATTACTGTGGTCTCTAATTCAAACTATAGATCGGAAATTTAATTAATTTATCTTAAATTTTAAAAAACAAGCTATTACTGAAATAAGATAAAGTTTTGGAAGACCGTGATTTTGCTGGATGGATGGGATGTCACAAAACCTTTGAATACTAAAAGTCAGTGACTGGCGTATGAAGGTTAGTGATTGAGAGAAGTGGAGGAGATTAGTTGAGACGGTCAATGTTCATCCCAGACAGTAGCGCCAAGAAAAGAAAAGATTTGAATTTTAAAAAAGAATGTGTTAAATATTTTAATTTGTGTTAGTTAAGAGTCACTTATTCATAATTTATATTGTAATTTATAATCTCTTTTCAACGCCAATGGTTTATTACACCTTTTTATTTCAATTTGTTTTTTGTATAAATAGCACGGTTAAATTCTATTTCTTATCAGTTGGCAATGCTCGCCATGAGCTTAGAAGGTCCTGATCTTGTTAAATTAAAGTGGAAATATGTAAAAAAGAATATTGTGTTTTTATTAATTAATATAAAGAGATGACGTTAAAAAAACTATAAGCTCATCGTTCGATTGAGACCAATCGTGATTTTTATTTAAAAAATGCGAAAGTAGTAAACGAAATGTTTCATTGGCTCGGGCAAATGACACGGGCTTTGTACGGAATTTCAGTAATAGATAGATTGACAATCTCTGTGTTAGTATACTGTTTTTTTTAAAGAATATACAAAAATATCTATAGCGTTTGTGTTATACTGAGAAGAGTACGGATAAAATACAATATTGACAGACATGTTTCAAAGTTCAGATAATTAAAAAGGTTAAAGAAATTTGGAAAATATACACGTGTTTTAATTATATCACTCTGTCAATACGATGTCATAAAAAATTCGTACGTAGCGTAAAATGAAAACTTTTTTAATATGCTGTCGTTGGTAAGCATATAAATTTGAACGCTAAAGTTTCGCGTAAAAGCTCTGCAACAAAAAACCGCAACAGCTTTGATAAAAAATTCTGTTGTTCATGATGTAGCTTTTTGGAATCGGACACCTTATTAAATGATACTGCTTCCTGGCCCATCCAACATATACCTACATACAATATTATAGGAGTTTTGGGTGTACTTGAAGGATTAATACTAAGGAGTAGCAAATGTTTTATTGTTGAATAGAATAGCATTAGATTCGTGACTTTAATATGTATTGCCGATGTTTTAATTATTTACCACTACTCTTGAAACTAACATTGAACTTGTAAAGCGGGCACTCGGTTTTCTATATTATTAAATTTGTCGCTTGCTTTGATAGTAGGTACCTGCTAAAAACCATTATCCAATTTGTGAAGTAGTATGTTATGATTGATACTATCAGTTGCTCCTGAGACATTCTCAATTGATGTCAAATGGAAAAGCAGTGGTAGGTACTGGAAGATAAGTAGGTTTATCATGATTAATTGTATAATTTAAAAAATCATATATGAATAATGAAATAAACGTAAAATAAGGAATGTGTCTGTTATAAGGAATTAACTCGTGACCTCGGGATAGTGGGATTGACAATTTTTACAATTCTGTAATAAAATCGTGTAGATATTCGGGATTCAGGATTGAGAAATTTTCGCTCGGCGATTTTGAAATCCTGGGAATTTACAGATTTCCTAAAATGAAAAAATGTGACACCCTTTTTTTAGTTCTTTACGGAATTTCAAAAATATTTTGTCGCTGATCGATTTCAAAAAATGCCAGCTTTTTTTTTACCTCGCGCTAATTTTAAACATTTTATCTGCTTGCCTATTTTCAACAATTTTGCACTTATTGTCTTTAATCCTAAAATCCCGGGATTATTACTATTAAAATCCCGGGATTGGAAGCCCTACACCAGGGATGGTGAATCTTTTCGCAAGTGGGTCAAATATGATTTTAAAAAAAACATGTCACGGGTCACATAGATTGAGTAATTACATTACATTGCCACACGAGGATAGACTTATCCAAAATGGCGTCGTTTTATTGTTGAATAAATGAAAACTTTAAATAAAAACAATCACTTCTAAAAGTTCAAGCGGGTTAGATAATTTCTCACGCGGGTCCCTCGTTCGCCATCCCTGCCCCACACACTATGTCAAACACAAAATTTCTTAAAGATTGGAATAAAAATCTTCTAGTTGACATTTTAAAAAATACTCTGCACTTTTACCAAGCACGGAATTCATTTCCTGGTTTCACCGGACGGGTGTTTGAATACAGTCTTACTGATTTTATCACTGCGAATTTCATAATGGCCTTTCAAAACCCGACTAGTCATCACTCATTTTTGATTTACTGCGTAACAATTGGGTACTCTAGTCGTAGATACCCTCTCACTGGAAACTTCCAAGTACGGCATGCGGCTGGCGGCTGGGAGGGCAGGGGACTCTGGCGGGAGGAGATTTCCCAACAAAATTTTAATGACGGCATATTTCGTGTTTTGCGATACGGAAATTTCACATTTTTCAAAGTTGGCGCGCGACAACGGGTAACGAGATACCCTGACGTCTGTGACCAGGACCAAACTCGCTAGAAATCGCCCGCGAATCACTTATTTTATTACCAAGAGATTTCAATTTGCAGATTTTATGTCATTTTACTCAATAAACTTGTAGTGTAGACAAGTGCAGGTTAACAATTATTCTTTAGCAGCGTGGTCGAGTGGTTAACGGCGTTGGCAAGTCACGCGTTCGAATCCCAGTCTGGACAGATTTTAAATATTGATTTTAAATTAATTTACAGATTTATGTTTAAACACATGGATGTATGTGATGTCTTGAATTTATAAATAACAGCGTTACAGTTAATACCAATGCGCCAAATATTTTAAAGTTTAAAGATCATACGAGAAAAACTCGATGAGAATTCTAAAACAAGTCACTCGAGATAAATTCGAGGTAAAATGACATCCCAAACACCGTCTCAAATTTAGATTGAAAAATCTAAATTTGTGATTGACCTTACCGGGAATCGAACTCAGACCCACCTGGTCTGCTCTAACCAACTGGACCAATTCTAACTCACCGTAAAGGTTATTAATCTCACGTCCAATTCCCATTCTCACCCAAAGAACTGCATTTATTCTCATGATTTCATTCTTTTTTTTAATTGTGATTATTCGCATGTTTTGATTTTTTTTGAAATTTTCTTAATAAATGATTTACAATGGAAGCAGATAATCTGTAGTTTTTTTACATATAAATATAATTATTTGAAGAGATGAACAATCTTATCACATGTTATGGATTATATTTTTTTACTAAAACACTTTTATATGTTGGTTCAACTTTTATTCCATATATCATAATTGTACACTTTTAAATACATCACTAATCTTATAATCGAATAATAACAACGTGAGTATCAAGAGGTCTCTACTGGGTTTGACGACCGTTCGATTTGAACTTTGATTTGACTAACTGGGAAGGAGTAGGATATCGGTTCTGGGCGTTGAAAGGTTATTGTTTCAATTATAGTATGTCATAGAGTATTAACATAGTACTCTATGACATGATGTCGAGTATACATAACACACATATCATTTATTTTTTTACGTTTTCCATAAAAATGTTAAAACAATATGACACATCTGCTTTTGAATTTTTTTATGTACATATTTATTATGGTTCTAGGCTAGTTAGATACACAACAAAATGTCTTCACCGTAACTTTTGATAGGCAGTGTAATAGGCTTAGTTCTACCCTGTGGTTAGCGGGCCGTTAGACGATTCCGTTCATTCGTTAGTTTCATCATAACGACGCAACGCAACGACTAACGAAGAAAAATGTTCATTCTGGCGTGACAAAGTGTCCAAGGTACATTTTTTTATTCTCACTTAAGGTTGCTATGATTGGACACATTTTAATATGCCGGTAGTCTTAATAAATAACAAAATTAATCCCTTTTATGCTGCTTATTAACAATTCTCGGTGGAAAGTAATTAATTCCGCATTTATTTATCAAGATCAGGATCGGTTTCGCTCATCACGAGTATTATCAAATGATAAAAGTATAAATTGATACAGAATTATCTATAAAATCATGAACAATTACTAAGCGTGTTTTAAACATTTTTTAATTGTATTATGAAAAAAGTTTTTAAATGGATTATGCGAAATATAAATAAGTGATAATAAGCTGACTAAAATATCATTTTTTTAATAACGTCAATACCGATACAAATTAATATAAGGTTAGAAATATCAACGTATTCACTTCTAGATTTTTTTATAAAATGAGTATAACTTTATGCGTGCGTCTTTGTAGAACTATGAATAAACTTGCATATACATACATACTCAGCAACAGTGGCAGATTAAGCACTTTGGAGGCCCCAGGCGCATTAAATTTTGGAGGTCCTCCTTTTCGAGTAACATAAAAGTGCTGCAAATCTCTTCGTAGTATAATAATAAATATTGAAAACTGAAATAAAAATGTAAGGTTTTATAGAATATATGCTATCTTTGAGGCCCCCAAGATGTAGAGGCCTCAAGCGCGCGCCTCTTGCGCTTATAGGATAATCCGCCACTGCTCAGCAATGTATATAGGCCTAGGAGAGGTTCTGACGATGTCGCACGCCAAAATAGCTATAGACTCGTTTTATAAAAAACATATAGAACTAAATGCGTTGATATTTTGTACCTTATTACAATGGATTTCTTCCAAGTAAATGCCAATTCAATCAACCGATACAAATTGTCTATTTGGAATATTTTGAATTTAGTCCCAGGCTATTAAGGTAAAGTGAATTGTAAAAGAAATGTAAAACAAATTAGCAACGGCTCTAATTTACGTTTCTTGTATTTGAATCATAGAGATGATTGTATTCGTTATTAATTTATAAAGATTTTGTACCAACTTCATTAATTTCTTATTATAGTAAGTAAGGTAGTGTTTTGCATTTTTTTATATTTCATCTGCATATGAAAACAAAAAAAAACATTCCAATAGCATGACCGTTATCCATAAAAATAAACATACAATAATGAACTATACATTCAATTTTCGTTCTCCATTTTTCCCGCATTCGTCCGCTCCCAATGTGGAGCATATGGCCACCTAATCGAGGTATCTCAGTAGAAGTTTTTCCACGAGAACTGTTTGTTACTCAATTGCTCAAACTCACTTTTTTTCAAAGTGAGTAGTAAGAAAAGAAAAATAAGGCTAGAAAAGGACTAGTGGTTAACTAATCGCTATTGCTACACCCAGTTATTAAAGGATCAGAAGGATGGGAAGAGAGGAAATGATGTGAATTGACACCACAAACACCCAGTCTTTGGTCACAGCTTTGAATTGAATAATTTTATTTATAATTGTAAAATTATTGCACGGTAAACATGTAAACGTTCTTTTTTCTATACTTCAGAGCACAGTCAACCAATAAACAATTGAATAGTGCTTTATATCTGCGCCATTAGAGAACTGCAGTTTTGCTGTGTGAACAATATTTTTTTCGTGATCTTTCAAAAAAATAATTTGGCAAAAGAGCGTGAATTTTTTCACCGTAGGACAGTTTGAAAAAAACAGGCAGAATTGATCATTGTCGAATATTTTTTTCTTAAGTAAATCTTAAATTTTCTTTTGCTATTGCTCAATTAAATATAATTGTAAATATTTTTTTAATAAGAAGGTTTCTAAATATTTAAAAAGTAATGCATTTGAATTTATGTTTTAATTGGTTGCATCCTAAAGTGCTTGTATCCCCAAATGGGAATTGGTATTTGTAAATGTTTAATACTTAAAAGCAAAGTTGTTTGTAGAGGGCAGAATTTATAAGCATCCTATCTGATTTTGAAAATGGGACACGAGGAGAATTTTGTATATTATAATAATTTTCTAACTTTATGCATTTTCTGTTGCTTTCCTTAAAGTGTTCAAATGTTAAATATTCTAGTTATTCACATGGTTTCAGAAAAAATTTAAAATATTTTTGATTTGAAAAATTTAAGAGGACAAATGATTCAACTGGTATGTATTTTTAAAATCATAAAGATCCTGGAAAATGGACTGAATGGATTTTTTTGGCTTATTAATTGGTAGGTTAGGTCGGTTCCTATGGCGCAGCGGTTAGCGTTGTTGGCTTTCGTAACAGACCTCACAGGTTCGAGTCCCAGTACGATCAGCTTTTTTTTTTTATTTTTTCGGTCGATTTATCGATTTCTGTTCGTAAGTATTGGTGTTTGCGATGTCTAAAAAATCCCTCCCATCCTTTCAATCCTTCAATAATAAGGTGTAACGAGAGCGATTAGTTTACCACTAGTCCTGCCCTAGCTTTATCTTTCTATCCCTACTACTTTCTTGGAATAAGAGAGGTTGAGCGACTGAGTGAAAAAAGTTCTAGAAAAAAAAATATGTTTAGGTACCTCCATTAGGAGGCTATATGATCCACATTGGGAACGGATAAGGATACAAAAAATGGTAGGTTGGTAATAAACTCAATATGTATACGCTTTTCCCTTTATGCTTTATAAACAAATATTCTACATTTTCAGATTCATTTGAAAGCATGAAGACCAAGCGTTGAAAGTGATGTACTTTGCTGGATGGACGAAGTGTATCAGGAATTACGAGTGCTGAATGTTGGAGAACCGAGGAGAGTGAAGCAGCAACCCCGGGCTGCAACGCCAGAAAAAAGTATTAAGTGTAGGTAGAGTATCCAATCCGGGGATCCCGGATCCTGAAACCCAGGGATTGCGATAGTACCAATCCTGGGATTTCGGAATTGAGAAAATGAATATTTTGTAAATCCGTAAATTCCTGGCATTTTAGATTCGAAAGTTCTTGGAAGACCAAAAAAGAAATAAGCTGCCGCGCCGGTAATTTGGACAATTCTTGTAATTTTGGATACCAATCTCGGTATTCCGCGATTGAGAAAATGAAGCACGGAAGATCATAATGGCGGACGCCGCACTGGTAATTTTTGGAAATCCGCAAATTTCTGGGTTTTTCAAATTTACATGAAATTTTTTAAAAAATCAAAAAATCATGATTTCAAAATTGCCGTTAAAAATCAATCATTCCCGGGATCCCAGGGTTGAAAAATTGTGATTCCCTAAATCCCGGAGTCACAAAAAAGGCCCGGGATTGAAAATACCCTAATCGTAAGGAAACCCCTAACGAATACTGTTTGTGACCATTGAGTAAACAAAAGTGTTAAATTCAGGAAATGTTTTGAATAAAATAAATGCTCACAATCTTGTGTGCGTGTATTGATACAATTTTAAAAATATAGCACGGTAAAAAATATTGAGTTATATTTATAGAATATACAATAAATATTTCTTACTTTGAAACTTTTGTTAAAATGTATTATAAACCAAACCCTCTTTAATAAAAGCATCGCAAAATTTTATACACAACGGTTGAATTTGCCCGGTTTGAAAGAGTTTTACAACATATTTGTAATATGGATAATATTATGTAATATGAAAAGTTAAGTAGTGATAACGCTCAGTCCCATGGAATATTTTATGGAACACAATACAAAGAAATTATCATGCGCAAAGGGATTTGTAGATTTACTCTACCGTCTCCCTATTCAAAAACTAATTTCAAATAATAATATCCAATATCCCGTACCTAAACCATTTTGTTCCCAAAATGTTTTACCCGATAAGTTTGTTGTGCCTATTTATTTCACTGCAGGGTTGGCTCGGTAATATATTATTATTTATTATTAATTTATCGACGTAATATATCAGTTTGCATGTAAATATGTAAGTAAATATGTGAATGCAGATGTTTATAAAAAAAATTGAGTTGGTCAACGTCGTCGGCTTTGATTACGGAGGGCACGGATTTGACTCCCATTGGGGACAGTTTTATAAATTGATTTCAATCGATTTATGAATTTATTTTCAAAGGCATGGATTTATTTGATGTCTTGAATTTGAAGAAAGATAACAAGATTCTGATGTATCATTAAAATTCACACAAAGTATGTTTTGTGGTTGATATTTTGTAAAAAAAAAAGAAGAAAACAGTATTTTATTTTTCTAAATGTAGCCTGTAAAATTTATAAATAATTGGAAAATGGTTTGACAATTATGTGGGAGGCGTATCTTCTCAAAAATCCTTGAATATGTCATTAACGTAAATTCTCTAAGTAACCTTATCTAATTCACCGATCAAATCGACGTAAATCATACAAGTTAAATAAACTTATATTTCATAGTCTTATTCAGAAAATTTTATAGTCTTAGGACAGCTTGATACAGCAATTAAACTCACTACTCTACGATTGGTCGAATGGGATGGCCACTTCACTTCTTCAAAACTCTTTTGTTCATTATTAATGTAGTACTGAGGGTTTTAACGATAACCGTTCATGAAAAATTAACGGTTTTTCAAGTTAAGTTTTAAAAGATTCATAAAAAGAAAAATTCAATTTAAATAGCATAAATATTGTTTAATTTTCTTAAAAACTGTGTTTATTTATGATTGTAAAAACGTTTACAAAAAAGTCTCCACCGTACTAGCAAAAGTTGGTAAAAAATATAGTTATAATTCTGATTATGTTTAATTAGATGAAAAGCTTGAACTACATGTTAGAAAACATAATCTTAACTTAATATGTATATTACAAAGATAGTTATAAAATAAAAATATAGATAGATTTATGTTGATCTGACTAGGTGAAATTAATAGGGAAGGACCCGATAAAAAATACTGTTTTTTACCATATTGATTGCATAAATTCACCAACTGGGTTAATAGAGGCAAACTCAAGAACTTTACTCATGTTTGTCAATTTTGTTACTTACCAACTTATATCAATGCAGTAACGATATACTTAATTTTTATTCAGTAAAAACACTAAACGTCCCAGTTACCTAATTATGTTACGAAAATTCCTGAAATAGAAAATACTCTTTCGCTAGGTAATGAAGTAGTTCGTATAGCTTTAAGGCATGTAATAAAAAAATGAAGGATGTAAATGTTATTTTTTTAGACCCGTTTGTGTGAAATTCAACTTTAAGTATTTTTGATTTTTATGTTCTTTATGTCAAAATATACAAGACTAACTATTTTTGAAATAAACAAAAATAAAATATTTTCAACGCATTCGTTGATGTATACTGACTTTTAATCTACATATTTCATTATTTTTTATCATGAAAGATTAAAATTCAAATATAAACATTTTTTAATGAATAAATAAAAAAATATTCTAATACTAAAAACAAAGTAACCAAATTGAAAAAAACCGGTTTTCATATATTGAACATTTTTCAAACAATTTTTGAAAATTGAACTATTTTAAGGTTTATTTTTTCAAAATTTTCGTCCATCATAATTATTCGTTACATGATTTTATAAAATAATTTTTGAGTATTTATTTATATGTAAATGTAGGGGCTTGTAGTTGATTTGTCAAATAATATTTAAAAATGTTCGTTGACTAATCGTTACAACCATTCTTCTGTCCTCACTCTCTTTGAAAAATAGAGGTAAATCGGTTTGAATAAAAATATATTTATCTTGAAAATATAGCCTAGTTTTTTAAATGTTGTAATCTGCTTACCCTGAGTGTTTTTACTAGAAAAGCAAGCTTTACTTATAAGTTTTTATTTGAAGGCAATCGACTGCGAATAATTTTAAGAGGCGTTTAAAGATTACTGTATGTGTGGGTAGGTATTAGTGTTGTTTTAAGTTAAACGATATTTTACTAAAGAATATTATGTTTTTAATGTGAAAAATTATAAAATTATCGTTATATAAAGAACACGGCATATTATTTAATCTATAAACTCGGTAATATCTTATTTTTAGAAATATTAATTGTACAAAAGAAGCGACTAAATTATAATTGTGTAGCCGAAGAAGTTGTCGAGGGCAGACATTAAAGGCGACGTTAGATTGAACACTACTCTCAATTATAATATTTATGCTTTTGTCATTTTATTTGAAAAGCTTTGCTAATAATAATATTTGATTTGGTAATGTTTAACGATAATTTTACGTAACAGTAAAAGATTCGTGTGATGATCAAAACCGGCTCTTTTTCGAATGAATGACTGTGAAACAAATAACATTTTTTTTGATAAATGAGATGAGAAAAGTAATCTAGTGAGTTCCACGAAAATTACAAGTTGGTTGTTGATTATACCACCACCATGCGTTATGTGTATGCAGCCGCTGATTCACGGCTGCCTTCCATAATCCAATATGATCCAGAAAAGAACCAAATTTCTCATCATATTCTGCAATGTTGAGCTTAAAAATAAATATCGAAAGAAAAAAGATAATGTGACTTGCTCAGCCATTTATAGAAACCTTTAAAACATGACATTTAATATGGTTTTGTTTAATTTTTCACTGAAGAAGCATCGAACATAAGGCTGATCTGCTTTGTCGATTATTTTTAGTTCCATGCGTCCATGAATTCAAAACCCAGTATAATCAATTTCATAAATAGATCTTTCAACTGCGCAATATGATATTTAAAATACTCACGATAACTGCAAAACGCTGCAATCACATACAATGTGTAATATATCTTTAAGTCAAATAGGATAATTTTATTTTTAATACACTCAATTCAATGAGCTGGACGTCTAATTCATTATGCACTCATTCGTGAACTGGTATCGCATTGTCTTATCTGACAAATACTTGAGGTTTATTCAAAAACATAATGGAAAATAAATTCTTAAAAATATTTGAAGCATATAAAACGGTCTTTCATTGTTTAAGTGTAGGTAGGACAAGTGAAAAGCTCTCGTGAAAGCTTTTGACTTTGTTAATCTTCAAATGTTTCGTAGTCTTTTGATCAAAATGTATGTTTTTCACCACAGTTTGTTTTGAGCGCACTTCAACAATAATACAGGGAAACCGTACATTTAATTTGATTTGCGATGATGTATGTATTCGTCTGGTATTTATTGTTATTAATAAAATATATGTCAAGAATTTACAACTGTCTGGCAGTTTTATTTATCTTTTTATTTATTAATATAAAAATTCCGATTATCGTAGACTTTCGATTATGTATTATGCTTGCCTCATGTGAATGTAATTGGTGTGTATTGAGCTAACATTAAAAAAAACGTATTAAAAATATCAACTTGTCAACAAATTGAACTTTACGCATTCTTGCGAGTTGGCTTAGCGTCTGCAATATGCATTGTCCTCTTTGCAATATAATACTTAACTACATAAAAAATCAGACCGTCGTTGTTAGTTTAAAATTAGTTGAGAACAAGAATGATCATTTCATTTGAATACATAATGCCTTTAAATCATATCCGACACTTCAATACTAATATTTTTTTCTTTATTTACTGTTAAGAATTCTTTCACGGTTGTTAAGTACAAGTTGGTTATTGATTGTCTCACCACCGCCCGTTTTGTGTAAAAACGATCACGAAAATAAATGAATTTGCACATCACATTCTTGGTCCCGATACATAACTGCACAGGGCACGGGAAACCATAGCTGATTAAAATTAGATCCCCGGTAAAATTCATCTCATGCTTTTTTGTAAGAGTTAATTAATTATTAAAATTGGACTTTAGAAAGAAAAAAGGACTAAACAAATTTTACAGGAGACACAAAAACGTGATTTGATGATTTTGGACTAAAGACAGTTTATGGAATATAGATAACCTTGAAGTGCATGGAGACTGTTAAGCTGATTTGTAATTAATTTTAACAAATGTTAATTTAATCAATTTAAAAAAAAAATCCTTTTTTAAGTTCTTATTCGTGATTGACAATTTCGCCAGCCCTTATTTTTTTAAACTGTAAAGCTAAATTAACATACTTATCCGATATTTTCAGCTAACATCCTTTTGATAGATAGCGTATCAAGTTGTATATATTGTGATTATCGAAAAAAAGTGTGCGTTACGTTTTTTTTCCTCTCCACAGTCGATATGATAAATTCTTTATAAAATATTGTTTTTTATGTCAAGTTTATGTTGTAAAACAACGTTCCGTCGATTTAAATTAAGTTTCATTGCAGTCCATATGCTAAACATTGGAAGTAAACACGATTACAAAAAAAATGCAAATGAAAGTTTTCGAAACGCAAAAAATCGTTTTGCCGTGTTTGTCCCAGCTAGAACTCGTTTCATCAAGTATTTACGTGGCTGGAGATTTCAAGAGTTATGTCGATTGAAAATGCAACGTCCAATTCCATTCCGCATAGCTTGGTGTACGAACTGTCCTACTTGTATGCATAGATTAAAACCTATCTAGTTAGCGAGAAAATTTCAGCTGTTAGTCGCCGTCCAACACTAGTACCACTGTAGTTTCCAGCGATTTCACTGTTAACAACAAAACGGACTTAATGATACGTTTACATTGATAAAGCCTTTAAACTGCTTCCGACAGAAAATAAAATAATATATCGTTGAATGTTCCATTTATCTCCTAGGCCGTTCATGTTTTGTGATATATTATACGACTGCGGAATGACTTATTTTGATATTTGAGTCTAGATTTAAAAGGAAAAACCACAGAAAACTTGTTTAAAAAAGATTGCAGCAAAATATTTTCCTGACAATGTTTTTATGAAAGCTTTTTGTGACACACGTATTAATTATGTTTTAAAAACATATCCATGTTTATCTCAAGATTATTTTTTCTACAAAAACTGCTTGTTACACAATTCTTTTCCGAAGAGATTTGAGATGCAAGAATAGAAGTAGGGTAAGACTAAGGTTGTCAAAGTTTTCTGTGACAATTCCACCAGTTTTCTGAGGAAACTTTTTATGTATGAAAAAATTTAAATACACTTAATTACACACACATATATGTATATAAATAAACATACATACATATGTATAATAACAAGATTAATACAAAACATTTGTTTAAAATCTTGTAATAACAAATTTAAAGTTATAGTTTTTCCAATAATATTTATGCTGCGTTCAAAAATTCTTTCGAAAATGATTTCGTATTTAAAAATTACCCGAATTATTCACACGATTCACTATTAAGAATATGTATATATTTACACCAGTATTTTTCAACTGGGAGCCAGGTGGCAGAGAAAAAATAATTTTAGGGGAGCCACGTCACAGTTTAAAGGGCCACGGGCGAATTTTGGAAGAGTTAAAAAAAGTCGTCTTGCGTCGTTTTATATTGGAAAATCCGTAAACTGCTGGGTAAAATGCTGCCACCGAGCAAAATTGTCTAAGAATCGAAATCACACTTTGTCTCGAAAAACTTACATAAAACCGGATATGGGGGCCACGGAAAAAATACTAGACTCAAGAGAGACCACCGGCCCAAAAATGGTTGAGAAACTATGATTAACACAATACTTTAACCCTTAAATGCATACAGTATGCAATCAAATGTATTTTTTTTTCCAAAACTGAAGTCGATTTTAGCATACATAGATTTGTATACCCAATGGTAAAATAAAAATCATTCTTCTATTTTTTTTAATAGATGTTGTTGTGGCAAGACGTTGTTGGTTCTAATCTGAAATCAAATGAAGAGAGCCGGAGTTTTTAGTCTTGATTTTAGGCAATATTCAAATTCACTTTTAACTCCGGGAAAAAAATATTAATGCCGTCTTTAATACATGTTTATTGATTATTTACGATACATTATCTGTCAAAATAATTTCAATTTATTAAAATGATGCGATTTATGTGTATTTTTATAAAAAGTAAAAAATTATACATTTAAGAGTTAAATATTTTTTTTTGCTATCCATATGGAGTGAGTGGAATTCTTATGAAGTATTGTTTATCGAAAGGACGTGCTTTAAAAAGAACTTTTTCAAACAATCCAAAAGCAGCCTAATAAACACATAAAAGCAGAAGTAGCTAACCACTCTATCTGTGTCTCGTTAAAAGGTTCAGGTCAGTGATAAAAAAAACATTAAAGACATCCTGCTTTTTGCTTCTTACTTAAAATAGATAACCTTGAAAGATATATTAAATAATCTTATCTAATGTGTAAGTATACAACTTTATGATCTTTTACTTTCATCATTTTGACGAGACAATATATAAGAATTTATTTAACCCAAAAGAAGTTCTGCTCGACAACATCGCATAGATATTATAAATTATTTAATATATGCATATCGTGTACACGTGAACTGGTTTCCCTGTGGATTGCTCACTTATGAAGCGATCACGCTCTTCTGTCAGCAACGATAGAAAAGAAATGGAAAACCTTTGAAGCTAACGCGTTAAAAATTTTAAACATCATTTTTTTATATCCATAGAAAAAAAATGTTAGTAAAAACTGCTTAAACAGCATCGGTACTTGATAATGACGAAATGTTGAAAAAGCTGTCAGCTATATAGCGTGTCGGTTCCATGGTGCAGTGGTAAGCGTTGTTGTCTTCCGTGCAAGATCTCACAGATTCGAGTCCCTGTGGCATAAAAGAGAGTTTGGCATCTACTGGCATCGAAATAATGTCTAAAAATTCTCTCCAACCCTTGCAATTCTTTAATAACTGGGCCAAGCGAGAGCGATTAGTCAACTGCTAGTCTTCTCCTAGCCATATCCTTCTATACCTATTGCTCTCTTTAAAAAAGAGAAGTTGAGGGACTGAGTCATTTTAGAAATACTTCTGTTGAGATACCTATATTAAGAGGCTATATGCGCCACATTGGGAGCGGAAGTGGTTTTATAAAATGTATAAAAATAATTCCTGAGGAATTAAATACTTATAGTTATTTTAGACATTGATATTGTGCTAATGATCAATAACTACTGTGCTTGCAAAAGTAGGTAAGGGAGAAAATTAACCAAAAATGACAATAATGGAATTGTTGGAAACATATTTTTTTTGGAATAATTCTGTGAGTTTATTGTACCAAATTGACAACATCAGTATTTTTTTAAATCAATACCAAAATTATTAATGTAGGTATAAAGAAAGAGAGCTACCTGTGTGGTCGAGTGGTCAACGTCGTTGGTTTCGGTTACGAACGGAGGTCCCGGGTTCGAATCCCGGTACGGACAGTTTTATAAATTGATTTTTCAATCGATCTATGAATTTCTGTTCGAAGGCATGGATGTGTGTGATGTCTTGAATTCCCCCCTCCCACCCATACTATCCTATGAACGGGGTGTATCGAGAGCGATTAGCTAACCACTAGTCCTGTCCTAGCCCCATCCTTATATTCCTACTCTCTTTGGAAAAAGAGAGGTTGAGCAACTGAGTAACAAGCAGTTCTCGTAGAAACACATTTGTTGAGATAAACTCCATTAGGAGTCCATATGCTCCACATTGAGAGCGGACATGGTAAAAAAAAAAAAAAGGCAATTTTCCTTGCCTAAAATTCCTTACATTATTTGTATCTATTGATATTATAATTATGCACGTCACATAAAATATCGGTTAAAAGTTTTATTCTAAGAGCTTACATTTTTCATGTGCTGTTCATTCAGAACTTTGGTTACGTACCAATTTTTTTACATACGGGTACGATGTTGAAAAATATGTATGTACGTTGTTGGTAGATGGCTGAGTAGGTACAGGAAATGGAAAAAATACGCATGCCTTGTAAAAACCAGCTGTTTTGCCAAATGACAGAAATGAAAATTCCTACCAAGACGAGTTTTGAACCCATGAAATTGGATGAGCAACTCGCACATAGGCATCGATATATCTACAACATATTATTATTATTAAATTTCCATTATAGGAAGTGATTTTATTCCGTATCACTTGAACACGGAATGAATATTGCAACCACTGCATACAAATACTTCGTCAGACTTATAATTGTTTTGAATTATCTTTTACAACTGGATTGTCCAATGAGTCACCCGTTTCCAAAATTCACCTTGTCCATTCCAACTGTTTCGTACATATTCACTATATTGAAATAATAATCATATTTTTTTTAAACTTCTCCGGTTCTAAGCTCAAGAAATGCGACCCCAATACCCACATTTTCTTAAATATCTATTTTAATATGGGTGATACAATGTTTATAATTAAGGTTTTCTTATATCATAGTTTTTTGGACCTTTTGTAGTTTATATAAATACGCGATAACGCGATAACGCGATAAAACGATAAGCGTTCGTTCGTAAGATAGCTTGGCTAAACTCGTCAGTTGCAATTTCATATGTGTGCTGGGATGACGTCTTTTTTATGCGCAGCTTAAAATATGATTATTTATTAAAAAACCACGGATTTTTATAAAAAAAATTATGAGGAATGATGCAGAAAGATATTTTAAATCCTTTAGACTATTTTTTTTTTGAAATTCATAAGAAAGGGACCAATAATGAGGAAACCACTGGGGTACCTAAACGACCTCCATCGGATGAGAAGTATTTTTCTAGTCTCCGAGCCGCGAGAGTCAAATCGAAAAATACATTTTTTTTCAATTTGATTCACAGCAATAAGGCTATTTTTTAAAAAATAAGAGGTTCCTTACACGTTTTTATGTAAGTAAATCCAAAAAAACAAAATGGACGATTTATATGTTTCCACACAAATTCTACATACATAATGATCATTCTCAGTGTAAACTTGTAATTTAGCATCTAAGCAAATGATTTTTCAATGAGAAAAAATTGTTGGCAAGTAATCTAATAATTCTTCTCTAAGAGTTTTAGTTTGCTAATCCCTCATCAATAATATCTTATTTTTAGCATCAGGGTGAGAGAGGTGGGAACTTTAGTTCGGTGGAAAAACAGAGCAATGATAAAAATGTTTTTTTCGCATCTATTTATGAATTAAAGACATATAACACAAAATTTAAAACCAATTATAAATATATCAATACCTCGGTTTCAAAATGTAACAACTCAAAAAGCATTGATTTGTGATAATTTGCAAACAAGTTTTTGGGCAGGCTTACTCTAAGTTTATTTTTTATTGATTTATATTAGAAAATATGATTAAATTAAAAATAATGCTAACACTATTTTTTCTAATATAAATAATGGCACTTTTAAGAATTTTCGTAGGTTTAATGGTTTTGAGCTAAATAATAATAGCCACAAATTACTACTTGCTTCGTTTTGACTTACCGTATACCGTTTACTGTGCTTTTAACAGATGCTTGTGGCCAATACTAGGGGTACGCTGGTCTGACTTTGTCAGGAACACAGAGATAAGAGAATAGACTAACCAGCTACTTATTACGTCCAAAATTTAAAAGATCACGATAGTCCTGGCTTGGAAATGTGCTGCAAATACCCTTAGAGATTTTGAACCCTGTCTTTATTACAAACCGGATGGAACTCGATTACGTGAAAGATCACTGATGAGCTACAACGTCACATAGCTGAGCTATAGAACGCTGAGATAAAAACGGTGGAAGCAAAACATCTGGCAGGTGATAAAGGATATTAGAAAAATTATGTAGTGACCATATATGTTTCATATAAAGAGCGGATACTTCAAAAAAAGTTTTGCTATTCTAAGCATTTCTTAATATTTAACCTAAAACAGATTTCATTTGACTTGTTACACTTTGAGAATGAGGTATTGATTATATATCGACTCTGGAAAGGAAAAAAGACGTAACCCACACATATAAAATTTTACAAGAGGCTCAAAAAACGTATTTTGATGGTTTTGGGCCGTATGCAAATTATGTAATATTCACAACGACGTGCACGGAGACTTCTAAGCCGATATTTAATTGACATATTCTAATTTTAATTAAAGTAATTGTTTAGGAAAAACCTTTTTTCAGTCTTTTTTCTTGGTTTCAGTTTTCACAGGCTCATCTTTTTTCAAACTTAAAGGGTAAATTTAGATACTAATTCGACATTTGCAGCTTACATCTTTTTGATAGAATGTGTATCAAGTTTAATACATTGTGATTATTGAAAATAGCTGTTTTGAAAAAACTGTGGGTTGCATCCTTTTCCTTTCCACATTTGATATATTATTAAAATTCCAAGAAAAATGCATTTCACACTATGATTTTTTTGTTGCTACATTTCTATTTGAAATTGGAAACACATTATTGATAGTTGCGTCGAAGCAGTCTTGTATTAAAATTTATAATATTGCGGTAAATTGTTAGACGATGAATTTTCCAGTATCCGCCTATGTTTTATATTATTTATAGTGTCACGTTTGTGTACTCTAAGTGTCTATTTAAAATATGAGCACGCGTGTCCTTAAATGATAATTATTTTTGTTCAAAAGCGATGTTAAAAAATCTCAAAATTTAGGAAATACACGTCGGCTCTCGGGGAAAATAACATGACGTGCGAAATATGTTTGTTTGATAAAAAAACGTGTTTTATGTGAAGCCACTTTTCATGAGAGCAAAAATTTATCCCTCATATGCATATTTAAACAATTTGATCAACCAAAGTGGAGCTTTTTTTACACACAGCAAAAAATCAACAAAAAGCTTTTTTTCATAAAAAACGTACCAGGGCTAGCCCGAACAGCAAATGATGTGCACGGCGGTCAATCGAACACAATGAGTTATGGATATTGAATATAGTTATATAAACAATGATCTTTATTCTATATCGTTTAATACTTCCCATATGGTGCTAAAAATACTTCCAATATGTTGCTAGCCCCTTAAATAACCAAGTGAAAAAACATATTTTAATACTTACCGCCCTTTAATGGACGGTAAAAATCCAGGACGTATATTTTTGAAAGACAAGTTTTTCACTTGGTTCTTTAAGGGCCAACAGCACATCGGAAGTATGGGAAGTGTTAATAACTGCGTTAGAGTTTGAAGAGTTGTTAATTCTTTTTTTATTCATGTCCACTCCCTGTAAGCAGACCATAATGGAGTTATCTCAACAAAAGTTTTTTTTACAATAAATGCTAGTTACTGATCTGTTTAACGCTTTTTTTAAGATATAAGAGAGTAGGGATAATATGAGAGAGGCTTGGGCAAGACTAGTGTTTGACTAATCGCTCTATTACGTTCCGCAATTATGTTTTTGGAAGAGAATTTTTAGACATAATAAACATCCATTTTTTCAAACAGCATAAATCGATTGAAAAAATGCTTTTTGTACTGGGGTTTGAACCAGTGATCTGCCACTGAAGCCAAAGTACGTGGTATCAATTTATAATTTCATAACGATTTTTTTTTTTGCAATTCTTCAAATGTAGTTTTTTGAGACCGTGGTCGAATGATCAGCGTCGACGACTTAGTTTTCAGTGGCAACAGGCTCGAATCTCAGTTCAGTTAGCTTCATTCTTAATCCAATAATGGATATTTGATGTCTAAAATTCCTTTATACATATTTGATCCCTAAACGAAACCCTTTCCGGAAAAAACTTTTGTTGATATAAACTTCATAAAGAGACTATATTCTCTACTTTAGGAGCAGACGTAGTTAAAAAAACATACATACAACTTGTAAATATGATACAAGTAACACACAACTAGTAAACTCTGACTTAAACATAGTAAAGAAAAATACATTCAAACGTTAGTTGAGTAACATATGAACATCTAAACCAGTGGTCTCTAAACTCAATAAGGATGTAAGCTACTTTTGGAAATTGAAATTGTCTGGTGAGCTATCTATACATATTCCTTCTTTATAGTTTTTTGTCATCGGCCCTTATCGTAAAATACACAAAAATTATTATATTATATAACTTAAAATAAATTAAAAAATCAGATTTTATAATAAAACATCAATTATTTATTTGTAAAAAAATAATAATTGAAAAATAAGTGTGAGTAAAAATAAATAAAAAATAATTCGTAAAAAGAATGGAATTAACTTTCAACCCTTTTTTTAAATTCTCGGTGAGTACCTTGTCACTTCCATCCGAATGCAATTAACAAGATGTACATGTGTGAGTATGTTTCTATATTTAATCTTAACCACATTCATAGAAGAAAACGTTGATTCACATAAGTAGGTAGAACAAAATAATTCCTTCATTTGATTTTTTTTATTTTCGTAGTTCAATGATAAAATTTTATATGCATATGTAAACTTATTTATAAAAATATGATAAAATATCCTACTCGAGCCATCGAAAAAGCCTCGGTGAGCTACCGGTGGCTCGCGAGCGACCGTTTGGTGACCACTAATCTAAACTATATTCTTTTTTGTTACACAACAAAAAAGGCTATTCGAAAGAAACGTAAGATTATATTCAATAGTCAATGTAAAAAATGAGTTTCTTAGTATTAGGCTGGTGTTTCCTATGTATTATTTTTAAAAATATGAATATTTGATAGGTTTGTAGATTTATACATTCCAGTCACGAAGCTCAGTGAGGATCTGTCGTATTCAGTAACAACATCTCAGGGCTGGCATTTCATAAATTTTGAATTTTCATGAATCTTATAAATTGATGTATTCCAATAATTTTTCTATCTGTGATTTTGACATTAATTGTCTTCCTATCGACCTTATGTGAAAAAAGAGGCATTGTAAGAGCGATTGGCTTTAAAATCGTTGAATTATCTAATATACTTTTATTACACATGACTCAAAAATTAAATGTACAAAAAGTGAGAAGATAAAAATTTTCAAATAAAATTAAATAAAGCAACGATATTCATTAACAAATATTAAGTTATTGACATTTGTTTCCGGTAAAATTTATGTTTCATAACGCATAACAATCTGAAAAGCTAATATCAAATCGATATTGACTAAGCCGTACAGAATTTTCAATTAAAGCTCGAATAATGATCACTGTTGAACAACATACATACCATGATAATAAAGATTGCTTATTTGCCTATTGGTATATTTTATTTGTTGATAGCGGGTAAAACAGCAATTAATTAAAATTGTTTTTCCGGTATGATTTACAATTACGAACAAGAGTTTGTTGATTGGCTTTCATACAGCGATTAACAACAAATATGTACGTTTCTGAGAACTGTTAGTTAACAAATAATTTCATCAAAATATGTTATATAATAAATATCTATTGAACGTTGCATAATCATCATGGAAATTAGTTGTATTCCTGGAAAATATATTGACTACAGAAATGCAAAATGACTGAATGTAATCAACACAGAATGAATTTTAAAGAAGTACCTCCAAAAAAACGTTTTTCGGTAATTTCGAGTCAATATCAATTAAAAAAATGTATACAACCTAGACGTGTAAGCTTTAATTTAATAAGTTGCTTAAAAAATCCTGCTTTTTCCTAATTTTATAAGCCCTTTTGCAGCTTACATCCTTTTTATGAACGTGTTTTAAGATTATTGAATAGTAGCTATCGCTTTTAGGGTGTTCACTGTCAATATATAGTTTCCTGTTTTTCCCCACTTCATTAATATCACTAAGCCTATTCACTTTATTAATGTAGAATTTTATCACTTTATCAAAAAATTCCCAAATTTGAATTATGTTTGTAATTACTTTCAGTCACCACTCTAAATTTTATTAATCTTGGATGACTTTTTAATTATATGTTAGATGTGTTAAATATTTTAATTTTGTGTTATTTTAGAATCACTTATAATGTAATTGGTAATTTATTTTCAATGCTAATTGGTTTTTACAACTTTTCATTTTTGTATAAATAGCATTGTTAAATTATATTTCTTATCAGTTGATAATGCTCGCAATGAGCGAAACCGGTCCTGACCTATTAAATAAAGTGCAATGAAGTACAAAGGAATATTGTTTTTGTATTAATAGAATAGTAGCTTTTCAGAAAATATTGTGTGGGTTACATTCTTTTGCTTTTCTATTGTCGATATATTTTGCATGCATATTATCTACATTGCAAGATTTTTCCAAACTCAACAATGGTCCTGAGATTTCCTAAGCTGATTATTAAGTGTTTAACCTGATTAAAAATGCAAACTTTGCAAATTCAGTGATTTAGGAAAAAAGTATCAACCAGTAGCCTTTTATGCCACAAAACTCTCAGTGATACTTATTTTTAAAATTTCAACAAAACGATAGACGTTTTCTGACTTCTGACTTAAATTTATTCAAAATCTGACATCATCTGTGTGTATGTAATACAACAAATTTTGTTTTGTGTGGAAACTTGTGCATGAATTTTTAATAACGCCACGAGTTATGCAGCGGTTATGCGGATTAAAAATAATAAACCCAACTTCATAAACATAACTTTCTAAAATATTTAATATTAACAACAATTTGCATATCAAATGAACGCGTCTTTTAAAAATCGAGGCTATTTATTTACATAATTCATTGTAAGATAACATAAAGTAATGATTTTTTATATTTTAAAATTTCGTTCTTTATATGCTTGGTGGAATTTCAATATTAATTTTAAATCGTTAAATTTTTGTACACTGCCACACGTTTTTTCACTGTCTATTCGGGATTCTCCTTTAAGCTTCTTTAGGCGTTCGACTGCACGGATTAACTTACACTGTCATAATAAAAAAATAAATTTGATATTTAACTTGTAACGCTTCAACTTGTTACACATGTTTCGTCTCGCTGAAAAGCAACGCAACTATCGTAGCTATTGCAACGTTTACAAATAAACTAAAAAAATATTCAAAGCTTACGTTATAAACTGCAAAATAAAAGTCGCAGTTTGTCCTTTTCTATTTTACGCAGGGAGGTGGTAAGATTCAAACTTTAATAGTACTAATTACTTTCATTATGTGTGGAAAAAACCCAATGGAAATAAATTCAATGAATGGTGGTTATTAAGCTGTGATCCATTCGAATGTTCATATGTGCACTTGAACGCATGCTGATGCCGAAAAGCGGAACTCGGGTAGTGACAAAACGTGTGGGAGTGTATAAAATGTGAACATTGAAAAAGGACATAACCTACAGTTTTACTAAAGAAGATTTTTCTCAAAAATCACAATATATACATACAACTTAATACACATTATATCAAAAGGATGTAAGCTGAAAATGCTGAATTGGTATCTAAATTTAATTTTTAGGTTTGAAAAAAGAAGAGCCTGTAAAAATTGCGATCAGGAAAATAGTTTACTATTAAAAAAATAATACATTTATGTTAGATAAAGTAAATTAAAACCCAGTTTATCAGTTTTCATGCTCTTCCAGGTAGTGTATATTTTATAATTTGCCTTTGTTCCAGAATTATTGAAACACGTTATTTGTGTCTCCTGTAAAATTTGTTATTTGTGGGTTACGTAATTATTCCTTTCTACAGTCGATATATTTTTAGCACGGTTCTGTTAACGGCATGGAACGTATCCCCCGTCAAAAAGATTGTTGAGTGTACTTAAAATATAGTTTTTGCTTGCGGCTTGAATTCATCATAATTTGTTTTATGCAGTTTACTAAAATAAAAAGGTTCTGCAAGTCTAATGTGGATGGTTTTAGCTACTTATCAACTGACAGTTTTATCATTATTGACAAATTCATACTAGTCATTTATATGGCGAATATATTCGTTTGTTTTAGTAAATTTATATAGCGTATTCATATTTTCATACTCACTCAAGTGCAAACAATATTTTTAACTCTCCCAGTGGGCGAAAAAAATAAAACATGAGTATCGCAATCTAGCGGCTGTGAGTTTTGCATTTTTTTTTATTTTTGCTTCTGTCGAGATTAATTATTGTTCGCTTTAAATGTAGCGCGTTTTGTTTAGAATCTCGTAAATGTACTCAGTGGAAAAACGCGTTTTTCACATTTACCTTCAATTGTACGTATGAAAAATGTACGCAGTTTTAATTAAACCTGAGTATATTGCAAAAGCTTTGAAATGAATTGAGCGTAAATGTTGTAAAAAATCTCCTACCAATGTAGGAGATTCCAGTGAAACCAAATCCATTGTTTTGAATGAAGCGTTTTTTGCAATGATTTTCTAAAAGCAAGAGCAGTATTTACTGCTCGTATTTAATATTACACTTAATAGTTTGTGTGCGTTTTTCTACATTTTTTTTTCTTCAAAACGTGTCCTCATCAATGTCGGACATATTACAATGCTATACTTTTAAGATGTTCCCTGTCAATACTTGCTAAAAAGACGTTATATTAAAATATATATATATACATTTTTACTAATTCCCTCTTTAAATTTTAAATAAAAATTAGTCTCTTTTTCAGCTTAATTATTCTATGACGAGTTTTTAAATTACATTTTAGAGGTATGAAACATTTTAATATTTTTAATTTTAATTCTTTTCAATGCCAATCCTTTTTTATTTAATTTTGATTTTTATAAATAACACTGGAACATTATATTATCCCATCAGTTTATAATGCTCGTTATGAGAGAAATCAGTCCTGATCTTTTTAAATAAAAGTGGGAATTAGTACTAATGTTTATATATTTTTTAAATACGACGGTATACCTCAATAGATACTGTGTAACTAGAACTAGTTGTAATTCAGTGACTCTCGTTTTCGGGAATATTAAATATAATTTAAGATTTTGACTGAAAGTGCTTATTAAAATTACAATCGTTTAAATTTTGGTGAAAGGCAAAACCTAGGTTGTTAGTGACAAAACATGTGGTAATGTACAAAATTTGAACGGTTTAAATTTAATTTTAAGTGTGGTTAGAAAAACTGATACTTTGGATCAATGCGTGCAAATGTGAACATCTCAGCTTTAAACGTTCTTGTTGGCAAATCCATAAATCGAATGAAAAATAATTCAAGAAAATGTCCGTTTGTGGTTTTCTTTCCATGTACCCTGTACCACTCGGTTAGAATACCAGGTATAAATTAAAAACACATTCAATTTTAAATTATAATTTACTGAAATAAGTGAGTAACTTGCAGCTTATGGAACTTACAAGACATAAAACAATAAATACCATCGTCATGTAATGAATATATTTTGTTCAAATATTAAAAAAAGAGATGTTCTTAAATTTATATTTCTACTATGTATATTGTGAAGTTTGTATAAAATATTTTTCTTTGGACTTTAAACAAGATTAAATGTTTAAAATATCATGCCATGTTTCGCTAACCAGAAAACTAATTATTTTACAGAAACTTAGTGAACTCGTTACTGAAAAAGTGTTTAGCGCCAAGCTCAGAATGAAAGAATATGAGTAATCTTTTGAAAGATATACGTTAAAGTTTTTTGTACATCTAAACAAATTTAAGAATAATTATTTTCAATGGTTATTTTTTAATGACGAATATATATTTTTTTTTTGTCCACGCCAAAAAACTACGTCCTCATGCAACATGGATGAGAAGTGGAAGTATAAATGCTGTCTTATTGAAACGTGTTTCTTCTTCTTTACTTTTCCATTTGTATTTCTTAGATAGAAAAAATAAAATGAATTCAATTTTTATACAGCGCAAAGTCACAAGTATTTTGGATGCTTAACGTAAAAATTCCCAGTAATAGAAAATTTAATGTTTAAGGTTTAGGGCTGTGTAAATTTTTTGAACGTCTGTCAAGCCCCAAGACCTTCAATCATGTAATGCCAAATTTAATTGTATTGAACAAAGTCAACTTCAAGACATTAAATAAATTTGCAACATCATAAAAAAGAGAATCATTGATTAATCATCACAATTATTTATCATCAATGTAGATTCTCAGCACGCCGGTATAAAGGATCCTTAACGTCACTCTA
Organism: Himalopsyche anomala; assembly: GCA_031772345.1. Lineage (NCBI taxonomy): Eukaryota > Metazoa > Arthropoda > Insecta > Trichoptera > Rhyacophilidae > Himalopsyche > Himalopsyche anomala. The sequence goes on along the minus strand of CM062833.1, from coordinate 13,813,507 downwards.
TTATTTTTTTAAACACTAGTAATGGAAACCTTATCAAATTTCGGCTTATGTGGGCAAGTAATAAGACTTCTATCCATGCGATCAGTTAAGTAAAGGGTTTGTGTAAACCAGCAAGTTTGTGGTTAAATTTAATTAATCATCAGTTTTTTTTTATGTTATGGGGTCGTAGTGTAGTCGTCAACGGTTGTTGACTTCCGTGACTGATCTCACGCGTTTAAGTCCTACTACTACTCTTCTTATTTATCGAGTTCTGTATATCATATCTTAAAATTCCCTTCCAACCATTCCAATTCCAAAATTAACAGGGCGTAGCGAGAGCGATTCGTCAACCATTAGTTTTTTTCTGGCTCTATCTAACCATCCTACTCTCTTCAAAAAAGAGAGGTTATGTTCCTGAGCGAAAAGCAGTTCTCATAGAAAGACTTCAATTTAAATACCTTTATAAGAACGTGAAATGCTCTACATTATGGCCCAGCATGCCCAGTTTTACTAACACAACATCATCCAAAAACAGCACCACTTCGAACAAAAAATATCAGGCCGAAAGTGCATAAGTCACATCAGCATGATAAACAATTAGACTTCCTTCAACGACACCACTTAGACCAGTGATGCACAACTTTTACCTTCTAGCGGGTCGCATAAAACAAATTATCGTGGGTTCGAGCCACAAAGAAAAAAATGATTTAAAGTACGCTCAATCCTTTGTTATACAGAACATATGTACGTTCCATGTAAAACAGTCTTAAAACTGTGTAAAAAAAGATTAAGTGAATTCAAATAAATGAGTAATAGGTTCCATTATATTATTTTGACCGTGTCATTTCGAAAATAAATAAGCCATGCAAAAAAAGGATTATGAGTATGCTTATTAAAAATCGTTTCGTTGTGAAATATTTTTGTTTCATTTACATAAAATTCATAAGTTATTGCGTTCTTGGTCTTTGTTAATTTTTAACTATTTTTTTTTAATTTGACATAATATTTGTAAGCCTGTTTCTATAAACCAATTTATTCTCCTTCATTGAAGAAAAAGCTTGCCCACATTTATTAAATAAATATTTTACGCGAAAAAAATATGTTTGAGAAAAAGATTTAAGGGCCGCCATAAAATTTTAAAAAGGCCGCGGTTTGTGCATCACTGACTTAGACCATGGGATTAGATTAACTAGTTCATACGCTCATACAATGCCATTCAACACAACGAATGAGCTAACAAGGATAAAAAAATACTAATTTAACAAAATACTTTATCACATCAAATGGATTTCAAGATAAATTTTTAAAAGTTGTCGAGTTTGTGGTATGGTATTTAAAAAAGTAATTATCAGGGGACTTGGCGTGAACAACGTCAAATATTTTATGAATATAAAGCGTGCTAAAATTTGGTAACGTAAATCAGCTGACATACACGATGAATACACGTATATTTATTTATCTATTTTTCAATTTAAAAAAAATATTGCAGCTCTCTGACGCATGAGAATTATTTAATGATTTTTTGGTATTTTTTATTAATACCCTCAGGACTTATGTTTTTCACAGACTTCTATTAACGTAACAATAATTGCTTGAGTTTCTTTGTTCGGGTTACTAGGAATTGAAAAAAAATCATTTGTATTGTGTTTTCAAATGAAAACAAAATAATTATGCTGTAAAATAATTCTCAATATATTTTATATTTTGTTACTACCGCTGTTATAATAAATAAATATCATAAGGAAAGAAAGAATAAAGCAAATTTTATTTATAAAACTCAACTCTCACGCATATAATGTAAAGAAATGCAAAAATCATGGGAATTTTAAAACGGTGGAAAATAACGCAGAAAATTGGGAAAAATACAAAATAAGAATAATTACTTGATTAAGTGATATTTGTCGTGCTTTTTTAATATATCAAAGTCTTTCTGCACTCATTAATATTATGTAAGTTTTACCGAGTGTCATTTCGTACATAAAAACACGAAAGATTCCATAAATTTGTTGTGTCGTATTCAAACATACCGATATGTTATTAGTCTAACTCAGCGATACTCAACTTTTTTCCGTCTAAGCCGCATGCCGGTTTTTTATAAATTATATAAACCGCAGCATATTAATGGTAATACGTAAATATACAACATATTATTCATAATATAGTGACATAAAATAAATATAACTACAAAAAAAAAATGTATATAAAATACACATTCGTTTGCGTACAACACCAGGTGTTTGTAAAAGCATCCGGTGACTGAATAAAATCTGAATAGGCTGAAGCTTCAGAATCACTAGTTTAACTCATAGACTAATAATATACTTTTCATAAAATCGTTATATTCATATTAAAATAAACAAATGAAATAGTATAATAATGAGCCAATATTCAAAAAGTGATGAGTCACTAATTTTGAAAAATGCCGTTTAATATCAGTTCTGATAGTCCATAATAAAATCTATAAACGGAAATCACAATCATTATATTCATATAAAAGAAACAAATAAAATAGTATATAAGTGAGCAAATATTCAAAAAATGATTTGTCACATTTTTTAAAAATGGCGTTTAATATTACGTCTGACAGTCTTCAATAAAATCTATGAATGGAAATCACAATTAGTGTTAAAAAAAAGTTTTTTTCTAATACAAATTAAATCATAAAGTTTACATATTCAAACAAACCGTGGTTTCTCAAATCATCATTTCCCAAGTTCTGTATTTGTGTGACAAATCACTTTATGAATGTTTGTTCCTCATATATAATTGTAATATACCACAAGAGCATCGAACCCTAATCTCACCACTAGCCCACAACAGGTATTTAATATAGCATAATACTAAACATTTATTGGCAATTTTAGCGCGCTACCTGTTGACTAAACTGTGTAGTAAAAGTTGTTACATTATTCGTGCTAAAATCCTGGAAATAAATCACAAAGTTTTGGGGCTAATTTGTCGGTTACATAAATCCACACACTACATGCCAGGTCTTTGATACCCTAAATTTGGAAGAGTTTGGGCTTAAGTGTCAGACTGTCGGTATGTTCGGTCAATAGTTTTGGGTAGACTTCTGACAAATTTAATACTTCTTACAGATTTAAACAAATGACAAGTTTAATACTACAGTTTTACGCTATAAATATGTATCGACGGTTCGTCAACAAACGTGTACTTTGTGAGTGCTTTTTCTACTGTCTGAATTTGGCTCGCTCACATCAATAATCAAGCTATTGACATCTTATATGACCAATTAAATAATATTCAATCACCACTATCAAAGCAGCTAATGCAGCTTATAATAAATATCACTTTAATTTAAACTATTTTACTTTTAATAATGCCATATTTATTAACGTTCTTAGAAACACTAAAATCATGTTAATGTTGGGATCATAAAGTGGATAATAGGATGTTTTGTGTATACCTTCTCACCCAGTATATATATGAAGTTGAGTACACGTAGGTTTAAACGTAGTTCTGATGAAGGCATACGGTGAAATAGCTATCAACCTTACAGATAAATAATGTTTGTAGAATTAAATACTTTGTTTCTTTTAAACTTATTATTCTATTGAAGTTCTACCAAGTGCCAATGCCAATTCTATCAATAATACTAATTTTATTTATATTTTACATGAAAACTCTCAGTAATGACAAAAATATTTTCAGTAGAAAAAAACCACTTTGATAAAAAATATTCTTCTTTTATGTTCGGAGAGAAAAAATATTAGAGGGTAAGCTTGTTTGCAAAACAAAAATATGTATGTCATTCTTAGTTTTCTTAGTGTGGTTTTTGTTTTTCTTTATGAATACATATTATTTTAGCATTTGTTATGAACAACCTTTATAGTTCAGTGAACTTTTAAAATAATGCAGATTATAATCTAAAAACAATCATTCCATTGTTTTAACTCATTTAAAACGTTACAAAAAAAAAAATCTTGTTTTATTATTTCGTATTGTTTCGCTTTTTTGTATAATCGAAACAATTGCACTTACACTGGTCTCATCAGATAACTTAAATGCAGCGATGGTTTATTACGGAACTTTCTCATACTCTGATTAACGCTTATTTCTTTTCTATAACAAAATATAGTACAAGTGATTTTATATTGAAGGGTCCAATTTGCAGTATTTAGGAGCGCAGCAAACGTTCAACAGTTTTGTTATTCTTAGCCGGGAGTGTCCTTGGAGTAACTGTCCAAAGCTTGGTGTGCATAAAATCAATACTTTTGAATAAATAAAAAGTATCATTGAGTTGAAGAAGCGAAAGAAAAAACAGTGGTCTGTGGAAAAATATTGGTAAAAATGGGATCAATGATTAACATCCAATCTAACTTAAAATTATTTAGACCTCATAGCCAAATTTTAAAAATAAACTTTTACACGTATACACAACTAGCAACATCCTCTTAAATAAATGATAGAAGACGGTTACAAGTGAAGATTAATATATTTACTTACCGAAGCCCAGTTACGTTGGTGACAGTCTTTCCTTGGGACTCGAACCAAAGCCCTCTGGGATCACAGTCCACGCTTCCACCAACCCAACTCTGCAGTGTCAACTGAGCCGAGTCCAACCACTTCACTTCTTGGCTGGATGATGGAGAGATTATAACTGAAAACAATCAAAACCGTTTAAACTACTTTTATCACTATTACATAATATAAGTAAAAATATATCATTTTACAACACTTAGTGAGAAGGCATTATATTAACAAATAATAAGCCGCACTCTTTTGTACTTATTACACAATTGTTTATTTTGATCAGAACCTGTTTTGTTCATCACTTTTCACTGATAAAATAATACATGTTTATTGATTCAGAGCTATTTAAACAAAACATGAAAGACTAATAAGGTTGAGACAAACAATTGACGTTTTTTTTACCTAATAACGAGGATTTTCAACTGATGTATCTATAGATAAATGTTTAATAAGAACAAAAGATTGTTTTATTTTTTTAATATAATCCTTATTCACCAAGTGTTGGCAATGAACACACTAAAGTGATATAAATAAAGTGAAGTAAAAACATATTTACTTATTCAAAAGTATGAGTTTTCAATAAAAAGTAGTTGAATATTTTATAATCAATTGCAAATAATGTTTTTTATTATTTAACACATCGTAAATCTACTATTGAGCAATGAAAAAACGATAAATCTATCTTCAATAAATTTATATGTTTTTCCAAAAAATAGATCTTGAAAAAATACATTTTACTACAGATAACTTTTTAGATTAAACGTTTCTTTTCTAGAAAAGGGAATATTTTTATGTGCCGCTTTCTATTTGAACACCTTTGTATATATTTTTGTGTGGATACTGTAGTTTTTCTGTACATTACGCCACCAAGCTCCCAGCCCGAAGGAAGTTACCTGTAATATGTTTTTGCTGGAGCTTCCCGCGGTTTTATATTCATAAGTTTTCAGGGCAGCCATATTTCAGTCCGGGCTGGTCTGCGTGTTTATTGAATTACAAGTAATGCGGGCGCTATAAACAAAGCAAAAAGGTAAAAATTACTTCGTTTCTTGCCGCCACCACCGCTGCCGTGCCGCTGCCTGACCTGATTGAATTATTATCACAATCTATTCGCGGGAACTGTTTTATAGTGAGATAAAACTTCGAGCAAAAAACAGATTTCAGGGTTTATTTCAAAAGCCGTTTTACCATTTAAATCTATGATGGTTGTGCGGGTATAATATGAGGGTTCATACGTAGACAGAGAAGTAAGAATTTGAATCGAATTTTCAAACATTTGATTTATGATTAACATCGAGGATTTTTATTCACTCATGAAATGTATACGAAGAGTCGGGAAACAAGCGTGGCAATCCTAAAATGTTAGTTTATCAATCAAAACGTTTTTTCTATAGATTGTCGGGTCTTTTGGCGCAGCAGTTAGCGTCGTTGGCTTCCCTGCCGGATCTCACGGGTTGGAGCCCCAGTACGAACAGCATTTTCTTCGATCGCTTTCCGTTCGAAGGTATGGGTGTCAGTGATGTTTGAAAATTCCTTCCCACACTTCCAATCTTTCAATAACTGGGCGTAGCGAGGGCGATTAGTTAACCTCCTATATCTTCTTCTCTCTTTAAAAAGGAAAGGTTGAGCGACACAGAGTCACAAATCGCTCTCGTAGAAAAAACGTCTGTTGATATACTTCTATTAGTAAGCCATATGCTCTACATTTGGAACAGACATGGATTAAAAAAAAACATTGAAAAAAAGATAAATATTCATTAATTATTTTGCCGACTATAAGTCGACATATTGTTTTACTTTTTAAACACTGTGCAACTCAATCAAGACACATGTTATGAGCTAGTGACAAAAATATGAACATGTCTTATCAGAAGTGTAAATAACAACTGATAAATATGATAATTTTATTTTTTTTCAACAGATATTTTAATGCTTATAAACAAAGGCACTGCTTTGGGGTAATTTTTTTCAAATCTTCAAACACTTCAAAGAAAGTTTAAAATTAAAATACAATATGTATACGTAACATTCTTTAGGGTGCTATTGAAAACTTTCTTTGTGCAAAGCTTGGCACGCTTGTGACTCGTTTGCCATCCCAGGATTAGATTGCTTAAAAAATATACACATACAAAGTTACTCAAAAGTGTAATATGAAATATTTCAAGTTTTGAAAACATTTACCTCGTGTAATAGAGGAAAAACTATGAATCGCTGAAAATTAATGAATTTTTAATTTTAAAAAAAAACAACACTCTTTTTTACAATAATTTTAGATATTGAAATATTCCTTTCTATAGTAGTATATGGATTTTTCGATAGCTTTTTCGGTTAACATTTTTGACACTAATTCTTATAAAAACAAATACTTTAATATTTGTATTATATTATTCAAAATTTAGATACCGTGCATTTCTGTATCGGACCAATAATATGAATAGTAAATTAGTATATTTTTTGATCGTTACTGTGATTTGAAAGATCAACGTGAAACGTAACGGGCGGAGGTGGAACAAAACCAACTTTTAAGATGTTCACTGTCGAAAGACATTATACTCAAAAAAACAAAATAGTTCTTTTAACTAATTACACATTTATTTAATACGACCAGGACCGGTATCGATCATGGCGAGGAGCTTAAAATGCTCGTTTGTTATTTTTTTAATAATGCTTTTTCACCCAGTATTGACAGTCATCATATATCATTCCTTTCCTACTCTCTTCGAAATGATCTACTCTCTTCGGGTTGATCAACTAAGTTACAAACAGTTATCATACAAACACCTATTGAGCTAAACTCTATTTTTTAACCAATGTCCGCTCCTAATGGAGGTATCTTAACATAACTTTTTTCTACAAGAACTAAGAGTAGTAGGGATAGAAGGTTGCGGCTAGAACAGGACTATTAGTCACAAATCGCTCTCCATACACCCATATATGTATATTGAAGGATCGGAAAAGTGGGAGGGAATTTTTAGACATCACAAACACTCATGCCTTCAAACAGAAATTGATTGAAAAGTACTGTCCGTACTGGGACTCGAACCCGTGAGATCCGACACGGAAGCCAACTACGCTAAACGCTGCGCCATCTGCATAAGAAATTAAAATGCTCAATATTGAAAGCAGATATGGATTCAAAATATACATTTGTTTGGCTATAATACACTATGTAGTCAATTCGTAGAATCGTATCAAAACGAAGCTACGCTTGTTAAAATTTGGGGGTTGCTGGCTTTACTCAAGTACCATTGAAAATTGATTGATTCGCTCGCAATTATGTCAAGTCGTTGAATGCATTTCAGTCCTGGATAAAAGTGAAATGTTTTTTAATGCATAACTATTGCTGTCAGTTCAGATGAGAGGTTTAATACGTAAGGTTTTCCCTCCAATAACAACCCCATTACGTTAATTTTACAACCACTCTGAATTTAGATTCAAATGAATCAAGTTTTATTATAATACGTGCGGAATAGTTTTGTTTGGAAACTTTTTATTTGAATAGGGAAAACTTAACCGATTTCGTATAGTTGATTTTATTTTTTCAAATTTATAGTTGATATAATCGTTTCAAATTTCCCCTTCCTATACTTAAATTGAAAACAAATATTTTTTATACCATGTCCGTTACAAATGATGACTATACTTACTTCTAATAGAGAAGTTTTCCGTCAAAAATTGCTTGCCATTTAATTGCTAATTCTCTATTTTTTAAAAGGAGTAGAGACATGGCGAGGACAAGACTAGTGGTTAGCTAATCGCTAATAGAAATCTATTCATCAATTGAAAAATAAAACTGTCTGCACTGGAATTCAAGCCAGTGACTACCGTAACCGAAACCAACGACGCTGACCACTCGACCACGTACCCCGACAATTATGTATATTTTTAATCCATGTCCACTCTTAATGTGAAGCATATGGTCTTCTAATGTTATTGTTAAATTACACGAGAACTTTTTGTTACTCAGTTAGTTGCTCAACCTCTCGTTTTCAAAGAGAGTAGGGATAGAAGCAGAGCTGTGGAGTCGTAGTCGGAGTCACAAAAAATGAGCGGTTCGATTTAAAAAAAATATATATTTAATGATTTGTATTCAAACTAAATAGTCCAAAGTGTTGACATTGCATGCTTGGCTGACTAAAGATGATCTGATAGAATATATATAAATAAGTTAAAATGAAACTATTGAAAAATCTCCTCGGAGTCCGAGTCGTCTTTTTTTTAAACGACTCCACAGCCCTGGTATTTTTTAAAAAACCTCGTTATTCGTACACAAAACTACAATTGCGTACGAAATTCGAATACTACCACTATTTTCAAAAAAACATTATTTTTGTTTTCAGATTGTTCCCGCACAATCCATGCCTCGATTGCCCAGACCACTATGGATATGATGTGAGAATTATTTACGCATGTCAAGTCATCAATCAAAAACTCATCCTTTCATAGATACATTGAACCCTGGGCAACGGAAAAAGCACTTAGTGAAAACTCTTATGTTGGGTTGATAAAATTTTAAAAATTGTGAAGAACACTTATTTCTCTAAAGGTAACTTGTATGTCCTGTAGAAAATATAACAATGTATTCAATGTATTTCAACAATGCCACGCATTTTTATGTTTATAGCGTTTTGTATAATATTATATTATAGAATATAACAATATATTTGGAACCAAAAGATTTCCTTTTAGTCACTACTTTGAAGAGATCATTTCGATAACGTGATGACGTTTTAATGTTTTAAAATCTTTTATGACAAAAAACATAGATTCAGCTATACGCCGATTTAATATATCAATTCATTAACATGTATTTTGCATGAATTTCATAAACCCGTCATAATGTATTTTATTTCGTTACGTGCATGAAAAAAAAATGTATTTTGACTACGTTTTTGTTTTGGCTTTTACGCAAACAAGAAATCGATTTTATCTTTTATTCTTATAACCAATGGTAAAATATATATTTACTCTTCATATTGTTTCAAAAGATGTCTTGTCTGCTAAGTCATTATAACCTTTATTTGAGCAGAGCAAGCTGAAGTGTTTTTCGGCCATTGATTTTCGACCGTTTTTTACTACAATTTTCACAATTAAAAAAACATGATTAATAAAAATAGCGAAAAATTGTTTAATTGTGTATTCTAATCGTTGCCTTTTTATAAACTGTGAGAAAATCATGTTTTATACCTCTAATGTCTGTGCTTTTCAAGAGCATGAAATATTTTTGGATAAAAATACATAAATAAAACCATCGATTTTTTTTCTGGCAATCATTGTAAACGAAAATATTTTTTTTATTTGAAAGTAGAAAATCATGCGTTTAAGCGAGCGAAAGTGATTATTTGAGTTAATTCAAAGTGCAAAATAGGAACTTATAACTCAGTCTTTACCAAATTGTCAATTAATGACATTTACTATTTTGCACTTATTATTTATTTGCTCATGACGAGCATTTTCGACTGAAAAAACGTGCCTGATCATTTTAAACAAATTTTAAATTAGTAGAAAAAATGTTTTGTTGTATTAATTTCAATATTGACAGTAAAACCTTAAAAGCAATCGTCAATGATTTTTTGTTCATAAAAATGTGGCACAGTATAACAGAATAGCTGACAATTAATATAATTATATATATATTCGCAATTCGAAAAAGCTTTGGAACCAGTGGTAAAAAAAGGCCGCGCAGTTTATATTATATTGCAGGTAAAATAATAAGGAAGGGATGCCCTCTCTTATTTCCCATTTTCCCCATTACCATGTCGTTTTCCTCATGGGGATATTGTTCGCTGTACTTTTCGTACATTCATCATTTTACAAACATTAAAATCACAATGAAAACAAATTATTTTATTACAAAGATGTTTTCTATTAAATATGATGAGAAAAAAAACATTAGATTATCGAATTCTAATATAATGATTGCTAATCCGCTTTTAATTAGCAGTTTTAAAAGATCGATTTAATGAAAAATTATTTAATATTTCAAATAAAAGATTTAAATTTGTTATTTTATTCACATTTTATGTTTTTTTTTGAGTTTCTTTAAGAGAAAAAAAATTCTGATTGCAAAAAGTATTAACCGTCATCAAGCTTTGTCACATTTTAAAAAATGAATCAGTTAAATGTTGCTAGAAAATAACTTTATATTAAAAGAAAAGTGTTTTCTTCCAGTTGTTAACAGTATCAATTATATGTATGAAAAATACACAATTCTTATGAGACGACCTAATTATAAATACTAGTAATTATTTTTAATAATAAATAAGTGATATTCAACATTTTTTAGATCTCGTGCGCAATATGTTATTTATGTGAGGTTTGAACGTACTGAAAGTAGTATCCAGTGACCAGTAGAACCAGAGACGAGACATTATATACAAAATAAGAAAATTTGAACGATTCAAATAAGACAATATAAATTCACTTACTGTTTTCTAAGCAACACAAATAATCATAATCTTAAGTATGGTAAAAATTCTAAGAGTAATAAAGCTTCTATAAACAAAATAATGCAGAGGAAACGTATTAAGAAAAAGAATAACTCAGTTGTAGCCTCAAGTATAAATCTTCCCAATCCCAAGTGATTTCACTAAAACTTATGATTACTACATAAATTTCAAACAAAAAACAAACTTTTATTATTCTTCCTGGGGAATAAATTAAGACACCCTGGCCTAAAGCATCTGGGAAAACTTTAATTTGGTTCCTATGGTAAGGGAGAAATACACGTGGCCGTCGAGGTAAAGTTACTGTGTACTTATTCAAGAAAAATTGGTAGCAGGAAGCTCATAGCGGACAATTCATTTCACAAACTTAAGGGATGTGATTTTGATGCGGTGTGATATTTTCTATACTATTTAATACTTTCTTCATAATTTCATAACTTGATTTTGTAAGGTCTTCTTCTGAGCTCAAAATATTATTTGTTTTTTTTTATTAAAAACCCACACTCCGTTCCGTTAATTGTACTGATATTCTCACGTTAATAAAATATTAAAATATTTTATTTAGAAATCTAAGTCACTTAGAATTTTTTTTAACCATGCCCCTTTTTAATGTGCAGCATATACCTTTATAATTCAGGTATCTCAACAGATGTTATTCTACAAGAATTGTTTGTTACTCATTCGCTCAGAGAGAGGAGTAGCGATAGAAGGATAAGTCAAGAACAGAACTAGTGGTTAACTAATCGCTTTCACCATGCCATATTATTGAAGGATTGGAACGGTGAGAAGGAATTTTTTAGACATCACAAACACCCGTGCCTTCGAATAGAAATCGATAAATCGATTAAAAAATGCTGTTCGTACTGTGACTGAAATCCGTGAGATTCAGCACGAAAGCCAGTAAAGCTAATCGCTACGACATAGATCCCGCAATTTAGGACTGTAGAATATGTTGGTATCATTAACATACTCTTGTTAGAATGACGTTTTAGTTGTCTGAAAAATTGGCAGTTTATTCATCACGTAGCTTCAACAAAATTTGAACCATGTATTATTTATAAGAATGTTTGCTATTGACCTGAATAAGCTAACGGAAAATCAAAAAAATCAAATTCCACTAAAAACAAAACGGAAGTGATTACTATACACAACAATTTATGTATATTCAATTTCCTTTTCCAAACTTGCTTAATTTCGAGCATGCAACTAACCCTTAATTATACACGGCGCTAGTTTCAGTTGCAGTTTTCGGATCTCGCTTTAGTTGAGAGTTGAAAAGGTGCTAGAATACCTGAATGCTTGAATACTGCGTGAGTTCACTTAATTTAACGCAAACTGTGCTGGATAAACATTGTATTTTAGCGTAAATTCCTGGAAAATTAAGATGACATAATATCACATATTGGTGTGATATGTAGAGTGCTTTTCTTTTCCCATAATGCGGTGGAACGGCGTTACGGCACCTTTTTTCTCGGAATTTTAAAATATTTTTACTTTGTTTCAAAATTATATTTTAAATCATTGCTTCGCGAAAAAATAATAACTGCAAAAAATTAGAGCTGTATAATATAAATAAGCAAAGCAAAATCAACCTTTAATGTGTTGGAAAGTGAAATAAATCTCCAAAAACGAAATGGAAGTGAAATGGGTCATATTCTTCACTTTACAAACGCAGAGGTTCAGGTTAAGTTATATTCGAAAGAGTAAGTGTTTGTGATATTTGAATTCTCTCCCACCCTTCAAATCTAAAAAATAACGGGTCGACACGAAAGAGATTTAACCACTAGTCCTGTCTTATCCCTATCGTTATATCCTTAATGTCATAAAATATAAACGTTGAGCAACTGATTAACAAGCAGTTCTCGTATTATCTCATATCATAAATCGTAAAACACTCGACTGAATATAACCATAATTTGCTATTTAAAAAGTACAACAAAAACCTTTAAGTTCAATTACCTCGAAACAAGTATCTTCAAATTATCTCACTGTTGCTTTACGCCGTTAGCACACTAGTGCGAAAGCGGAAGCGGACCGGTACGATGCACAACCTTATGGTAGTACGGTCCGCTTTCGTTCCGTTTCCGCGTCTGTGTGCTAGAGTAGTGATACATATGTAAAATGGAGCTTAGTAAGACAAACCAAAGGGCAAATTTGAAATATTAATGAGATTTTTTGTAATTATTTTTAAATAATATATTTCAAATGAACTGTTGGTTTTTTTTGATTATTGTTTGTTTTTTGATCTTTCCGCAATAAAATTTTCTAGCTTTGTTTTTTTATGAGGGTTTAAATAAATAATATGTTGTTAACCATAGAAAACATAAATCTTAAACTACAAACTCAACAAGTTAATCCTGTCGTAGAATTTAAATTAAAAGTAATTTTAATAAGGTTTTCAGTTAGGCAATCCTTCAATCTTCCTGCCAGATTCTTTGCATTCCTGCATGAGTGAATGTAATCGGGAATGTGTCCCCGGAAAAGTTTTTGCTTTTGTTTGGACCCGCGCCATTCCGTTGGAATGTTTATTGTTACATGTCGGATTCGTAATGAGCTTAATTTAATTGAAAGTGGCACGCGTTTCATTCCGTTTGCAGTGAAACTTTTGCATCGGATAAAAATGTGGAGAGGCTGCCAACTGTTACGTGTGCGCAGTAAATCTGGCATTTTGGAAAGTTTCCGATTAAAACTTAGTAAGAAACCATTTGAACTTAGGTTATTAGCGAATATTTATTCTTTAAGTAAAATCAAAACTTATGTTGTAACTTTAACGGGCTATTTGTTATTAAATTTCAAAGCTAATTCAAAAAAATAATAACTTATAAACAGAAACGGATCGTGTCCGGTCCGTGGTGCAGTTGTTAACGTCGTTGGCTTCAAGTTGTCTTACTAACAGCATTTATTTCAATTGATTCATCGATTTCCGATGTTGTGATGTGCAAATCTTTTCAATGGACAGTCACAACAGCTCCATCAATTACAATCATCAGATTCGAAAATTTAATTTAATCAAGAAACAACTCAATTGAGTTATCAATATGACATTAAAAAAACGCAGACTGACACAGTGTTATTTATATATAACTAGTTGAGTAATAATTATGATTAGGTAGCGCGAAGAAATAGCGTGAAGCTGAAATAACTGTCGACTTTAATAACATGTAATTCGTATAGAACTAAATGTTCTCTTTGACACTTTACTACAATGAAGATAGAACAAGTTATAGCCAATTTAAATCGTTCAAATTATGTACATTCTCAAAAATTTTGTCACTAACGACCCGGATTTTGCCTTTCGTCATCTTCAGGCGTTCAAGAACACGGATAAACTTGAACTGACGCTCAGTAAATGAATGTTTCGTGCTTATATAATAAATAAATGTATCATATATCTGACTCCTTTTCGCCAGCAATGGCTTTAAACTCAAGTGACAAAATCTGTGAGAATGTACATAATTTGAACGATTCAAATTTAATATTGAAATTCCACCAAGCACCTTCAGTTGAAATCTTAAATTAAGTTATAGCCAATTCAATTAAAAATGTAAAAACCATACCGACCTAGTTCAATAAAAAAAAGCACTTACCATAAGCGGTTAAGGAAGAAGACATGAATTGTGAAATGAAAAAAAATCAATTTCGCAACGAATGTATATCTGTGCAACTGGTAAATACCCTACTTGGCACTATGCTTTTAAAGCTGGAGATTTGATAAAAGCTTAACATTATTGGTTATTTCAAAATGCAGCGAAAACCGACCCTCCATTACGCTTCTCTTTACCTTTTTCAGTTTTTCCTCTTTTCTTTACCCGTTTCTTGCATGTTTTTTTTTGTATTTTCTACACGTTGATCCAGTGGTTTTGTGATCTTAAAACTTTGAACGCTCCACGTGTTTATTTACTTTTCTTTAAATATAATTGTGCTTGATGAAAGGTTTGCCATAAGGGCTAGTAAAAAATATTTAAAAAAAAAACTCGGCTTAAAACAGTTTTTAAAGTTTAAAAAAATTCTAGTAACAAGTTAGTTATCTAATTTAATTTAAAATTAAATTTGATAACTTGTTGCTTCACATGTTGTGAATAAACGTAAATTCGTAAACCTTGCAACATTCTGTTTTTAAATGCTTTCTCAAGAGGCAAAACACAATAGAGTAACATAGTTTATCACATTTAATATTATATTTAAAATAAACTTACATAAAGCTAACGCCGAATCCATCGAAAATAAATCACAAAACTATAGATGAACCAGCGTAACTTGACTGCCCGCGAGGGCGCCACCATCGCATCATTAAAGTTGCCATAGTCCTTGACAATTTTAGTTCTGAGTTCTGCCACAGTCAAGTTAAAATGGTACATCTCTAGTGATAAGTTCATTGAAAATGTTAAGAAGTATTACTCTATATTATGATATCATCGGCTTAATTCTAACATAGCGCAAGTCAGTTTATCGTAATTGTTCAGGAGACAGTTTAAACTAAATGTTTTCACTTACAGAAACAAATTCTTATTCATTAATTTTACTGTGGTATAATATTTTACTATATGTACCTTATTATACTTTTTTATAAAAAAATATTCATTCATTTTTATATATACTAAATGTAGAGAATTTACATGATATTAGAATAGATAGATAGATACGATAAAAGAAGAGATACGTATATTGCGTTTTTTGCTTTTTAACTTCCTCCACTTCCAAATTTGGATACTAAGCGAATTTAATATGATGATGCGTTGATATGCTTTTTAGCCAAAACTACTAAAACACGAAATTCTAAAAAAAATACTTACGTTATGTTAGAATTTGAAAAATAAAAAAAAACTGAAAATACAAATAAAATGCACAAAAAAGTAATTAAATCAAAATAACTGAGAAGAATTTGAATACAACTATTTTTAGTAATCAGTGAATTTAGGGAAAAATGGCTTAAAGTTCTGTTGCTTTCCGAAAACTGTTTATGTATTAATTTTACATTGTATCGTAAAGATACTGTATCTATTTTCATTCATGAAATACTACGAACATTATTTCATGATTTATACTTTTATTCTTATCTGATATTGAAGAAAACTCTGGCTATTTATCCTATAGTTTATGATAAATGAATAAATATCAAACCTATTTAGCCGGAATAAGACCATGTTCTGACCATCCATAATCGATCGAAGTTGCCTATGAGATGGGGCTGCTTGATATCCAGTTTTTATCCATATACATGCATATATCATGTTTCAGACGAATAAATCAGATGCTTTTTCATCCAGGTATGAAGCGATTTACGTTATCATAGAAGCCGTACAGAATACGTAAATATTTAAGCTGGATAAGTTTTTTTATTTGTCATCATTCATCATATTTTAAAATCTGATTAAATTACGATATTTTGGTTTAACAAAAACTGAAATATTTTCATGTTGTATATAGTGTATAAACATATCGTACCACCGCAAGAAGAAAAGTGTCACAATTAAAAAAACGATTAAGTGAAATTAATAATTAATTGATGAAATCGTTGAGCTATAATTTGTGAAGCAAATATATCAAAAGTATTGTAACCGTATTTTAATATAAAGGTAAATGAAATTTACAAAAAATTCGGTTTCAAAAGTTTTTTGGGGAATTTCTTTTTATATAGAAGCATCATTTAAAATGTAATAAAAAAACTAATCTAACCCAACCTATTGAAAGCCGGAAAATTTAATAGCGTCCAAAACTAAATCAATCATGTTTTTGGATTAGTTTGATTTATAAAATACAATTTAAATTATGTGTCCATATAACAAGAAAGTATTGAATTTTGTAATTTTAAAGTAAAACTATAGTTTTGATAATGGGATGATACTGAAAGAAATATGAAATATTTTACTCAATTCCTGTGATTTTTTTTATTCTATTACACATACTTCGAATTTATCTTGGCAAAGATTTATTATTGGAGGATGAAACTTACGAAATATTAAATTTACCATAACATTTAAATAATCAAATATCCACGATTGTGAAAAACATTATTTGAAAAAAAAATAAGCACGAAAACAAAACGATAAATTTCACGGTTTTTATTTTAATGCGAATCTTTATGGATTATATATTATTTGTAAAAAAATATGATGTATTGTATGATTTCGGTAGCCAGTTTCCGGACGTGAAGACTCTTTTAAAAATCCTTGCCTCGCATACCTAATGAAAGCAACATTGTAGAAATAAAATAAAAGTCGGATGCTGAAGCTCGGATTTCAATTTTTAACCGGAAATCGAATGTCATGCTTTTGCTATCTGAATGTTCCCATCGGAATTGAGCGGAATCATATTTTAAATTTCACAAAATTTACGATTATCGCCGAAGTTTTGCGAAGTCGTGCTCTCTCTTCCTCTCTAAGCGGTTAGAAATATTGCCATTTTAATGGAATTAATTGTTGCGACGTCATAATGCTGGAGATATTGAAAATTTCTTGAGAGAAATTTGGCTAAAAGCTGCGAATGGATAATAAGCACCTTTTTATAAACAGCGCGGCTTGAAAAGTGGTTTTAGTATAAAATTGATAACTTTTTATGTTCTACCTGTTGAATGAAAAAGTATGACATAGACTTTCCTTTTTTAAAGTATCTCAGAATTAAAAAAAATATAGTTCTAATAGTAATCTTTAATAATAAATAAAACATTTTAAAAATAAAATCTTGAAGACGGTAAACATTAAAAAATGATTCTGAATAGAGAAAGCCCAAAGATAAATATAATATAAATATATCAATATGCTGCGTCCATAGTTTAGCGGTAAACTTCGTTGGTTTCTGTGACGTACTTCAAGAGTTCAAGTTTTAATACGTACAGCATTTTATTAATCAATTTATCGATTTTTTTTCGAAAGTATTGGTGTTTTTTATGTTTATAAATTCTCTCTCAATTCCAGTCTAGTTCTGGAATCAGGAATCCCAACCAATTTTGCAATCCGGTAATCACGGGATTTTGAGATTAACTATAGCACGTAAAAATCACTAATCCCAATTTTTCAATGGAATTTAATTTAATTTAATTACTCAAATCGTCACATTGAGTTGACAAAAATTCAGGAATCTTTAAGCTACCCATTTTTTCCGGAAATAATATCAATCACTTGTTGCATGATCGATCCCGATATCCTGGAATCATAAAAGGGTATTACAGGATGCCATACCTCTCACTATTTCAATCCTAAAAATTAACAGAGCGTAGCGAGAGAAATTTGTTAACCACTAGTCTATCCAAGCCTCATCTTTCTATCTCTACTCTCTTCGCAAAAAAAGCTGAGTAACTGAATAACAAACAATTCTCGTAGACAAAATTTCCGGTTGAGATACTATTATTTGGAGGTCGTATACTATACACAAAGAGAGGGCACGGATTAAAAAATATATTTGATTTGATTGATAAAATTATCCATCATTTTATGTATAATTGTGCTCACCGATACGACCAACGTAACATTTAGATTCAGAACAAAGTGCTTTTTATAAAAGGCGATATCAATGGTTGAAAATTTCATTTCCTGTTGCTTGTAATCTGAAAACCATCATGAAATATTAAATTCTTTTCAAAATAACTTATAAACACTCGAAATTGAATTTAATTTAAAGCAAGGATGCCCAACTGAAATCACTTGGTGGGTCAAATAAAATAATGCAGGTCTGTAGTGGGGTAGACATAAATATTTTAAACATTAAAAATACTATAATACTTTTTATATTAATAATAAACAAACACTTTACCTTTTTCTACGAAAACTGTTTATAGCTCAGTATATAGCTTATATAGTTTATAGCTTAACCTCTCTTTTCCATAGAGTTTAATATTAATAGAATGACAAGAATAGAACAGGACTAGCGGTTACCTAATCGCTATCGCTACGCCCAGATATTGAAAGATCGGAAGAGTGGGAGGAAATTTTTGGACATCACGAGAAAAAAATGCTGTTCGTACTGGCACTCGAATCCAAATACTTAGTAATCAACAAAGTATCTAGGTCTGTAAATTTAAGGTTTTACCTGTGTTGGGTTTTTAAAAATTGACACTTCTACAAATGAATGTTTGGCGACGGAATACAACATCCAGGCAAAAATTCCAAAAAATTGTCATAAATTTAGTAATACATTTTTAAAAATGTATTTCACCAGTAAAAAACTTCAAAATGTATAGAAATTTGAAAGCCTCGAAAGGATCACACGAAACCTTCAATAAGGTCAAATGTGGATTGCAGGCCAAGGTTTGAGTATGCCTGCTTTAAAATATACAAATACTTTATGTTTTATGACTTGTATGAAAAGTCAAATGAATGTAAAATATTTTGAGTGAAAAAGGTTGCAATTTGTGACTGGAAATACTCGATCGGTTAAAGGTGGAGTGAATAATTGATACAAAAATCATCGGCCAAGTGGAAGGAGCGAGCACGAACAAAAAAAACTCACTCACGTAGCTATTGTATGGCAAAAGAAATCGAGTCATGGTTTGCCTTTATGTAGCTATGTTGATTCTTTTTTTTATAGAATACGGTAAGACATCGGTGAATGGATTTTTCAGTAAACGATTCCCTGCATAACCGATTGTATTTAATATATAGTATTATCAAAATTGTCTAAAATATGACAACACGATGGAAGTTATATTTATAAATTATTGTCGAATAAAAACAACAGTATTGTGGCGCAGCGGTTAGCGTTGTGGGCTTCCGTGTCAGACGTCACGGGCTTCGAGTCCCAGTACGAACAGCATTTTTTCGACAGATTTTTGTTCGAAGGCATGTGTGTTTGTGATGTCTAAAAGTTCCCTCTCTCAACCTTTCCAATTAATCCTTTTAATCTCATCAAAGAACAAGTAAGATGGAGTGGTTAATATAAAAAAATGAAAGTATTTCTAAATCTGGTAGTGTGTTATTTTTTGAAATATTTTCACTGTTACAGAGTGCATGGATTCATTTGAAAAATATTTATTGACTAAAATAACAGAAATACGAGAGTAAAACATATCAATTCATAAAATATCACTTTTAGGTTGTTCACTGTCAATATTTATCGGTTGATAATGCTTTCCATTAGCGAAACCGGTACTGATCGTGGTAAATAATAGTGGAAATAAAAAAAAGGAATATTGTGTTTTTTTAATCATAAAAGATCATTAAAAAAAAATAATTATATGTTGAGTGCAATTAATAAGCACACGTCATTTAGATACTGTTTCAAATAATAATTCACATTTACATTTATACAAATAATCTTCATTGTTGGGCTCTGTAGTCTAATGAAAAGAAATTCACCTCCCAGAATATCTCACGTTTAATTTTTTGAGTTCAAAAATATTTATTTTTCCAATGCTTTATACTGTTGATTGAGATTTGGGCTGAAGAAACAAATTGATAAATCAAATTCTATTAATTACCTTAATATTTATAGACAGAAAGCCGTAAAATAATTTTCAGAGATGTTAAATATTAAATTACCAGTAGATGAATCCATTGTTTAAAAGATCAATTAAATTTTAAGGGAATTGTAACAAAAACTTAAAATGCCAAGTGGTAATGAAAAGCCATTATTCGATGTAACGATTTTTCAAATCTTGTCTATTGTTTTCAATCAAATTTGCAAAGTAACGATCGTCTTTTGCCAAAAGCTTTCTTTTGTTATTTTAAAATTAAGCCGATTAAATTCCTGTTAATTTATGCATCTTTTTAACGGCGTATTGATTAATTTGATAACATAATACGCAAATTGTAATTCATGTTAACTTTGTGACCGTTTCCATACCTTTATTGTCTATGACTCTATGACCATTAAAAATATGATTTTTACGATATTTATCATAAAATTATTTCAAATTTGACACTTTTATACTTGTTTTCTTTCCTCCACTCGACACTGGTTTTCTTTTCGCTACTTTTAAAGTTACTCCTTAGTAGAAACTTCTTAAGAAAATTAATAATTAACAATAAAGATATAATAAATCTGGGATTTATAGATTGCAATGATTTTTTTGTACAAAATATTATATCAGGAAAACCGAAAGGACATTGAATACCAGATTATCAGAGCGGATGGCAGTCTTTAGATTGAAAAAAAGACACGTTTATTTTTGCTAATCACTTAATTTCAGAAAGACACGTGTTCAATTAAAAACAAGCGATAAAAACTTTGCACCCTTATACGGACGCTCATGAACTCTTTTTCCAAGAAATTTTAGAAATAAATAGAACGCAATTGAACAGTCTTCCGATTTTAAATGAACAGCTACATATGCCAGGTTATTCACTTTTATACCATATATAAATATAATCATAAAACCTTTTCCAACAAACAAAAATAAATATAATTCTTGAAACTACTAACCATTCAAATCTTTGGGCATTCCCATGAGCTAATCCTTTTCGCCAGCAATGGCTTTCAGCGCCAGTTCAAGTTCATCCGTGCACTTGAACGCCTTAAGATGCCTAATGGCGAAACCCGGGTCATTAGTGACAAAATTTGTGTGAATGCACATAATTTGAACTATTCAAATTTAAAGTTACCATCAAAATTATTTCTGATAACGTTTATATTTTTACTCCTTTTTAAAAAAAACAATGAAGCGAAAATTTGTGGTAATTTTTTTAGTAAACATATTTGGTTATGTAATTTAAAAATATACATTCGCTCCAAAAGGCATACAATATCGACAAACTTGATCTTGACACGTCCTCAGAGAGTAAAAATACTTAACGTTTTAAGTAGACGTCAAGTATGTAAACCGCTCATTAAAATTGAGCCTAGTCGCGAAGAAATGAGAAATGAAAGACGAAAGTTTTTTAATTCGTATTAAAAATGAACATTTTAGAAGGATGGGCTAGGGCTGGGGGCTGAAATAAGTTTGGCGGACTTGTTCTTTTTTAACATCACTCTGGTCCACAGATTACGTGCGTAATTTACTACAGTTTGCGAAACTGTCTCTGCTGCCGTTGCGCTGCCATGAGAGCAGTAGTGGATTATGAAATCAGTTAATTAACAGTCGGAAAAAATCTTGGCTTGGAATTGGAAGTACAGTTTATATTGTTCAAGCAATTTATCGTTGTTAAGTTAAAACAATATTCAAATAAAAAAAAATAAAGGTCATAGTTAGTTAAATCGAAAAGTGGCTTAAACTTTATAATTAACGTAGTATTTTTTTACCTCATGACAATTAAATATAATTTGAATTTATTGTTAATTGTATTCACACTTTATCCAGCTTTCTCTCATTTCTTTAAGTATTTAAGAAATATATTCTTTTTCCATTAAATATGATAAAAATAAGAACAAAATAGTAATTTAATATTCTGACCCACGTAAAGTGGAGTTATACCAAGATAATTCTCATTCAATCAAAGCATAATAATACTATCGTAAATTGCATATTAAAGATTTCATTAAAAGTTGTATGGTTTTCAAAAAATATTTTGATTTCTGATAATGTTGAAAGCAGTTTTAAAGCTATAGCAAAGCTTGTAAACAAATATTTTAATTATTAATGATTTTAGCATTGTCCTTCAAAACATTAAATTTTCCCCACGGTTGGGCGTACTTTCCACGTTGGGAAACACCGCTCTAAATTTTCGACAGTTAAAGTAATTCTTTATATATCACTTTTAGGGTGTTCACTGTCAATACTTGGTGGAAAGGCATTATATTAGTAAAAACACAATATTCCTTTGTACTTCATTCCACTTTATTTAATATGTCAGGACCGGTTTTGCTCATTACGTGCATCGTCAACTGATACGAAATATAATTTAACAATGCTATTTAACAATGCTATTTAACAATGCTATTTATACAATGCTATTTATGCATTGTTAAATTATATTTCTTATCAGTTGACGATGCTCGTAATGAGCGAAACCGGTCCTGACATATTAAATAAAGTGGAATGAAGTACTAAGGAATATTGTGTTTTTACTAATAATTCTTTATATTTAAATGAGCATTAATTCTCTCGTATAAACTTGTGCGTTCAAGACACGGACTATTTGTAAGAATTATACGATTGCATACGGTAGAGGACTAAAAATAGCAGTCAAGGAAGTATTCGCTTACGAATCCAACCCTGAAGCTAAAACAGAAAAGGGACTGAGAGACAGAGGACGCCGAAAGTTTAGCAGTTTTCCTTAAAACAGATAAAATTTAAAAATGAAGCGGAAAGTTTGAGGCAAATTGCCGACGGCGAATTAAAAGAAAATCCCCTAAATAAGGAGACTTTTCCATTTAATCAAGCTTTACGTTTTTTACATCCCTCTTGGAGATATATATTTATTTATGACTTGACTGCAGCTCTTTTAGCGTCAATCCAACTTTACTATAATCACCAGAATTAATTAATTTCGTAATAAAATTGTTGGGATTAGTTCGCGGATGAGTGATGGGCACTCGCCACTTTGTTTTACTTAATAAAGAAGCGTGAAAAACATGGCTGGAAGGTTTTATTACGCAGACTGGAAGTATAGCAGAGCGGAGTGACAGACAAGCGGAAAATTGAATCTAATCTGTATTAAATCATACAAGCTCATATTAACCGCTGTGAGAATATATACTTTACTAGGGTGATTGCAACAGTTATTAAACACTTCAACGTTCAACATCTAAAATATGGATTTGTAAACATTCTTCATAGTCACAAATATATTTAGTGTTTGTTTTCATTTCTATATGACAGAAGTTTTGATTTTTTTACCACGACATGAAAAAACTGAAAAAATGTTATTTTGTATGCAATGTTATATCGTAATAGCGAAAAATCGTGTTTGTCTTAGGGACAGTAAAATTTTGTTGACATTTTTTTTATAAAAGTTCAGTGAATTTCGGGAATAAACTTTTCATTGAATTGCGTGAAACTACAAACTGTCAATAAAATTGTTAGCAAAATAACGTTAACAAAATAACATTATATTCAGTTGATTATGCTAACCATGAGCAAAACCGATACTTAACATATTAAATACAAGTATAATTAGTAGAAATGAGTATTTTTTTTTTTTTAATATACATAATTCCTTTCCACTAAAGTATTGACAGTGAACACCAAAGTATCTTTAGATATTTAAATGAGGCTAGGGTTTGATTAAAACTTTGTGTCCAATAACTGTGCCACGTGTGTCCAATTACTGTAAAATACTGTCTCATTACTATGTCTTTCGATCTTTTTCAGTTAAATACGAATATCGAAAATAATCTTATGTTTCTATAATTTGTGTTTTAATTTCTTTGAATGTCATTCAATTTCACTTTTCTATATATATTTGGTGTTAACTAGATGCTTATATTTTTGGAGTTAAAGTCCGTTTAAGGAAAGAACTCTCTTAAGTAGGCCAGTACTATAGCATTTACCCTACTCATAAAGAGTAAATAATATAAAAGAATGAAAAAAGATAGAAATACAGACACAATAGGGTTTTCATGACCGGTAAATTAATAAGACAAAAATTTACCAACGGTTACAAGAAATTACTTTATTTTGAATTAAAGGCATATTATTACAAAGTTTTACTGTCGATAGGCATGCCTGATTAGGAATTTTGTTTTTCGACTCTGTTAACATTGAAACACGGATTGGTACTGTAACTAATCATACTATTACTCGTGTTGTCTGCCATCCATAATCATAACGGCTACATTTTGCAGCTGTATTATAAGTATAATATTTGGTATTTGATTAACTATTCTATATTTTTTTCTTGTTAAATTGCAATTAAACGAATTTGTTCAAATATCTATAACATTGAATTAATTTAAATCGCTTATATAATATCAGTATTACAACCAGTAAAAATAGCTCTGGAAGCCTTATTCCACAAATAAGTGAATTTGTAAACAGCTGCCATTATATTGAAATAAATGAGCTCTTAAGAGGTTAAGTGAGCCAACTAGTAAAATGGTAAAACTTTTTTCTTGGACTTGATGGCTGCCACCGATGAGATTGAAATTGTTCGTGCTTAGCACGCCAGAGACGAGTTATCTTGTCGATGACTAAGTAAATTAATAGTTGCAAATTATAGCCGACGTGCTAAGTAATTACTATTATTTATATACGGCAGCTAAACGGTTAAGTACAATCACGTCTTTGCTTGGTGTTTTGGTGGATTGAATCTTTCTATTTTACGGAGATACCGCTATTGGAATATGCTTTAACAGAGTTTACTTCAGTATTACGGTCATTTAAGATGTATACAATATTACAACTCATATAACTTTTTTTTTTAAATACTACTTGGCTCATTTCACCTTTAATGGAGAAAATTATTTATACTTCGTGATCTGTCTAAATAGGTGTTGTTTAACATAAAATATGTCTTCATTTTATGAGAAAGCTTATCAATAAACAGCTGTTTATAAAATACGTTTAACAACAAATTGTTCTTTATAACATTGTTTCCTGAACTTACTTTTCTCATGAACCTTTATACCTCTTATAGCGAAAACCTTACAGTGAACCCCCTAGTTAAAAAATCTACATAACTGTATAAAAGAAAAATCACAAATACAACTTTGATGTCTTAAATGGTAAATTGTGGCAAAAAAATAAAATATAAAACAAATATTTTTATATTTAATGAAATATTTATTGAGATTTCTACATTTGTTATATAATACAACTTCAAACCTGAATTATATGATTATTTATGTTTGTGAGTTATATTCCTAAGCTTCCACAAGCACTAAATAGATAACCTTTCGCCTACCCCCTGACGTTGTCCACGCACCCCCAAATTAATTATAATTTTCCACAGCCCACCTCAGATCACAAGGGTTCCTGGGGGTCCGTGGGAACTACTGCTCTTTGATTATTAATCTGCCAATAATGAAAGAGCAGTTGTTCTCAAGGACCCCCAATCAATTAAAATAAGCTATAATTGCTTCCTCGTTGATACTTTTACTAAAAGTAATAAACACTGCCATTATTTTTTATCTTAAAAATTAAAAAAAAATATCAATTGAAAATAGACCCACGAAGAGGTGAAGTGAACCAATTAGTAAAATGGTAAAACATTTCTATTTGACTTCGTCAGGTCCTATGGCGCAGCGGTTAGTGTTGCGGGCTTCCGTGCCAGACCTCACGGGTTCGAGTCCCAGTATGAAGAGCAATTTTCGATTTTTGTTCGAAGGCATAGGTGTTTGTGATGTTGATTCCAACATTTCCAATCTTCTAACAACTGAGCGTAGTGCCAGCGATTAGTTTACCACAAGACCTGTCCTAGCATTCTATAGCATTATCCTTCTTTCGCTACTACTCTCATTGATAAAAAAAGTCATGTTGAGCGACTGAGTAACAAACAGTTCTCGTAGAAAAAATCTGTTGAGATATCTCCATCAGGAGGCTAGATGATTCCCACATTGGGAGCGGACATGGATTGAAAAAAGTACAATCACGATACATAGCGTTTTGGTTGATTGCATATTATTTTAGGAAGATAACACTATTCCAGTGTTTATTTACGGAGCACATTTCACTTTTACGATATATTAATGAATGTAGAATATTACAACGTATCTAACTATTTTTTTCCTAAAATACTACATGGCTCACGGGCTCAATACATGTTTCAATAAATTAACTGTTTCATCCATAGAGAATATTAATATATATAGTTAATACGATGTTTTGATGTGGCATCAATTATAAAGCCTCTAGTTACTATTCAAGTAAGACTTTCGTTTTTGATGATTGTATGTCATTAAATACGATAGAATTTGATATCATGTTCAGATCTTATAGAATTGATTATTCACGTAAAGCAAAAGGGATTTGCTTGAAGTTTGATGCCTAATGACGCTGAAAAGATATTTTATCGTCTGAAGGCTCATTAAAAATAATACGGTAGGCATGAAAATTTTTCTCTTATTTTGTCAGAAAGTTCAAGAAGATTAATCTTTCTGCAAAACCATTCTAAGAAATTTGTTATCACGTAGGCGGTGGAACAACAATAGATAAAATATCATTATAGTTTAAATTTTTTAAGAAATTATGTATGAAATACTGTAATAAGAAAATTCAGACGTCATGTTTGTGCTTTCTTTCTTTTTGATTTCGTAGAAAAGGGTTGGAATCCATGAATAACACTTTTGTAATATATCAATAATTTTTGCTAAATTTTTCAGTAGCTTGGGCTTTTAATTATGTGAGCAAATATAATATGACACAGGAAATAATTATATTACAATTTTTTTTAACTGTAAATCAATTATTACCTTATTAAAATAAATAAAAAATATTTTTATTCGATACAGTCGATTAATTTAAATCAGGTTTTTTAAAATGGGAAAATATCAATACCACGAAAAAAAATTAAATTAAAGCTTGTGGCATTATAGTTTGCAAAAAATGAAATAGCAATATGCCATGATCTAGAATAGTATTATTTATGTTTAGTATAAACATAATGAAATGATAAATGATAACTTCAACTTAAACCATAATATTGAAAAATGATTACTTATTCCACGCTTAAAATTTTAAAAAGCTGTAAATTTTTAATTTTGTGTAACACCTCTATTCGCATGATGCAATCGTAAATAGTTGAGCCATTAAATCATTAAATATTTTTCTTAATATTGTCAATAATTATTTATCATTTTAGGTATTCTAGCATATATAATTTTTTAAAATTATGTTTTAGCTGCTAACTTAAGTTTAAATACTGTCAATAAACAGTGAAACTGAGATGCCATCATGGCAGGAAACGTGATTTTTTAGGATAACATGTTACGGGTTACGCAAGAACAATTCGGCATGATAGAATTCTGTATTTTAGCATTGTGTGATAGACACTAAAATTCACAACACACTTATGTTAATTTCTACTAAAATTCTAAAAAATGCGAAAAGATTTTAAAATTCAAAATTAATGTAATAAATTCAATACAAATATATAACAAAAGGTTTTATTACATTATTATGCTTTCGACACCGTTATACGCGCACAACTTGTCACCCGATCCAATCTATTAAAATCTGACAAAAAATCTTTAGTTATATATCAATGCTACATTTTAAAAATATTTTGTATTAATTGCTGTTATGAAATTTCGGTGTGTGGTTAAAAGTATAGATGCTGAAGTATTCTTAAGTAACTATAATTTAGTTTTTACACATCGTAACACTAATCACAAAAACAAATGTTTTTAAGATTTAAATTTACATCTTCAGACTGAAGCACCGTCAAGTCTGAAGATGCCTCTGAAAGAGGCGAAACACTTTTCACTATTGGTGGCACAACAAATAAAATGATCGAAGTTTTTTTGACTTTTATATAAATTTTGTATTAAAAATTCTCAACATTCAAATTGGTATATTCAATTGACAGAAAATATATCTTTACAAAGTGTAAAGTCGATACAAAGATACTAGATGCGATATGGAAATTTAATTTTCCGAAACAGCCGACGGGTATATTAAAACGTAATTAATCCACAAGTTGATGAAAACTAAGAAGTCTACTGTTTTTCATTTTCTCAGGAAATCGAAATTTCTGTTCTTCACGCTTATCCTTTGTGCCTCGAAGCATTTCCTTCGGAGATTTCAAATATTATTAATGATCTGAGTGATGATTGAATGTCTGAATACACTTTTAATTAAAATAAAAATAAGACGGGCCTAAAAGAACTATGAAGGGAAAGAGATATTAATTACTGATTTATTACTTTTTTAATATTTTTTTCAATATATCATATATTTTTTTATGAGTTTGAGTGAGTTTTTATAATTGAATTTTAATGAATATTCTCTAGCAAAAATTAACGCATCATAATGATTTTTTGATTGACGAGTTTAAATTCTAACTTTTTTGATTAATTTACCCTAACATTTTTCATCTTTATGAATTTAATCATCTCAAAGGAACTGACATAAATAATCAGTTATAATGTAAATTTCTCGTCAGAATCTTATACGTAAGACAGACGAATAAATACAATAAAAAATCGCAAATTATTGAATGAAAAGCTATTAACTTCAACTGTTTTTACTGACAGCGAAATTAAAAATGTTTAATGTGTTAATTATTGGTCGTTTGCTCTTCATTACATTTTTAAGTGAAAAAATGCAAAAAATAGATATATCATTATGTTCGCTTGTTATAAAAAAATATATGCAGCTGTTCAAATTCATATCTATAAATATATTATTATAGCTAAAAAGAGTAAACTTTACGACAGTCTGATGATGCTTCTCATATAAACGAAGCACGTGTTACAAATTTTAGCACTGCAAGTTTAATAAAAAATTATCAAATTTAATTTCATATTAAAAATAAACTTCCACAAAGTTACTGTCAAACCTATCAAAGATAGTCAATTTTAAATTGTATTAATGAAATTATTGTTTCGAAAGCCTTCAAGTGCAGATTTTTCTTTTCTTTCATAATACATAATAAATATTTGTTTTTTTTTCTACTACTGAGATTTAGCGCTTTCGGCAAAGCAATCTGAATGTAATCGTTAAATGGTTTTGTTCTGCACTCCAGAAAGAGATATTATGGTTATAAAAAATGTATGCGATGGGTGAAATGCTTGTTTTTTGAAACCCCTTGCCAGACAGCAATTTACAAGCGCACCCCATCTCCGGTTCATAAACACAGAAGCTTCAAAAAATAAAAATGAAAAACCGGAAAGCGAACTGAAATATTGCTTCCCTTGCAAGCCCCGCCCACATAACAATGCATGCAAATACGCGATTTGCATGTGTTTGTTTGTAAATATGGATGTGTTATAGCTCTATCCGTTACATATGAGTCAAACATATTATGCACAGTAATTCAGCACTTGTAAACAGAAGTAGTCCAGGAAAATTTAGATACATTATATTGTAGATGATGAAAGAAGACAAAAAAGAATGAGAAAAAATTGACACTATCCTATAATTATATTTAGAATTCAAATAGACAACAGTTGTCCACACATCCGCGCAGCAAGCGAATCTTTTACCTTGTGGATTCTTCTTTGCTACATTGGTTTATTATAAATAACTTTGTTTGCTTACTGGTTAAACAACTTAATATATCAGTGCTTAACTTTTAAAACAAATAAAGTTTAGACTGCACTTCAATAATGAAAATTATTTGAATATTAATTGTAGGAAAATAGTATCATAACATAATGGCGTAGGGCAAAAGCGCGCAAGGAAAATAGTTCGCTCAGTTAAAAAAAAAATGAATTTTCTATCGCTATAATTATGAACTAAAAATATTGCAGCCAACTTTCACTTAATTAGCTATTAATCGTTTACCGGTAATTGCAAAAGAGAAAGAAGAATAAGGCTAGAACAGGACTAGTGGTTTGCAAATCGCTATTGCTACACCCAGTTATTAAAGGATCACAAGGATGGGAGGAGAGGAAATGATGTGAATTGACATCACAAACACCCAGTCTTCGATCACAACTTCGAATTTAAATTTCTCAAGTATAATTTTAAAAAAGAACTAAGCCATCGATATAATAAACCATTAAAATTCTGCAAATTGTACTGTATCCATAAAATTGTGTTAGTATATCGACTGTGGAAAGGGAAAAGGACGTAACCCACACGTATCAAATTTTACAGGAGGCGCTAAAAACGTGTTTTGATGATTTTGTGACATATGAAAAATATGAATTATACACAACCTTGAAGTGCACGAATACTTCTAAACTAGTGTTTAATTGACATAACCTAATATTTATTAAAGAAATTATCTCGGAAAAACCTTTATTTCAGAGTTGTTTTTTCTTGGTTTTAATTTTTTACAAGGTCATCTTTTTCCAACTTAAAAGCTCAATTTATATACTTATTCGGCATCTTCAGCTTCCATCCCTTTGATAGAATGTGTGTCAAGTTGTATACATTGTGATTATCGAAAAAAAGCTGTTTTGGAAAATTGAGGGTTACATCATTTTTCCTTTCCACAGTCGATGTGAATATAACACTATCATCATTACATATTACTTGTGAAATTTAAAAAAATGCTATTTTAAAACTTTACGCAATATTATAGGCTGTTTTTCGTAAACGCAGCTATACGTAGGTACATTTAGTATAATAATTACACAACACTCTGGCAGACAAAATCAGTGTCGGAAGTTGAAACTTGGCGTATTTTTGTCTCTAGGGAGAGCTTTGAACGAAAATGCGTGCCGGTTGCATCCGGGAAATAATGCTTGTATGGAAGCTTTTGTGTTTTCACCACTTCGCTTCGGATGTTTTGCTCGACGCCGCGAGAAGCCCTTGGTTTTACGTTGTTTGCAATTGCGGGTAAGAGCTTACATTATAACTTATGCCGCAACAAAAATACGGATTAAGTAATAGAGGTATTACTAACATGATAGTTTTTAAATAATTTTATATTATAAATTAATTTACAGAAAATTACCGCCAAAATGTGTCTAAAATATTAATGTTTGTTAACTCTCGCGGCTCGGAGACTAGAAAAATTCTACAATGCTGATGGGGGTCGTTTAGGGACCACAGTGGTTTCCTCATTATTGGCCTTATTCTTATGAATTTCAAAAAAAAAATAGTCTAAAGGCTTTAAAATATCTCTCTGCATCATTCCTCATACATTTTTTCATAAAAATCCGTGTTTTTTTTAAATAAATAATCATATTTTAAGTTGCGGGTAAAAAAGACGTCATCCCAGCACAAATATGAATTTGTAACTGATGCGTTTAGCCCAGCTATCTTACGAACGATCGCTGATAAGCGGGCGCTTATCTCGTTATCGCGTTATCGCGTATTTATAAAAACTACAAAAGCTCCAAAAAACTATGATATAAGAATACCTTAATTATAAACATTGTATCACCCTTATTAAAATAGATATTTAAGAAAATGTGGATATTGGGGTCGCATTTCTTGAGCTTAGAACCGGAAAAGTTAAACGAGGAACAAACATTCAAAAAGTGATTTGTCACACAAGTACAGAGCTTGGGAAATGATGATTTGTGAAATCACGGTTTGCTTAAATGTGTCAACTTTATGATTTAATTTTTATTAGAAAAAAACCTTTTTTGAGCACTTATTGTGATTTCCATTCGTAGATTTTATTACGGACTATTGAAAATTTCAAATTAAGCTGTCTTATACAGCACAGATGATTTTACGGTGACAAAGTAGCGTTCGTTGTCAATTCCCCATACTCAAACGTTCCATGAATACAAAATAGGTAATGGAAGTATATCAATTATAGCATAAATTGAGGGTTACTTATATTTTAAAAAGTACAAGTCATTTTTGAGAAATCCCAAAAAAAAACCAAACGTAATAAAAATATTACGCAATACAGACTAAATACTATTGCGAGATTGTGAGAAACAGTAAGATGATATCGTCAATATCGGACATTGATGTTCACGTTGTCGCAGTGTTTTCATAATCTAAGAAGCGAAGGATGAATTTTTGATATTAGGTAATTAAGTAAAAAAAATTTTTGCACTCCCTAATATTTTTGTCACCAGCCGCCACTGATTGAAAATGATATTTAACAAAATTTTTAAAAATTTATAACAAATCACTTTTTGAATGTTTGCTCTTCATTATAATTCAAAATTAGCATTTACTGTGTGTTAATTATTGCTGATTCACTTAAGTGCATTTTTAGATATATTGCAACTTTCGGATTGCATGCGAAATTTCAGGACACAATTTTTTTGTTGATTAGTTGTACAATAATATATATCAAGCCTAAACATGGAATGATATTTTTTAGTTGAAAAAACATATCTTATAAGCGCTAGAATAATTGTTAACCAAAATAATCTCATGCTTAAGTTATCATGGGAAAGATTAACCACAGAACATTCCAACAACCAGATTTTTAGTTACGTTATGTATGATGAACAACTGATAATAGTCCAGTGGAAAAAAATACGTACATATTATAATGGTTGAATACAAATTGTATTATTTTTAAGATACAGTTATAACGAATCTAAAATATACCAATAATGTATTTTTTTTCACAAGAATCTGAGTACTTGATTTAATTTGCTTTTTGTGATGCTAACAACTAGTTTTAAGGATCGTATTTAATTCTTTTAAATTGAATATCAACCAAAAAACATGATTTGTTTAATTTTAACAAAGCCATTTGTACTCTTTTTTATTTTATTTAAAATAAGATATATTTACAAACACCCTTGAGAAAACCTGGTTTTATGTTGATTGTTGCATAGTTTTTTTGCTTAAGGAAAATAATTTATTTAACACTGAAAAATTAAAAAAATAAAACACTTATTTGCACTTACTTCACTTTTATTTTCTATTGCTCGTCATGAGCGAAACCGGTCTTGGTCATATAAAATAAATGTTTTTTTTTTACCATGTCCGTTCCCATCGTGGAGCATATGGACTCCTAATGGAGTTTATCTCAACAGAAGTGTTTCTACGAGAACTGCTTGTTACTCAGTTGCTCAACCTCTCTTTTTCCAAAGAGAGAAGAAATAGAAGGATAGGGCTAAGACAGGACTAGTGGTTAGCTAGTCGCTCTCCATAGTTCATAGGATATGATGGGAGGAGGAAATTCAAGACATCACATACATCCATGCCTTCGAACAGAAATTCATAAATCGATTGAAAAATCAATTTATAAAACTGTCCGTACTGGGATTCAAACCCGTGACCTCCGTAACCGAAGCCAATGACGTTGACCACTCGACCACACTGGCGGCAAATGGTCGATCGATTTATGAGTTTCTATTCGAAAGTAAAATTAGTACTCTTTATTAAAAAGTGATTTTTATATTGCCTAATTCTTAATATTGACAGTAAACACCTTAAAAGTGACGAAAATAATCATTTACCAGTAGCGGATATTTCAAGAACCAATCCTAGTAACTGAGTTATTAAAATAATTCACGAAAAGACACCAGACAAACTATTATTATATGTACATGATACACATGAAATAAGGTTGATTCAAAGAACACAAAAATGCTAACAAAGTTTTGTGTTGGAAATATTCGGCAGAGTTGTACGTGCTTAATTAGACATATTGTCTCTCGCTCAAGTTGGGAGGTTCGCCAAATGAAAGGGAGAAAGTTCCTTAAATCTCACTTGCCAGGGAAGTTTTGAACAATCGGGTCTAATGATGAACCCGGAACCCAGGGCTGCCGGGGGTTAGTACCAAGTCACTACTCTCGGCAGTGTCTAAGATGAAATAATTCAGAAGATTGTCGAAATACAAAATGAATCGCTGAGTAAAACAAGTATGTTGCAAATGAATTATTTAAAACGTTTAAATGTCATTTCAAATATTCTTAAATAAATATTCTTGATAATTGTTGAAAAATATATTATAACGATAGTAAAACAAAAATAAAATGTATTTTTATTGGAATTGAAAAATTTAAAAAAATGTATTTCCAACAGTAATTTATTAAGTAGTAATATCAACGTTTAAAATATCTTCTGTCATATTATTTGGTTGCTTAAACTGTGTACATATTAAAAATGTCTCTGCAATACTATTTTTAAATGACAGAAATACGAGCTGACACAAAAATGAAAGAATTTTCGTCTTTGAAGTAAAAAAAATCATTACAGAAAATAAACCGCAGAATCGCTAGTACTTTAATATTCCTTCGTTATTTTCGAAACAAAAATTGCTTATTTTATCATTAAATTTTGGAAAACTACTTATTGAAATATCAGTTGAAAATTTTCGTGATTAGAGAAAATGTTCCTGATTTTAAATAAATAAAAGTTGAGTTAGTACAAAAAAGTGTATTGTTTTTTAAATAACGCCTTTCCACCATGTAAAGATGTGATTTAAAAGTGATATTTTAACCCTTGAATGCTTATAAATGACTACGAAATGTACTAACTTTTGTTTTGGCTTTTTCGCAATACAGAAAACATTTTTACCTTTTATTCGTATACTCAATGGTAAAATAAATGTTTACTCTTCATATTTTTTCGATAGATGTCTTGTTAACACGTGTTTAACTATTATAATCTTCATAGGAACAGATCAAGCTGGAGTTTTTGGCGGACATTAATTTCGATCGATTTTAATACAATTTTCACATTTAAAAAAAACATGGTTCGTCATAGTTAATTTAAGTATTTTTATTATGATTTCTATAGTTGGTTGCTTGTTAAAAGTGTTGTGTTTTTATAAACCGGATAAAATTATGTTTTATACCTCTAATGTGCTTTTTAAGAGTACAAAGTATTTTTGGATAAAAAATTAAAAAAAAAAAACTATCAAAATATTTTATACTATTTTTCCTGCAATCACACCCACCCAATTTTTTTTTTATTTAAAATAAGAAAATAATGCATTCAAAGGTAAAAATTAAGTTTTAGTGAATACAATCCGACTACATATTTTTTTTCTTGATTTCAATGAGAGTTTTAATGAAGAAAATGTCTGAAAATTATTACATCGATTTAATCATATATAAATGGTTTTTGAGTATCCCACCACCACCCGTTATGTGTATGCAGTCGCATTTTCACGGCTGCCTTCCATAACGCAATGTGATCAAGAAAAAGAAAATAATGTATTCCTCATATTATTGGCCCGATACAGAGCTGCACGGGACTTATCTTTTAACCATGCACTGTTGTGCTTAAAAGATATCGATTTATACATAATAATAAAATCCCTGTTAAGGTTCATATACCTCTAAATATTTTTATTTATATCAACAAATATTTTTTTTGGTCATTCGTCATCGGCCATGTCATTCGACGTCGCCCCGGGTGATGTGGTTTGCTCGAGCCCAGCCAACGCAACATTGCCAACCTCAAAAGCACATTTTCATTCTGCACTATCCTTGTTTTCCCCCCGACCATTATAACGAAAAACATGCAGCCGTTTCAAAACTGCTACCGGCTCATGAAAGGCAGACAATATAGAATAAATGATGCGAAATATTGAAGCGAATTGAACATTTTCCATCCAATAGCGGAAATGATTTTTTTTGTTATCTGAAACGACATTTTTTAGTAGTACGTATTCATTTGAATTCGATGCGATGTTAAAAGTTATCAAAAAAAGAATTTTAGCTAGTGAAATGTAAAGCAAAACAAAATTCATTTTTTTATACCGTATAAAAATCTATTTAAAAAATAATAAGTAGCATACAAATGTCATCCACGTGTCATATTCTATAATAGTTACAGCTATAACTGTCTTATGTTATGTCCTATGGCTCAGTCGCTCAGTGGTTAGCACCTCCATGCCCATGATGCAATCGTAAATAGTTGAGCCATTAAGTCATTCAATATTTCTCTTAATATTGTCAATAAGTATTTATCATTTTAGGTATTCTAGCATATATACATTTTTAACATTATTTTTTAGCTGCTAACTTAGGTTTAAATACTGTTAATAAACAGTGATACTGAGATGCCATCATGGCAGGGAACGTGATTTTTTAGGATGGCATGATACGGGTTAGCATTGTTGGCTTCCGTGCCGGATCTTACGGGTTCAAGTCCCAGTACGAACAGTATTTTTTCAATCGATTGAACGATTTTTGTTCGATTGTATGGATGTATGTATGTGATTTGTCAAAAATTCCCCACTAGCCACCTAATTCTTAAACAACGGGGCTTAGCGAGAACGATCAGCTTACCGCTAGTCCTATCCTAACCTTTTTCTTTCTATCACTGCTATCTGTAAAAAAAGAGAGGTTGAGAAACTAGGTAACAAGCGGTACTCGGAGAAAGACAGTTGGGAGCGGACATGGATAAAAAAGAACTATCGTATACAATTGGGTAAAATAATGGACTATATGTAGTTTCTCACTTGACTTCAGTGGCATATTGCATGTTTTTGTACCCCTCTTGTGGTTAAAGCAAAATAATTTACTGAAATGATTAGCAAATTTTTAAACAAGGAGAAAAAATTCATCGAGCTAGACTCAAATGAATTAAATTATTCTATGTAAATAATATATGAATACCGAAGTGACAGTCGCTAATAAAAAGCAGACACTTATTTTGTATTTCAATTGTTATCAAATGTAGTAACTTACACAAAAAACTTTTTAAATTGTATCTTGTGCTTATCACTCTTAAATAATATTAATTTTTCCGCAAAACGAAATAATTATCCTTAAATAAAAAATATATTATGTAATGATTTGTCATGATAAAAAAAGGTGTGTTGAGTTATTTTTACGAAATAATTTTCCTTGCAGGATCTATCCACTGAAAAAATACGTTCATTTTTGAAAATAGAATTCTCTTTAATAAAGTGTGCAGAAAAATATGCGTAATTTAAAAGTTACCATATTTCGTTATCAATGCCAACTCCCATTATAGAGAAAATGGCCTCCCATTGGAGGTATCTCAAACATAAGTTTGTACTAAAGCTGTTTATTACTCAGTTACTCGACCTCTCTGTTTTGAGAAAAAAGATAGAAATAGAATGATTAGACTAAAACAGTAGCAGCGGTTGGTGTTAATTTCTCTTGCTACGACGTTATTCTAAAATTGGAAGCGTGGGAGAGAATATTTTGACATCACAAACACCCATGCCTCTGAAAAAGAATCGAAAAATCGTTTAAAAATCTGCTGTTTATACTACGACTCAAACTCGTGCGTTCCGTCACGAAAGCCATCGACTTTGATCGAATAATGTTCTTCCATAAACGAATATACTTCTAATTAATGTAAAAATAACATGAATTCTAATATGATAATTGTGGAAGGAAGTTACACTTCTTCTTGTAAACGGGTGGGTGATAAAGCAACTAGCTGGCTTATATTCCTTTCTGACCTAATTTTTCACTCTCTCTGAAAAAACAGAATGAGTGAATGAATTTTTTTCGTCAAACTACTATTTGTCACGTTCACTTCATAAGGAGTCAATGCACGACACGCCAGAAGTCGACATATAAAAATGTATTATTTTATGCCGATATTTGGTATGACTAAAATTAATAGATATATGAATAAAAAATGATTAGGGTTGGGCTTATTTAAGCGTTATTGGTTTCCCTACCCTTACACAGTTTCAATTGATATTTATTGAATTCGATTATAATGTTTTCCTACCTTGCTGTGAAACTTTTGAGATATTTCACGAACAAACTCGCGGATGGTGGGTATTTTCAAGTGTCTGTGAATCAATGAGTTACGCATGTACCACGGTGCGTTACATATCCGTCTCAGTGATTTGTTTTGAACGATCTGGAGAGTCTTCATATGTTTGTGATGAGCATAAGCCTATATTGGAATAGCGTACACCATGATTGGTCGAATAATTTCTGTATAGAGAAGCAGCTTGCTTTTAAGAGTAAGTTTGCTCCTCGCATTAATCATAAAATACAACATTGAAAACGACCCATAGCATCACGAGAATGATTCTCTTTATTTGACTTCCTTGTGTATTATATGTGTATATTATTGTATGCGCATGTGTGTGTAAATTTATAGATATAGTATTTGGGGAGGTGCATCCTCGTGAACTGGCTTCACTAAGGATTTCTCATCTCCGTAGCGATTACGCCTTTCCGTCAGCAACGATGGTAAGATAATACAAACTAACAAAACATTAAGAATGAAAAGAATTCGAAGAACTTTGAAGCTGACGCGTTCTAGTACTGAAAACTCCATAAATTTTATATACAGCAAAAAATAAAAATAAAATATAATCATTTAATTCAAAGAAATGATTTAATATAAACCTCGAAATGAAAAAAGTGCTATTAAATTATTCGTTCATGAAAGATTATTTTGAATATGTCTGCTCTCAATATATGTGCCTAAAAGCAAACTATTAAACATCTTGAGAGATTTTCTTCTACGAAAATTGTTTAATATTCAGAATTTAATACTTTTTTTTGGAAGCAGATAAGATATTATTTGAATTTAACAATTTTTCGTTTTCTTTTGATCAATAAAAAAACGATTTTTGTAAATAATACTAGAATTCATCGGGTTACTGTATTTAATATTTTTCCCGCAATAAGCGTTTGTCAAATTATTTTGTGTTATATAACGGCAGTGAAATAATTTAAAAACAAAACTTTTGAAATTTGGTTTTGAAAAGACGCAAAAACTCTTGACAGACTTTGAGAGTAATATAAAAGTCGTTAAAATATTCATATTTCAATTTAAATCATAAACTCAAGAAAGCATCGAAATAAATAGCGGCATAATGAAAAAAAACTTTATTATAATCGATTTGCAAGGTTTTATTCGTTAAGAACAGGCACGTTCCACCACTTAACCCATTTAACTGTCGATTATAGTTATAGAATGCCGTTCTGGGAAGGGTTTAATCGCATTAAAATAGCAATTGGTTTCTTAATATGCACCATCATCAGTCGCCATTTTCAAAACAGTACCATATTAACGCCTTTTCACACTTCTCGGTCTGCATATATACGTTATCGAAAACGTCAAACTTGGTCATAGTATAACTCTATGATTTGAATAAAACTGAAATACTAAAATTGTATTTCTACCTTGCTAATTTTCTATTTCACTTATTGGTTAAACTCATAACGTGGCAAAAATTTATGCCGTTCTATTCAATAGTTCATGGTTATTAAACATTTTGACTATTTTTTTTAAACCAGGGGTTCTTACGTAGTCTTGCTGTGACGGTAACAGGAGCATTTGTGATTTATGATAATAGTTGCGGGAGCACGCCAGATTAAAAAAATACGATTTCAGTCATATATTATATGTTATATTTACTACATAATCACTCAACTATTATTGGTCGGTAAATTTTACATTTATATGATTATAAAAGCATTTGCAATTTTTAAGATAAAAAATAAAATAAAGTGTACAAAAAAATCTAAAAAACAAATCACAATAAGTGAGATTTTTAACATTGCATTTGACTTACGAATTTGAGGTATACAAAAACAAATGCAGAAAACTCCATACTTTAAAAATATAACTAGTATTAGGGTAAAAATAACAATGTATTTAATTCTACAGTTTTTTATATTTTTGCGTTGATAGCTATTTCGACTTACGCCATCGTCAGAACTATATATAACTAGTGTTAAGTTTTCTGCAATTTTTTTTTCACGACTTAATGAAAATATGTATTGTCTAGCATTTATGACTGTTTTAAATGGCAAATAAATCGATTTATATGACCGAAATATACCGCAGACATCATCTACATTGCTTTAAAATATACTCGAGTTTGTTGTGTTTGTTTTTATAAGCCTCATTTCCTTAATTTGGAATTGTATGATGATAATCTGAATCGTAAACAATGATAATTTTGTTGTTATTGTTATTAAGTACTTTTTAAGGGTGCATAATAATAGATCCGTAGTCTCACACAAGCCTGCGGACCCTTAATTTTAGTTGAGTTATTTTTAATTTTAAAAAATATTATTCCTACAATATGTATTAATTTTTATTTATCTGTCAATCAATCAATCTGCAACACAGAGAAAGGTAATAAATAATATGAGCCCATTAGAAATGAAGTGAGCCATGTAGTATTTTAGGAAAAGAAATAGTTAGTGTTACAATATTCTACATGCATCAAAGAATCGTGAAATTGATTTGAACGCAGTAAATACACACTACAATAGTGTTATTTTCCAAAAATAAAAGTAGAAAATATTTTAAAACACCAAGGAAAGACATGGTTGTAGTTAGGGCTTCCAAACCGGTTTAAACCGAAACCGGTTAACCGGTTTATCGCGTGTTTTGAAAAAACCCGAAAACCGGTTTATTTCATTCGGTTAACCGGGTTCTATTAACATACTCTTTTCTTATTTTTCATTGTTTTTTACCAAAAGAAAAATGTTTTATAATGAATTTACTGCGTTATATAGGAAATAATTCACAAAATACAACAACCATGTACATATACATATACATATATATATAAAATATATATATATATATATATATGATATATTCTTAGATAAATTGAGTGCTGTAGGATGCTCAAACAAGATGATTAGTTTTTTTGTGTCCTATTTGTCAAATCGACGCCAATATGTTGATTACGCTGGGTGCGTATCAAACGTCTTTCCGACATATTCCGGCGTACCCCAGGGATCAAATCTTGGCCCAATTTTATTTCTTATCTTTATAAATGATATTATAGAATGTATACGTGGAATAAAGTATCTGCTTTTTGCTGATGATTTAAAACTGTTTTTACGTATCAGTAATGAGTCTGACTCATTGGCGGATCCAAGGGGGGGGGGCATGGGGGCCATGGCCCCCTCCTTGAAAGAATTAATTTTCCATTTTTCTAATTTATTAAAACTTTATTTTGAAATGGGCTCTTTAATTGTTTAGTTTACTGTTTTATAGAATACATACTTAATTATGTGTTGACTATTTTTATTTACACCCAATCTTTTTTTGCGCGATACATTGGAGGAAAGTGGTGCGTAAAAAAACCTTACTTGTATATGATTTGATAAATCGGTTCCAAAAATCAAAATATTGCGTAAAAAAGTATCAAAAATTTATGAAAAAAAAAATGTTGTTCTTCAAATTCACGCAAAAAATATTTTTTACGGTGCCGTCCAAAAAATTAGCGAAATTTCAAAATCTCGCAAAAAAAATCGCGTAAAAAGGGCTTTCATCTATTTTTTAATGTATTATTTATGTATCATGTTTATTTTCAAATTGAATGGCCCCCTCCTGGGACAATTTCTGGATCCGCCACTGGTCTGACTGTACTATTCTGCAACAGAATATGAATGCTGTTTTGAATTGGTCTATAAAAAACAAACTCGACTTCAACATTTCGAAATGTTTTTGTATTTCCTTCTCTCGCTCAAGATTTCCCATCTTATATAACTATGTGATATCTAATGATGCTTTAAAGCGTTTGTCTGAAGTTGTTGATCTTGGTATAAGATTTGAATCCTCTTTCACATTTCATTCACATATTCCTTTTATTGCACTGAGTGCAAGCAAACTTCTTGGGTTTATTGTTAGACAAAGCAAACCATTTGAAAACCCAACTGTGTTTCGCACGCTTTATGTTTCTTTGGTCTTAAGTAAGCTTGAATATGGATCCATCATTTGGAGTCCATATGAAAGTTCATACAAGCTGCAATTGGAGAGAGTCCATAAGAAATTTCTAAGGTATTATTATTTCAAAAAAATTGAATTCTTTCCCTTTGATAATTCCTTAAAGGAATACTACCCCACCAAATTTCCTTAAGGAATGTTATCATTTCACTCTCTTGAAAAGCTCGAAGATCATTTTCAAGCATTAAGCATTTTTCTCTTCTTCGGGGCAGAGTTAATAATCCTGAAATTCCCATGACTATTAATTTACATGCTCCCAATTTATTTTCACGTGGGCGAAATTATGAGCGAAAACTTTTATTTCTAAAAACTTATACCTCGCTTAGGAGGTATGAGTCACCAGTTCCTAGGGCCGTTCGATTGATCAACTCATTGCCTAGTGAAGTGGACTGTTTGTGAAATTTTACTATTTTATTTCTTGATTTTTTGTGTTGATTTTTATGTATTAT
The DNA here is from genome assembly GCA_031772345.1 of Himalopsyche anomala. Lineage (NCBI taxonomy): Eukaryota > Metazoa > Arthropoda > Insecta > Trichoptera > Rhyacophilidae > Himalopsyche > Himalopsyche anomala. The sequence goes on along the minus strand of CM062833.1, from coordinate 13,771,145 downwards.
GTAATTTTATTTTATATTCTGTGTCTTTTATTTGTCAAGTACATGGCGAATTGGCGTAAGCTGTTATGTCATGTACCATACTTTTAATTTTAAACAATAAATAAATATAAAATATATTTATATATTATATATACATTTTGTAGAATAATCTACTTTTGTCTCAAAGTTGTCCATGTTGTGAACAGAAATGACTCTTTCAAATAATTTGACATTTTTTCGTAATTAAATATTAACATAAATGAATATTTTGGTATTCTACTCTATTTTTGTCTAAATATTGGATTTATTGTCTTATCCAGTTGATACTTTTAAAAAATTGAATGCATTTAAACATCTTTCTTTTGGTGAGTTTTATAATCAAGCTCTATTTTTTTTATTTGACGTATATTTTTTTTATCATAAAATATTTTTTCACATGTTACTTTGCTATAGTAAACAGGTTGGTAACTAGATTCCCATTAAGATAAATATTGTGTGTTTTGTTTGAAATTGGAGTATTAGCTGTTATACCAAATATTGAAATATTTCTACGATTTTTTTTGCATACCTAATTAATTAAAATACATGATATTTCGGTTTAAACCGGTTAACCGGTTTATTTATCAGAAAAAAACCGAAAACCGGTTAGTGATTAAGTCCGGTTAATTGGAAGCCCTAGTTGTAGTTAAAAGTTAGATAGATGAGTTTTACCATTTTACTATTTTTTTTACTATTATTTATTTTTATTTTTTTAACATATCCGCTCCCAATATGTAGCATATGGACTCCTAATGGATTTTATCTCAACAGAAATGTTTCTACAAGAACTGCTTGTTACTCAGTTGCTCAACCTCTCTTTTTCCAAAGAGAGTAGGAATAGAAGGAAAGGGCTAGGACAGGACTAGTGGTTAGCTAATCGCTCTCGATACGCCCCGTTCATAGGATAGGATGGGTGGGAGGGGGGAATTCAAGACATCACATACATCCATGCCTTCGAACAGAAATTCATAAAACGATTGGAAAATCAATTTATAAAACTGCCCGTACTGAGATTCGAGCCCGTGACCTCCGTAGCGGTAGCCAACGATGTTGACCACTCGACCACACAGGCGGCTTTTACTACTTAGCCCACTTAAATTCTTGAGGGCTCATATGTGTGTAGTGTTTAGTTAATATGATTACATTACTTGTGATAACTAATATATTGTGTTGTTAAAAAAGCAATTTTAACACCTTGTTGGATAATTAAATAATTTAAGCCAGACTAGTTTGGCTCACGAATGGAATCGATGAAAAAGCACAAGGAATTGTACTGTAAATTAATATCGAATATTAATCGCATTTTTTCAGTCGTATTCGAGTCAGTAAATTTTCTTAAATACTCTTTATAAGAAAAGCTTTTTTTCTTCGAATGAAACCAGAATTGTCGAAGAACTGAACCGATTTTTCTCCAAGCTCCCACTCCATGTATAAATACCGAAAAATGTATTTTTACCGCTCGATTCGCTCTAAATAAGTGAAAGCTCATTGCTAACAATGATTGATACACCAAATGTCATAATAAGAAGCAGCTTTCTGATAATGTTATTGATGATGTCATAAAAAGTTCCTTTCCGCAGACTGACAACTTTTCAATTTATCCTAATCTCAATATCCGATTCGTCGAAGTAAATTCTTTATCCATCAAGTCGTACGTATGCATGCATGTATGTATGGATTATATTCTATCAGCGGATAGATGTGTGTTTCGTATGTACATTTATTATCTGCCTCTAGCACAGATGAATAACCCTCTCACGACGGATACTTCAAATAAAAATATTATCTCAATTAAATTTTAAACTTTTTTTATATAATTTAAGATTTCAACTGAAGGTGCTTGATGGGATCTCAATATTCAACTTAAATCGTTCAAATTATAGTTTTTCCAATCACTTGATGTCTGAAAGACACTTATTCGTTGAGGAACAAGGGGTTAAAATGTTGCACCCAAATACGGACGTTCATAAATTGTTTTTCCAGAATATTTTAGAAATAGATTGAGTAACTTACCAATTTTAAATGAGCAGGTAAATATGCCAAATTTTCCACTCTTATACTCTATGTGTAAGTTAATAAAACCTTTTTTTTTCCAACAAAAAAATACAAATAATAATTAAAATTACTCATCATTCTAATCTGAAGGTATTCCCACGGGTTAATCCTTTTCGCCAGCAATGGCTTTAAACTTATTTATTATATATTTATTTCTTATATAAACAAGATACATTCATTTGCTAAGCGTCAGTTCAAGTTCATCCGTGCACTTAAACGCCTGAAGATGCCGAAATGTGAAACCCGGGTCGTTAGTGAAAAAGCTTGAGTGAATTTGAACGATTCAAGTTTAAGTTGTAAACATTGCTCTTTTGCAATGCTTACATAATTGATTTTCACTGACCTTGGTTATTCAATGTCAATATTATCTAATGTCCAGATCTCTTCACGTGTATATTAAAATACGTTTTCAGCGGTAATACAAATATTATACGTGTACCGTCCAAAATAAGTGTATGAACGTGAGAATAGTACTGTTCAGAAAATGATTACGGCATATTGGAATAGCATTACTGGGCGAATGTATCAATTCCGGTTATGGGAAATTAAATTATTGAAAGTAATAACATTTATATTATGAACCTAAAGAACTGACTCGGTTGACTCCATTACCGAATTTCTATGTTTGCATTTTTTTTCTTACTTTGCTTTATTTGTATTTCTCATAACAAAACAATAAACTAATAGTTTTTTTTTTTTTTACATTTATTTCTTATAAAAATACGATACATAACCCGTCCTAATTAATGTAACTCATTTGTTAATCATTTTTTAATATAAATGTCATTTGTATTACCATTATCGTTTGTTTGTTTTTCTATCATCCCCTCCTCCCATTTTTATTTAATTTTTATTATAATATATCAGAATAATAAAATTAAAATCATTCGTACTTAAGCAAGCATTTATGAAAGTAGTTTGTCTGAGAATTCCTCTGAAAGAGGCGAAACACCTGTCACAGTTTGTAGCACAATACGTGAAATAATCTAATTTATTTTATATTTTTTTTACGATACATTTATTTACTAAACGTCAGTTTAAGTTTATCCGTAAAATTGAACATATGAAGATAACGAAAAGAAAAATCCGGGTCGTTAGTTACAAAACTTGTGTGAATGTTTATAATTTGAACGATTCAAATTTCATATTATCATTTATTTTTTCCTCAGTTCGATGAATACAGAATATATTAACACCCACTCTTTGTATTGATCGGAACAAAACACACTCAACGGATTACCCGGTAACATTTAATAATCTGTTATATAATAAGATAATCAGTTCGGCGAATCGGTAGCGAGGGGTTAAGCGGCTTATAACGTAAACCAGTGATAACACCGCGAGGCGGGTGGATTATTTTACCGCACGCCGACGGGAGTTTAGTACTTAGGTAGTGCTCGGATAGGGGTAACTTTGAATCACGGGACCCCACCGCGCGTTATAATGCCGTAGATTAACAACTAGGGCAATTTAGTGTTAAGCTTGATTTGAAAAAAAAATGATCCGTGCTGCGACGTTAAATACATATACTTACCGAGATTAATTCTTACAACGTTTTAAATTACAAATTAAATGTGTTATTTTGAAGTTTTCTTAAAAAAAAACTAACATTTTTTTCCCATAGATTCGGTTGTAAATTTGTAGAAAATTATTTTTATAGTAAAATTTAGAACTGAATTATTTTTTTGAATATACCATTAGCTGCGTCACGACATTCGCTTATTCACGAAGCATCTTCAAACTCATGTGTCGTCGGTATACTGCCAAAAATATATAGATTTATATACGCTCTATCACCTGAAAAAACAAGCTTACTTATATCAGTTTATTGACTATTTTGATATTTTAAAGAAGTGATGAACTAAGTAAATCTCTGTCGTGGTTATATCTGGAAGAAACCTATACATAGCGTTATACTTTTTAGCAGTACAGATTTCTCATTTTTACGGTAGCCGTAAGATAAGACAATTAGACGACTAAACTTTTTTGAGCTGTAATAATTTCGGTCAATTATTGCTTATTCATTTGTCGTATTGTCTATGACCACGCTAAATTACAGCTCACTTCGTGATATTCTAAAAAGTTAATTATTTAAAAATAATGTTTTTTGACTGAACGTTTTTTGGCAATATACCAACGGCTGCTCGAAAATCAAACATTGGATAAAATGAAATCTATTTTAAGTACTCCAACAACATGTTAAAACAATATTATAAAATATTATCTTCTATAATTTAAGTCCTTACATTATTTTATTTAAACATTATGATATTGGTAAGATGATTAATTCAGAAAAACAAAAATTGGTGGAGAAATAAATAGATTCAGTAAGTGTTACTTAAACAAAATTAAGTCAGACCAATAATAATCTGTATTAAAAATTTGAAAAAAAGTGATCCTTTTTTATTTAAAATATAAATATTTCATTGGCTTTCATTTATAATTTGTATCAATACAGTTTGTCATACAAATCACTCAAAAGAGTGAAAAGGTTATTTTATTTTTATAACGTGATAAAAACCATTTACATAAATTTTCCGCTCTATAGCACTGGATCTGATAGATGTGGGTCAACTTTTCTCATTTAGAACATAACAAATATTTTTTGTTGTGTCATTTTTTTTAAATATAATTATTTTGTCCGACGCAGGAACGTCTTAGCCTGGAATTTATCAAGAATGTCATGAAATGAAGTCGATATAACAAATATTTTTTTGTTATATTAAAAATCCGCACAACATTTTCAACTACTGAACGAATAGAGTTAAGTTTTAAGCAGTTGATAGTATTTAGTTGTGCATAAAACAATACTATCGATATGCTATGGCGGAAATAAGTTTACGGTAGTGATAATCGAATGTATGCATTTGATATAACAATTACTATGTTATATAAAATAAGGTATACATGACGTCTTAATTATTATCTACCCGTGAGCAGCGAGCCAGGTGCTTTCAGCAGCAGAATATCTCATTAACTTACAGACATGTCCTATACAAAATTTTGATGTCTCGAAGTGACGTTCGGCGGTTACATCTATTGCTTTTGAGGCTACGGCGCTACGATGTTACGGTTCTATGGCGTAGAATACCTACGACTACAGCATACCTACGTTTTCGAATTCATGTCTGTTTTCGACAAGCACATTATTGCAGCTTATGGGAAATCAACTGTAGAGGCTGCTTGCTCTCCCTTGTGCCTTTCCTTCTCCCGTAAACTAGGTTTGAATCCCGCAACACTACTGTGATGCTCAACCTAAAGTCCGGTTAAGCATCTAAACAAATTTTGCCAAAAATCTTTGAAAGAGCTATTTGTTGATTGAAAAATCTATTTAAAATAAGAAACTTGAATGCTCAGATGTCCTTTCTTTAATTGAAAAAAAAATATAGATTAAAACAATGTATTTCCTGCCAACTATAAAAAAAAATCATAAAAACTAACTTTAAGCTCATTTTGAACATTCCTTATATATGTTCCAAGAGAAAATGATCAATTTAATTAGCAAAATAATTAAATTTGAATCATTCAAATTATGTGCACTCCCTTAGATTTTGTCACTAACGACCCGGGTTTCGCCTTTCGGCATCTTCAGGCGTTCAAGCGCACGGATGAACTTGAACTGTCAGTTATAACCCGGGTCGTTAGTGACAAAATCTGTGGGAGTGTACATAATTTGAATGATTCAAATTTAATATTGAAATTCCACCAAGCACCTTCAGTCGAAATCTTAAATTATAGCAAAATAATATTCAAACTTATGAAAAACTCTTTTTATTTATTGCTTTTAAAAATATAAAGATTTTTTTCAGGTGTAAACATGTGTAAACAACAGTTTAAAAATACAATGCAATATTTTATACTTTGATTTCTCGGCCACTTACTCTCAAATTCAAAATAATTCATATTAAAAATGTAAACCTTTATTTATTAATAATAAAAATTCGATAAAAAATACAGCTGTGTTTTTTTAAATAAACAATCCAACAACGGCGCCGATTAAATCATAGCTTAAATTAATGTTGAAATATCATCAAATATTAAGTAACATTTAGCATAGATTAAATGTTGGCCATCTCAGCAATACATTTTGATCCATCCAGTAGATTAATGTTTACGGATGTCGCTTTTCGCTATCGACAAATCCTATACCACTTACTTACCCACCCTTACATAAAATCTCTTGTTTTTGCAAAAAAAAACCTCCGACAGGCTGTGTTCTCATCCGGTATTAATAATTTATAATAGTTTAATCCTGAGTTATTATTTGTTTATGAGAACTTTGAGATTTAATAACTTATGTAAGAGCTGATAAGTAAGAATACTTACTAGTTGCGCAAAGCAACTTCGAATTGTAAACAAATGTTTGTGTAATTATTAGTCGAGTTTCTCTGTGAATTTTGATCAAACTTTTTAAATCTTTAGTTGATTAATTGAACAAGTATTCATTGGGTATACATTTGCTTTAATTCAATAAAAAAAAACAAAATAGTTTGAAATTGAAATTTAAAATTTGAACAGTCGTGACTTTGCAATTTCACGGCGTTTACTTCAACGTTACAATTGTTATTGACTGAAAAAAAAGCACGTGATAAAAACGTTATACTTCTTATACAATTTTTAATGTTTTCACTTAGCATTTTAATACTTTTAAAAACGATCCAAACGAAGCCACGCATGAAACTAAGTCGTGCTTTCGCAAAAATGTAAATTGTCACCTTTTTGCAGTAGTTGGTTAATAACAAATTGATGGTTCTGAGTAAACAGCATATGACAAATTTCAGCTTTTAGGATAAAGCCTCAAACATTGATATTTTATGTGATGTAAATGATTACTATATTAAAATATAGACGCATTAACGCCGATCTTACACAAATAATAATTTTAAATTAATATACTTTAAATTGAGAAAGTTGCCTGCCTTTAATCAGCATTAATAATTTTCTATTAAAATAAATGCTTTTTATTTATTGTATACAAATATCTTCTTTGTATAACATTAATTTTTTTCAGGGCTGTGGAGTCGGTGTCAAGTGTTTTTCCGGAGGTGGAGTCGGAGTCAGATTTTTTTAAAAAAGATTTTAGGAATTATTAATCTATTCATCGTATTGATTGTTAAAATGTGCTAACATTATTATAGTGATTAGAATATGTAAAATAAATTAAACCGAAATGAAAAACAATTGGGAGACGTAGTCATCTTCTATGTACCCGACTCCACAGTCCTGCTTTTTTTTAAATGTTTTATATATTAAAAGATTTGAATTGATTCGTCAATATTTTAGAATTATGAAGACTGCCTTCTACTGTTACCAAAGCTTTCAATTGTTTACAAATTAAACGATCATAATAATTAAATAATGTAGATAAAAAAACCAAATAATTTAGATCTTATTTCGATCGCTGTGAAAAAAAAATGGTGACCGTAAAATTTATTTTATTATGTATGGATTCAAATTGACATTTTGGCAAAACGTTCGACATTAAAAGCAGCGTTATCGATGTAATATTTGGATGAAGCGGCCAAAGTTGGAATTACATTTGACTCTAACCGTGTTTGGTATGAAATAATAGCTGATTACTTATCCGCCAATCCATATTAACTATTATTACAAATAGATATGACGTAATATACGTAGGTATACTAAACTCATTTGCGATTCCTAAAATTAGCTTAATCTATTTTACATTTAACAGTGCGAATATGAACTGAAACTATGATTATAACGTTACCACTAGAGAAGACCTGGCCAACTCAAATTGCACTTCGGACCTTCGGGCTAAAATTTTCCCAAAGTATGTACGTACATACATTATACAAAAAAATATATTAAAACGAATTTTATACATATTGATATACTCTCTTGTGTTAAATTTGACCTCGGGCAGTTAAAAGCATTTTTTTTTTAAATAAGTTAAAATTTTTAAATACTTATTTACCTTGTGAAACGTGTTTTTATTATTATTTTAAATAAATGATGGGGAGGCGCGAAGATATATTTTTTTAGATGGCGTTCTATCATAGTTTAGAGACCACTTTTCTAAGCTGATGTTAAATATGTTTCAAACATATTTCTTTCCAAAGAAAAGTAAATGGAATAGGTCCAAATGAGAGACGTATTTCACTCTCCGGATGACCCTAAGGCGATACCAAAGTTTATCCCACGCTTCAAATATGAAAATAATAAAAATTAAATTAATAAAAACAAAAGAAAAACTTTTCATTCATAATACTAAAATACGAGCAGTATTATAGTTTGAATATAAGAAATTTAATTAAATTTACAACTTCGCACAAAAGATAAAAATCTATAATATACACAGAAAATATGAACGCTACGATTTGGGGCAGGCATTCTTTGTCAAAAGTCAGCTTCTGGCGTCTAGTAGTAAGTACTAGACCTACCGATTAGATGATTCTAAGTTCAAGTTCTAGCATGTTGAATATTTAAATTATAAATCTCACTTAAACGTCTCAGATCTCGTGCAAGAGTTTTGTGATACCTTTCTTTTTCAAGTTGATCTCGAGTAACACTGAAAACTCCCATCAAGCTTATCTCACGTACTCTATAAATACCAATAAATACTAATAAATTCGGGTTCATATCACACGAGTCAACGACGTTGGCTTTCATGCTGGACCTCACGAGTTTGAATCATAGTAGGAAAAGCACTTTTTAATCGATTTATCGATTTCTGTTCTAAAGTATGGTTGTGTGTGATTTGTCAAAATTACCTCCTAGCTATCCAATTCTTAAATGAAGGGAGCATGAGAATGAGAGCAATAAGCTTACCGCTAGTCTTGTCCAAACTCTTTCCTTTCTATCACTATTCTCTTTAAAAAAAAGAGATAGGTTGAGCAACTGGGTAACAAGTAGTTCGCGTAGAAAAAAATCTGTTCAGGTACTTCTATTACAAGGCCGTATGCCAATGCGGACCATTGGCTGATATTAAAAACTGTAATATCAATTTTTAGCTTATTTTCTTTTTTCATTATGATTATGGAAAATATTATTGAATCAAAAATAAATATGATACACACACGGTAGTAGTACTATCGAATACTTTTCTTATATAGTACATACAACCTTGACTTTTTGATTTTCGTTAAGGCCTAATCTGCAGAAAGTATTTTTTCTGATTAATGGAAGATTTTTTATGGGTTGAAGTACTTCAATTACGTTTTGTATGCTTCACGGCGAACTCGTTCAGATTTGAGCGTGCCACATCTTTATCTGCTAGGCCTAATGTTTCTTAACCGGTGGTCCGCGAAGATTTTTGGGTGGGCCGCAAAAATTTTCTGCAGTTCAAAAACAGTTTATATCCATTTATAAAAGCTTATATGGGTGGTTCTAAAAGCAGTTCGCAGAAAACATAGATTTTTACCACGCAAACGAAATGAGTATCAATATTTTTTTTTGCAAAACTTACATATCTCTCGCGGCTCGGAGACTAAAAAAATACTTCTCTGCCGATGGGGGTCGTTTAGGGACTCCAGTTGTTTCCTCATTATTGGCCTTATTCTTATGAATTTCAAAAAAATAGTCTAAGGGCTTTAAAATATCGCGCTGCATCATTTCTCATACATTTTTTTTTTTTTATATAAAAATCCGTGGTTTTTTAATAAATAATCATATTTTTAGTTGCGCGTAAAAAAAGACGTCATTTCAGTGCAAATATTAATTTGCTACCGACGCGTTCAGCCTAGTTATCTTACGAACGATCGCTGATAAGCGGGCGCTTATCTCTTATCTTATCGTATTTATATAAACTACAAAAGGTCCAAAAAACTATGATATAAGAATACCTTAATTATAAACATTGTATCACCCATATTAAAATAGATATTTAAGAAAATGTGGGTATTAGGGTCGCATTTCTTGAGCTTAGAACCGGAAAAGTTAAAATAATTGATCAATATTAACACCTGATAGAGTGCACTTTTTAACAAAAATTTAGCTCAAAAGATGCGGTTTCTTTTGAACGGTTATAATATATTATGAATCTGAAAACATTAAAAAATATTGAATACAACTTTAAATCTTTGCAGAGAAAATACCCTTGTGTAAGTTAATCATTGACATTAAAGGACTTTAATTGAATAGTGGAGTAAAAGTTTTGAACGTTGAAAGAATACTTAGAAATCCTTATTTTGCTTGGCGTGAAAGTGTCGAGCATTATTGGACGGGCTCTATTCGTGTCTAGATACTAATAAATCTAAGATTAGGACCCCTGGTCTGTCATATAAAACTCACTTGACAGCTGCTGCGGGGCTTCAACAGCCTATCGTGAGAGCTTTTTGATTTTATATCGCCGTCCCAATGGTCATAGACATTTTTTGTGTGACACACGTCGAGATTTCAATATAAAGTCACATAAACTTGCGACATTCTAATCTGCGTTTACTAAAAAAGGTTTTGGTATGAAATAAGACTACAAAAGTATTTGCTTTTTTTTATATATAACCATGTCCGCTCCCAATGTGGAGCATATGGACTCCTAATGGAGTTTATCTCAACATAAGTGTTTTTTTCTACGAGAACTAATTGTTACTCAGTTGCTCAACCTCTCTTTTTCCAAAGAGAGTAGGAATAAAAGGAAAGGGCTAGTGGTTAGCTAATCGCTCTCGATACGCCCCGTTCATAGGATAGGATGGGTGGTATGGGGGAATTCAAGACATCACATACATCCATGTCTTTAAACAGAAATTCATAAATCGATTGAAAAATCAATTTATAAAACTGCCCGTACTGGGATTCGAACCCGTGACCTCCGTAGCGGTAGCCAACGACGTTGACCACTCGTCCACACATGCGGCAACATTTGCTTTAATTCACAGAATATTGTTTTAAAATTTAAATCTATGTTCAAAGCTTTACGGTTAAAAAAATATTGATATTATTATATTTAGCGCAAACATAAATAATAATACATGCAGGTTAAAACCTGTAGGGTATTTTTTCAATATTTTCGATGGGCTCGGTGAAAGCTTTGTTCCAATTAATTTTCCATGCACAATTTTTTTTTTTTTTTTTGATTTTACCGACTCTATTAAATTATAAGTCAATCCTCTTCTGTCACGAAAATATTTAGGATCAACAGAGATTAATAACGTGTAAAAAATACTATATTCATAAGACTTCTCATACATTAAATTTAAACTATCATACTTTGCTAAAGATAAACGTTTGGTCCGTGGTACAGCTGTCGTTGATTTCCGTGACGAATTTCACGGGCTCAAATCCCAGTACGTAGCGTATTTTCTATCGGTTTACGTTTGAAGGCATAGGTATTTGTAATATTGAAATATTGCCACCTACCCTTTCAATTTATAAATAACGGAACGTAGCAAGAGCGATTTGTTGAGCACCAGTCCTTTATTATCCCTGTATTTATATCTCCAATACTCTCTTCCAAAAAGCGAAGTTGAGCAACTAAGTAACAGACAGTTCTAGTCAGTGGCGGATTATCCTATAAGCGATGGAGTAGCGCGCTTGGGGCTTCTGATTCTTAGGGCCCTCAAAAATGGCGTATATTAAATAACCATTTTATGAACTTTTCGTTCCGATTTATAATATGTTTCATGCAATTCTGACGTTCTAATTTTATCTAAAAACAAGACTCTCATGTGGTTAATCTGCCACTGGTTCTAGTAGAAAAAACTTCTACCTACATTAAGCTATATACTCTGCTGACATGGATTAAAAAAAAAAACAAATTATCTTGTATTGTTTGCGAATTCAAAACAAATAAAATATCGTTTCGAATTTTTTCCATACTGTTTTACGGCTGTAAAAATGTATATTTCCTTTGTCATAAATAAACAAACTAGTAAATTCACACAGCAATGTTTTTTAATTTAGACTATGATTGTTAGGGGTGATGCCTTAATTTTAATAAGCTTATTTAAGCTTTATTATTAAGATATCTTCATTAAAAGAAGCGATAAATGGATTGCATGTCTGTAACCCCCACGCGTCAAAAGTTTTCTGCTTATCGCTTGGATATCTCTTTACGCACGGTGTAACGTTAGTTTATTTTTATTCTCTCTCTTACTTAAACCGTCTTATAAACTTTGAAGTGTACTTTATAAATAACTTCCCTTTTTTGTGTACTATATAAATAACTTCCCACTATTTTATTTAAATAAAATAAAATTACGCAATCAGAAAGGCATATAAATTTTAAAACAAAAATACAATTTCTTCTCAACTTAGACCGTTCTAAAAAAATGTAAATTACTTATACGGAGACATCTTTGTATCACTTTTGGGAATACAGGTTAAGGAACTGATTTTAAATTATGCTTTGCAAACGTATACTAGTACAGTAATATCTCCTAATTAAATGAAAGTCGGGACCGGGTTATTGTGATTAGCGTAATTGGGATGCTAAAATTCAGCTAATATTAGGGTAACGTCACGGTTATCGCGAAAAAATCGAAACTTCCAAAATTAAGAATAAATAAAAATATGGTGGAAATATTTAGTTACTAGGCGGTAAAATGCAGTCCCCGGCAAACGTTTGACTGTGTGCACGACACATACGCATAGCAACGACAGTGGAATGCGTCTGCGCAACTGAAAAAAACAGTCACAATTATTTCTGGGATTTGCTTAATCCGAGTTCGCGTAATTGAGGGGATCACTGTGTACTGTAAAAAAGAAAAGTTATGATTCGGTCCACAACAAAATATATATAAGCGATTGATGTCTAATAGCTTCAAATGATTTAAATATATTTTTAAAATCTGTACACTGAAGTTAAATCACACAATGTTAAAAATGGCAGTATTTCTAGCTGTTCAAAGCTTTCTCGTAAAGTTATAAGCTCGCAGAATTTCTTCTACTATGTATTTGTTAAGATCATTATTTTGATCACAGTTAAAAGATTTTTCTACAATTTAGCTGAAAAAAACACCTACACTACATTTATGTTTATTTCTCAATTTGACTTTAAATGACAAAGCTTACTTATAAGGTGTTTACTGTCAATACTTGGTGGAATGGCATTATAATAAAAATAATAAAACATTTTTAGTATTTTTTACACATAAAATATATTGAATCAGGACATTAAGATTTATTTATTTATTACATACACTCATTTTTGGTTTTTACTTTGTTAATAATCATTCATACTTAAATTAATTTTTGACGTAATAGTTTGTATTGCTAAGAGGTCTTCAACTTTTTATTTATAGCTTATTCTTCTTGTATTTTGCTTCAATTTATTTGCTTAGTTGTAATACCAATTGTTTGTCATACCTTGTTTTTCTTACTTAACTTTTGTATAAATATCACTGTTTCATTGTATTTCTTATCAGTTGACAATGCTCACAATGAGCGAAACCGGTTCTGATCCAATAAATTGTAAGTGGAAAAAGTACTAAAACTGTTTTATTATTTTTATGACAAAGCTTAGTTTACTTTATAATGTAAAAAAAATATATGTAAAAACGTGCCTGTCAAAAATATTCTCATACAACGTGTTTTTGTAACTTTGTATTATGTTTTTGTTTACTATTTAATCAAAACAGATTGAAACTAATGATGACAACAGAATTAAAATAAGATACCCCGGGCGCGACTTAATATACAACCTTTCTCACTCCATTAGAAGAGGCGCGTCCTTTCCGGAAGTAAGCACCCGCCGCCCGCCCGCCCCTCGCAGCGTAACGGAAGTTTTAAACTTTAAATGAAGCGGAACCGAGCGTCGGCGTCGGTATGCGGAGAACTTTTTGCTCTGGTTAACTTTGTAAAATATTCGCGCGCAAAAACTTTCCCACTCGCCTTTCACTCGGATTCATTCAGTAACCAGCAGCCGACCTACACTGGAGAAGATGTGCTTGTTCACTTAACATAATACTCATATTGAATGCACTTTATTTGGGGAATCGAACGTGCAAATGAGCGGAGATTATTTTTTTTTCAGCTGTCAACAACGAGGTTCAGTTCATTGAATTGCATGTACAACTATTATAAACCACGTTTAGGGTGTTCACTGTCAATACTTAGTGGAAAGGCATTATATTAGTAAAAACACAATATTCCTTTGTACTTCATTCCACTTTATTTGATATGTCAGGACCGGTTTCGCTCATTACGAGCATCGTCAACTGATAAGAAATATAATTTAACGATGCTATTTATACAAAAATGAACAGTTATAAACAACAATTGGCATTGAAAAGAAATTACCAATTACATTAAAATTGATTTTAAAATAACACAAAATTAAAATGTGCAACGTCATCTAATAGTTTACAAACCAAAAGTTATCAGAGTTAAGTACATAAAGCTCACAGAAGGTAACGAAACGTAAGCGTTTGATAAATCCGACATCCGTTAAATTGTACTATATATAAATATGATACCTCGTGAAGTAAATTAAAGTACGTACATAAAGTAAATAATAATTTTACGTTTGAACTTCTCAGATAACTTTGTGCGTATCGAATTCCAGATGATAGATTTCTCATCTAACTATCAATACCCAAGTTGAAGCATAAATAAATAAAGTTTTTGAGAAGTGCCAGAACACATTCGGTTCGAGTTTTCCCACCATCGTATCGCTAAGTGTAAAGTTTCAAGTAAATAAATAAATAAGAATCCGTTAGTTGCGCCGTTGCTTGCGAATAACGGCCGTTAATTGACCCTCGAAAGCGCAATGTACTCGCGCAACGACGCGACGCTGCGCTCTTTCTCTGGGTAGCGGCGAAAAAGTTGGCGGTTTCGCAATCAATCCTTCAAAAGTTTTGAAGCTTGGAGTTGAATGCAATGTTTTATTGTTTCGGAAGCTTTTATAGTGCTTACGAATTAAGCTTTAATTGAACGAATAAAGTGTTTTTTTCTCTTTATACAAAGTCAACCCGTCAGTTTAGTAATACGAGTGCATTTATAAATCAACAAATACTAAATTAATGCTAATGTTATACATACATTTGTGTATTTTATTTTTAACAGAGTATTCTTCCAATAGATGATGTTAAACGTTTACACAAAAGAAGATAGGTATTATAAGCAAACTTAATTTTAAAATAGTGTTAGTTGTGAACCTTAAAAGCTTTTATGGCCAGCGATGGGCTGCCAATACGGTAACAAGGGGCTCGCTAAATCTTATAGCTATTCGTGATGTTCTGGGGAAGGTGTGAATTTTGTTATCACTCATGTGCAGTTATACCCAATAATTATTGAAACCATCGAATGTTACTTTATACACTTATATTTTGCAACAGCATACAGTATATTGTAATGTATTCAATATCAATAGCTGACAAATGTACGTAAGAAAACCTAAATGTACATTACAACTTTATTAATCTAAATATATTGCATATTTATAGATTATATAACGCGAATATCTGAGATTTTTTTTATCTTACTTTAACAAGGGGCTCGCCGGCCTAAGTAATATTTAACAAGGAGCTCGCGCGAGCCCCTGCGAGCCCCCTCCAACCCACCCCTGTTTATGGTAGTCTAAAACGGCAAATTTTATTTTAGATTGAATTCACAGTTGCAAAGAAATTTACCAAAAATAATCAACAATAAAATTATCTGTATTCTTTTTTATACAAAAAAATATATGAAATTCTTATTTATCCTTTTCTCATGAATAAACAGCAGTTTTTTTACGATAAAAATCATATTTTTTTTTACGGAAAAAAGTAAAAACTTTTTTTTATGTCAAAACCACATTATTTATAATAAACCAAAACCGGTTTCACAAGCATCGAGTGAGCATTATCAACGGCTAATTAATATTCAAAATCAGGTCAATTATATTGATTATTCTAGCTATGAATGAAAATAGGCCTGAGCCTCAATAACTAATGTGTAATAAGTGCAAAACTATGTTTTGCTTAAAAAAATGAATTTCTACCAAGAATTGACACTTAAAACCTTAAAAATGTTAATCGAAGTGTAAATAATTTCAAAATACAGCTCTAATCGGAAAGTATTTATTTGAGAAATAGTTGTTATTTTGTATATTTTCTACAGTTAATAGATAATTATAACAGCATATCGGATAATAACGAATGATGCCTAAAATTGTTTAATTATTCAGTATTATATTTCGGCGGTCTACTGAGAAAGTCAAGTTATTTCATTCAATCACTCAACCTTCCCAATTTATCGAATTAAAATAATTTCATACTTTTCCATACACACGCCACTGCTGTGGAAGAAAGTTTTCCAGTGAAAAGTTATCTGAATTGATCGAGGGAGGGCGCGCGAGAAATTTCAAATCGAAATAGCTTGGTTGGTTATTTAATTTGGTAAATTCGTTTCAATGAAAATGTGCGAATTGTATCACTATCGATTAATTAAAAAGTTTGTTTGGAAACTTTGTGAGAGCACTCATAATATAATTCGTACTTGAACCGCCTTTTTATCATACATTCTCCAACTTGAAAACGAATATTAATTCACCAACGTATTTATTTTCAAGTTTTAATGTTTGGAAAAGATACCGTTGTTAACGTGTACTGTGTGAAAATACTGGCAATAATATAGCACAAAATTGAATAACTATAGTATTTCAAGCAATAAAAAAAGGTTTTATGTTATGATTCGACGAAGTGGTGTCACAGCATTTTAAGTAAGGCCTTAAGAAAAATTCACTTCTTCAAAAATAAGCTCGGCACATGGCATAGTTTCACCAGGTACGGGGTCCAAAGAAATAAGCAAAAAACGTTATGTTAGAAACAATAGTCTTAACTAAATTGATCTTGAACAGTGTACCGGTCACATTATTGCTGTAAGACAATGAATGCATGTATTAAAAATTTAATTTTAATTAATTTGTTCTTTTCACAATAATCCATCATCGAGACAACTCTCGGTTACTTGATTTATTATTATTTAAATAAAATGATACGTAAATGTGTTCATTAGTTTTCTTGACGAAAGAGCAGTGAGCAAGATATTGTATGATAATTTTCATATTTTATTAAACTTTCACTTTTCTATATTTTCTTATCTTTTCTCCCAACCGTCTTTAATATGAATGTATAAATGTGTTAGCATATTAAACGACTTTTGAGAGTTTAAGATTTCGACTGAAGGTGCTTGGTGGAATTTCAATATTAAATTTGAATCTTTCAAATTTTGTATCAAGTTCATCCGTGCACTTGAACGCCTGATGATGCCGAAAGGCGAAACCCGGGTCGTTAGTGACAAAATCTGTGTGAATGTACACAATTTGAACGATTCGAATTTAACTTTTGAGAGGTTGAGCATCCGAGTAACAAGCAGTTCTTGTAGAAAAACATTTGTTGAGATAAACTCTAATAGGTCTTCATAAGCTCTACATTGGGAGCGGACATGGTAAAAAAACAAAATATAGATATTATTTTAAAAAAAAACAATTTTCAATGAAAAATTACTATTTACGGAATGAAAATAAACTTGAAAACCATTTTAAATACTTTTTTTTATCTGTTATAAAACCGTTAACAGTTTGAGTGCCTTAAGGTTATAATATTTACAGTCATTGCGTTTCCCTAATTGATGGAGCTGCCGTTTTCAGAATTTCGCTTTGTTTCGTCGATTATTCACCATTTTACTGGCAACACTCGACGCCTTCCCAACCCGCTTTGCATATACAAATTTACGACTCAATAATAAACGTTATTAAAAAATATACCCAACGTTTTGATGCGAAAGGACCTATAGCGCCGTTCTAAGTAGGGTCGAAATATTTTTTGCGAGTTTTATATTTCTTTATAAATATGTATTTTTTTCGAAAAGATTATGTAAAGAAAGAATAGACATATAACAGAACTAGAAAATAACTAATCGTTCTTAATTTACTTCGCTATATTCGGGAGTGGAAGGGTGGGAGGAAATTTTCAGATCACAATAAGGCTAAACAAAGCACAGACCCGCGATTGCTGCCACGCAGCCACGTACAACGCAAACATGCGTCTGACTTGCACTGCGCTCCGTTGTGGAGCCGGCACAGATTCCTACTTGAAGCGTGCAGGCTTAGGTGTGTTATTTTGATTTTGCCGCCTTAATTTCCGTGAAAATAATTAATTAATGGAAATTGAACCTTATTTATATGATACAAATCATCTATTATACTTTAAAAGAAGTTATTGTGGATAATAATGTGACATATATATAATATACATCACTTGCGTGACCACTGTGACTCAAGCGGTGTGTTTTTGTACAATGGTAGATGTAATTTGAATAAACCGAGAGCTTTGAGTTTTATTTGAATTACTCATTAAAAAATACACCTTTTCATATTATGACACTTGCGTGACGTGCCTGTCACAGCATACGCTAGTTGCATATTTCTGCTTCACCTATCTGCACATGTTAATTTTGTCTTACCCTGCTCTACGTCACCTGCTTCTCAGCATACGATTAGCTTAACCTATGCTTTTTATCAGATATCGAAAAGAATGTTGTTCGTACTGAAACTTGAATTTGTGAGATCAGTTTTGGAAACCAACGACGTTGACCAATGCACCAAGGACCTCACTGACACCCGACGCGATATGTTAACTAACTCTTTAAAATTATCACAATACAAGGCAATAAGTATTTAATCCTGATACCTAGTATAAACAGAAATTAACCTAGGAAAGGCATTATTTAAAAAAAATAAAACACTCTTTTGTACTAAAATGTTTGTCATGCTCGAAATCAGTCTTGATAATATCAAATAATGGTAGAATTAGAATAAAAGAGTTTTACTTTATATTATTGATCAAAGCTCAGAGGTTAATCAAAGACTTATGAATAAATAAGTTTCCATAAAATAATTTTAAGTCAACTTTGAGTGCAAAATGTAATAGATGCCTAACCGTAATTATTAAGAATTTTCCATCTTAAAAATGAGGGAAAGATCCCGCTTGGTTCTTTTTCACTGAACCCAATTTAGAATATATATATATGTTAAGCATACATATTTTTCCTTACCTTGAAAGGTTTATGCTATTCGTATATTATTAATATATGTTTCCATTAACGTCTACATAAACCTCATTATAAGGCCTAATTTTTTCCGGATACAATATACTTACTTGAATATGTAGCCTGCCTCGCGTGCTTAGGCTTTTAAGATGAGAGGGTAATTTATAAAGGTTGTTTCTTCAGAATGAAATGCCCCGTTAAAGAAATTCTTGGCGTTAGGGAGTGAAACACCATTGCATACAAATTAAAGGACAATTATGAAATTGTTGTTTTTTCTAACATTGCAAAATCTTGATGAGCATTTTCTTTATCCAGATTTTTTGCGCGACCATCTGATTTAGATTGACAGTGTCGATGACTAAGACTTTGTAGGCTATATTTTTATTAACATAAATAAGACAATAAAAAAACTAAATATGCCCACTGTCAATTCTAGGTGGGAAGGCATTGTATTCGAAAAATAAAATATACATTTTAACTAATTCCCACTTTTATTTAATAAGATCAGGACGAGAATTATTTCATTTGATAATTCTCGTCGTTAGTAAAACCGGTCCTGATCTTATTAAATAAGAGTGGAAATTAGTAGAAATTTACATTTTGTTTTTTTTATTAAAAAAATACTAATGCATTATCATGGCCCCCCTACAGAACAGAATAACGATCGAAAAAGAAACGAATTACATTTCATAATTTAAATCCAATTCAAAGCTGCACGGGACCTATATTTTAATTATGCACTCTTGTTTAAACTGTGTACACTTCCACACGTTTTGTCACTACTGACCTAGGTTTCCCCTTTCGACATCTTCAGGCGTTCGAGTGTACGGATGAACTTCAACTGACGATTTTGGTTATTTTGGGACTATTTTTATTGCTGGAATTATTAATTTAAGCCACCAGTAAAATTAGTCCAGGTTTCCATCATAAGTGTTTAAATTGTATTACTATATTATGCACGATACATTTTTTTACAAAACGACAGTTAAAGTTCACCATTGCACTCGGACGCCTGAAGATGCCGACAGGCGAAACCCGGGTCGATGGTGACAAAATGTGTAACAGTGTACAAAATATGAATGATTCAAATTTAATATTGAAACACCACCAAGCAATCTTCACTAGTCGAAATCTTAATTTATACACAATCCAGGTTTGTTTTTCAACCAATTTTCTCAGCCCTAATACATAGTTTACTATTCTATTTCACATGTCCGGCAATGCTACAAGATTGTGACAAATATCCAGAGTTTATACAGATCGGGTTTGTACACATCAAGCTTTTTTTCTCAACGAAATTTCCAAGCCTAAATAGTTTACTATTCAATTTGACATGGCCGGTTATGCTACAGGATTGTGACAAATATCCAGTGATCAAATATATACAGATCGGGTTTGACTGTAACACTGCTAATCTCATTTTCGTCAATCAAGCTATATAACTGCCCTGCTCGAGCAGAGTAACAAATGAGTACATCTGTCAATCACGAATCAGTATAATGCATGGGAACACTTCCACTTGATTTGAATGTGTATTGATTGTACATAAAATGGTTTGTTCTAGCTAAATAATCCAGCAAAATTAATATAGTGCCTTTTGTCATTCGTAACCTATTGTAGGTGCACATCTTTGTACAAAAATGTTGCCAGCCAAAAAATTCGAAACTTTACGTATTTATGTATTAGTGCAAAGATATTTAATGTCCAGTTTTTGACTAAATTGAGTCAGCCGAACCGTTTTTTTTAGATAATCACAATGTAGACAACTTCATACGTGTTCCGTCAAAAGGATGTAAGCTGGAAATGTCGAATTAGTATCAAAATAAAGCTTTAAGTTTGAAAAAGTATGATCTATGAAAATTACGAATAGGAAAACGGTTTTACTTTAACAATTTATTGAATGAATAGTAGATTAAGTCGATTAAACAATATTTTATATCTCCGTGCACTTCAAGTTTGAGTGAATTTCATAATTTGTCTTTGGCCTGAAATGATCAAAAAAACGTTTTTTGTGTCTCTTGTAAAATTTGTCAATGTGTAGGTTACGTCCATTTTGCTTTCCACAGTCGACACACATAATATTTGTCTGTATTATATCTTTATGCTTTAATATTATCATACTTTCAAAAAGAGTATTCAAAAATAAATTACAATTTTACATAATATCTCCATTTCATCAAATTCCAATAAACACTCCTTGTTACTAATTCCACTTTTATTTAATATGATCAAGAGCGGTTTCGTCAGTTAGAAATATTCGTCATGAACAAATTAAATCATAGTGGAATTAGTATAAAACAAGTTCTTTAGTTCTTGAATATAATGCCATTCCACTAAGTACTGTCAGTGAACAAAATATAACATGAAAAAGGTGTTTAAATTAGATTTTCTCAAAAAATGCAAGGCAGTATCTTTACACTAAATCATTGATATGGTATTTAATATGACCCACTCTAAATAAAGATCTCCCGTAAAAGAACTTTTGCGTAATTTTGCTATTTAAAATCTGATCGCAATGTTGAGCTAGGTGCGCTACTGGTGTTTGAAAGCTGAGATTTACTCAACTATTTTTTGTATCGACGCGTCTTCCTATTGAACTTCGTCTTTACTACACAGTAAAGAAAGCTAAACACATTGGCGTCCAACATAAATGAAAATATACTAGCTGAATGATTTCCGATCAAATCTTACATTTTTGCATAGTTGTTTATTCGTTTTTAATATTAATATTTTTTCTTCATATTTTAAATATGTTTAAACATTTACATTTAATTCTTAGGACATGTAAAACGGTATCATATTACTATTTTCCGTGACTTATATTATCAAACTCTTAAATATACTTTTAAAAAATATACTTTATTATAATAGATACTCAACGCATTTAAATGTAATACATATCTTCACGATTGCTTTTGGTTAGGTTTCATAAATATCTGTTTTTAGTGAAGTATAAATGACAATTGTCTATGTTCATCAACATAAATTATCAATAAACATATTTTCACAGCAAGACAATGACATGTTTTAAAAAAGAACGCAAAAACCATGGTGATTACGGTTCGCGGAAAATAGTCTTAATTCTTCAGTCGAAGATCTTTTATTTCTTAAGTTAATTAATAATGTAAAAATATAAAAAAAAACACAATGCTTTCATTATTAATTGAATATTTATATAAAATTAAATATGATAACGGTGTGACATGTGATTCTGCTGATTATATCTCAGATGACGTGTTTCGCTTCTCTGAGAAGTTAAGATTTTCTATTGAAATGTATTTACTAATAATGTAAACATTCATTTTATTTCTTCACTTATTTATCACAGAGATGAAGATGGAATTTTGTATTTCTACTAGACGCAGGGAAGTAGTAATAATACATACGAACAAAAATAGTACAACAAAACTGTTATTTAAGATTTAGACTGAATACGAAACATTCATTTACTAAGCGTCAGTTCAAGTTCATCCGTGCACTTGAACGCCTGAAGATGCCGAAAGGCGAAACCCGGGTCGTTAGTGACAAAATCTGTGGGAGTGTACATTATTTGAACGATTCAAATTTAAAACTGTTATTTTTTCCAAAAAAAATTAATCATTTAAATATTTTAACCTCAACACCTCCATGCCCATGATACAATCGTATACTAATGATACTAATAGTTGAGCCATTAAATCATTCAACATTCCTCTTAATATTGTCAATAAGTATTTATCATTTTAGGTATTTTAGCATATATACACTCTTAAAATTATTTTTTAGTTTCTAACTTAGGTTTATATACTGTCAATAAACAGTGAAACTGAGATGCCATCATGGCAGGGAACATGATACGGGTTAAAAACATACATACGTATATCTAAAAATTAAATACTTGTAATAATTCTTCATTATTTATTAAACATCAGGATCGGTTTCGAACATCACGAGCATTAAACCATAATACCTGCACAGACCAAAACTGATATTGATATTAAATAAATAATGTGTATAAGCAAATAGTGTTTAATTATTTTAACAAAATGCCTTTTTACCAAGAATTGACAGTGAATTACTAAAAAGTGATCAAAATCACGCGGTTAATGTCGTATCTTTAGATTGATTTAGTTTTTTTATGTTCGTTTTATAAAAATATGCGTAAGATAACTTTTACCTTGAAATATAAGCTTTTAGACTACCACTGTAGATTTCCCAAAAAGCTTATACGATCTATAAGCCTAGTAACTGCCACAGCGTGGCGGCATTGACGCTCTACTAAAATATTATTCCCTTCGCAAATCTTCGGCCTGAAAACTTTCACGCGACGGAAAGAAAAACAGGAAAAAAAGAATTTGCAGCTTTTTTGAATATTTTCTGTTATATTCGTGCCAGCGACTATACACGCTTTTTAGGCAGTTCTTCTAGCGATTTATCTGCATGGTATTTCATTTTTTTACGCCTTTTTAAATGAAAAACTTTTGCAACGAAACAATTGAAAATGTGTAACAAATTATTTGTAAATATTTCATATGTTCTATGTTGAGAATTTAAAGTATTAGAGTCCGACCCATTTTCATGTTTTATACATCATACACACAAACATAGTTTAGTCGTTATTTCAATATTAATATATTATTTTGGCACAGCATCATATGGATTGTTAAATCTGAAATGTGATAAAGTCTTGAAATGTGGCGTATATGTATATAATATATTATATACATTGACTTAACATCACGGTCTTAAATGCCCACAATATTTCATATAGGGAGAACACGGAAGCACGTGCCCTTCTATACGATTATGATGTGTGTACGAGGTTTTAGCTTTTGAAATATGGACAGTGAGCTGCTAACAGAAGGGTAAAATGTACTTACACGAAAAAATGTTTTACCTCTATGTATTTTAATTCTGCATTATTTTTTGTGCGATGAGACATTCGAGTCATTAACGTTTATTCAATAATGAAACTCGTATGTATGAATGAATATGGTTTTATTTATGTGTCACTTAAAAAAATAGTAATTGGTGAACAGGTTATTAGAATATATAAGGATTTCAGAATTTCCATATACCACCGATAGTTTGGTGGTCTGAGAGTAAATGGGTTAAATAAACATTTGCACATTAATTTGTGGATAATGTACAAAAACTATCAATTTCTATCCGAGGGTATGGCTGTATAGATTATTTTCATTCATATTCCATTCATAATCGATTTGTGTTAAGATGTTTGATTATACATTATTGTAAACTGTCGCTTGCTGCTTGGTTAGAGCTTGCTCTACCGAACACGTAGGTCTGGGTTCGATTCCCGGTCAGATCATAGTGAATTTGGGAACCATTCAATTCAAAGTTGTGATCGAAGACTGGGTGTTTGTGATGTTAATTCATATAATTTCCTCTCCTCCCATCTTTCTGATCCTTTAATAACTGGGTGTAGCAATAGCAATTAGCCAACCACTACTCCTGTTCTAGCATTATCCTTATTTCCTTACAATTCACTTTAAAAAAAGTGAGGTTGAGCGACTGAGTAACAAACAGTTCTCGTAGAAATAACTTCTGTTGAGATACCTCCATTAAGAGGTCATATGATCCACATTGGGAGCGGACATGGATAAAAAACTTTCTGAATATCAAGAGAGGGATCGAAAAAAAATCAGAATTAATTTAAATAAATAAAAAACCAACCAACTTATTCAAACATACAACTAAGTTATTAATGTTTCCATTTCAGGATTCAAGCTTTTGAAGACGTAGCTGAAAAAAAAATTCAATGTGAATTGTTTTTTTACACCTTTTTATTTCAATTTGTTTTGTATAAATAACACTGTTATATATCACTTTTAAGGTGTTCACTGTCAATACTTGGTGGAATGGCATTATAATAAAAATAATAAAAGATTTTTAGTACTTTTTCCACTTAAAATTAAAATTAAATAAATTTTAAGTGGTAAAAGTACTAACAATCTTTTATTATTTTTACTGTTATATATATAAATTGTATTTCTTATCAGTTGAGAATTGCTCAATCCTGATCTTGGTAAATAAAAGTGGAAATAAGTACAAAGGAATACGATGGAACTCCCAATTACACTACCCCGAATTACGCACTGGCTTGAAATATTCGCCGCAAATCCCCCAATTGCACGGTCGCATTCCATTGTTGTTACTACGAAACGGTCGTCTGTGCCGCGCATACCGTAAAATGTTGGCTAGCGTCTGTGTATTCAACACGTGCCAGGCTATACACGCATAGCTGGGCGTTTGTCTGTGTGCGGGATATTTGCTACTACAAAAACTAAATATTTCGTCCATATTTTTTTTTTGTAAAACGAAGGGAAATCTTAGTTTTGCATTATGTATGAGATTCACACCACCAATTACACTACCCCCAATTACACGGTCCCTACTATAGTGTAAATGGGGGTTTTACTGTATTGTGTTTTCCTTAATATAATGCCTTTCGACCAAGTATTGACAGTTAACACCCTAAACGTTATCATTTTACAACAACTCTCTGAAAAACAAAGGGATTGGGTAGCACGTAGTAATTGTAAAACCACTTCTGTTGTGATAATCTCCATTAGAATTCCAGTGTAAGCAAACATGGTAACGAAAAAATCTTGTGCCCTTCGCGGAGTGGTTTATGTGATACATCGATATCGGGCTCGAATCGCGGCCTGCGATTTCTGCGGCGCGCATTATTGTGGAATGTGTTTTTTATGGCGGCATCAAAGTGGCGACCGGCGCGATCAAATGCGATCAAATGCGATCAAACGCGATGAAACGTTTCGCCGGGCAGTAAAGCCGCCCGGGATAATGCCTTTTTATGATTATGGAAAGAAAAATTCTCAAAGGCCACTAACTCTATATAATATATTACTATATATTATACGAGAATGCATACGCTATTCGCCTCACTATAGCCGGGAAATAATATATTTGATTACTTTCCATGCCAAGCCATTAACAAAAGGTTTGTCATAAATGTTATAAAATAATTTAAAAACTATTTTTATCCATGTCCGCTCCCGAAGTGCAGAATACGGCCTCCCAATGGAGGTATCTCAATAGAAGTTTTTTCTACGAGAACTGTTTGTTACTCAGTCGCTCAACCTGACTTTTTTCAAAATGAATTGTAAGGAAATAAGGATATGGCTAGAACAGGACTAGTGGTTGGCTATTGCTACACCCAGTTATTAAAGGATCAGAAGGATGGGAGGAGAGGAAATGATGTGAATTAACATCACAAACACCCAGTCTTCGATCATAACTTTTTCTTTTAAAGTGAGTAGTAGGGAAAGAATGATAAGGCTAGTTATTAACCAATCGCTATTGCTACACTCAGTTATTAAAGGATCAGAAGGATGTGAGGAGAGGAATTAATGTAAATTATGGGGTTATAATACAAAACGTACTATTTCCAAAATGAGCGATATTGAGTTAGGTATGCAGATAGGGTAATTCAAGGCTAAGGAATCGATTGATCCTATTATTTTTAACCGAAAATGTCTATGAGACTGTCTTTTTCAAATTGGAAATCATATTTTTAATAAATGTTATTCGTGATAGTATTTTACTCTACTGAAAAGTTTGAGTTTTGGAAATAGTACGCTTTGCATTATAACCCCACAATTGACATCACAAACACCCAGACTTCGATCACAACTTTTAATTGAATAATTATTTAATTCACTGTGATTTTACCGGACCCAGACCTGTGTGATCGGTAGAGCAAGTTCTAACCAACTGGGCCACAGCAGCCGACTTATATCCGCTGAAATTTGTTTCGTTCTGTTCATTTTGTGTCTTGCTATGGATATATCGTGTTTTGATCACCATTGAATAATTATAATAATAAACATCTAAAAATTATGGACTGAAATTAAACATCAAAATTAAAGAACTAATTAACCCTTTTATAGCTATAAATAAGCGAAGAAGTCAAAAAGCGAATTCCTTGTCACAAATTGTGGCATCAAAATTGGAGTACATAACAACGTTAATAATAATTATAGATTTAAAAACATACTGTTCTTGCTAAGGTGGTAACTTAAATGTATCAACTGAAGTATTCCACTCAATAATATATAATTGGGCCCATCAGAAGTGAAGTGAGCCATGTGGTATTTTAGAAAAAATAAGTTAGATGCATTGTAATATTCTACACGTCTTAAAGTATCGTAAAAGTGAAGTTACCTCAGTTAATTCACATTGCAATATTCCGAAAAATCAAAATATGTAATCCACCAAAATACTAAGTAAAGACGTGATTCAATTTAAAAATCCAAGAAAAAAGTTTTACCATTTTACTAGTTAGATCACTTCACCTCTCCAAGGCACAATTATATATGTATATTCAAATATCTAAAAAGTTCTTTTGAATATTCAATTATGTTCTGTTTTTGTCAATTTTTTTAATGTTATAAATTCATAATTTTTTAATCTTTTGTAATGTTCATGTAAAATAAATAAATATCAAAAAATCTTATTATGTACTTAATTTATTTTTATTCAAATTTGCTACTTAACAATTTCTACCAGTGGAGTGACAATAATGGACATTGGAAGGGAGACAGTGTAATAATTTAACTTATATAGAATTTTAAATGTCAGCAATTCATGTCGTAATAAATGAAATGAAAACTAAGTTCCCTATAATTTGTTATAAGAATTATAGTATTTCCAAAATTGGAGTTTTTACGCGTGCTTTCATTAATACAACACTTAATTTTATTACCGCGTTTTGAAATATTCCTAGGTAGTGAAATAATAAAAAAAAATACAATATAGCCATAAAAAAGCTTTACCGTAAAATCCGGTGATAAAATGTGAACGACTCCATTAAAATTTATTGGTTAGAATATATAAATGTTTTAAAGGAAACACAATTTTGTTTTGTATGAAAGGAAAAAAAAGGGAAAGTAAAAGAATCAAAAAACGTTTTCATAAATTGCTAAATTGCCATCGGCTGTGTGAAAGTCTTACGGGATAAGATTCTTGCTCACATATCCAAACGGAGAACATTTGAATATTTTTCTAGCATCCAATAGTTTTAGTTTTTGTATACACTACTTACTAACTTTGGCCTTTGAAAAATAGAAAAGTTTGCGTTAAATATTTTTACAAAGCTCACGAAAACTTGCCCATTGTATTTTATTGTTAAAGCTTTGAATGTTATTACTGCTTAAATTGAAATCAAATTTTGTTCTGGTTATTGATTAAAGAGTATAAAATTATATTGATTATTAAATCACCTCCATTAAAAAAATACGTTTTTAATTAATATATTAAATAGTTTTTATAATAAAATAATATGCCTTTAACTCTTGCGGCTCGGAGACTAGAAAAATACTTCTCTGTCGATGGGGGTCGTTTAGGGACCCCAGTGGTTTCCTCATTGTTGGCCTTATTCTTATGAATTTTTAAAAAAACTAGTTTAAGGGCTTTAAAATATCTCACTGCATCATTCCTCATACATTTTTTTTTATAAAAATCCGTGGTTTTTTAAAAAATAATCATATTTTAAGTTGCGCGTAAAAAAGACGTCATTCCAGTACAAATATGTATTTGCAACTGACGCGTTCAGCCTAGTTATCTTATGAACGATCGCTGATAAGTGGGCGCTTACCTCGTTATCGCGAATTTATATAAACTACAAAAGGTCCAAAAAACTATGATATAATTTGTATCGATCTCCTTGTATACTTACTGTCAGCGTTATCATACAGCACGCCTAGATCAGCGATATGATTTCTCCTATGGTTGAGTGTATTACTTGCAAACCCAAAGTTATTGTATCATTAACCATGTATGTAATTTAGAAGATAAAAATAATTTTTGATAGTATTTTTTAAAAATCAGTCTCAAACATGGCTTGACAACATTATTATTCCAAAGTAAGACTAAAAATACTTTTAAAATGTACATTGTTTTCAAAATTAAATTCAAAATTTATTTTTTAACCATTTTGGAATAAGCCGTGTTTGCAAGTATTACTCTCAGTTGACGCTAGGGCTTGTCGGTTTTCAAAAAAAAAGGTTTTTTGGCAAAATTTGTGACATTCAAAAACCGATTTTTCAACTTGGTAACCGGTTGTGCCGAATTTTCCATAAACGAGTCCATAAATAAAACGAAAGAAAATTTAGATCTTTTATTTGATGGCTTAAAGACCATATGCTCCACATCATTACCCAGCGAAAGGGTTTTTTCGATATCAGAAAATTTTGTTGCAAAACGATCAGTGGACGCTTTGTGTTTTTTTTTAAATCATATTTTCTGAAGAGTAACACCAAATAATTTCTTGTTGTGTAGTATGTATTTATATAAACAACATCAAAAAGTACTTGTAAAACTTCTAAAATCGGATAAAACCGGTTTTTTCAAAAGTCGGTTTTTATATAAGCCCTAGTTACAGCTAGTGATTTTAAAAATTCAATATGTTTCTTCGATATAATAGATTATTATTAACTATAATCTATAAAAAGTCAATAAATATCTATTAAATCGGATCAATTTGATGATTTTTTTAGAATTAATTAAATCAACTTGAGGAGAAAAACGTCACAAACACTTATGCCCAAGATAAAAAAATATACAAAGGATTGAAAAATATCAATTTTATATTGATCTTACCGAAAATGTCATCCAAATTCATTTAATTGCGTATAATTCTTACCACTACACAGAAGCATGTTTTATTTTAAATATAATAAATCCTTCGTTTGATCCATGTGTGTCGCCGTATTTATTTATTTTTTTGAAAAAGTGTTGCTTTCTTATCTTGCTTTAGGACGTCCGTTAAAAAGTAAGGAAGACACTAGCTGTAGTAAAAATAATATTTATTTTTATTGTATTTGTTTCCAATTAGGTCACACTGGTGAGCAATATTCCCAAGCTCCGTTCGCATAATGTAACGGCTGAAGCCCTAATAAAGCGAGGGGCTGATTTTTATATTCGAAACTAATAAAAAAGTTTTATTAGAAAAGTTTTTTTTTTGCTTACATTACATTGTTTCTTCTTGTAGAATGTAATTTGATTGTAATTTTTGCTGTCACAATAAAAGATAATAATAGCAAATTACTCATGTAAGCGTTTATTAAATTTTCAAAAACTGATAACTGTTACAGTAAATACAAACTATATTTTCGAGTCAACAAAAAACGACGAATCAAAATGAAATAATTAAGATATTATCTCACCCTCGGTATATTTTCTTCGTAAGAATCAGAGATTTCAATGTGATTTTCATCTGATATGACACATAAGCACGTAAAAACATCATGAATAAATGAAATTGAAATGTCTGAAATATGAATCTCAGAAATATTATTTGGGTTTGGTTTATTAATATATTTTGAATCAAAGGTACTTGGGTTAAAGAGATCTTTATTTGAAATTTAAATTGACTCCTTAGCGGTGAAGTGAACCAAGTGGCATTTTAGGAAAACATAAAATAGGTGCGTTATAATGTTCTGCATGTCTTAAAGTATGTATATTAAAAGTGGTGTGATTTTAGTTAATAGACACTGCAATAGTGTTTGTTATCTTAAATAAAAATAAACAATCCACCAAAACACTAAATAAAGACGCGATTGTACTTAAAATTCCAATGGAAAACTTACTACTTAGCTCACTTCATTTATTTGGGATGTAAAATAAAAGTAAGGGGATACGAGGAGATTCTTAAGTCAGTGTTGATTAAGAAACTTTAAATTGTAACGTTAAAAATCGTATTTGTGACATTTATATTTTTCTACTCTTATATCTAAAACATCATTAAAATATAACATATATGTCTATACAAAAGTCACCTTTTTTCATTTAGGATTTGATTATATATTTTGATAGGCTTCGATTGAAAATATCGTATGTTTTTTTTTATTTTCTACGAGCTTTAATAACTTGTTATTTTTTCGTAAGCAAGATAAGTAAAAAAATCTATAATTAATTAATCAATTATTTATGGATTGTATGTATGTATGTATGTAATCGAAAGTGTACGAATGTATATCTATGAATTTAGTGTATTTTTTTGTAATCTGTTTTTTTACGATGTTAATTAGTTTCTCAATCTCTATTCTTCAAAGATAGTAGGGATAGAAGGATAGGGCAAGAACAGGACTATTGGTTAACTAATTGCTCTTACTATCCCTTGTTTTCTTAGAGCTGGAAGGGTGAGAAAGATTTTTTAGATATCATAGACACGCATGCCTTCGAACATAAATGGAAACGAGAGATCCGTCAGCGAAGCCAATTACATTGACCGCTGAGCCACGCACCAGACAGTGTTAAGGGAGGTATATATAATATAATTAGCATGTGAGTACATATGGTGTCCACGTAAACTGGCTTCACAATAGACCTCTGAAACGATCACGCTCTTCCGTCAGCAACGATGGAAAAATAATGCAAATAATCAAAACGTCAACGATGAAGGAGGCTTGAAGAACTTTGTACTGGAAATTAAAGCTCTATTAATTTGATATCTAAACAAATAAAAACTGCATATTTATCAACAATATTGCTAGTTTTTGTGCCACTTTCTTTTAAATCAACTATATTTGGTTATATAAAGTCAACTATCAGATCTTTATCTTCCCAATAACCCTTACTGACGTACTCCTTAACACATTATAGGCGGGACATGTAAAAATACGTTTATCGCGTACTGTCGGTTTTGTTGGTATATTGACTCTTAATTTAATGGTTTCTTCAAAATAACTGCCGCGGTAAGTGACCTTTTTTGACAATAAGCAATAAACTTCATAATTTATTATGCCCTGAATGTTCGTTCACACATAGTTTTTTTTTTTTAAAGGCGCACATGTTTCTCGAATATTTAGGGTAACATTGTGATTGTAAATTTGTAAGAATGAGGATTTTATACCATAATTGTATGGTATGGATTAATGTTACTTTTTATTTATAATATTTTGAATATTTCATATGATAACAAGTGGAGTGCTATCTACAAAATTAATAACAGGTTTTTATATTCAGCTTAGAAAAGTAGTGAAATCATAATGTATTCAAAATGTTTTCATTTTATTTTAAATGACTAAATTTCAGCCGAAAATATTGTTTGGCTAAGAAGTTGTGTTGATTTTAAGAATGTAATATATTTTTGCGCTAATCGCTAAAAAATGCCCGCTTATAAAGTGTTAACACAGAAACAGTTTCCAAATTATTACCAGGAGTGTCTTAGAAGCAGTTACCTAAAACTTGTTTGCTGTGCATTTAAGTTCGATGAAATAAAGACAGCTTGCATGTGGGCAGCGTGTTTGACTTGAGATTTACTTGATACCAAACTGTTATTAAATGCAATATAACTTTGCACAAGCGCACTTACCATTATTATGTTTGCTTAACAAATCTATGACTCTCATAATGAGTTACTGCATCGGTGTTACATAATATATAGTGTTTATAAATGAACGTTGGGATTGGTGTAAATATCAAACTGACGAAAAACTTTACGCGTCGATCAAATGGCCGGTCAATAATTTTCCCGTTGTATAAATTTCCAGTAGATTGATTGCTTCGCGGCCAACTGCTGCCGCAAAAGTGTTTGTAGCCTTTCACTTCAGTAAATAAAACACAAAACTGTTCAGTAAAACAACTCTTTACAAAAAATCAAACTTGTTTTCACAAACCATAGTTTCACAAACCAAGTTTTTAAAAAGTATACAAATACAATTAAAATAAACAACTTTTGACTGCATAAAACAGAAAATAATGATGAATTAATTTAGAGTTTCGACTGAAGGGGCTTGATGGAAATTTAACTTTAAATTAGAATTATTTTCATAATGTACGTTTCCATAAAAATCTTGGTCGAACACGACCCGGGTTTCGCCTCTCGGCATCTTCCGGTGTTACTCAGTGCGCGAATGCACTCGAACTGACAGGTAGCGGAAGTTAATTCGCGCACTGAGTAGCACCGGATTTTTTTCTGAAAAAGCTTATTCGATAATTTCCACTCCCAATAGTCTGCTTATGAAAGGATTTCGAAGAAGAGAAAGAAGACCTAGATCAATTTAAAAATAAAAATTTAACCATGTCCACTCCCAATGTGGAGCATATGGACTTCCAATGGAGTTTATCACAACAGAAGTGTTTCGACAAGAACTGTTGTTTCTCGCAGAAAAAAACTTCTGTTAAGATACCTCCTCCATCAGGAGGCCATATGCTTCACATTGGGAGCGGACATGGATAAAAAGAAATTTAATAAGATCAAAATAACATTGTTATTTAGATTCACAATTTTTATTAAAGTTATAGTTATTTCGGTTTTACGCCTTAGTGAAAATAAATAGTGATGAATTAGTTTCAATGGACAGCGATCAATAACAATCGACAGATTGTTTTCTTCTAAAAAAGCTTTTATTTAATTATTTCAGCTCCCAATAGTCTGTCTTCGAAAGGCTTTAAAAGAAGTTGTTTTTACTATAGTTTGTTGTTATTTATTTTTTCACATTTTATTTTCTATAGAAGGTGAGGATTGAACAAAGGAGATGAAAATACATTTGAAACCATTTGATAAAATTTGAAACATATCAAACAGGTCAAAATAGCACTGCATTTTAGTTCTACATTTTTTTTATTAAGTTGATAGTTATTTCGGTTTTACACAGGGGTGGGCTGCCAATAAGTTAACAAAACGTTCACTTAATCTCAAAGCAATTCTCGGTGTTCTGGGAAGGAGTGAATTGTTTTATCGCTACTATGCAGTTACATGTAATACTTAAATAAGCACTTATAAAATTTGAATTGTCTGAATGCTGTAGTACCCTTCCATTAATCTTGTCGCCAACGACCCGGGTTTCGCCTTTCGACATCTTCAGGCTTTTCAAGTACACAAATGGACTTAAACTGACGCTTCAAATTTGAAATTGAAATTCCATTAAGCACCTTTAGTCGAAATTCTAAAAAGCACTTTATATGTAAAAATATGTATTTTACCGTAAAATTGTTAATATCAACGCCCAAAAATATATTAAAAGTCGTAGATAATATATAAGTGAGAAATTGCATTTATGTACTTATTTGATCTAAGAATATTGTTTTCTCTTAAATTAACAAAGGGCTCGCCGACCTTAGTTAAATTTAACAAGCCGTTTCGAGCACCCTCTAGCTTACCCATAGGTGAAAAACCCCTTCGTCACAACCAAATCCGTTCCAAATTTTGTGACAAATGAAAAACATATGGGCTTGTTACGGAGCATTACAAAAAAAATGTTTTTACAAGTTCTTTTTGCTTCTTAGCTGTTTATTATATTTTAGTGGATAAAGGTAAAAGAATTTATATGTGTTTATTACAATTTTAAAACTGTCATAGAAATACGGATGATTTATCGTCAGTTATTGATATTTAATATTGAATATTGTGGGAGACAAGAAGTCTGCGTAAATACTTTGATAACTTTACGTGGTTACAAATTATTTGTCGGCTGATAATTGAGAACAAAGTTTATTAATTAATTAATTTCTTGGCATTCTCACTAACAAACATTTGGCAATAACCCAACAATATGTAAAATCCAGTGATGGATGGACTTTTCTTCGTGCGTGAACTTTTTATTAAATAAAATCGTTTTGTTTTTTATATAATGTGCTATATTACAAAGCACCAACTGTTTTTCTATGATTTATATAGTTTTATAGGTTTTGATTAGAAAAATCGTATTTTTTTTTTATTTTCTACGCGTTTCAATTACAAAAAAGATCTCATCATTTATTTTGGGGACTTTAATTGACCTTTAAAGCGTTCAAAAAATACGTTTTTCTAAGAAATATTAGAAAAAAAAATATAATTAATTATGTATGCCACCTATGTGGTCGAGTGGTTAACTTCGTTGGCTACCGCCACGGAGGTCCCGGGTTCGAATCCCAGTACGGGCAGTTTTATAAATTGATTTTTCAATCGATTTATGAATTTCTGTTCAAAGGCATGGATGTATGTGATGTCTTGAATCCCCCCTCCCACCCATCCTATCCTATGAACGGGGCGTACCGAGAGCGATTAGCTTACCACTAGTCCTGTCCTAGCCCTTTCCTTCTATTTTTACTCTCTTTGGAAAAAGAGAGGTTGGGAAACTGAGTAACAATCAGTTCTCGTAGAAAAACTTCTGTTGAGATAAACTCCATTAGGAGTTCGTATGCTCCAAATTGGGAGCGGGCATGGTAAAAAAAATATAATAATAATTATGTATTGTATGTATGAATGTATTAATATATTGAAGGTTCCCCACCCTTGGTCCCCACCAGTGTATTTTTTTTTAATCTGTATCTGCTCCAAACGTTTTTTTTTACGATGTTACTTAGTTGCTCAATCTCTATTCTTCAAAGATAGTAGGGATAGAAGGATAAGGCCAGGGTAAGACTATTGGTTAACTAATTGCTCTTGCTACGTCTCGTTTTCTAAGAATTGGAAGGGTTAAAAATATTTTTTAGGCATCATAGTAATGCATGCCATCGAACAGAAATGGAAACGTGACGATTCAGTAGTTCTGTATAAATCTGATTAGGGCTTCCAAACCGGTTTAAACCGAAACCCATTTAACCGGTTTATCGTATTTTTTGAAAAAAACCGAAAACCGGTTTTTTTCACTCGGTTAACCGCGTTTTATAAAAAGTATTCTTTTCTTATTTTTCATTTTTTTTTTCAAAAAGAAAAATCTTGTACAATGAACTTACTGCGTAGAAGCGGAAACAATTTACATAACACAACAAACATGCATATAAATTTTATAAAATAATCTACTTATGTCTCAAAGTTGTCCATGTTGTGAACAGACATGACTTTTTCAAATATTTTTTTTTGCATACCTACCTAATCAAAATACGTTATATTTCGGTTTAAACTGGTTAACCGGTTTTATTGTCAGAAAAAAACCGAAAACCGGTTAGTTGGAAAGTCCGGTTAATTGGAAGCCCTAATCTGTATCAATGAATGAAAAAAAAACATCAATTTTTTTCGACAAAAAGTTATCAAATAAAAAATTGCAATACGGAAGTATATGTAGTGTAGCGTTTCGAAAAAAATGTACTACTTCTCCACAGCGGTAAGTTACACAAATATTTTCATTTAAAACGATGACAGTATAAAAACAGTAAGAAGAATTATATATATTCATTTGGCAGCATATTTCTTGGGGACGATAAGGACTGCATTGTAACGTCGTCAAGCCACTAATCACCAGCTCAAACTTCCGTTTGTTTTGTGAAGAAAAAGAGAAAAGTTCCATCCGAAGCTTAAAAACTGGTGCACCATCAAAAACGTCCTACAATGGAAGCCTGCTGCGATTAACTTAGATTCAAAAAAAAAGAAAAGAAACTTCCAGCACTTTCTGCAGCTAATAAATTTTCTCCAACTCGCAAAACTTAACAATCTACTTTGATTTTTTTGCAGCGTCGCTCAAAGCTTTTGGACCCTCATGCTTCGTTTACTATTTTTTTGCTTTAAACTTTTTCCGTTTAATATTTTCTTATAAAATCGTTAAAACAAAAAAAAAACTTAATATGAAAAACGATTTTCAATCAAGCGAAATATTTTTCTCCATTTTATTTAAATTTACGTATTTATTACGTGAATTTACTTGGAACTCTACCAGTAATTAACGAATAATAATTATAATAGTTAAGTAATTTAATATTTCGGCTGAAGTTGCGAATTGGAGTTGCTCTAGCACTCTTACAAGTTTTGTCACTAACGGACCGGGTTTTATTTTTCGACATCTTCAGACTTACAAGTGCACGGATGAACTTGAACTGATTAATAACTGACACGGATGAACTTGTCAGTTATAAGATACTGAAAGGCAAAACTCGGGTCATTAGTGACAAAAAGTAAGGTATTGTACAACATTTTGAACGATTCCAGGTTAAATAATTGACACTATAAAAATTATTGTGTACTTAAAACTACTTAAGCGTTTATTGAAAATTTAGAGTCAATCTCTATGTGCGAAATTCGTTTGAATCTTTTAAAAAGGTTTATTTTTTCCTGCTGCGACTGTTGTACAATTATAGAATCGCGAGTCATTTTTTTAGTT
The DNA here is from genome assembly GCA_031772345.1 of Himalopsyche anomala. Taxonomy (NCBI): domain Eukaryota; kingdom Metazoa; phylum Arthropoda; class Insecta; order Trichoptera; family Rhyacophilidae; genus Himalopsyche; species Himalopsyche anomala. The sequence goes on along the minus strand of CM062833.1, from coordinate 13,734,102 downwards.
GTTTGAAAATAACAAAAATAAAGAGTTTTTTTGCGAATTTGATTTTTCACTGGTTTTAAATTGCATTGTGTAACCGTATTTTCCATTGATAACAGAGGAAAACAATTTTTATATTCCCGAAAATAAAAACTAGTGACTGACTTTCATTTTATTTTAATTTTTAGTCGCTTGGTTTTCCTACAGTTCAAATCAAATATTTCTAAATAAAAATTAGAAAAGATGACACAGCAAGACTGTGCAATTTTAAATTTTGAGAAGTTTTTTACTTATTTAATTTAAATATATAAAGTTTTTCAACTAGCAATAAAAAATATTTTGTGAAGTAAAATCTTCCTCAATGCCGAATTTTTTTCCCTTTCTAACGAAATTACTTAATTGGATACTTTTTTCAATTTTATCCATCGAATACTCATACGATGTGCTCATGCAATGCTGAAATCAATTAAATTAGGCTTTTAAATTTATAAATTTTCAACGATTATTTTCGATGAAATATAAAACATTTTAGCAGCGGTAATTATCAGCTTAATTGCGAAATAATTTAACATCGATGTTAAAAAATCAAAAATTTGCTTTAAATAGACAATCATGAAAATAAAGAATAATATTAAATAATTAAGTGACAAAAACATCAACTTTTAAGTGCTGGATTTACAAAGTGGTTTTGTGCAATAATCATAAACTATTTAATCAAAAATAGTGCTGGTGTGGAGATAGAAGGTCCTACTGACTAATTAGTGACCTAGATCAATTTTACAAAATTTCTAAATGAATTGTTATTTAAAAATGTATCTCATATGGCGCAGCTGTTAGTGTTGTTGGGTTCCGTTACGGATCTCACGGGTTCGTGTCCCATTACGAACATCATTTTTTCGATAGATTTATCGATTTCCATTCGAAGGCATAGGTGTTTGTGATGTCTAAAAACCCCACCCTTCCTATCCTTTAATAATATGGTTTAGCGAGAGCGATTAGTTATCCACTAGTTCTGTCCATCAATTCCTACTACTTTCTTCAGAAAAGAGAGATTGAACAGACGTTTTTCTACGATAACTGTTTGTTACTCAGTCGCTCAACCGCTCACCGTAGTAGAGATAGAAAGATAAGCCTTGGGAGAGACTAGTGGATAACTTATCGTTCTTTTTACGCTCAGTTATTAAAGGATCGGAAAAGCGGGAAGAAATTTTTAAGCATCACAAACATACATGTTTTCGAACAGAAATCGATAAATCGATCGAAAAAATGACGAGACTCGAACACGTGAGATCTGGCACGGAAGCCAACAACACTAACTGCTGCGTCATATGACATAAATTATTTATTAAAAATGATTTTAAATTTTGTTAAATTGATCTAAGTCACTAATTAGTTCATGATCCATCAAGTTTTGCAACAGATCATTGTATATAATTCTTTCTGTAGGTTTGAAATCGATTTATGGGCAACCCAAAAATGTTAACGTACACGACCGGAGGGACAATACGATAGCGACAAGTACTTTTAATATTGTTAGTAATCTGATAATTTAACTGATTTACAACTTCATGTCCCCCTGACATATTTCAGAAATAAAAAATACCCGACCGTTGGAGAAAGCTTTGAATTTATTAAGGCGTTAAGTAGTTCAGATATCGCAACACTTTGAAAGCTCCGTGTTAGATTCTATGCCACGGGAAAAGTTTATAATCTTAAATAATGGGAAATGGTTTGGCCTGAGTGAGAAATGAGAAAAGGAAATGTCCTTCTACGACCTCATCATCAAGTAAAATGTGATAATATGCGTACGTATAAATACACTACAGCCTTAAAAAGGATGGTAAAGTAGCCAACGCAGGGTTGGATTATCAAGAGTTATTGTCTTAGGTTAGATGACATTTTGAAATACATGCAAGTTTGCTTAAATTCGTTGTTATATTAATGTTTCTTCTCTTTCGGTTTCTTATGATTCTCCATCAGTATTTGTAAAAAAAACCTGCTTCTAAAATTCTTACTTAGTTAAATCTTTGAATAGATTATACGTATATCATAAAAAAAACTTTATTTTATAAAAAAACATTAAAATGGTTCAAATTTTTAAATCTCTTGCGTTTAATTTGAGGAGAAAAACTAAAAAAACTTAAGCACACCAAACCACAAAACTTTCAATTGAAATAATCTTAAAAAATAAATTTATTGATGATTTTTTAATTGGATGTTATAGGTGTTAAGCATTTTAATTTTGTGTAATTATAATGTAATTTGTAAATCCTTTTCATTGTTAGTAGTTGCTTACACCTTTTATTTCAATTTAACTTGTATAAATAGCACTGTTTATATATTTTTCTTATCAGTTGATAATGCTCGCGATGAGCGAAACCGGTCCGGATCAAATAAATTTGATGTGGAAAAAGTACTAAAAATCTTTTATTATTTTTATTATAATGCCATTCTACCAAGTATTGACAGTGAACACCTTAAAAGTGAATTAATCTTATTTCGATATTTAACTCTCCAGGATGTTAACCTAGACCCGTTTAATCGCTGGAACAAAGCTTTTATTACTAGAATATAGAAGCTAGAGTATACATAAATACTTCGTTAAAAACGTTTATTAGAGTTTACAATAATATTTAAAAGTTGTTTGTAATGTAAAAAATATTTGGACTCCATATTCAGTAAGTATTTGACGAGAAATGTTCGTGAACTTTCTACCAAACTCAATATTTAATTCAGATTAGAATAAAAATACATACGGCTTGAAAAAATGAGAAGGGTTTTTGAAATTGTTTTATGATACCAAGTGTTGTGACAATTTTTGCAGCAATATATTCTCAACGAAAAGATTTTCGTGTTCGATAAAACGATGAGATATTTCTGTCAACTAATCCAACCATTTTTTGATTGTCCTGATATATAGAGATGATAAAATTGAACTAGTAAGAACTTATTGATGGTTAAAATAGATTTTTGTGTTTTCAAATAGATCATATAAAAAAAAAGTGAATATATTAAGACACACAAGATAACTGTCCAATCATCTTCCGTTATATGTATGCAGCGACTGTATCACGGCCACCGTTCATATAATGTAATAATAATCAATAAAATAAATGATTCACTTTGTTCTTGGTCCAATACAGAGCTGCGAGGGACTTTTTTCATACCGCAGTGATAAGTAATTAATATATTTACAACCATCAATCGTTCAACACATATAATAGTGTATTCATTGAATTGGCATTCACTTGGTAGAACTTCATTATAAAATTGTAAAAATATCAAATGTAATGGCTTAGTGTTAACCTCGTCTCAGCCAATTTATAAAGATTAGCAAAATTATTCAAGTTTCTCTACTCTCTACGAAAAAACAGATTGAGCAACTGAGTAACAAACAGTTCTCGTAAGAAAACTTCTGTTGAAATACCTTCATAAGTATTATAGATTACGTATGCTTTACATTGGAAGCGGATATGAATTTAAAAAAACAGTTTTATCATATACATAGCTTTAACTAAGGTGAAACTGTAATAGCTAGGAACATATTCATAAAGTTTTTATAAAACTAAATCTTTTAATGTGTTTAATTCAATATAATGGTAAGTCATTCAAATTTATTTTGTTTTGGGATTCGAACTCACGATCTTGCAACCAAGGAAGGAAGTTCAATGACCATGGTCATGGCTACTTGTCCGACAAACAAATACTACAACGAATATTTTTCGCTAAGAAAAGCATATTTTGGAATTCAAAGATAATAAAAAGAAATCATTGTGCAGATTTATGGCGGCGAGAGATTCTGGATGGAGAACAAAAAGGGGTTTATTCCCTCTCGTCCATAATGATGGAGTGAGAAGTGAGGAGTTATGATGAAGGCGGTAATGGGATGCCCGGCGGTAATAAATTACCCTTAATAATCCTCATCTGGTATGTGATGTGTGTGCTCCCTACACGGTACTCGTTACTCGCTACCCACGGGTAGGGAAGTCACTCAGCAATATCGAGTATCGAATATCGATAGTAACAATTACTGATCACTTGATCTAGAATGCGTAATCACATGCGGTTTTTTGGCCCCTTGAGTGTGGCTCACAAAATACTACACACATTGAAAATTCGTGTCCTACGCGTAGAAGTCGGCTTTCCGTTTTATTACTTCGATTTGGAAGAAGGTCAATCAGATTGAAGACTTTTTAAGCAAAATTCAGCTTAAAAGTACCCTAATCAAGTTTTACAATGAAGAAAAAGACATAATACAATTTAATATTAAAAGAAGCAAAACAAAAATGGCAAGGAAGTCAACTGAGTAATCTTCGACAAACTCTACTTTAATACATAAAGATAGCATTCGTCGGAACTAACCAACGTCCTAGTAGAATATGTCGATACTCGAAGTCATATTGTTAAAAACCGTTAAACTCTCCCCAGTGAGTGGCATCCCTATTGTAAAACAATGTATAAAATTTAATAAAAATGTACTCACCTATATAGTTTCAGTTTAAAAAAATTGGCTCTTAAAAGAAATTTTAATTGTTCTATAGTTGATATTTGGCTCCGTTGACTAATAAGTTTGCCGTCACTGGGTATTTATGTATTAGGTCCGTAAAAAAAATAAAAAAACAGTTATTCTAGAAGAACATCGGTTGGAATATTTATCATTATAAGTCCACTCGAACTCCAAACGAACTAGCTAATTTGAATATTACTGACAACGGTGAATGAGTAAAAAAAATACTTATTTGACATCCCTAGCTACGACGCTACGTTTCTTTGGGGTGATAAATTTAAGCGTAGCTTCGCGCACTACCCGCGGCCGACTAAAGATATCACTGTCGACTTGGCAAAAATTTATTTGACAAAAGATTAAGTCCCAGGACTACCCTTGGTAAAAAATATTTAAAGCATTCAACAGATCTAAGATGCTATCACACCCGAGTAATAGAATATTTTACAAACATAAAAGGGTGCATCGTATTTGAGTACACACTTTAGAATGTTTCGGGTATCAATTATGTTAGGTGTATAATTATATCGTCAGCTGGCTGCAAAACTAGTCTTCGAAAACGCAATAAAATCTTTAATAATGCCCTAACAGTAAGTAAACAAAAGCTTTTACAAGCAACCTTCTGGAAGGTCAGTGAAATTTTCAAAGTCAAACCAAACTTTTTAAGATTAAAACAAATTCTGATAAAGAATTTGCACATATTTGATAAATGGGCACCAAAAATCAGTATTCGTAAAGAAGTTTCATAATTTATTTAACAATTCAAAGTCTTTGCAGAATGTTTGTTATTACATCATTAGTTGAATAGAAGCGGTAAAGATGTGTTTAGTATCTCTCTGTATCCACCCTAAAAATGAAAATAAAACAGGAAACAAGTCAACAAAGTTATAAAATTTAATTTTATGCTATTAATACTGTATTCATTACATTTATGACTTCATATAGATGTTGTTAAGCTGCAAATCCGCAAATTGAAAATTTTGATTATGTTGCATTTTTATTTAAAACTTGTTCGTTATTAATGTAAAGCATTTGGTCTCTTAATGGATATATCTCAGTGGATTTTTTTCTAAGAAAACTTCTCATTACTCAGTTACTCAAACTCTCTCTTTATCAAAAATACTAAGGATAAAAGGAAAGGGTTAAGATAGAGATAATACTGGTGATCAGAAAAACCGGTCTTGATCTTGAAAGTGTTTTTATGTCCAAGTTTGCCCCCTAATGGACGTATCAAGTATCAAGAAAGTAGAAGGTAAAGAAGGAAAACAATCGCATTCACTAAACCCCATCCCGTTAATTTAGGATTGGTAGGTTATGAGGGAATTTTTAAACATCAAAAACATCCATGTTTTCAAACAGAATTCGATAAATCGATTTAAAAATACTGATGCATATAATGCTTGCGAAAATCGATATTTTAATATGACGAAAACATCTAACCAGATTATATACACCCAGAAAAAGTTATAGCCGTTTTTTCTACCCCACGTAGTAGCAATTTACGAAAAATAACATCCACAAATCGTTCGTGTAGCTTGCAGTTCCGTGCTTTCCGATTGCAATATGGAAAACCACGATTCTGAAATTGGCAAAATACGTCTATAAAGAGGTTAGATTAAAAAAGTATATATTGTAACGACCTTTTATAGACAATTTTTCAATATATATGTGAGTGTAAAATAAATCAAACAATATTTTTTTTTAAATCCAAATAAAAATAGTTTTATTAAAAACTAATGAATTTATCTCAACAGATTTTTTCTACGATATCTGTTTGTTACTCAGTTGCTCAACCTCTCTTTTCCGAAGTGAGTAGGGATAGATGAATATGACTAGAGATGGATTACTGGTAAGCTGGTCCCCGTCCGTTTTTTTTTTAGAAAAGGATGAATGGGATGGGAATTTAAGACATCGCATACATCCATGCCTTTAGACAGAAATTCATAACTTAATCTATAATAACAGTCTGTACTGGGATTCAAACTCGTTACCTCAGTCTTCTAATTGAATGATGTTGACAATAGGCCATGCAAAGATTAATACAATATTTCAATAAAAATACAAACACAAAGAAAGCAATTTTTAATATACAGAAAACATCCAATCCAACCCACAAAATACTCAATATCCTTTAAAATAGCAATTTAACTTGTATAAATAGCACTGTTTAATTTATTTTTCTTATGAGTTGATAATGCTTGCGAGGAGCGAAACCGGTCCTGATCAAATAAATTTTAAGTGGAAAGAGTACTAAAAATCTTTTATTATTTTTATTTTTATTTTATGTATGTACATATATATTTACATAAAATAAAATAGTTTTATTTTTACATCATAATACATACATATGTACGCAGTGTATGTGTTATATTCACAGTTTATTATAAATGTTTTGCGGCCCACGTAGAGAAGCAAAAATCGAAATGCGGCCCGAAGGAAAAAAATGTTGAGTATGGCTGATTTAAACTGCCAATATTAAAAACATAAAAGCCATTTTTAATTTCAATTTGTTAATCCGAAATTTCAAATGCGAGAAATTGTGGCTTGGATGTTTGTTGCCTAAGTTCATTTATGATAGAACTCAAAAAATCGAACAAAATATTGTTAACACCTCCGGGATTAAAATTGATGAGTTTTAAAAATGCGCTACATTGCTTTAGTGACCTAGTTACACTGGCTCACTATATTAAAATTAAATTTCTGTATAGAGCTGACGCCTAAAGCGAAATTAAATATTCATAGATGGAGACCAAAATCCGGAAACTTTTAACAAGCTGTTTTAAAAAGCAATCTAGACTAGCTGCTGCATCCAGTGATGATGAGCCGTGCTGTCCGCAGTAATTAACGCGATACACCGGCCGCCATATTATTCGCCATAGAAGCCATACGCGCCATTCTATGCCTGCGTCCATAGACTCGATTTAATAAATTAGTCAACTCGCTGCATGGTCTGGAATAATAATGAACCATACCTGCAAAATTACGGCGAACTTATTATTTTACCATTCGTCCGTAGGATGGCAGCAGTTATTATAATACAACGTCCAAATGTAACGTTAAAACATAACAACAAACTCATTTCTAGAAAATTTATAATTAAAATTTTGATTGAATATATTATATTTATAATATCTCTAATATTGTTTAGACTAGCAAAACATAATTAAAAATAGTTTCATTATGTAATGTTTCATGTGTTTTATAATATTATATTAACCCTCAAGAGGTAAAGTGAGCCAAATAGTGAAATGGTAAAACATTATATTAAGCTTTTAAGTACAATTATTTTATTTTGGAGATATAAAAAAAATCAGTGTATTTATTTAATTCACATCAGCTTAACGATAATTTTAGACAGAGTTTCTCAACGGAAGGCCATAGAAAATATTTTTTTATGGGAGCCACAGTACGGCTTAGGGGGGGCCACAGGTAATTTTTCCGAAATCCGTAAGTTGTTGTGTTTTTAAAACACTGGAAGTCTGAGAAGAGCTTGGAAGAGTTAGAAAAAAAACGTCTTGCGGTGTTCATTTTGGGAAATCTGCGATAGTACAAAACGGGTATGGAAGCCACAGAAAAATAAGATACTCAAAAGGGCTACGGGCCAAAAAAGGTTAAAAAAAACATTGCTTTAAGACATGTGAAATATTATAACCCATCTAACAAATTTTTTCCTAAAAAACCACTTGGCTCACTTCACCTCTCATGGGCTCATATATAGTAAGAAACCGTCAAAAAAATGTATGTTATTAAATTCTTTTAATTCCTTCTCTCTTCTGATTCATAGGCAGGTTTCGTAAAAAAAAACTTATATTGAGATAAATTATAAAAGTCCTTAAGCGTCACATTGAGAATTCCGTGAAAATGAAAGAAATGAATTTCTAATTTCAAAAACACAGAAATTTACTAAATTCCCACAGTAAAAAGACGTGAGATCTTTCAAGATTTTCGATTTAAAAAAAACCCAGAAATAATCCAGGAATTTACGGAATTACCAAAATGAAAAAAAATTGAACCTGTTTTTAGCTCTGGCATGAATTGATAAAATTTCCTTTGCTTGCCTATTTTCAACAAATTATCTAGAATTTCGTACTTCTTGTCCTTATTCCTGAAATCCCGGGATTTTGGTATGTTTGTGAAAATAAATTAAACGTTATGTATATGAATAAGCGTTTAATTTAATTTTGTGATTACTAACAATTCAAATTCGATGAGTAGACATGACAACACGACGTCTTTGTGCTTATGTCAATATAGTTACTATTTCAAAACAGCACTGCGACGTACAAGATATGATGTATACTATTTGTTTTCGCAAAGGGAGTGTTCTATGTTTTAATATTTAAAGGGAGAATGATAAATCGGAACAATATAAATCTAAACTTGACGAGAGCTACAGTGAAAAAACTCAATTCAATGTTTGGTCAAAAAATATGTAGAATGTACGATTGCTTAATAATAATGAGGCAAAGTTAAAAAATATCCGGCCTTAACATCTAAGAACAAATCAATTTAGGGTCAAGATTTTAAATATTTTTTACGTGTCATACCAAAGTTACTTATATTTTTAAAAATAAATAGATATCAACCGTAAATAAAAAACAATAAAAAAGATAGATTGATTATTTTGTGAAAATATTAACATTTTTTATTTAAAAAAAAAATGAGGCAATAAATGCATAGATGATGACTACGAAATGTCTAAACTAATGACTACAAAATGAGCAAACTTTTTTTTTTCGCAAAACATAAAGGGTAAATATATGTTCATACTGTTCAATAAATGTTTAAATGTTTTATATTGTTCAATAAAAACTTCATATTGTTTCAAAAAATGTATTGTCTACACCAGCCATACTCAACCTTTTTTTCCTCCGGGCCGCATTCTTATTTTTGCTTCTCTACGGCCCGCGACATATTTATAGTAAACTGTAAATAAAACACATACTATACTCCATACATATGTATGTATTATGATGTAAAAATAAAACTTTTATATTTTATGTAAATATATACATATGTATACATTTATGTATTCATGTATTTTTCAAAGTAAAAATTAACAAATAAAAAATACGTAAAAAGGACACAAAAGTACCAATGTATTCAAAATCTTAAATCGTTTACTTAAAAATGAATGTAAATTTTGATATTGAGTCAAAAGAGACAATATAATTGGTGACTATAATTATTTTGGACCGCAAATAAGAGCTTATTGGGCCGCAGGTTGAGTATGGCTGGTCTACACGTTCAAAACCATTATAATCTTCATTCGAACAGTGCATGCTGGAGTTTTGACGGCCGTTGATTTTTGACCGTTTTTTAATACAATTTTCATAATTTAAAAAAACATGATTCATCATAATAGCATTATGTAGTTTAAATGTGTATTCTATAGTTGATTGTGTATTCTAAGTGTTGCCTTTTTAAAAACTGTATGAAAATCATGTTATATGCCTCTAATGCCTAGATGCTTTTAAAGAGAACTAAGTGTTTTTCGATAAAAATATATATTAAAAAAACTATCGAATAAAAATAAAATCTCCCTGGATCCGGAAATGGAAGCCCGCCACCCTACCAATATTTTAGAATGCGCTCTAGGGTCCAAAATTTTTGGGGACCTCTGGTGTAAAGTGTGGCTCTATTTATTTATTTAGATACAGAGGTTGATATATATAGATATATACTTCATTAGTCGCAAAATACAGGAGGTTATAATTGTCATATCATGAACAAGCGCTACGCAGAGCGGGTGCCTAGTTGTTATAATTGGAAAACATGACGATTTCAGCGTTGGTTAATTGGGAATACAATTTCTCAGAAACATAACTGAAAATCGAACAGAATATTCGTCGTGCTGTAAACTTTACTCGCTAAACAAGCAAATGTTGTGTTTGATCATATTTTTCTAGTAAACATTGATAAAAACATAATTATCATTAAAATAACTGATTTGTTGTGTATCATGATTTTTTTTTAAATTGGAAAACATTTCATCAAAACAAAAAAATATTTATTTTTTTACAAAACTTTTTACGGCTTCTGAAATAATTCGCTTCGTCCACGAGAATATTTCTTTTTATTATTATTTTTCATGTATGCCCCTAATGTGGAGCATATTGATTCCTAATAGAGTAATCTAAACAGAAGGTTTTTTAGAAGAACTGTTTGTTACGCAGTCGCTCAACCTCATTTTTTTCAAGGTGAGTAGTAGGGAAAGAAGGATAAGGCTAGAACGGGATTAGTGGTTAACTCAACCTTATTTTTTAGAAGAGAAGTAGTACAGACAGAAAGATAAGGATAGGACAAGACTAAGCGCTTTCACTACGCCTGATTATTAAAGGATTGAAAAGGGTGGGAGGGAATTTTTAGACATCACAAACGCTTTCGAACAGAAATGGATACATCTCGACTCGAAGCCGTGAGATCCGGCACGCTAACCGCTACGCTATAGACACGACAATGATTTCTAAAATATTTATTTAAGGTTTTATTTAACAATTAAACTAACGTTAACGACAAACGGAGGTTCGTTTATATCGAATTTTTAGTCGTTTACTCATTAAATTTCAAACTAGTTCACACCAAATCTGAATTCTGCTTTCATGAAGATAAATATTTACCTGTTTTCTTTGCGCTGCCGACTTCAATTTTAGCACTCCAGGTTATTTTCCTGTTGATCTACCCCGTGCTGGTCAGGGTGCTGTTGGAGTTTTCTCCAGCGATGTTTTTCATTATAATGAATATAAAAAAATGTATTATTATTTTCCAAAACTCTCTAATTATCACATCAAACGAGATAATAAAAAATACGTGATAATTTTGATCTTTAAAAAAATGGTAATTAATCAAAGACGACAAGGCAGTCGCGAAATAAAAGACCTTTTAAAAAGATGAAGAAAGGTCGGTGCTATTAAGAATAATTTTAAAATGCTGAAAATAGCGGAACGATAGCTTCATTTTTTTTCAGACTCGTGCGTAAATAAATATTTCTTTTTCTTTAGTGTTTTTGCTAATAATTATTCACAATTAACTTGCGTACAATAAAAAGGTATTTTTTTCCAACAATGATTTCGAAAAATATTCTATTCGTGATGCACTGAAAATACTTAAATGCTTATTAAAAGTTGTTCAATATTAGTCTATGAAAGAAATAACTTTTCATACTATTTTTTTTTACCATAAATTACGACTGGTTTCGGTCATCGTGAGCATTATCAACTGATGAATTATAAAACGATACCTTATTGATAAAAAATTCAGTATGAAAATTCATTATGGTGAAAAAAGTAATTGGTCTATGAAACATGTGCAATTTTGTAGTAGAATTATTTATCTATATATGATATATTACACTTAATTCCTAGACCTCTAGGATTTTTGATTTTTTACATATTATTTTTCAAAATTTCTTTTATTTTAATAATTTCATATACAACTCTAACAGTCGGTAATATTTTGTATTGCCGTTGAATTAACTATATAAACTCTATTTTTATTATATAGTTAGCTTAATTCTAGCATAATGTAAGCCAGCTTACTCTTAGTGTTCAGAAGACAGTTAAAACTGAATATTTCAACATACAAAACAAATTGTTATTCACTTAATTTTTGTAATAGAATATTTTACTATTCTTAATAATACTTATTAATTTTTATATTTATTTAATGCAGAAAATTTACTTTATATAAGAATAAATAAATATAATATAAGATATTGTGTGGTTTGCTTTTTGACCCCCTTCCATTTGCAAATTTGGATATTAAGCGAATGAAATACATGCGATGTTATATCTTTTTACCGAAATCACTAAAAAATGAAAGTATAAAAAAATGGCTAACGTGATGGTATAATTAGTCCGACGATATTGTACAATAACAATCAATTTATATGTTTTCATTAAAACTTTGCGATAAAATAACTCTGACGTTAGCTTCTGGAAATAGAAAAACACATTTATTTTTACAATCAATGAAGTCATCAATTTTAATGAATACTCAGTAATTTACTATTTAAAATATGTTACATATAAATTTATCTCAAACTGTTATCGAATATAAGGATAAATAAAATCAAAAATTTATCGTGTATTTTTTGTTGCCATATTTTAGGAATCGGATTGCCAGTATTGCCACCCTCACAAGAACACCTCCCATTTCATGTACAAGACCCATTTCCAACCTTAGAGTGGGTGTTCGTTTGAAGAACTTCAAATTAACGTAACAACTTCAATTAAGGAAATCAAATCAATTAATTTTACAAAACTATGTTTACCAATTACCAACGTTTTCGTCTTCGGTTACTTAGTAATAAGTTATTTTCAATTGTTTTTTTTTTTTAATTAATTCATTGAGAATTTAGTTATAGATTTTCTTGTCCTGAAGCGTAATGCTTAACTTAGACATTTTTACAGTTCTGGATCCAATCCTCAAACGGAAACTTTTAACAATCAATCTATCCTTTTTTTAATTCATGGTCTGCTTCCAATGTGACGCATATCGCAACCCGAATACTACAAGGTTATATGTGAAAAATGTTGACGAAACAAAAATAGCAATGTATACCAATAATGGTACTTGGAAGACTGCTGCATTGTTACTTCAGTTTCGGCCAAAATTTTCACATAGAACCTTGGGTCGCGATATGGCCTCGTAATAGAGGTATCTCAACTAAATCTCCCACTCTATCTCTACTCTCAGTTATTGAAAGATTGGAAAGGTGATTTTTATACATCACAAACACTCGTGCCTTCGAACAGAAATCGATAAATTGATTGAAAAAATGCTGTTCGTACTGGGACTCAAATCCGTGAGATCCGGCACAGAAGCCAACAACGCTAACCGCTGCGCCATAGGACCTAACCAATCTATCCTTAGCCTCTTCAATAAAAGTCATTTATTTACAATGAGTTTTTTTAAAAAAATATGTTGTTAATATTCTTTATAACAAAGGTTTCCAATACGACTGTGGTGCCGCGCATTTGAAATAGAAAAGAATAGTAAAAAAAAAAATTTGATTAACTCTCGCGGCTCGGAGACTAGAAAAATACTTCTCGGCCGATGGGGGTCTTTTAGGGACCCCAGTGGTTTCCTCATTATTGGCCTTATTCTTATGAATTTCAAAAAAGAAATAGTCTAAGAGCTTTAAAATATCTCTCTGCATCATTCCTAATACATTTTTTTATAAAAATCCGAGGTTTTTTAATAAATAATCATATTTTAAGTTGCACGTAAAATATACGTCGTTTCACTGCAAATATCAATGCGCTACTAGCGCGCTTTGCTTAGTGGCGTTCAGCCTAGTATCTTACGATTGATCGCTGATAAGCGGGCGCTTATCTCTTATCTTATCGTATTTATATAAACTACAAAAGGTCCAAAAAACTATGATATAAGAATACCTTAATTATAAACATTGTATCACCCATATTAAAATAGATATTTAAGAAAATGTGCGTATTGGGGTCGCATTTCTTGAGCTTAGAACCGGAAAAGTTAAGTATAGCGTATTTCATTAATTTTGATATAATATAATGCTGCTTTATGTGGTATAGTATGTTCATGGCCTGATAAAAATAATTCCAAATTATTATGATTTAAAAAAATATATTTGAGATTAAAGACATGTGTGTTTTCGATGTCTCTTTTTCATGATTTTATCTAGAGTGATGATTTAATTTCAAAATATTTAAAAAATACTACTTGTTATCAGATAAATGTAAATCGTTACACTTTACATTCATTTATACGCATGCAAGAGCGTGTTTTTAAATACTGTCTATTTGCTACATGCAAATGGCTCATGATTGTATTGACCTGCTCTTAAAAAGTCTATGTGACCAACACTAAGTTAAGGAATTTTTGTATTAATATTATTATTCATTAATTGCTTACCGCGGAAAAAAAATGTATTTTATATCAACGATTGCAGGATACTATAATTTTATTAAATGCGGTGCTGACAATGCAGGGTACCTAGATAACTAAAGCGTGAAAAGTTACCGAGTGGATCCTGGCGAGCCGGGTCCAGCAAAAAACGTCCTTCAGTGTTAGTGTCCTTCGCTATCCCTGTGTAAGGGATCGGGATCACGTAGAAAAGTGAGCGGGAGGTTGTGTCTACACGGAGCAGGGTTACGTTGAAATTAAGGGTTTAACTGAAGATGAGAGGGGTTGCAGGGGGTGTATGTATAATTTATCATCTGAATTGAATTCGGTACCCTCTGCAGGGAATACTACGCCCAAAGTACGTTGTTGGCCAACGGGTTGTCCAAATAATCGCCTACACTTAGCCATTGTCGTGATTCAAGTGCGGCATATTAATTGTCAATTTAAATGTATGTATAAGCTAACCCAGTAATAGCGTCGAATTGCGCCTCATTTGTTGATTGACAGATCTATTTTTTAAAACAATTTTGTAATAAGCTCGGACAAAATAATGGCCTACTGAGTCATCAATTTGTAGATTAATCAAATTATTTGAAGGAGAAGAAACAATACAATATTATTGTAAAGCACAGAAATAATTACAGTTTGTGAAAAATAGTAGCACATATGAGATTGAAAGGGCAAAGCAAGAGCGATTAGTAAATAACTAGTCTTGTCCTAGTCCCATCCTTACATTACATACTTTCTTCGAAAAAAAAAGATTAAGCAACTGAGAAACAAACAGTTCATGTAGAAAGTATTTCTGTTAAGATACCTTCAAAGAAACACCATATAAGGCGGTGAGTTGCTAAACCCGCTCTGGAGGTTTTTTTGAGTTTTGAGTAAATCACAAAAAACTGTTTTAGGTATATAATAATTAGTGATTTTGAGTGTTTTAAAAGTTACTCTATATCTTCCGGAATACAAATAAAACTGCGTCGCACACTGTGAGTGCGACGTCTGATTGACCGACTATGTGAGAAGGTTTTGCCAATCTAAATTTTTTTGAAGGAGCGGGTTTTGCGAGTCGCATCAATATTCATTTTGATTTTTTGACAAAACATAATACAATTTGCAACTTTAAATTGCAAAGAAAGATTGATTTTTAAATAGAACGATGAACTGCATTCATAACTTATTTTCGTAAAAAATCGGCCAGAGCGGGTTTTGCAACTTGGCTGTACATATGATCCAAGATACACTTGATCTTAAAAAAATATAAAGCCGAACAAACCATAAATATAATTTTTATTTATTTTGTGTTAACTGTAAATTCTTGGTATAAAAGCATTTAAGTTATTTGAAAAAAAAACAACATTTTTTACAGTCACATTTTATATACATACAGTAAATATATTATGTAAGGCTCGTATTTTTCTGGTCAGAATTTAAATAACACTGGTCAGAATGTTTATTAAATGGTCAGAATATATCGGTCAGAATAAATAATTTTAAAAAAACCTAACCTAACCCAACCTAACCTACTAGCCAAAATTGTTATTAAATATTCTGACCGTTTAATATTTTTATTCTGACCAAAAATTGATTTATATTCTGATCATTTAATTTTTTTCCTTAAAGTAATATCCTTGAATATACCGTAAACGAAATTATAACATGCTAACCCTATTTTCTGTTACAGAAATAGCTTGACATATAGCGCTGGTCTCCAACATACGGCCCGCGGGCAAAGACCGGTCTTTGGGTACCGTACATCTGGCCCACGGCAACGGATGAAAAACATAAACCAAAAACTGTACGTCGTTTGTTTTTACAAGATAACGGTGTGTTGATACGGGCTACCTATAACATAACATTAATTATAATGAGCATGTACCATTAAATACCGTTAACAGGACAGCAGAAAATCTTTATGTTACATTCAAGTCAATTAAAAGTGCAATGTAAACGTATTTGATCGTAACGAGCCTCGGATAGAGTTTCATGATAGGGACCTACTTCACCGAATTCGCAATTAATATTTTCCGAGTGTTATTATATTAATAATAATTTTGAGGGTAAATTCACGGGGGATTCGATACGCTTCTATGCTTTGAAACGAAAAACAAGCATGATCTCAGCCTTAATTTTACTTTAACATTTTTTCGCTGTAAGTAATACAATCAGGCTTTGGAATAACCGTTTTACCTCTGACTCTATTGGTAGTTAAAAATTGTGTGGTTAGTCCACACTCCGGGGGTGTTTTTTAGACAATGATATGAACAGAAAAAATACACTGAGCTAACTTTTTACACTATTTCGAAATAACACGGAGCAAAAAAAGAAACCTAACATTCATTTAACAATGGGTGACAGTAATTTGGTATTCCCTCGTATGTTACTACTAAGTACAGCGCAGAGAGGTATGCGGAAGGGTGCTAAGACAAAGAGGGGCTTGGTTTTTTAAAAGTATGTTTTAAATAAAATTAAGATACAATAAACAATAGTGAATTTTATTTTTTGACATCCTGAATTGATTTTTATAGTAGGAAACCTTTCCAACATATTTTTTTTTATGTCAGTATATTTTGTACACGTTATCGCGTGAAACGTATCTACCGTGTAAATAGGGAGTTCAGTGTAAAATAAAGTTTTCACTGATTTCAGTGCCTAAAAGCGAGCTAAGAAAAATTTCGTGAGCTATCAACTTCAACTGAACTTGTTGACAGTGTGAAAATTAAGGTTAACACAAAATACTATTTTATTTTTATTATAAAACAGAAAATCAAATACATGACGAGTCTGTTACAATAACTCCTCCTAAATAGCTGTCCTCCATTTCTAGGTAAACCGTAGTATTTTTGACATTATTTTTGATTAAAAGATTTAATTGTGATATCTGAATATGCATTAGATTACCTAGCACCTAAATAAATCTTTGATCGCTATTAAAGATTTATTTGCGCAAATATTTGTATTTCTGAAGTTAGCGTTTGGAAGTTTGATACAACCGGAAAGGAGCTGGGTAGTACACCTAACTATCATATTTATGAAACACATTTTTTATATGCGTGGTATTCAAGCTGTTATATTCCAATTAAAAATAAAGTGTTTGTGTTTGTAGAATAAAGCAATAAAAACTCTAGTTATTAATTTGAACAGAAATAAAAAAAAAATTGCTAGTATTTGTATGTATATATTTTTTAAGACAGTATAATAAATTGTACTAAAAACAGTATAAAGAGCTAACACTTCGTCTAGCCTTTGATTGCCAATCGCTGACTTAGTAGACAAAAGAATTTTATTATGAAGGTGTTTTCCACACCGTGTAATCAAATGAAAAACATGATGAAAAATACTTTTTTTCACTCCATATAAAGCGTCTAGAAAAACAAACGAAATCAATCCGTTGTTGCCAGTAACCAACCATTTTTGAAAAAGCATTTTTTTTAAACATGAAGGATAAGGTGACCTTAATTGTGCTTACATGGCTAGCGTATTAATAATAAATTTCTCAATCGTAACTTCTGTCGAGAATGTCTCCGCTTTGACACATCATTTAGAAGTTTCAATGCTCGATGAAAGCTTTAAAGCTCCAAACAGATACTTTATAATATACAGTAAACTCTCGTTTATTTGGGCTAATAGTGGAAATGAGTCGCACGGATAATCCGAATTATAAATTTATATTACGTTGATGCAAAAGTTAAGACGTTTTTTTTTATATAAAATTAAACATTTTTTAGATTTTTTAAAATTAAATTGTCATCATCAGACTTCAATGACCGCTCGGCACGTGGTTTATCAATTAGTGAAAAATCCCTAGATTGAAATTTTGTAAACCATTTTTGTGCCTGTCGAACTTTGATGACATCTGCTCCATACACATCGCAAATGTTTTTAGTTGCCACAGTCGCAGTATTGTCTTTACGGAATTTATAAAGTAAACAATCTCGTAAATGTCGTCTATCGACCTCCATTTCAAAAAAATACAAGGGCTTTTCACTGTACCCTGGCCAAGTCAAAACTGAATAGAAAGTAGAGGAATAGTATCCTTTATACAATGGAATCATCTTAAAGCAGATATTATTCATCATTTCTGAGAACAAACTTTTTTTCACTGGGATCATACAAAAACGTCTTAACTTTTGCATCAACCCAAAATATCGTTTTAAGATACTACTATGCATTTTCAAGGCAAATCATTAATGTTGCTATGTTTATTAATTAAGAATATATGTAATTTAATTTTGCTTACAGGAATTTTCTAATATCAAGTCTATTTTTCTAAATAACTATTATATTCGAGTATTCGTGGATGTTTGTACTCCAATAAAATGTCAATAGAAGTCAGTGTTGTGTTGTAATTAACGTGTTATGTTTTCTTTTACTTTAGCATCCTCATTATCTTTCTTTTGAGCAATCCGCACGCTAGTAATATAACTGTAGAAATCTGCGATTTTTAATTCTTCCCAATCATCCTATTTGTAATCCTTCAGGTGTGATGTAGTAAAACTGCTATTACTAGTAGCTTTATTTAACCTTATACTTCAATCCTTACTTATTCTAAAAGAGATAAGACGGCTGGTTTTTATCCAGCTTTCGTTTAAAAACAAATGTAAAGAGACACCATTAGCAGCTCTCTACAAATATGCCGTGTATTTATTTGTTACAGTAAATTATCAAACTTCAGAACTCGCAATAATGCCACAAAAGTTTATAATTACCTAATTATATCTTAATTCAATTTAATGTTGCCTTGAGAATATGATATTTAATCGGTTGTTTTATATTTTGACGTAATTCTATTTGTCACTAGATATTCTAGCGAAATATTTATACAGAGTGCTACGTATTTCTCCTGACAATAATAATGCGAATTATAGTTATAAATCTTAAAAGGTGGTACATTACAACGAAACTGAGGCTGTATATTAAACTTAATCCTTCGTTAGTTTATAATAAAATACAGCCAGGTTTCTGTGATGTACATGAGCTTTGATTCCCATGGCGCAGAAATAATATATGAGAAGCGTAATTTGTTTATTACACATTAAATTCGCCGACATAAACTTTCATTGCCTGATTGCGACGAGGTACGAAATAAATTAATATTAATCGCTAGGATTATTAGGATCCTTGAATATTTTTTGACCGCACGTGTCATATTATATTACGCGCCCCAGGGATACTCGACGTTGTACCCGCAATTACCCGATATGGCTTCAATCCCGTCTTACGCAACACAAAACCTAACGTTGCTCGATTTGTAGAGAAAATTGTGGAATATGTTGGGAACATTATTATTGGTATATCGTTACTTAATGATCGATTCCAGGTATTTTCCAGGTTTGGGTGAAATTGATATTTTGATGTAGGTATTTATTTTCTTATATATATATTATCCTATTGAATGGCTTAAGTTGTTTTATAAATATATTTTAAATACCTCCAAGGGATGATTTTTTAATCAATCTATTTTTTAGCAAACATTAAAACTGAATCCTTCAAATATTTTACACTTAAAAAATTGTTACTAATGACTTCGTATGTTAGAAATAATATTTTTTTAAGAAATTTCATACACTTCAATATATAAAAATAAAACAGATTATTTACTTATGTTTCATAATTTAATGGTTTAAAATGGCTCCTCCTTTTCAATTAAATATAAATAATTATGTATGTTTGTAGATATTATAAAATTCATATAGAATATTATGTAAAAAATTTCACATTACTTAAATCGAATTTGGAGTTGGACCACGTTGGGACCGAGTTTGACTTATATTTTTTTCATTAAAAAATAGGAGGTCACTACTTAAGCACGCCACTGCCTTCTTGTTAATTAAAAAAAATATATTAGACTATAGTAATGAGGAATGTCTATCGAACTCAACTGGGATATTTTTAAAATCCTATTCAGCTAGATTCTATCAATTACACGAATATTCTAAAATAAGCCATTTTTTATGTTTTCTTAAGTATCTGCTCTACTCATTATTAATGTGTCTTTTTAAAAAAACGTTACTTAATACCACAATTATGTCTCTACTTCGAAGGATAGCACATCACTTGAAAACACGATTATCATGAGAAGTCACGGTCTGGGTATTTAACGTGTTAAAATAAATAAGCTTTAAGTAAACTCACACACCATTAAAAAAGAATAAAATGGTCAACATTTCAAGTTGAAAACTGTTAAAAGAATTTTTAGTTTACCTTCTTAGTAAGGTAGTTATTTAATAAAGTTAATAAGTAGCAAAATTTTGCTAAAATCACAACTTTGTGGACTCACGCCCGACAAACTGATAAAAGTGTTTTAGTAAGGTGCTTAAATTACGTTTCTGTTATCAACTAAATTATCCGAGGTCAATAATTTATTTTATACATTATTCGGCAAAAGTTCTTTCGTATCATTTATTTTGTAATGCCTCAACGCTAGAAATCTTTCGGATGGATCATTTTTTCTGTGACTTTCTTTTTATCACTTCTGAATTCCTTTACGAATTAGAATGATTTTTCTTTAACGTGCCGTTATATCAAATGCTTTTAGTCGTATGCGGATGTGTAATCTATATTAATGGAATTTTCGAAACAGTTTTTGCATAGTCTTTTATAAATTCCTTTTTTTAATTAATAAAAACACAATATTCCTTTTAAATAAAGTGGAATAAAGTACAAAGGAATATTGTGTTTTTAATAATATAATGCCTTTCCACCAAGTATTGACAGTGAACACTCTAAAAGTGATCCTTTTTTAAAGCTAAATCTTACTCAAAAGCAGGGTCACTTTTAGGGTGTTCAATACTGTCAATACTTGGTGAAAATGCATTATATTCAAAAAGTAAAATACTCATTTGTACACTCACTTTTATTTAATAAGAATTTGCCAGGTCTTATAGCGCAGCGGTAAGCGTTGTTGGATTCCATACTGGACCTCACGGGTTCGAGTCGAATTTTTCGATTTCTGTTCGTAGGCGTAGATTTGTGTTTGTGATGTCTAAAAATTCCCTCCCACCCTTCCGATTCTTCAATAATGGGCGTAGCGAGAGCGATTAGCTAACAAGTTGAACAACACTTTGAAAAAAGTGAGTAGTAGGGAAAAGGTAGTAGAAGTTGTTTGAGGTTGAGCAACTGAGTAACAAACAGTTCTCGTAGAAAAACTTCTGCTGAGATATCTCCATTATGAGGTCAAATGCTCCACTTTGGGAGTGGACATGAATAATAAAAAAATAAAATAAGATCAGAACCGCTTTCGCTAGTGAAGAGCATTTTCAACCGGTCCTGATCTTATAAAATAAAAGTGAGACTTTGTACAAATGAGTATTTTTTTTTAATCAAAAGTAAACTTGTCTGTCTAACCTATGTTTGCTTCTTAAGAGATACAGTATATACTACTTGACAATGATTTAACTCTATTTTAATTAAATCACTGAGTTGCAAAACAAAACTAGCTATTTGTTTTATGAAAATTACCTGTGAACACCTTATTTATCCTTAGTTTTATATTCATTTTTAATTATATTTACTTAGGTGGGTGAGCGCTTCAAATTTTATCCCATATTCTGAAGAAATCAATTAGACAATTTGGGTCATTTGAAAAAATCACAGTCTTAGAAAAGTTAGAAAAGAAATTAAACTTTTGATACACGTTAGCATACAAATTAAATGATTATATTATAATTGCTTATACATACAGATATTGCCAAAAAATAATACATTTAATTTTAGATACGTGTGCACAGCAGTTTTTCGTTATTTACCCAAAACACATGAAAAAACTTCCAAAGAGCTTTTTGCAACTCAATTATTCAATGATACTTTACCTTTTTTATCATTGTATAAAAACAAATTAAAAATGTTATTAATTTATTACATCATAATATATTTTTGTTCGTATCTATATGTGTATGTTTGAAAATAAAATGTTCTTATGAATACCCAAAGTTTGTAACAAATAATACTGCTATTCTACACTGCCACTTAAAGCTCTGCATCTGACTCTGTGCTTGGCTGTTTTCGTAGCCCGTTTTCACCTTTGGTCCTTATCGGAGACTCGCTCACTGAATTAGTTACTTTACAAATGAAATCGAGATAAGAAATACCTCTGAACCGTACTCCGCTCGACTACGGTTCGCTGGCAATAGGAACCGAACAAATATAATGATATTTTGCGAGATCATAAATTCAAGGAAGAACTCCATGAATACGAAAAACGACGACATGGTTAGGGGTAGCTGTGACTCTCTCGGAATAAGATAAGATGTTTTTTTTGTGTAGGTGCAAATGGCCCGCTTAACTATTTTATTTGATAAATAAAATTAAAAATGAATAACTTTTAATTTTCTTGATTTGTGTATCTTTTTTGTAAATAAATAATAAGACAGGTGTCGCAATTTCATAAAATTTATAGTATTTAACCTTTGCAGTACCGCGATGTTTTAAGCTAAAAAAACATTCACTCACATACCTACCGCATTTTTAAATAATTTTTGAATAGTTTTAAAAAATAGGACTGAATTTATGAATATTAAAAGTTTACTTGTAAAATGATATATGTAGTCTAATATTTTAAAGTTACATTCGTGGTCTTCAGTGGCCTTACGGTACTGAAGCGGTTAAGAATCCATCCGTACACATACACCCATGTGATAATGGTTTTTACGGATTTAGTGGAAATTCAATTTTTATATACAATTAAATTTGGATAATTAGTTATGTCACATGTTATGTTAAAGGTTGTGAGACGTGTTTTGCCTCTTTAATAAATAAAATAATCAGATAGAATATTTCAAGGTTTACAAATAAATTACAAAGTATAGGTTGTCGTTTTTCTCTTTTCTTCTGGTAGGCGGCAAGATACAAACATTAAAGTAATGATTACACATTATTTAATTTTATTACATTAACAGTTAAAACACTTATAGAAATAAAAAATACAGTTCTTCAAAAAAAAATCTGGCACACGTTTCACTTAATTTGGGACATTTGAATTATAGAAACAGTTAATTAATCCCAAAGAAAATATTCTCAACAATGGTGAACAACCTTGCTTTTTACTAATGTTTCATTCATATCAATAATTTTAATTTCCAAAAAGTCTAAGCTATTCATTCTTAGCCATTATTTTTTTACAAGATGGAGTATTTCAACAACTTTATAAAGGCGGTTTACCATTACTGAATCTACATATTTCTTATGTGATTTACCGTATCTATGAGAGAAAATAAAAAACTCTCATTTTTTAGCTTATAACTTAAAAAAATAGACAAAAATTTTAGTTTATTGGTAACACATAATGCTAATAAAAGGGTTCACTACACTGCAAAACCTAATGATATCTCTACAACTATAGTACTTTCAGGTTGACAAAGATGTTGCCTTGCGATATTTTGTCAGAAAATGCTTTCTAGAGAGGTAAAACACGTATCACAACTTGTAACACAATAAATGGAAAGATAAAGTTATCAAACTTAATTGCATAGCAAAAATGTTATCATTTGTACCTTCCTTTTCTCCGCGCTTAAAAAAGAATAAGTTGTCATGAGAGCAAATGCATGTGAATTTACTTAATTCTGATATAGTAATAAATTATTCAAATAACTCCATTATAATACTGTAAAATTACTTCCTTTCATCTTTTATTTATTCATACATAAAAAAAGTAAAGAATTACATTAAATAACAGCGTAAAATCAAGTAAAAATTGCTCGATAAAGTTAGTCTAAAGTTGCTTTACGAAAGATAAACACTATCAATGTTAATGATAGCCGTTAATTAAACATATTTCATATAAAATATGTTTTTTTCTTGTTGTAAAAAGTCTTTCCAAAACACAACTCAATCAAAAACAACGACTGGTTTATTTGTATCTATATGTTTCAGTGTTTAGCACATTTGCACGCCTATCGAATGTATAGAAAACTATTCTTTCCAGTTTTAGCTTTTCATTACGTATTAGAAAACGATTGAGAGCTTTTACCCAGTGAATCGAAGCCTCAAAAACAACGAGTTGTCAGAATCCCAGCAGAACTGGCCACTTGGCGGCTTTAAGACACCATAATATACTTGTAACCAGTGTTTAGAAAAAAAAAGATTTCGTAATTCACTTGTCAATATTTTATCTGAATCTTTTTTTCTTATCTATGTCCGTTTCGAATGCGCAGCATATAACTTACTAACGGAGGTATCTCAACAGAAGTTTTTTATGAGAACTGCTTGTTACTTAAACTCTCTTCTTTCAAAGAGAGTAAGAAAAAAGAAAGGTGTAGGACATGACTAGTGACTCTCACTTTGTCCAGCTAATTTAGGAATTGTAAGGTTGGGAAGAATTTTTTTAAATATCACCCGTGATTTAAGAAAATGTTGTTTGTACTGGGACTCGAATCTGTGAGATCCTTCAGCAAAGCATTGTCTTCCTTTGAGTGACCACCGATGAATATATTTTATAGAATAAAATTGTCAAAGTTTCTTCGA
The DNA here is from genome assembly GCA_031772345.1 of Himalopsyche anomala. NCBI lineage: Eukaryota > Metazoa > Arthropoda > Insecta > Trichoptera > Rhyacophilidae > Himalopsyche > Himalopsyche anomala. Next base: position 13,709,282 of record CM062833.1, on the reverse strand, counting down.
CGAGTTTGATGAACAAAAGTGACAAAACTGTTGCAGGTGGAATCCGTGTGAGACAAAAAGCGCATTAAATCAAGCAACCGACCTTTGGTTCTGGTCACAGTATTTCAAACATTTATGAAAAGAAAAAAGGTGCTGAAACAAGGTTCCACCGCGTAACATGGGAAAAAGCACTGATTGTAACAAACCAAGTTAAAAGATAACATTACCCACCAACTTCTGCAATAACTGACTATAAAACCAATGAAAGTATGAATAAACTTTTTCCATTAATATTGATAATTGTTCAAAGTGAAGTTATATTTGAATGTAAAGTTTTTTTAAACGCAAGTTACGAGTGTCTCGTAACACCTTTGCTTCCTCGGGGGTGTTTCTCTGTAAAATTGTCTAAAACACTAGCCAAAAGTTTCCGCGATACCATCTCCAAGGAAGTCTTTGTACACAACAATAGTGAGATGGAGTTCACGTTGCGTATAGCCCTCTCTTCTATTTTCCTCGGCGAATCGTGTTGCCAGATGCTATGATATCGTAAAATATTTTGCAAATTACCATAAATTTCCACTAAATAACAAATAATATCTTCCGACTCGCGATACAGCTCTACGCGTAGCCTGCAAATATTGCCTATTCAATATTTCTTTTATGTGAAGTGTTTATGCGTGTTCAAGGAAATTTGTATTTCTGTACTATTTGCATAAAATAAATGTCACATAATTTAACTTGGCAACAGGCGAAGATAATTGTCACAGCTTATGAAAACTAAAATTTGTTTCTTTATTGACTCACCACCACCCGTTACGTATACGCAGTTTCACGGCCTCCTTCCATAACGCAATAATGATGTTTTTAAAAGGAACTAATTCACTATATTTTGGCCCGATATAAAGCTGCACGGGTGCTATCTTTTAAGCGCTGGGTTAAAAGATTGGTTTCGTGCAACTCTGTATCGGGCCAAGAATTTGAGGAGTAAGTTCGCTTTTTTATCGTATTGCATTATGGAAGGTGGCCGTGAAACAGCGACTGCGTACATGTAACAGGAAGGGGTGAGATAATCAACAACCAACTTGCAGAATGAGCTTAAAAATATAAAAAAATTGAAAGAAAAAAATGCTTTCTTAGTCATTTAGCTTAAATTATATTTGTTTATTTATTGTTTCAAAATCAAAAGTACAGTAGAGATGACACAAATTCGCCATGCGCTTGACAATTATAATTAAAATAAAAAACAGTATATTATACATCAAAATCAAAAAATCATCACACAAAATCAAGAAATAAACCCTAACAAACAGTTCACAAATACTGCGCCTGAAAATCTCCACTTTTCTTGGCAATGAGTCGATCAGTTGAACAGACCTTGGAACTGGCGACACACACATCCTACGCGAGGAAAAAGTTTTTAGAAACAAAAAAATTGGGTTATAGTTTCGCCCACGTAAGAATGTATTGGGAGCATATAAGTCATGAGAATTTCAGGATTATTAACTCGGCTTATTAAGTATCCCGTGTATCCGTATACTGAGAATCCGTCGTGGTGGTACATTTTTATAAAATCTACGTTGAATCTAAAAAGAGGAATCAAGAATATTCCGTTCCCCATGTGATGTTGCAAATTTATCGAATGCCTCAAAATTGGCTTTGGTTGAGAATTGAGATCAGGTGAGCGTAAACAAAACAAAACTTAAGATACCCGGCAAGCGTTGCAATGCCACTCGAAGAAAGAAAGTGTTTGTGTTTTAATTGTGTTTATTGAAGTGCATGCTTTATTTTTCTGTCCTTTTGACGTTTGCTGCCGATTGTCTATGGTACGACACACGCGCCACCTACTGTAATTTAATTGTAATACGCCTATAACCTTTGCGCAAGTTGCATGAACGGTAAGGCACACATACAAACATTGATTTTTATATAAAATACCTACTGTAAGCTAATTTTAATATTCCTATAACCTTTGCTTAAGTGTGAGCAAAAAGTTTGTTAAAGTTTTATTGTAATCGGATGAGCGGTGTGGCAACGCATAAAATACACACAAATAATCACCCCTAATGCACGAAACACATTTAAATGTAATGTCAAAATTTGAACTGACAGATTTGAAATATTCCATTATTAATACAAGCAATCGAACGTCAAATTTGAATTAATCTGAATGCTGTTGGATTTTCAATAAATCAAAACAAAATGGCCGCCGTTCAAAAATTCGAATGACGGTCACTTTTGTTTTGATATACTCGGCAGTTTTAACGGTAAAAAACATTCAAATCTACGAATATTTTAGTTTTTCGACACTATAAGTTAATTTTAATATGCCTATAACCTTTGCGCAAGTGCAAGCTAAAAGGTTGTCGAAGTTTTATTGCAATCGGATCAGCAGTTTTTAAATGTGTAAAGGCCGAAACCAAACAAAGATTGATTTTTTATATATATAGATTACGGTCAGGAGTCAGGACGGGCTTCCTTCCATAAGCGAATCCGTATTGTCGCAGTGCTCACGGGCTCGAATCCCAGTACCGACAACACATTATAAGGAAGATAGTAAAAGCAAGAGTTACCTATTGTTTGTCATTTAACGGGATTCACATTTGACATTGCAAACTGTATCAAGCATGGTTAACACCTACATGCCCATGATGCAATCGTAAATAGTTGAGCCATTAAGTTATTCAATATTTCTCTTAATATTGTAAATAAGTATTTATCATTTTAGGTATTCTAGCATATATTTATTTTTAACATTATTTTTTAGCTGCTAACTTAGGTTTAAATACTGTCAATAAACAGTGAAACTGAAATGCCATCATGGCAAGGAACGTGATTTTTTAGGATGACATGTTAAGGGTTAAATACATAATATTAACACAAAAATGATGAAGATGAAAAATAAAATATTAATTTATATATGTCGCCTGCTGTGGCCCAGTTGGTTAGAGCTTGCTCTACCGATCACGCAGGTCTGGGTTCGATTCCCGGTCAGATCACAGTGAATTTGAGAATTATTCAATTCAAAGTTGTGATCGAAGACTGGGTGTTTGTGATGTCAATTCAAATCATTTCCTCTCCTCCCATCCTTCTGATACTTTAATAACTGGGTGTATCAATAGCGAATAGCCAACCACTATTCCTGTTCTAGCCTTATCCTTCTTTCACTACTACTCACTTTGAAAAAAGTAATGTTGAGCGACTGAGTAACAAACCGTTCTCGTAGAAAAACTTCTGTAGAGATACCTCCATTAGGAGGCCATATGCTTCACAATGGGAATTGGGACATGGATTATATATATATATATATATATCATATATATGTACTGCATTTAGACGCAAATGTAATACAATACAAAAATACAACACCTCTACGTATAACCAAAATTAAAGTTAACTTGAAATACAAAATATACGCATGCGTTTTGTTTATTTGGAAATTTCGAGCGCACGCTGAATGTCTCTATTTCTTTTTTTTAAATGTTCTCATAAAATCCCGGCGCTGTGAAGCGATGCCTTGCTAAATAAAACGATTTTCAAGAGCCTCCAAAACAATAAGGAACTTTTCAGGGAGAAAAATATAAAACAAACATCACATTTCAACTGTAATCTCTTCTCGGCGGCATTCAAATAAAACATCTTAAACTGATTTATTATGTTGTTATTCAAAATATTTTCCATGAAAATGTAAAACTTTCCGATAGAAAACCATGTCGGAATAGGCACAGACTTTTATTTTTGTTTCATATACGTAAGTAGTTACTTTAAAACTAACTTATTATACATATATCTGGAATCATAGCCGTAAAAAAACTTTTGTTATTATTACATCTTTTAAACGCAGTTCTCCTGTTTTTTTTAGTGTTTTAGTGTTGATTGTTGATGTTGAGGTATTTTTCTCGTTTTTTTTTTAAGTAATTTTATTTGACATTACAGCTAATGCCAATGTGCCATATATTTTAAAGTTAAAAGATAATACGAGAAAAACTCGATGAGAATTTTTTTGTAAGTCACTCAAGATCAACTCGAGCTAAATTTACATCACAAACACCCATATCTTAGATTTAAATTGAAAAATATAAATTTGACACTGACCTCACCAGAAACTGAGCTCAGACCTGCCTGTTCAACTAGACTACAGCGGGCGATACTGATAATGATTGATATTAATGGCATTAGAATCTTTTCGGGTCCTATGCCGCAGCGGTCAGCGTTGTGGGCTTCCGTGTCAGATCTCACGGGATCGAGTACAATTACGAACAGCACTTTTTCGATCGATTTCTGTTGGAAGACATCGGTGTTTGTGATGTCTCAAAAAATTCCCACCCACCTTTACCGATTAAATAACCAGTAGTCCTGTCCTATCCTTATCCTTCTATCCCTTCTACTCTCCTTAGAATAGAGAAGTTGAGCGACTGAGAAACAAACAGCTCTCGTTGAAAAACTTCACTCAAAACTCATTAAAATATTATACATGCTAATTTCAGTATACAGTTATATTCCTCGAACGTGGTTGGATATTAATTAATAAAATCCTAATACTTAAATATCACTTATATAATTATAAATTATATTCTCGTTTTAGCTGAAGCTGCGAAATAATTTCACAGAATAAAATAAGCACTGTATCGTATAACACAAAGAATCATAAATAGAAAATTCGGAGAAATATCTTCATTTTATTAGTCATAAAACAAAATCTTAATACACATCTTGGATAAATGCGACCTAAAAGTATGTTAAATAAAGGTTTTGCAATCAGCGGGGAAGATCTCGGTCTCCCTTACCCGTTCCATTTACCGTCCTCCTGATACCGACTGAATTGATAACACGGAAGTCCTTTGATTTTATTTTAACGTGGATTGAATAAATAATAAATGCAATGTAAAATACAGAAATAACTTGGAAGTTCTCACGATTCCGCATATAATTATGATTTTCTTTTTCAGGTACGTACAAACAGTGTCACGAAAAGAAATACCTGGAATACCCAAATTTATAAGAAAAAAAATCTAAAAACTCGAAAATGAAGATATTATTTGCAAACACGGTTCCTAAAATGTTTAAAAATGAAACTTGAATTTCATTTTGTAAACGTTATACATTTTTAGTTTTAAATATCTTATTTTTTATATAATTTATCAAAATGATATAAAACAAAAAACTTATAAATGGTTTTAAAATAAGTTAATGGATTATTATGAAATATGTTAGTTTACAATTAAGCAAATTTTTCTCCAATTCAAATTTTCTCTGCTTGTTATTTACCATTTTTTTTTTATTTATCTTAGAATAAGTACATAATAATATGTTTTTATTTTTTATAAAGAAAAAAATATTGGTAAAATGAACAGGAATCTGGACCGGAGCGCGGAGCAGTGGAGCAACAACTTTTTGGCCGGAGTAGGAGTGGGGCCGTAGTACGGAAATTCGTTGTGCTTCACTGCTCCGATATATAAAATTTATATTGTAGTTTTATTTAAAATTGAAAAATTAAACGGTTTTTAAAATGTATTTTTAATTCATGATAAATTCAGTATTTGATGGTTTTTCTCAGGTGTGGAGTCGCGTGAAAAAAAGACGACTCCGACTCCAGCTTTAAAATAATTAACGACTCAAATTAACTACGGAAATTTTTCAAAAATTTCATTTTAACTTATATATATGTATACCATCAGAACACTTTTGACTATTTTGTTTAAATACACATCATTAAATATATTTTTCAAAAAAAACGAGCCGCTCATTTTTCACGTCACTGACTCCGGCCAAAATACCGCGACTCTGCGATTGCGACTCCGACTCCAATTCCACAGCCCTGGTTTTTCTAACCCTGGTATCATTTGATACGAGGGTAAATCTGACAAGCGATGCATAACCTCACTTTTTATATTTCTGAATGGTCTACCTCATTAAAATCACAGATCTGGAGCAAGTATTTAGGTGTCGGAGCAGAGCTGGATTGGAGCAACTCAAAAATGTGGTTGCTCCAGATCTTTGAAAATGAATACTACCGAATCCTTCAAGAATAACAATGCAGCCAGTACGGCAAAAAAAAAGTTTTTAAAAATGATTCTAGATGAAGCAAACCACGTATCACACCAAGTAACTAGCAGTAGAATAACAAAGTTATCAAATTAAATTTCATGTTGGATATTATATTATTTAAAATCGCGTAAAATCAGGAATAACTGAATAATTTAAATAATAAAATACCGTTACAAAAGAACCTTTTTTTTAAGGATGAACTAAGGCGTGTACAATTAAATATTGATATCCTGATTTATATTTTAAAAGTGTCGGAATAACAGCAAGAGACTTGTAATAATGAGCCGACTGGATCCAGTAGACGTTTGCGCGCGCGGTCTCCCTTAATTTGAATAGTTAACGAAGCGAGTGTTTTTTGTCACTCGGCTTCTTCTGCGTTTACTTCGATTTCTTCTTTCTGTTCATTTTCCATCTACCACCCTCAGTCTGGAGATGTCTTCCTCACACTTTCCCTCCAGTTAGTTCGTTCTTTTTTTATTTTATTTTATGAGCTAGTCCGCGTAGTTAGTTACTTGTTACTTTCCATTCGAACAAGTTGCTCTGACGTTACACTGTGCTTTACAAACAGTTTTTTTTAATATAATAATTATCTCTGACATTTAATTTACATTGTTAGAACAATTTTATTGCAAATATTGATGCAGATCAACGCTTCAATTATTTTACTGCGAGAGAGAAAAAGCGAGATAAGTAATCTTCGATGGATTCGACAGTCAATTCATGAAAGTTATTTTTATTTATAAAACTTAACGACGTTTTTCATTTCATTGATAAGCATTATCAGACAAATGTTCACTATAAGCTGCGCGCGCGCACGGCTACACAGCTGTTTGATAGGCTTCGTTCACTTATTCCGGGTTGGCGCGCACTCCAATACAGCTATTCAAATAAAATATATATTTTTTAGTTTGAATAAGCCCAAATAATCGAAATAAATTGGAAATTAAACATTTAGATAATTCAACTAGAATTAAATTCTTCTATTTTATAAGAGTAAGAAATTTATCTTCATGGAGTACATAATATAATGATTAGTTATAAGAAACGACGTTAAAAGCTAGAATTGTTGTAAATAAATTTTAAGATATGTTAATTAATTTATTAGGGACTGATTATTTGTTTCATTCTACCAATTTTCTTAAATTTTGTTTGTTTTTATTTTAAGTAAAAAAATAGAATTAGTTCTGCAATTTCTTATTTTCTATGTAATACACTAATGTGTAAAAGAAAATATTAATTTATCGTGTATTATGCAAATCAAAACACAACTTTGTAAATAAAATATGACAAATTATGCTGCACATTTGTTGGAGTGGCCCGCGCAGTCTTTGAATGTTCCACGTAGCTTACCTCTTGTTTTAGGGGGAGGATTGAATCAGACATAATATCACAAGATCTACGAATAAACTAAAGAACTTAATACATGTTATTTTTTTACACCACTTTACTCAGCTGTAATGCCATGCACTGTCCTTCTCATTTGAAATAATAAACAATAAAACGTAAGCAAATGTACAAAATCTCATAGAAAACTAAAATAATATGGTCCACAATTTAAATTATGAGCAGTTACAAAAAATGAAAAGTTGTTTTAGGCTTTTGATTGAAAATGGTTTGAATTTTGCCGTTTGCTGTCAAAGAACATATTCTTATTGTGTTTACCAAATCTAATAATTTCGTCAATTCAGCTGCCCTTGGGCGTCTGGAAAATAAATAATGCTGGTAATTTAGCGCGCCCCAACCGTTGGGAAGATGTCAGCGAATTTGTCACGTTTCTGCCGAGGCCGGGAAAGTTTTTTTTAATGAACGCTACCCACTTCCTCTACTTTTCGCCTTCATGAATATTTATGCGTTCGTCCGCGCCAGAACGTGATTAACAAATCTATTCAATCAGCCAAACCAGAATTATGTTTCTTTTAAACGTAAATGTTTCACTGTAATTATTATTCTCGTTTATACTAATTTACGCAAAATTTTAAGTTTGCGAAACTACGTTGATTGCTTTCGAAATCAGTAAGAAGACATTTACACGTTATTTAATTTTTATACCCTATCCGATCCCTAAAACTGTTCATTGGAAGCAGCGCTGGGCTGCCAATATCTTAACAAGGAGCTCGGTAAATCTTATCCATATATTTGTGTCCATTTTCGCTCCCAATGTGGATCATATGACATTCTAATGAAAGTATCTCAAAATAAAGATTTTTTTTCTACGAGAACTGTTTGTTACTTAGTCGCTCAACCTCTCTTTTCCAAAGAGAGTAGTATAGATAGAATGATAAGACTAAGACAGGACTAGTGATTATCTCGAACCCATGAGGTCCGGCACGGAAGCCCACAACGCTGAATGAAAAAATGAAGGGCTACTAAGTCTTGTTTCATAATAAAATTTAACCATCTACAGAAATTGCAGTTAGGTGCTGATTTGATCTAAAACGAATGATTTTCTTATTTTAACAAGGGGCTCGCCGGCCGCGCTGAAATTTAACAAGGAGCTCGTGCGAGCCCCCCCCCCCCCGGCCCACCCCTGGTTGGTAGAGTTTTCCACTTCACCAATGGCTGTGGTTTAGTTAATGTAGTGGTCGGCAAACTGCGGCTCTTTAGACCCTTGAGTGTGGCTTTTCCACAAAATACCACATACATTGCGATTGAAATTTCGTATCACACGCGCAGAAGTCGGATTTCGGTCTTAAAACTTAGAATTAGAAGAGGCAATCTCAGCGAATTTAATTCAACCAAATTGTGGACATTTGGAGCAAAAGCAAACATAAAAGTACCCTAATTAAGGTAATAAAAATATTTTTTTTTACCATGTCCGCTCCCAATATGGAACATATGGACTCCTAATGGAGTTTATCTCAACAGAAGTGTTTCTACGAGAAATGCTTGTTACTCAGTTGCTCAACCTCTCTTTTCCCAAAGATAGTATGAATAGAAGGAAAGTGCTAGGACAGGACTAGTTGTTAGCTAATCGCTCTCGATACACCCCGTTCATAGGATAGGATGGGTAGGAGGGGGTAATTCAAGAACTCACATGCATGCCTTTGAACAGAAATTCATAAATCAATTTATAAAACTGCCCGTACTGGGATTCGAACCCGTGACCTCCGTAGCGGTAGCCAACGACGTTGATCACTCGACCACACAGGCGGCAGTGTAAAATAAAAGTATACGTGCAAAATAAAAGTATACTTACCTATATATTAGTTAAAGTTTTAAAACTTTGGCTCTCAAAAGAAGTTTCAATCGTTGTATAGTTCAGTGTTTCTCAACCTTTTGGGCCCGTGGCCCCTTTTGAGTGCCTTTATTTGTCTGTGCTCCCCTTACCATTGTTTTGTCTTCTTTGAATTTTATGTGAATTTATGAATTTGCGAATTTGCCCAGAAAACCAGCGTGGAAAATTTGCCTGTGGCCCCCCTAAGCTGTCCTGTGACTCTGCAAATCTGAAAAAATCTCCGTGACCCCCTTGTGACACGCTGTGGCCACATGGCTGCCGGTTAATAAACCCTGGTATAGCTGATATCTGGCTCAATTAACTAATGAGTTTGCCGACCACGGGTGTAGTTGGTCAGAGCTTACTCTGCCGACCAGGCGGGCCTGGTTTCGATTCCCGGTAAGGTCAAATTTTAATTTGAAACCAAAGACATGGGTGTTTGGGATTTCAAATGACCTCGAGTTGAACTCGAGTGACTTACAATAAATTCTTATCGAGCATTTCTCGTATGATCTTTTAAGATTAAAATATCCGGCGCATTGGCATTAATGTAACTGTAATGCCAAATACCTTTCATTATTTAAAAAAAAATACATTAAAATTTAATAAATGTTAAAGGGGCGGCGTAAATAGAATGATGATCTTAACACTAATCTTTTAGTTGATTTTAATCGTTAAAATTGTATACATTTCCACAAGCGTCATTACTAACAACACAAGTATAGATTTTCGACATGTTCAAGCGTTCAAGTGCACAGATGAACTTGAACTGTCATGGATGACTCAAATCAGGTTTATCAGTGGATTTGAACATCTTAAGATTTACGAATATACTAAAAATTAATTCAAATTACATAATTCAAATCGAGGATTTTTTTTATTTTCTGCAGGACTTCTATTCTTCTCATTCTTTATTTTGAGTAAATCCCAATGCAATTAAATTCAACACTGATGAGCTGCCTTGCAAAATTTTAATAACTAATGGTCATATTATATTAAGAAAAAATACTATATTCCTTTGTACTTAATTTCCACATTATTTATCAAGGTCAAGACCAGTTTTGCTCATGGCGAGCATTATCAAACGATAAGAAATAAAATCTTGACAGTGAACACCCTTAAAGTGATCATATCATATTAAAAATGATTATTCACATGCTTATCGCGCAATCCATTAAAAAAACGAGCAGTGTTCGTAGATACACTTACGTCTTGATAAACTTCATATGCTCCGTATTGGGAGAAAACATTGTTAAAAAAATGTACAAATAAAGCTTGGACAAGACTAGTGGTAACCTAATAGTTCTCACAATTTTAGAACAGGGTGTGTGGATAAAAACGTCAACATACATACCTTGAGCAATGTAGATATAACAAACGTACACACTTTTGATCACAAATTCATTAATCGATAACGTTAGTATTTATACTGGGATTGGAATTCGTATACACTTCCTACGAAGCCAAACCAAGGCCAAACAGCAAAGATATTTGCAACTTCAGATACAAAATAGCTGGCTTTGAATGTTAAAAAGATATATTATTTTTAAAAAGCTCACAGGTGAGGTGAGTGGTGTTTTTTATGCGAGATAGAAAAAAATCCGCAAAAAATGTGGCGCGGATTCACGAAAACATTTTAACAAGATTTGAGGCTGTTATTAGAGTTGTCGCGAAATGTAGATGAATGTTGTGAATCTTTTTATATTTACATTTAAAAAGCGACACTTTGCCGTGAAAAATGTTTTCCTTGATTTGTGGAAATCAGCAAGTGGGCTGACAGAGTTTGGTTTTCCCCGAGGCACTTAAGGGGAAATTCTACAAATAATACTCGTCAAATACGGAATACAGCAGTACGTATACACATTTTCGAATGTTGAATGGTTGGGGATTTACAAAACATACGGTTCGTCAAAATAGTATGTATTGTGAAGTTTAGTCAACATTATATGATAATATTGTACTGCAATGACATTCATTTGAATACTATTTAAATTGTTTATTCAAAGTTTTCACTGTCAATACTTGGTGGAAAAGCGTTATATTAAAAAATACACTCTTTTGTTCTAAATCAACAATTTAACCGGTATTGCTATAACAAGCTCATTGTCAGTTAAAAATGCTGAATAAATTTAGAATTAGTACAAAAGATTGTTTTTTTTATATTTAATTTATTTAAATACAAGCAATATTTTAAATAAGAGCAGTAGTAAAACTTATTTTTCAAATAACAGGTTTGATTTATTATTAAAAATTAAAATAATTGATTTATAGATAGATTCAATATCTATGAAACAAAGTAAAAAACTTTTAAAAATAGTTGAAAAAACATTAACCTTCTTCAACATCTTATTAGAACTAACAAAACAGTATTCCGGTGATCTCTATTGCAATATTAAAAAAATATCTCGATAAGCAAATCTATCACTATTGGAAGTTTGGTTCTTTAAAGAAAAATAATTACATCATTAATAAAATTACTACAATAAGAATCATCAAATAGTTGACATCGAAAAACGAATCCTGGATTATTCTTGACAAAACATACTCAAACGGATTAATCAGCGGTATATCTCCAGTGATACATTTTTATTTGGCATTTAGTATCGTAAAATTGATATTTACTGTCTGAAAAAGTGGGTCACGTGTAAAATATTTGTGTACGGAATCATTCCAAAGGAAAATTATTACAAAAACAAATATGTATTTAAACATACCAATATCGGTAGAACACACAAGACTTTTGTTTATAGTATAGCAATACTTTGTATGGTATAACAACCTCTATATAGCAAACTAATACAGGTTAAGGGTTGCCCATTAACGCTGAAAGTCCTTTATATAAACGTAGGTATGTTTTTACGATTATTTTATTGATTAATGTTCGCATCTACATTTCTTGATAACTTTTATTCGTTATTTTGTCCATACTTTTTATTACCAAAACAGTTTGCTGTCTTATGCTATACTGCTCACATATTATAGAAAAATAAACTTGACTCCAATTGTGTGTATTGACTACTAGACTTACCAGGGACTAAAATAAGAAAGCCGGTCGAAGGTGGTTAAAAGTCTTGATTTTTTTTATGTCCAGTCGTTGGTGGAAAATTATAATTTTAATAGCTTTAATTACGTAATATTAACACTTTATTTATGCACGACAAAAATCCGGTCTTGAATGGAATCCGGTCTAAGCTCTTTCAATACGATCGGATTTCTCCGTTCAAAAAGTAACTCTAGTTTCTACAGTATTTTAATGAAATCTACTATGTTAGAATGATAATTTCGGTTAAAAAAAACTGTGTCCGTTTCTAAAGTGGATCATAAATTACATAAGGAGTTTATCCCAACAAAACTTTTCTTTAAAAACTGTCTGTTACTCACTTACTTTAACCCTTCTTTTTCAAAGAGATTAAGGACAGCATTCAGAGTAGGACATAATCAACGGTAAACTTACTGCTCTTCTATATTAGGATAGGAAGAGTGGGGTGGAATTTTTAAAAATCCTTGAAATCCATGCCTTCGAACAGAAATCTATAAACCGATTGAAAGATTTATTTAAAAAAACAGTCTATACTAGGATTCGATCTCGTGAGAACCGTAACCAAAACTAGCGGCATTTACCAGTCGACTAACACACAATAATAATGAGTTATGAAAGTACGTATATTTTTACCACGCTAAAAGTCACGAATTATAAATAAGCGAAGAGCTTTATTTTTATTTCGTGACTTATGGCATCTACGAATTTTCCGACAGCCATCTTTGTGAAAACTTTCAAAGGTATTTTTTTTACCGCCGAGCCTCGCACAATAAAGGGGAGAATTAGATGAAGTGTTACAAATAGGATTCGAACGCTCGCCAAAAAAAAGGTTGCGGATGCCTGTCATAAATAAGTATTCAAATTTATTCTTGAAATGGATGTTCTTTTGTGAGGGAGAACCATTAGCTGAGAATGTCCAACTTTTCTTGTTCGCCTTTTCGGTAGAAGTCCCCAAAAAAGGTAGACCGCAAAATTTTACCCAACGCAAAGTTGCTCTTGTCGTTAAAATCAAATATTTTCCATTGTTGACGTATTCAATGTAAAAAAAATGACGTTGATTATTGTAATTGGTGCAAATTACAATATTTGCTTATTATTGCGTACTGTTTTTACAGGGGAACAAGTTTAATAAAAAAACTTAATTAGGTAATATAATATTGACAAAATGTTAAATATGTTTCACACATTGTATTCAAATAAATTTCGAGCATATGGACTCCGAATAAAGCATCTTAACAAAAGTTGTTCTACAAAACATGTAATAATAATATATGAGCCCTCGAAAGTGAAGTGAGCCAACTAGTAAAATGGTAAAACTATTTTTTACAATCACGTCTTTATTTGGTGTTTTGGTGGATTCCATATTTTTATTTTACCTAGATTACACTACTGCAATGTGTATTAACTGAGATTACTTCACTTTTACGATACTTCAAGACGTGCAGAATATTACAACTACAACGGATCTTAGTTTTTTTTTCCAAAATACCACTTGGATCACTTCACATCTAATGGGCCAGTTATTATTAAATTAAATCAAATAACTTGTATTCCATTGATTGTGTTAAAAATGTTGACATGTGCTACACCTTATTTAGAACCTTGGTTGATAATGTCCGTCATAAGCGAAACCGGTCCTGATCATTTAAAATAAAATGTGATTATTAAAATATGATAGTAAATTCAGGGCCGGCGCCACCATACAGGCGAAATAGGCAACCGCCTAGGGCGCAAACCATTAGTGGGCGCATAAGTGGAGTATTAAAATTATATTCATATACTCTAATAATAATAAATAATATGTAGTACATTTTATTTTATTTTATTTTGATGTTTGTATGTGTTCGTTATAATTATGTTTATTTTTCTATATGATTAGAAAGAGAGGTTGGGCGACTGAGTAACAAACAGTTCAAGTAGAAAACTTCTGTTGAGATACTTCCATTAGGAGGCCATATGCTCCACAATGAGATTGGACATGGATATATAAAAAATATTTCCAATGATTCCGAATTGTTTTTATTTTCATCATTTCGAAACAAAAATGGGACCATTTGTTAAAAAGGAGGCGCGCCAATAACCTTTGCCTAGGGCGCCAAATAACCTCGCGCCGGCACTGAGTAAATTAAATTAGTGTAAATTAGTGTTTTTAGTCCAGGTATTGACAGTTGAAGTATTTACCTTAAAAGTGATCCAATGAAAGAAGAATTTTCACACTAACATTATAAGATTATTTATCAAAAAAATAACATATTTTTTTTTGAATTATTATTAAAAAATCTATGGCTAAAGTTTTTTCTTTCTACTTGATACATGGATCGGATATTTAAACAAAAGTAACACTTATCACAAAAACTACTAATTACAAATTAATTATGGCTGTATTAATTCCCACAGGAAATAAATGTAATATTGAGCCAACTGTCTTTTTAAAATGTTGTTTATTAATAATTAATTACAATTCATATTTTTATTGAGTTTTAATTTGTAACACAGTCATTAGAATGATGTAGTTATCAAATTAATTAATTTTACATTAAAAATTGATGCACAATGTTACATACATCCGAACCCGAAAATATCTCATTATAATTTTTTTTCACATGTTTTTCTGATAGTTTAATGAAAGAACAGTGACCCATGGTAAAAGTACGCAGAAACCTTGAAGTAAGGATAAATGGCGGTTAATCTATACATCACAGTTACCCATGCCTTAAAGCACAGATCCATAAATTGAATTAAAGATCAATGTTTCTATCAATTTCGAGCATCCGTTTATTTAACCATGAAAACAGTGTGAAAAAAAGCAATATGCTTTATTTTAATCATGCCATACCTTTGACATAACAAATAGTTGCAGTACAGTGATATAGTGGGGCGGGGGTGCATGGGGTCGGCGGTCCCACTCTTTTTCTAGACGATTTGAAATTTTTGCGATTAATGTTTATTTTTGCGTAAATATAATACAATGATTTTTGTAATACTATCGACTGTGGAAAGGAAAACTGATGTAACCTACAGTTTTTTCGATAATCACAATGTATGCAACTTGATACACGTTCTATTAAAAGGATTTACGCTCCAAATGATGAATTAGTATCTAAATTTAGCTTTAATGTTTAAAAAAAGAAGGACTTGTGAAAATTACAAATTCAAAACATTCAAAACGGTTTTTCTTTAAACAAATTATTTAATTAATATTATATCAAGTCAATTTAACACCAGTTTACAAGTCTCAGCACACTTCAAGGTTGTGTATATTTCATAATTTGCCAATGGTCCAAAATCATCAAAAACGTTTTTTTGTACCTCCTGTAAAATTTGTTACGTGTGGGTTACGTCCGTTTTCTTTTACACAGTCAATACATTAGAATAAAGTTTTCTTGGAATTTTTTTGGTGCGGAAATTGGATTGCAGCGGTTAAAGGGCGATAAAATACTATAATTTATAAGCGCTTCCAGACTCTTTAAGTAAGCACTACACCACTGGCTATACTATACTAAAGAGTGAGGATGAGCAAATTAGCTAACAATCAGTTCTCTTTTTACGTTCACTTTTGTATATTTGATTATCTTTAAGTGAATATACAACACACTATGGCTTATGAGTGGATATAGTTGTAATAATAAAACATTAATTTAAATTCGGAGTACAAAATTATTTTTAAAAAATAAGTCCGTCAGCGAGATGTTGAGTTTTCAAATAACAATGATTTATGATGTGGCCCTTAATGAGTTATTATTTAAAAAGTTCGTTTTGTATCGTACAACGTTGAATCATTTTTCTTGTGCCGCTGCCGCTCCCTAGGTGCATAACATACATGTACCACGTGTCCCCTGAGGGGTTCCACCAGAAACATGTGCCCATACCGAAGTTAATTTGACAGTAATAATAACTTATTACGGAGAAATTAATAAAATATTTTCTTGTTCATTACGCAATAACGTTACTTTTATAACAAGGGCCATGTTTTGTAACTTCTAAACGTAAGTAATGTTTTTTAAAAAGTATCATTAGGCTACAGAATATACCTGGGGATAGTTATTACGGCCGAATACAACAAATCCCCGACGTTTCATACTAAATTTAAAAAAAAACACTATTCCTTTGTACTTATTTTCTTTTTTATTTACCAAGATCAGGACCGGTTTCGCTCGTAACGAGCATTATCAAGCATTATTAATGAATCATTTTCGATCACTTTGTTAAAATTTTCAAAATTACAATTAAGTTTGAAATAATCATTAATCACCCTATAGCATTATTACTCTCTGATGATTTTTGTAATTACGTGTTAGAGGTGTTAAGCAATATTAATTTGTGTTAGTTTAAATGTTCTTATTCATAATTTGTACTGTCATTTGTAAATTATTTTCAAGTCTGCTCCCAATGTGGAGCGTATGGTTTCCTAATGGAAGTATCTCAATAGATTTTTTTCTACGAGAAATGTTTGATATTCAACCTCTCTTATTCAAGTAGTAGAGATAGAGATACAAGGATAAGGCTAGTACAAGACTAGTGGTTAACTAACCGCTCTCACTTCACCCAGTTATTAAAGGATCGGAAAAGATGGGAAGGATTTTTTTTAAACATCACAAACACCCATGCCTTCGAACAGAAATCGATAAATTTAACGAAAAAATGCTGCCCGTACTGGAACTCAAACCCGTGAAGTCCGGCATGGAAGCCCACAACGCTAACCGCTGCGCCATACATAGGACCCGATTGTTTATTACACCTTTTTATTTAATTTTGTTTTTTTATAAATAACATTGTTAAATTGTAGTTCTTATCAGTTGATAATGTTCATCATGAGCGAAACCGGTCTTGATCTTGCTTTATAATATTGGAAATAAGTACAAAAGAATATATTTTTTTTTTAGTATACATACATATATAATGCCCTTCTACCAAGTATTGACAGTGAACACTCTAAAAGTGATTTTATACTAATTACGTGTTAGAGGTGTTAAGCAATGTTAATTTGTGTTAGTTTAAATGTTCTTATTCATAATTTGTGCTGTCATTTGTAAATTATTTTCAAGTCTGCTCCCAATGTGGAGCATATGGTTTCCTAATGGAAGTATCTCAATAGATTTTTTTCTACGAGAAATGTTTGATATTCAACCTCTCTTATTCAAGCAGTAGAGATAGAGATACAAGGATAAGGCTAGGACAAGACTAGTGGTTAACTAACCGCTTTCACTTCACCCAGTTATTAAAGGATCGGAAAAGATGGGAAGGATTTTTTTTAAACATCACAAACACCCATGCCTTCGAACAGAAATCGATAAATTGATCGAAAAAATGCTGCCCGTACTGGAACTCAAACCCGTGAAGTCCGGCATGGAAGCCCACAACGCTAACCGTTGCGCCATACATAGTACCCGATTGTTTATTACACCTTTTTGTTTAATTTCGTTTTTTATAAATAACACTGTTAAATTGTATTTCTTATCAGTTGATAATACTCATCATGAGCGAAACCGATCTTGATCTTGCTTAATAATATTGGAAATAAGTACAAAAGAATATTGTGTTTTTTTAGTATACATACATATATAATGCCCTTTTACCAAGTATTGACAGTAAACACTCTAAAAATGATTTTATACTAAATACGGATTGCAAATATATACACTGGTTTCGGGCATGACTATGAAAATAAGAAACAAAAAATAACGTCCATTTGGAATTTCAGTATTCACAAATATAATATAAGGTATTACTTTGACAATGATCGACGTCTGATCGATTGTATGTTATATACAAATTCAACACATTTATATGAAAAAAAATATATCTAAAGTGACCGTTGGGCGGCTTATAAACGCTGTGTTTCATATTTTTTTACGCTTTATAAAAAATCGATTCATTTACATTGTGATTTTGCTTATTTTTTAAATATTAACATTCCCGTACTTTGCATTCTCAAAACCAGAATTTTGAACGTTGAACAACCACCCGTTACGGATTAACAGCCCAATTGTGCCACACAGTAGCGTTCAACGCTTTGACAAAAGGTTTCAGCATCAATTAGCCAACTATAATAATATTATCCAAGTTCCAATGAGTTGAAATTTATTCACTATTCGAAATACGTTGAAAAGCTTTTCAGTGATTTCGCCTACAATACAATCGAATATGTTTTTTTTTAATCTTACATTTTATTCGAAATCTAAGGCATGGGTTTTTGTGACGTGATGTGAAACCATGTAAATTACTTCCCGTTGGTGTAAATTGATTTTTGTATTCAAAACAACTTATCTAGTTATTCAAGTTCGTTATGCAAGTCCTTACAGTTACAAAAGTATCGAAGAATAATAAAAAATCTCAAATCAGAATCTTGAATTTACGGAGAGGTAATAATACAAAATTCACTCATTGAACAAAGCGCAAATTTTACGCTGTAGATATAAAATCAGTTGTCATAAAACGGAAAAAAAATAAGCCGACCTTCCTTCTTCACTAAATTACGTAAGTATATTTATTTTTATTTAATTTGTTTCTGTAGGTTTTTTGTTTTGGTACCCTCGGATAACAAGGACCCTCTGTAATACAAAATATTAAAATATAGCTTTTAATTTACTTTTAATATCTCTTTCAAGCTAGGTTTCAAAATGCTGATAATATCGTAATGTCAAAAATAAAAACTCTTGGACGTTTAATATCATGTATTATATTGCTGCCTGTGTGGTCGAGTGGTCAACGTCGTTGGCTACCGCTACGGAGGTCACGGGTTCGAGTCCCAGTACGGGCAGTTTTATAAATTGATATTTCAATCGATTTATGAATTTCTGTTCAAAGGCATGGATGTATGTGATGTCGTGAATTCCCCCCTCCCACCCATCCTATCCTATGAACGGGGCGTATCGAGGGCGATTAGCTAATCACTAGTCCTTTCCTTCTATTCCTACTCACTTTGGAAAAAGAGAGGTTGGGAAACTGAGTAACAAGCAGTTCTCGTAGAAACACTTCTGTTGAGATAAACTTCATTAGGAGTCCATATGCTTCACATTGGGAGCGGACATGGTAAAAAAAATATATTATTCATGTTTACCTAGTAGAAATATTTTTAATTATTATTACAATTCAATCCACCAAAAAGTGTGTAACTATTTTTCGATTTCCCTTTCATCAACTATCAACCAACACTAAGGAATCTATATCGATCCGCTCTTAAAAAAAACTTAACTGAGTATGTTTTTGGGACATGTTATTAGTTGTTACAAAAGGAACATTTTTATAATTAACCTATTAAAAATCAAATAAGATGAAGCTTTGGAAAAGTTAGCATCAAACATTAATTAGTTTTTCAAAAAATGTTTGTCAATTTAACAAAAAAATATAAACAGTTATTTTATAAAAGCTAACTTCATATTTTTAATGTAAAATTAATGTTGTTTTTTTTCATTGTCTAATCTAAGGTACGGCTCTGATAAATATTTTCTAATAAAAACTCAAATATTGGGAAAATTACCGTCAAAGATTTTGAGGGCGGAAGTGTCGACTCCCCTCTGAGGTGGCCGTCAGGAGACGTTATATTTTCAGGGAGTAATTCATTTATGGCCATATATGAAATAAAAACATTTTTTTTAATATACAAAATACAATAAAAAAACAACCAACGGGGTATTTTTATTCACTAAAAGCTTGTGTATATTTAAGCCGTTGAACGATTTTAATACTAAATTAATGTCGGTAGAGAAAACGAATTATAAGTGCACATAAATTAAACAGGTTAAATATAATATTATATAAGTGTTTGGTTTATCACCTAAAGTCTATATTATTGAAACAAGTTATGTTTAACAGTAAGTCAGACAATACTATTGAGAATCTTCTATAATCTACATTGTAAACTCTTTTATCATACATTACATGACAGTTAATTGCACAGCTAACATTGTTTTGCAATTCAAACCTTATTGTGATTTGAACCTTCATGATGATATT
Source organism: Himalopsyche anomala (assembly GCA_031772345.1). NCBI lineage: Eukaryota > Metazoa > Arthropoda > Insecta > Trichoptera > Rhyacophilidae > Himalopsyche > Himalopsyche anomala. The sequence continues at coordinate 13,689,048 of CM062833.1, read as the reverse complement.
AAAAATTGAAGTTATTGATATTATAGTCAAAAAATAGTTTTTAATACGTTACCTGATTTATTTTTTTTGACCCCCGTATAGACACAATTTTCAACGTATCAAAAACAGACGTTTTGAAAACTGAACAATGTTAGAGGTGGTGTTTGCAAGGTAAAAAGGGTTCTTCGGAAAAGTTTACTTTTTCTCTCATTTAATATGAAGTGTGCGGTTATATAATATCAAGTAAGAAAATAATTTCACAATGCAAAAAATTACAAACTAATACAATTGGTGTTAAATATGGATGTATGCAATAATGGTGCAAAAGTTACTGTCAGAAAAGTGGCATAATCACAATTTTTCCCTGAAATACACGTACCAAAACCAGACGGATGGGATTCAACATTAAACAAGGAACTTATAAATATTCTCTAAAAATGAATCTTTCAATTAAAAAATATTTTACCATAAGTTTGTTTCCATTGGCACTACGATTTTTATTATGTACGTTAAAACTCTTTGTATTGATTTGTGCAGTGATGATGCCAAAGTTATTGTCAGAAATGTGCCATAATTATAATTTTCTTTTATTTAGGAATAAAACCTTTTTTTCTATTACTAGACTTGGAAATAAACTTCTAAATACCTTCTTCAGATATAACTGAAGTTTTCAATTTAACGGTATTTTACCACAAGCTTTTAAACATTGTACAAGTATATTTATTAGTTTTTTGATTGACTTCACAGTATTTGGTTCTGCAACTAAATATATTTGGTAAACGCTTTATTTTGCTAGATAATTTGTAGTATTTTAACGACTACGTCTCTATTGTACAAAAAGTTATACTTTGTTTGTATACGTTTGCAACAGTTGTATCTGATAGACAATGACGTTTTTCTTCCCTTCTCAATTATTCACAACTTACAGCAATAAATTAAGTCCACGATTTTGTGACATCCCTTAGTCACAAAACATCCCAAAGTATGTCCGTCTTTTTCCCCCAGGATTAATTAACGCGGGAATAAAGGAGACAAGAAGTCTTTTAATTATGTCCATTTTCAGTTGATTATTTTTGATCACGTCTCCGCTTTTCAGAAATATTATATTGGAAATGATCCAATTTTATGTAATTAATGTCAACTTAAAAAACGTAACTCAGTAGGCATTTTGAAATGTTTCAAATTTAATATTTCTCCCGGGAATTAATTCAAAGGACACTTTGACAGAAATTGTATTATTGACTCTCCAGCATGCGATCGTAATTTACTTACATAAGAATTTTGATTATTTCAGAATATTCTGTTATGGTATAATTATCTAACTGCAAAATTAAATGACTAGCAAGAACAAGAGAAAAAAAATACCTAAGATTATGATATAAACAATAAAATATAACGTGATTTAGTGATTAAATACTTTACTTGTAAGAGTGAAAAGGTGATTATTAAATTAAATTTGCTGGTAGACTGTTGTGTAACTAAGTGTAATAATGCAAACAGGGGAATACCAAAGATATCAGTATGATTATATCATATTGTCACCATACCTGGCGGAAGTTGGGATGTAGCGAATTAGTAGTTTTCGGTAAAGACAAAAGAAAAAAATAAGTTTTACAATACAATTTCTAACCTCTAGATCAGCGATACTCGAGCTTATTTTCGTCTGGGTCGAATGCTGGTTATTGCTACATTACGTGGGCCGCAGCATATTAATAGTAACACGTAAATATACTGCATACTACAAATAATTTAGTTACATAACATGAATACAAATGTATACCAAAATGCTAATTCGTTTGCGTTATTTTTTTGCAAAAATACTTAGTACCAGATCGTGACCCGAGTACTACAAGGTTATATATGAAAAATGTTGACGAAACAAAAATAGCAATGTTTATCAATAATGGTTCTTGAAATACTGCCGCATTGTTACTTCTGTTTCGTCAAAAAATTTCACATAGATCCTTGTAGTAATCAGGTCGCGAGATGTTTGAAAAAGCACCTGGTGACTATGATTGTTTGGGCCTCACATAAAATATGAATAGGCCTTGTGTTGATTGTTGCTGCTATAGATTTGTTCAATCTAAGTCGACTCTCAATGCATATGGCTTCCTAATGCAGGTATCTCAACAGAAGTTTTTCTACGAGATCTGTATGTTACTCAGTCGATAAATCTCTTTTTCAAAAAGAGTAATAGGGATAGAAGGATAGAGCAAGACAGGACTAGTGGTTAATTAATCGCTCTCGCCACGCCTAGTTATTTAATGATCAGAAGGGTAAGAGAGGTGGGAGAGAATTTTTAAGCATTACTTACTCCCATGCCTTCAAACAGAAATCGATTGTAAAATTATGTAAATACTAGGACATCCGTCAAGTTGACTGCTTCGCCATTGACCCAACAAATAAATAATTATAGTATTAAAATATAGAATATGGAATAATATTGATTTGATACAAATAAAGTAAGGATTTGATAGACAGAGAAAATTGCTTGTCCTTAAATCTTCCAAACTGGTATATTCCAAAAAGATAGGCAAGCTTACACGTGGAGAATACTTTATACAAAGAACAAAGTCTTTGTTGTGAAAAATGGCAAAACTTTTAATATCTCTTAAAAAAAATCTTATTTTGAAACCATCTTAAATAAGCAAAGTGTGAATTTCAATCAGTGTTAAAACTAATAATCAAATCAAGGCGTGTGTTGCAGACATTCGATTCGTATTCTGATATATACATCGTAATTAGATAGTTGTTAAAATGTAAACATGACATAATGATACAGTGTTCACTAATTCGATAAATATTACTTTATTACATTTTTCTCGAAAATACCAAAAATAGTTTTAGTGGGTCTTGAAAATAAGCGCTTTATATGAAAGTTTCTGTTACGAATTTGAAGCCTTGGTTATGCAGCCTTTTAGAGATTCAGGACAACGATACGTCAATGTAAAGTACTTCAAATATTTATTTAATTCATGTTCATTATCAAATATGAATTATATGAACTTTAAGCATCTGAAAAAAATTGCGAGAAAGGAAAAAGACGTCTCAGTAAGGCATTAAAAAATAAAACACTATTGTTTTAACTCCACATTTATTTATTAATATTAGAAGAATTTTATCATCTGAAAATGCTTGTGATAAGTAAAACTGGTCTTGATCTTAATAAATAAATGTAGCATTAGTTTAGAAGGGTGTTGTATTTTTTAATGTAATGATTTTCATGATTGACAAGAATTGAAAGTGACAACCTTAATATGATTGGTAATATAATACAATTCTAAAATAAGACATCAAAAGAGACAGATTTTTATTTTAAAACTTTCCATTAACATTTCTTAAAAAAATGACATAAATTTAGTTATTGCCTTTGTTGAAATAGTCAACTAGTAGCCTGTATTAAATAATTCATGTAGGTCCTGTAACTCCGTCATGTCTGTGCCATTAGTCATTTGGAAAACTTTGTTTAGAGCTTTTTTAAAAGCTCGCAATGTCGATGGAAAAAAATACACAACGCTGAAAAACAACATAATAACATCAAAATTTTTATGACGTCGATAAATTCAGAAATATTCCGCGGCCACTGATTTCCACAGTGTATACATATTAGCATATTTTTTCGAAATATCCGAAAATTATTACTCTATTCAAAAGCTGTGTCGGCCCATTAATCAATCGAGTGCTGTGATCGACCAAAAAGACTCCGATACAATTTCGGTTCGGCTACCCGGCAAAAAAGCGCAAATTAAAATTGACAATTTGGCTGATTTGGTCAATTTTTTACGTACATATTATTATAGACGATTTATTGTAGATCTCTACATATTTTTTATGCCCTGATCATAAAGAAAAAAATAATGGATTACGCCGTGTAAAAAAAGAAAACATAAAAGTGTACATAAAAATAAAAGATACGTTCCATTACTTTGTTACTCTCTTCTTGAAAGAGAGAAGTAACGATAGACGGAAAAAGCTAGGACAGGACTAGTGCTTAACTAATCGCCTTCACCACGCCCAGAGACGCAGTTGTCTAGGGGCGGCTAGTCTTTGAGAGCAGCAAATGATCACAGAACACATTTTTAAAATGGTTAAATATTTTTTACACACGAATTTGGTTTATAATAAATATAATGGTTCAGTGAATTTAATAAAAATACAGAAAAATGTATTTTCAATAGTAATAATATTATGGCCAGTAGTTAACTACATCACAAAAATCTTTAAATATGACATTTACCGATGTCGGTACTATAGGCTTTAGCTTTGGTGTAAATTAATAACGACGAGTTAAAATAACCTGGGTTATATTGGCATTTAAGGGACAATTTAAAGCAATTTTTTGATTGCGTAGATGAGTAGAGGATTCGAATTTCTATATTTATATATGTATTATTATATTAATGACAAATAACGACAAAAATGTCACCTATATTTTTATTTTGAAAAATAGTAATGGTGCTTGTTTAAACTCTGCCTAGGGGCCGCAATAAACTAGGAACGTCACTGGCCACTCCCACTAACGAAGGATCGAAAGAGTGGGAAGGAATTTTTAGACATCATAAACACCCATGCCTTCGAACAGAAATCGATAAATCTAGACTAGGACAAAACCAGTGGTTAGCATTACAAACATTGAAGGAACGCTGTTCGTATTGGGTACTCAAATCCGTGAAATTCGGCACGGAATCCAACAACGCTAACTTCTGCGCCATAGACCCGACATTATATTGAACCATGTGCAAATAGATTGTGCAAAAAGAGCATTAAGTGTGCATATTTATATTAATATAATTTAAGATTTCGACTGAAGGTGCTTGGTGGAATTTCAATTTTAAATTTGAATCCTTAAAATTGTATATCGGCAAAACAGAAAGGACAGCCTTTAGATTGAAAAAAAAAGTCTACTTTTGCTAATCACTTAATTTCGGAAGGACACGTGTTCAATCAGGAACAAGAGATAAAAATGTTACACCCAAATACGGACAGTCATAAGCTCTTTTTCCAGGAAATTTTAGAAATAAATAGAGCACAATTGCATAGCCTTCCGATTTTAAATGAAATATTAAACCTTCCGGGATCTCCACTTCTATACCCTATATGAATGTAATCATAAAACCTTTGCCGACAAACAAATAAATATAATTCATGAAACTACTTACTACTCAAATCTGTGGGCATTCCCATAAGCTTATCCTTTTCGCCAGCAATGGCTCTAAACTCAATGAAACATTTATTTCTTATATAAACACGAAACATTCATTTACTAAGCGTCAGTTCAAGTTCATCCGTGCACTTGAACGCCTGAAGATCCCGAAAGGCGAAACCCAGGTCGTTAGTGACAAAATCTGTGAGAATGTACATAGTTTGAACGATTCAAATTTTAAAATAATATAAACAATACATACGGTACAACTTCATCACCATCTTTTACCCATTGATTTACGATTTTTCTGCGGTGAGGCTTTGGTGTATTTTTGTCGGTGTTTTTCGCAAGTATTATGTCACTTTCGAGAGCGAGGGTTGGGGTTGGGATGTTGACGAGGGGTGGCGGGCGCTGAGCAGGGGGAGGTGGCGCTCGCAGCAGCCATCACAAAAACCGATAAAGTTATTACAATAAAATTTGCATTCATAACGTCGGCGGCGGGGCGGCAAAGTCAGTGCGCGCGGATATACTCGTCCATTGAAAACCCGTAAACAACCGCCGACTTTAAATTGTGAAAAGATGTCGCGCAACAACGGCAACTATAATTTTATTACCAGGGCTGTTTTATTAAGACGTCAGGAGCATTCTTAGACGCCTTCACTTTTAGAAATTAACTGGAAAAGTTTCTATGTGAAAAATGTCGCTGTTCATTAGACCTATTCAGTGTAAATTACTCTGATGGATATTAATTATCCGGGCGTGAAGTCATGCGGCCAATGTCATTGTTTTTTTTTATCTCGGTATGGAAAGTTTAATTAAATTGATTTATGGATTTGTGTTCAAATGTAATAACTTAAATATCTAATTTCCAGTGTATGTGATACTTAAGTCACCTCCCAACTGTTCTGTTCTAAAAACGGGGTGTAATAAGAACGATTATCCATATACGAACTTTATTCTTATAATTGTTCTTAACCTAGAATATTTAACAGTCTCTAAAAATGACTACGAAAAAACATGATATGTTTTACAAGAAACCAAGTTCATATCGACTGTGCAAAGGAAATATGACGTAATCCACACATATTTTTTTTACAGGAGACACATATAACATAACGTTTTCAGATGATTTTGAGCCCAATACAAATTATGAAATACACACAACTTTGAAGTGCATGGTGACTGATAATTTCTTTTTTTATTGATTTAGCCTAATATTTTTTTTTAATCCATGTCCGCTCCCAATGTGGAGCATATGGCCTCCTAATGGAGTTATCTCAAAAGAAGTTTTTCTATGAGAACTGTTTGTTACTCTCAACCTCACTTTTTTCAAAGTGAGTAGTAGGGAAAGAAGGATAAGGCTAGAACAGGACTAGTGATTGGCTAAGCTACCACCATCACGGATGGTGGTAGCTTCAATTTTTTTTATTTTCTTAACATTTATAAAATCGTGTGAGCAAACTAGGTTGTATAAAAGTTATTGTGTATTGTGTAAATTCATTTTTTTTCTGTTATTTATTGTATGTAATTAATTCGGTGATTGCAAGTTCTTAAATAAAAGTTTCCATGATACTAGAGCGATTGGTTTTATTTCATTCTACCTACCTGTTTACGTCGAGTTTTTACCAACTGTATTGGTTTTAATGACTTTTATTAGTGGGGATTTATTCTTGGGGTTTAACATCGTGAACAATAGTAGAAATTTCTTACAATAAATGAATCTCGCTCTAAAATAAATGTAATGTCAATATATTGAATTTAATTATTTCAAGTTTATAAATATTTTATTTTTTCCCACGATATTAAATGTAAAACAGTTTTTGCAAAACAAAAATGAGGTTTTGGAATAAGCTTAAAATGTTGCAAGGGTTCGTTATCATTCATGTAAAATCGAGCTCGAATGATGGCATGGTCGTCTTCGCAGCTTTCATTTGTTCGCGTATGGTCGGAGTTTTTACCAAGCTACATAATATTTTTTACACGCTTCTATAAAAAGTAACAATATTTTTCGCGTCTACCGATCGTATTGTTTACGAAGACAATGAAATTTTAGTATCTTCTAGTATTTGAAATATCCTTTTATAAAAATGGTCGATTTTTACTAGGTCAGAAGATATTGAATAAAGTTTTTTTAGTAAAATTATGTACAGATACCGATGATGTTAACTAGTGGTATTTACTCTTATGTATATGTCACATTTAGATGCAGTGAAAAAAGGTTCAAATTCCAAAAACAGTCTATTCAATCAACGTATGCACTTATTTGTTAATATATAAAAAAAAACGTAATTCATATTGTTTTTAAAATAGCTTTAACACGATAATCACAACCTGAGTCTCCAAGACCGAGATTTCGGGTCCCGTCCAATTTTGCGATCCCAAAATTCCGAGATTGGTATGGTCGCGAATTGAGAATTTTTTAGCAAATCCCGTAAAATTATCGAATTTTCAAATTTCTCGATGAGCTAAAAAAAAAAACAAGTCACGGAGATATGTTGGGCAAAAATTGAAAATTAAAATCAATCCCGAAATCCCGGGATCACAAAAAGGCTCCGGGAATGACAAGCAACTACTAAAAAGTAACTGCTTGTTAATAATTGTATGCACATGATTCAAACGTAAGCACACAGTTACAGCAATTTGAACACGTACCAGCCGTAAGATTAAAAATAACTTTATAAAAAATAGGAGTCATATAAAAGTTAATCAATAATGTTTTCTGTTATCTGAATACTATTATTCAATAAAGGCTACCTTGGGCACCCCTTTGCCGGCATTAGTTTGGTAGTTAGTTATATTAAAAGTTGCAGTACTTCTTTTTCTACATAAGGCGGTGGAACATGGCATTTTTAATGTTTCAAATCTTTTGATTTTTTATGCCGAAATACGTTTGAAAATATTTTTTCAAATCATGATCTCGCAAAAAAGTAATTTGAATTAAAAGAACCAAGATTTGATGTACAAGATCGATTTCTGTTCGAAAGCGTTTGTATTTGTGATATATATCCCTCCCTCTCTTTCAATCATTAAATTCAAAGGGTAAATAAAGCGAGAGCGATTATTTAACCACTTGTCTTATACCAACCCTATATTTATATCTTTACTCTCCACTTTGAAAAAAGTCGAGCAACTGACTAACAATCAGTTCTCGTAAAAACACCACACTGCGAACGTACATGAATTAAAAAAAAATCTTGACAAGAATTAAGTTCCGGCACCATTGTTTTTCAAAAAAAGAACTGATAATTATAAATACTATCTTACATTTTTTTACGATTCAATATACACATACGTGTTCACGTGAAAATCGAGAATTCAAAATGACCATATGTACGAATTTTCCTCAATATCAACGAATGATTATTATCTACAAACAAATTAACAATATATTATAATATAATAATATTCGCTCACGCATTGTTTCAAATGAGGCAATAAAGTCAGGACACATTACGGTCTCTGCCTGTTTTTAATTAGACAGCTCAGAATTTATTAACTCCGACATGTGCGAGGCGACTCACATACATGCACATGTATATTATAATATCCAAACATGAATTCACGAAAAACGTTTGAATACTTTCATAAAATTATATTGAAATAAATTGTATTCTAGGCGAGATATCTAGCATACAAAATAAGTTGAATTTTTTCACCGTGTTCACTCCAAAACAAAAACAAAAGATATCATCGACAGTTTTTCCCGTTGGAAGCTTTTAGCATAATATCGAATTTACTTTTTGGCAAACCTTCAACTTATCAAGAATTTGACGAGTCACTTATACCAAATTTCTAATTCTTTTTCCAAACGTTGTTTTTAACAATCGATAACTGTGATTATAATCAATACAAACTGACCCTCTGAGAAATTAAGTCAACCAAGTGGTAGCTTAAGAAAAATATAGTATGTTACATGTCTTCAAATATTGTAAAACTGGAGTTAAGCTCAGTTAATACATACTGCAATAGTATTACCTCTCTAAAAAATAAATTATGCAAACCACCAAAACACCAAGTAAATAAGTGATGCACTTAAAAGTCCAATAGAAAAGTTTTACTATTTTATTACATGGCTCACTTCACTTTTCGATGACACATTATTCATCTAACTGATTGTTATAAGTGATTGTATTACTTGTAGCCATTGTGTTTTTAAAAATATCCAAATGATTTAAATAGTTTGAGTGCAAGGATAATTTAGAAATTATATCTATAAAATTGTCTTTTTTTATCCAGGTCTACTCCCAATGTGGAGCATATGGTCTTCTAATGAAAGTATCTCAACAGAAGTTTTTCTACGGGAACTGTTTGTTACTCAGTCGCTCAACCTCATTTTTTTCAAAGTGAGTAGTAGGGAAAGAAAGATAAGGCTAGAACAGGATTAGTGTTTAACTAATCGCTATCGCTACACCCAGTTATTAAAGGATCAGAAGGATGGGAGGAGAGAAAATAATGTGGATTTACATCACAAACACCCAGTCTTCGATCACAACTTTTAATTGAATAAATCTCAAATTCACTGTCATCTGACCGGGAATCGAACACAGACTTGCGTGATTGGTAAGGCAAGCTCTAACCAACTGGGCTTCAGTAGGCGACTTTATATTTATATATGTGTCTTTATATTTATATATTGTATATCAAAAGTATTTATACTAAATGTACATACTTTTCTTTCCCTGGTAATTAGTTTTTTTTGACTACCCGGATTTCTTGTTAGATCTTCAATTAGTCCGCATAATTGAGATCAGAAAATTTGAAACGGCATGCATTTGATTACAAATTAATGAATCAATTAAATTATTAATTATTAGGTTTAAAAAAACTGATTCTTTTTATATGATGAAATGATGAAAGTATAATTAAAGTTCCATTTCAGTGAAAACAAAATCTAAGTTAATTAATGTATATGTAAGCATTCGGTGGTTGCCTGAAATAATCATTTATCTTGCTAATCAGAATGATTAATAGAGAAAAAGTAGTTTCCCGCTTACAAACTTACAAAGATAATTTCTCTGAGTTATTTTCGTGGCATTTGAAATTAAGTTTAATGTGAAAGTTAAGTTCGTTTCATGGTATATAAACTCCCTACCTAATTATTAAATTATAAACTCCGATAGTTATCTTCAACTACCATCGTCTAAGAATATTATACCATATAATGTATGTTTTAATCATATTATTTTCAAGTAATGGAAATCTTAATGCTGTAAAAAATAAATCGATCCTCTATTTCGCTTTAGATATACATATAACTGGATTACATAAAAATATAAATTTTATTTTTCGACGATACGGTGCATTGATTGTTATATTGGAAATCGTTGGAAAAAACACTGCACTGCCTAATTGTTTAAGTAAGTCATCGGGTATGATGTGAAGGCGGAGTCCAAAACTTCCAGTGAAGACGAAGATTCTTAATATTTTACCATTCATCAATAATAAATCAAAATAACTCAATTAAAACTCCAAATATACCGTGAAAAAAACATAATTTAAAAGACGTAAAAGTGTTATGTGATGTCTAAAAACTCTCTTACATCGTTTCAATCTTAAAATAACAGCGAAGCGAGAATGATTAGTTTACCACCAGTCCTGTCCAATCCTAATCCTTCTTTTTCTACACTCTTGGAAAAAAGATAAAAAAGATATCTTACCAATAACGGTTCCCGCCAAACACCAAGTGATGAAACGGGAGCAACGCGCCGTCATCTTTTCACCTACAAAATAGAAACACAAATGTCGCGTTAATTAATAAAATATCAGTTTATTTTGCATACTTATTACTCCAAATCAACAGAACAAAGTTTCACAACACTAAATCACAACTTTTTGTGCTAATTCCAAAGTTTTAACCTGATCAGTATTCCCACAAACTTTTATAATCAATGCGGTGTTTAATTTGTTTATTTTTCTTATAATACAATATTATTTTTGATATAACTTACTCAATTCAATTTTAGCCGTTCAAATTGTGTACATTTTCACGCAATGCGGTGTTTAATTTGTTTATTTTTCTTATAATATAATATTATTTTTAAAATAACTTACTCATTTCAATTTTAACCGTTCAAATTGTGTACATTTTCACGCGTTTTGTCACTAACAAAAAACACATTTAATTTTTGTATAATCTGTAAAATTAAACTTTTTTAATTCTTCCAATGTGGAGCATATGGTCTTCTAATGGAGGTATCTCAACAGAAGTTTTTTATTAATTGAGCTTCTTGTTATAGTATCTCTTCTGAGCCAGTATATTCTACTTAAATTTAAACATAGTTCTGATGAAAGCATACGCCGAAATAGCTATCAACCATATTATATGATATAATAGACATAGAACTAAAATATCTTATCACTTGATTATCGATTTTAAGAAAATTACTTAGCATAATCAGTGACGTTTCTAGACTATGTGCCGCCCCTAGACAGAGCTTAAAAATAGCGCTTTTACTATTTTTTAATTACGTTATCTGGTGTCCAAAATTCTGAGGTCGGTAAATGTCATATTTAAAGAAGATTTTTGCGATAAATTTATCTACTGTTTACCCATCGGTCAAAATATTATTACGATGGAAAATGTTTTTTGTCGGCATTTTTTTTATCAAAGACATTGAAGTATCATATTTATTCTAAGCCAAATTCGTGTGTCAAAAATATTTGGTAATTTAAAAAAAAACTGATCATTTGCCGCACCCTAGGACTTGCCGCCCCTAGGCAACTGCCTATGCCCACGGGACGTCCCTGAGCATAATTTATTTAACTAATGTAAAAAACATGTATATTTAACTTGTCGTTATTAGTTGAGCATCTTGTTAAAAGTAAAGGTGATGTATTTATATTGTTTTGATAATAATGTTTTTCTCCGTGAATATACCTGTGCTTATTTTATTTTATTTAGTGTGTACGTTTATTTCTGGATTTTATTGCATTTTTGCAGCATACGTTCACCATTTTTGGTCTTAAAATATTCATTTCATTCATTAAGTTAGACCGCCGCGAAAAAATTCAGCAATTTGTTCTGTGGTAAAGAAAACTTCTCATTTTTTGAATGAGAAGCGCGTCTTTTCATTTTAATCTTTTCCTGTACAGTCTGGAAAATGCAACTGTAAGCAGCTTTTGATTAAATTTCTTTTCGACTTTAATTAAGAGGATTTCTGAAGGAAATTCACGGACATATCATCTGAATTAATTCTGAATTATGCAACGACTAACGAATTTTTTAAAAGAACATTTCTTTTATGATCTATGATACCATGTGTCTGGCTGGAGGCTTTACAAAAATTTGTCGTGTTTTGACTGCTGTGGTTAATAGTTGATACATACTTTTAATTAAATAATTTTGCATTCGTATTATTTTTTTTAGATTATTTGTTGTCTATTGTGGAAAAGAAAAATGACGAGACCCACAGCTTTTTTCGATTATCATAATTTATTCCACGTTTCATCAAAAGAATGCATGCTGAAAATGCCGAATTAGTATCTAAATTTAGGTTTTAGGTTTTAAAAATGAAGGGACTGTGGAAATTGCGTTCAGGAAAAAAGACTTATAAAAATATTAAATTAACAAGTCAATTAAAAACCAGTTTATCAGTCACCTTCTACTTCAAGGTTGTTTATATTTCATAATTTACCTTTGGCCTAAAATCATTAAAAAAACGTTTTTTGTGTCTCTTGTAAAATTTGTTATGTGTGGGTTACGTCTTTTTTCCTTTCTACAGTGGATAAATATATCGATGCTTCAGCTACATAGTATATCAAAATACTTAGTATATGTACCAGTTTCAAAGTGAAGCAAATTGTAATTTGTAATTATTTTAGAATGGCAGTAATGTTGCTATGACTCCATAGATTAAAACTGAAATAACTACGAAAATTCTGATTTTTTTAAATATTCATATTATCAAAAAATATATTTTAGTATTTTCAATATATTTTTACTATTTTTTTGATCAGGCATGCACAACCTTTTTCTTCTAGCGGACTGCAAGAAAACAAAATTAAGTACACCGAATCCTTATTTTACACAACGATACGTTTCATGTCAAAAATCCGTGTAAAAAAATGAGCAGGTGTACTTATTTAAAAAAAGATGTTTTTATTGAGAATCATTGAAAATTATATTTTTTATTTATTTTTGAATTTGACTTATTTTTTAAGTATTAATCTGCAGAATCGAATTCAATTTTTTATCAAGAAGCCTATTTATTCTGCTTCATCAGCGAAAAAGCTTGCTAACATTTATTGAATTCAACAATTTAATTTACTCAAAAAAATATGTTCTTTATTTTAATTTTAAGATGAAACATTCTAATGCTACAAAAAAATTAACGAGAGCGAACTGAAGGCTTACATCCCCGTTTTAGATAAACGTTATATTTCATTAAAATCTACAAAAAATAAATGATTTTATTTATCATTATAAATTTAATATCGAAAACAAATTTCTAAGTAGCCGTCGTATCCATGGGTAATAAATCAATTTGCCGTTTTGAATATATATATTCAGCAAACCTGGATACGATTTTTCATTTATTGTCAATAGCAATTTTAAAATATGAATCATTTTAGCCTATAATAATTATTTAAATTTTAACACGTGTATTCAATAGGCCAGTGCCTATAAAAAATTCGTTGTGTTTGTCTCAACGCAAAACAAAGATAAACGATATTTTTTTGTTTCAAATAATGACAAAGAATTGTCATTATGCAAGTATAAAATTCATATTTGGAACTGCGACTCAATTACTTCTTTATAAAGTAATAAGATGGCGTCGCACTGTTTGAATTAAAGTCATTTCATAAAATGGCGGCGGAATCGTAAAAATGCGCCATAAAATGTTTCAAGTGCGAAGCTGCCTGTAAATATCCGCAACAAAGTAGCTATTATAAAAACACAGCCCCCGGCAATAATCAAACTTCAAAATTTTATTCCAAATGTGTTACTTGCTGAATAATAAATTTTTCATTTGCTAGCGAACGTCAATAAAATGAAAAGAATCAACATCTTTTTACATCTCTTGTGATGTAAAATTATGATAATTTTCTACGCGAATCTATCATTATTCTGCGGGAAATCTTTCAACACCAACTTTGTCACAATAATGCTATGTAATTGTCGTAAAATTATGAAATGTTCGTTGTAGTATAAAAATTCACAATTACGTTTTAATTTTTCGTGATTTTAATCTATGGTTTATGAGCACATTAAACTTGATATTAAATAATAAAGCAAACTTGCAATAATATTTTTTATAGTAATTCTACAAACGCTGTTTCGAAAACAACAATTTTACTTTTATTTCAATGGTAAATAGAATACAAGTATAGAAAAATACATGTATACGAAAATTGGTCTCGTAATGTACTAAGCATACATCATTATGTCTTTTTATCAATATTTTAAAAGGCAATGCTTACACAGGCTAGATTTATAAATATGTTAGATACATTTTATTTTTAAATTGATTGATTGATGAAATATTGAACACAATAAATTATGAAACCTCGCTTGAAACTCTACTTCTTTCATCTTCGATGATATTTGGTCACTATTAGATAAATATAGATACCATACAGTCAACGGTGGGCTGCCAATACTTTAACAGGAGCTCGCTTAATCTCAAAGCAATTCTCGGTGCTCTGGGGAAGGAGTGATTTTTTTATCACTCCTATGCAATTATATGCAATACTTAAATAAGCAATCGATTGGTATTTAATACACTTACGTTGTAATATGTAACAATATGCAATTTACCCTAAAGTTCTCAATGTAAATGGCTAAAAAATTACTACTGTATATACTGAAGCTGTCGTAGATAATATATGACTCAGAAATTGCAATTATGTACTAATTTGATTTGAGAATATTTTTTCTCTTAAATTAACAAGGGACTCGCCAGCCTGAGTAAAATTTAACAAGGAGCTCGATCGAGCCCTTCCGAGCCCCCTCCAACCTACCCCTGCATACGGTGGCTCAAAGATTGTCTATTTATTGCAAATCTTCTTATTTCTTTCACATCAATTCAAATTACAATACACCTTACAATTTTTCTGACGACTACTCAAGACAACTATTGAATTCAGATAAAAAAATATCTCGACTCCAATTAGAAATACGCGGCGTGTTTCTAAGCTTGTAATATCGCACCCAGAGCAGTTCTGCTCGACGACTCTCCATAGATCTTATGCCGTCTAAAATTGTCAACTTTAGAACGAACTTAGCATCACGAAAATGATTCTCTTTGTTTTTTTTTTTGTCTACTGTATGTGTGTATGTATGTATGCGCATGTGTGTGTACATATACGGATATAGTATGGAGGAAGCATATGGAATGTGATTTGCAAAATAATGCATATGGAGTTCCCGTGAACTTCTTATCTCTGTAGTGATCGCGCCCTTCCATCTGCAAACGATGATAAGGGGATGCAATTTACAATTTTTCAAAATCTTTATCGATGAAGGAGACTGGAAGAACCTTGACGCTGGCGCGTCCTGGTACTTGAAGCTCCATAAATTTGATATCCAAAAAAAAAAAAAAATCGCCGTTGTATAATTTTGAAAGTACACTTATTATTTATATTCGAAATGTTGACAAAATAAAATTAATGATCTCTGAGCTTTTTACTTTTCAAACCTTGATATACAGAGACAATAACTCGTTACACTGTTTGGACTCAAAGCTTGGTTCTCATCGAGTACAACCGCACACGCAAGATTTCCGGATTGTTTAGAATGTGGCTCCAGTGATCTCAATGCAGATAGCGCGCTCTTTACGCGGATTTCCATAAATCGCGGTGAATACTTCCAAGTATATAAAACCGTCGACTCCATTGATGCTCTGCCCACGCTCATCTGATAACGTTCTGAATCCAGACAGGTACTGATGAAGAAAACATCAGATTTATTCGCATTCATTTTGAAACCGATGCAATAGACTTGTCTCAAGCCCCAACAATTTCTTAAATGTAAAACAAAAGTCATCAGCATACTCGAAGTCGAAGGCCATTATTAACCACTTGAATACCAAGCGGACACAGGTGTCCGGAACATATGCAAGCGAACAAGGATGTCTAAGACATTTAAAAAATCAAATACTCGGTATTCTAATAGAATATAAGCAATATTTTGATGAATATGTGTAGTTCCATCTAAACTGAGTCAAAATAGGTATTTAAAATATCGAATTTGAGTGTATATTAGGGAAAGTTTTTTTTTCAAAAACGCGCAGTATCTCTGGGACATATTAATGATTTATTTTCGCGGGATTCAAATGGATAAATACACTGTTGCCGTCCAGAAGTTTTGATGTGTGAAATTGGCTAACTCGAGATAAAAGCTTTAACTATTATGACGAGGAACGAAATCAAGCACCTACACGTGTTGCAACGCCAAATCATCTTATTATTGAGTCATTGATTACTATAAACCACTTGCTTCCTTGATTAACTTTGATTATGACGCCAATCTTTGCTTGGATCTCACAATGTCAATGTATACTATTAACCCTTTGATGAGTATCAACGTATCCGTACGTTGGAGTAGCTTGTCATCTATTATCTATTGCCATTCTCATATTTTTTATTGATTTTTTGTTATTTTTTCAGATATGGATACTAGACACATCCACCAGAGATTTTTGGCCAACACATTATTTTTAGTTTGTGTAGCAAATGAAGAAAATGTTTTTAAAAAAATGGTAACATTTGTAAACAAATCGGTAGCCATATAATATTGAGCGTAAAATTCTATTTGGGATCGATTCCTTTCTGGAATCGACGTCTGTAGAGCGGCACATGTAGACAGATTAGAGCAAAAAAGATCTTTACGCAAAAGCGAAGTAATAGCTTCTAGAAAAATATTCAAAAATAATAATGAACTAGTTTACTTTACATTTTTAACTATGAGTTTTATAATTTAAAAAAAAAATACTTCTTGAAATAATAACTAATATGCTTCCCAGATTGGTCCGTATGCAAAAAAAAAAGGTTTTAATATTTTTGTGTGTGGCAATACTACAAATAATCAAAATATAAGAAAAAACCTAATTTAGTAAAAATTAACTCACCACTCAAAGGATTAAATGCATTCTCGTCATCAACAAAACTGAACCGCACCAATAAATTTGTTGGTTTGCTGAAGAAGACGTAGGATTTCAGGTTATGAATTAAATTCGCAAACGAGACAGTTTTCTTGCCTGGTGATGGTTGTCACCAAAACTATTGATTTCCGTCAAGATTTTTGCTGTGACAATATTACTTGGTCGACGGAAATTTACCTCGATTATTATAACAATCGTCGCCATATTATTTTACACTGTTTAATCATATTTGTCTGTTTATTATTTGAGTGTTTTATTCAATCAAAACCAACTAACTACCTTTGCTAATTTTGCTGCCTCGCTGCTTGTGTTACAGCTGTGTTATCTGTTTTGTGAAACAGATATCACAGCATTATTTTGACATATATTTATTTATTGTGTAGATTTATAAGTATCAAAGCACTGTTATATAATTATTATTATCATAAATCAATTATGAAATTTCGTTATGAGGTCTAAAAAATAATTTACATACTTTGACAAGGGTTATTTTGAAATAAGTAATGAAAATACAACTCCAGCGAAATGAATGACCCATGAAGCAAAAAGTTAAGCAACGAAAATTTTCTATTGACTGAAAAGTCAAGCCTTGATGATTAATTATACATGAACACTCGAGTTTTGAAAGATATTATTATTATCATATTGTTATACCGAATCTGAGAGTGTATAAATTCTTTTGTGCTACTTTTTTGCCAATTATACGTTTGAAAAATGTTTTTTTTTTAAGTTACCCTTTTTCCTGTTCATATAAAAAAGCATTTCGAGCGGAATAAATGAATAAAAATTACTGTACCATCTAGAGCAGTGGTGGGTAACCTACGACAAGCAACACATATTGGGTGGCTCGCATCATTTACGGACGAATACAATTTACTAGGGCTGCAATAATTATTAAAATTCCTAGATGTAACACGGCACCCGAGTCAAGCCAGGTTTTTAAAGCTAAAAAGGTTACCCATCACTGATATTTCAATTTTTCAGCGTTCACACCCTGACTGCGAATACTGACATATTCATTCGTTGAATAACATGTATTCTGGTTAATAGTAAAAACTTCAAAAGCATTTTTATAAAATATAGCTTTGTTAGCTTTGTACCTCATACATATCGACTATGTAAAGGAAAAAGGACGTAACCCACAGTTTTTTCAAAACATTTTTTTTCGATAATCATAATGTATCAAGCTTGATACACGTTCTATCAAAAGGATGCAAGCAGCAAATGCCGAATTAGTATCTAACTTCAGCTTTTAAGTTTGAAAAAGATGACCTTGTAAAGAATTAAAACCAAGAAAAAAGAGAGAAAAAATGGTTTTTCCTAGTCAATTTATTTAATTAATATTAGATTATGTCAATTGAATACCAGTTTAGAAGTCTCCGTGCACTTCAAGGTTGTGTATATTTCATAATTTGCATATGCCCCAAAATCATCAAAACACGTTTTTTGTGCCTCATGTAAAATTTGCTTTGTGAGGGTTACGTCCTTTTTCCTTTCCATAGTCGATATCACTATTATCTGAAATATGAAAATATACAAATATCTGAAAAAACACATGAGTTTGCATCTCTAAAGTCATATACAAATGGGACTCGTAATATATTTGAAATACATTTTTAGAACTCTTAAATAATTTCGTAGTCACTTTAAGGGTGTGAAAAGGCATTATATTCAAAAAATGAAATATACATTTGTACTAATTTACACTTTTATTTATTGAGATTAGGACCGGTTTCTCTCGTTACGAGCATTATCAACTAGGGTATCCAATCCCGGAGCCTTTTTCCAATCCCGGGATCCCGGGATTGAGATAAATCTACCGAGGAATTTGAAATCTCCGATTTGGTATACTTTTTCCCCGTATTCTCACGAAACCTCTTTTTTTTTTTTTTTTAGCTCACCGAGGAATTTGAAATCCTCAATTTGGTATACTTTATCCCCGAATTCTCACAAAACCTCGTTTTTTTTTTTTTTTTAGCTCACCGAGGAATTTAAAATTCTCAATTTGGTATACTTTTTCCCCGAATTCCCACAAAAGCTCGTTTTTTTTTTTTTTTTAGCTCAGCGAGAAATTTCAATCGACAATTTGCCAATTTATTTCATCTCTCTTCTCGAGATTACTACAAATTTCTCAATCCCGAAATCCCGGGATCGCGACCTTGTCAATCCCGGGATTTCGGGATCAGAAAATTGAACGGGATCCCGGGATTACGGGATCCCGGATCCCGGGATTGGATGCCCTATTATCAATTGATATCAAATGAAGCATTATCAGTTGACAATGCTCGTCATGATCGATTCTGTTCTGATCTCAATAGATAAAAGTGAGAATTAGTACAAATGAGTGGCGCATTTACAAAATTTACCTTGTCCATTAGCATAATTTTGGAAACACTTGTTGAGAACCCTCTTCACTTTAAAAAAACCATATGTTAGTAAATCAAATTGAAATGGATAATTTATTCTTTAATTTGATTCACAAAAATATGACTTTTATTTCAATATAACGGTTTTATACACGTTGTTTTGTAGGTATGTTTATAGGTATGGAAATGGAATAGGTGAATTTCGGAAATGGGTGACTCAAATGTATATTTCATTTTTTTGATATAATTTCTTAATTTTAAGTATAAAGAAAATTACCAAATAAAAAAACAGATACCCATGACAATGGATGTATATTTTATAAACAGTAAACTGACTTGCCCGTGTTCCATAGTAGACACCTTATATATGTCTGCTTAAAAATGAAACGTAACTGTACTACTGTCGACATGAAATATGTATGTCTTTCTCATGATTATCATATCTTCGAAAGGATTAGAGCTTTAAGCGTAGTGCGTGATACATCATATTGTAACGCGATAATAATTAGTTACAGTACCTTCATAGTTTAACAGATTCGCAATCAAAACACAGCCTTTGAATGCGCTAATCTGACTAATCGATCCCTCGTGTAGGATGATACATAACTTATTACGCCGATGTAAGGATATCAATATTTATACTGTGAGAAATTAAGCAAACACGAAGCAACGTTCTCGTATATTTGTTGTTAACGCAACAATAATAATTTAACCCTTAACTAGTGTTGACATGGAGTAAATTGTTAACACTTTAATATCATACGATAATATATTTCGCTTGAAACTTTAAAACTGCGCACAAATATTTTGTTCCCAACGGCCCAAGTTTTACCTTTCATACCTTTAAGTACAAGTTAGAATCCGTGTTGAACACAAACAGATAATATATGTACAGTTAAACCCCGATTCTACGTTTTCCAAGGAACCGTAATAAAACAACGAATAATGCAGGAAATCTTCAAATAATACCAAAAAAAAAAAAAACACTTTTTTTATTGAAGAATATATAAATTTATTCTTAAATTGCTTAGTACATGCTAAGTTGCCTATTTTTAGTTTGGTACTTAAATTTTGACTGACACCCTTCAAGCTCGCGCACTTTTTTGTTATGTCGACTCGTTTTCTCCCAGATTATTTTTAGCGCCTTGAATTGTTTTCGGCTTGTCAGATAGAGTTTTAGTTTTCTTCATTTAGGCATTTTAGTTTTGATTATTTAATTAGAAAAATGCGCGCAACCAGATACGATGCGATTTATGAGTATATTCAACAGAAACTGTCAATCGAGATAGTATTTGGGACAGGACGTTAATGTTTAGATCAGTGATGCACAACCTATACCATCTAGGGAGCCGCATAAAACAAAGTATCGTGGGTCGGGCCGCAAAGAAACAAGATTAAGTGATTTTAGATAAATGAGTAATACGTTCCATTTTATTATTTTGACCGTGTTATTTCGAAAATAAATAAGCCATGCAAAAGAAGGATTATGAGTACTTGCTTATTAAAAATCGTTTCATCGTAAAATATTTATGTTTTATTTATATGCAATTCATAAGTTAATGCGTTATTGGTCTTGATTTTTAACATTTTTTTTTTAATTTGACATAATATTTGTAAGCCTGTTTCTATGAACCGATTTATTCTCCTTCATTGAAGAAAAAGCTTGCTTACATTTATTTAATAAATGTTTTACGTGAAAAAAATATGTTTGAGAAAAAGATTTAAGGGCCGCCACAAAATTCAAAAAGGGCCGCATGCGGCCCGCGGGCCGCGGTTTGTCCATCACTGGTTTAGATGATAGGTAAAGGAAATGGGTAAATCGGGGAATGATTAACGTAGAATTATTAAACATTTTTATTACGGGGTCTTTTGGTCGAGTAAAAAATAAACGATCCATGCATCAAAAAAAAACGCGAAACGATATGCGAAACATGACTGTTTATGAGAAATATTCAACGAAAACGGTCAACCGGATAATATTTAGACGATAGATCGAGGAAAACGGTAAATCGGGGATCCATTAATGCGGGATTAATTAACATTGTTCTTATGGGTGTTTGGCCGGGACTTTGAAAAATAAACGATCCATGCGAGAAAACGAACTACGCGAGAACGGTAGATCGGGGTTCAACTGTATGTTAGCTTATCAGAGAAATGGTATTCTTAAGGGTAAGAAAAATGCATGAATTTTCTACCACAGTGACATTTATTATTAATAAAAAAAATTTAACGAAACTAACAAGCAATTGTGTAATCTATACAATTAAGATAACTTGAATTTCAAAAATACTTCATTTCATTTAGGTATGAGCTCTTAATCTGGTCTCTTCCGAGACCGTTTCTTATTTTCGATAAACTATTGAATCGTCGTTATTGAAATAAAAGCAAACATAAAATAAAAGGAGAAACTCAAAACTTCTATTTTTTTAATTATTGAACGTCATAGATATCTAATTTATATTGGTAAATTAATTCAGATCACCATTGATAATTTTTAGATTTGGATATAATATGATTCTTCACTGGGAAGGTTTACTATTTTATTTTTGTGTAAAACTTTATGTAAAATCAAAAAAAAATGGTTTATGCTGATAAATGTTTTATTGGATGTTCGGAATTTACACATGGAAGACAATGTCAGCTTAATTCCCGCCTCTGTTACTCTCACAAATACGGGCTTTTTATAACATATGACATTTTCATACGTTTCAATCTGTGTTTCATTAATTTTAGCTTTCTTTATTTTTACGTTGACGAAACGCTATTTTAGTTATTTTACCAGCAGATACAAAAATAAGATATTTAAAACTCAACAGAAATTCGAGACAAAAAGCTTTGCTGTCCCTGCGGCCATAAAATTCTCAACCGTGTCCAAATTAATTCGACGGTGTTTATTTTGCATTGGTTCGCATCGGAGTTTATATTGCATGTAGTTAATATGAAGTGTCCTTTAGCTACAAAAGAATTCAAGGGATTGTATTAATGTGCGTTTGCTACACTGATTAGGACAGTTAAAAAATAATTTTAATGTTGTTTCGTAAAAAAAAAACAAACAGCATGGCTGAAAATAAAATAACTCTTTAACTTTTACTGAGCATAAAACACTAGTTAAACTTTGGCCGGCTTTAAAACATGGCGATAACTATTTATTGACAATAAACCAATTCCAAAATATTATTAGAGAAATATAATTATAAATTAAACATTTTTTTCAGAGTTAAGCGCTGGAAAAGTTATTCGCTCCTACCTGTACTAAAATATCGGTAATACAGTATTCTGTATTTGTGGTTAGATTAGATTAGATTTGATAGCCAGTTTGACAAACTATTATCAAAGGATACAAAAATAGAAGAATAGAGTCATCTAAGCATGAAAACTAGCGAAAATAAAAGTATAGTTCTCATTAAAAACTAGATGCTTAATATCTAAAAAATATGATAAATAATCGCTAAAATTAAGCCATTGTATCATTGTCAAGCGTTCAAATTGAAAGCCAATATGCAAAATTTTACTGAAATAAGTTCGGGTTTCTAATAATTAGAAAACTAGTGGATACTTAAACTTGTATTCTTTTGGGCATCTAGAAAACTGTTTGCGTTTTTTATGTGAGTTTCCCTTTCTCCCTTTCCCCGTATTCAAGATCGGATAGAGGATAAAGATTGAATGAAAAAGTATAAAGAAGTATCAATATATAAGTCGATCGAATAATCATTAAATTCCATTCCAGAATGAGATTAACCAGTAGTATTGCAATCAAGTAAATCAAAACCCAATAGTGTTAACAACACCGTTACATGACAGGAAGAACTATTATTTTTACTTCGGTAAACATATTTAATACAAAAAGTAAATCTTGTTTATTTTCCTACATTCCGTGAACTTTTACTTAGTCTTCTGATACCTACGGCAGTATTTTTCTCCATTAGCAAGTCCATGTGCTCACATTGGGAGCATAGTACAAAATAAAGGACGATCGCCTGCTGTGGCCCAGTTGATTAGAGCTTGCTCTACCGATCACGCATGTCTGGTTTAGATTCCCGGTAAGATAATTTGAGAATTATTCAATTCAAACTTGTGATCGAAGACTGGGTGTTTTTGATGTCAATTCACATTATTTTCTCTCCTCCCATCCTTCTGATATTTTAATAACTGGGTGTAGCAATAGCTATTAGTTAACCACTAGTCATGTTCTAGCCTTATCTTTCTTACCCTACTACTCACTTAAAAAAAAGTGAGGTTGAGCAACTGAGTAACAAACAGTTCTCGTAGAAAAAACTTCTGTTGAGATATCTTCATTAAGAGGCTATATGCTCTAAATTGGGAACGGAAATGGATAAAAAAAAATATATGAAATATCAAAATACCGATTTTAAATTACTCGCCAGGTATTGCAATTACAATCGGCCGTATTGTTTTGCTTTATTTATATTTTTAAAAAAAATGTAATACCGGTTATGATATTTGCAAAGCTGGCATTGCAATTTCTGGTCTTTCGTTCCATTCTAGACGGTGGCACTGGATATAGGAGGCAGCAATAATAATATAAACCTACGCAAAATATAGCTGTTGTGTGTAGTTTGCAGATGCCCTGGAGCTATAGAAGCCATCATCTCTGCTTTTCACTCAATATTATGTAGTTTCAATCAAACAACCAAACCCTCTCGTTTACTTGCACAATAACAAAAGTTTATCAACTAAACCCGCCTACTCGTTTGAGGCATAATCGTCAAAGCTCCATCCACAACCCAGAGGCGTTTAAAATTCAATTGAAAAAACTAACGAAATCTTCATAATTAGTTTTACAGTCAGAACACGAGAGTTGAATCTTAAAACAAAGTTAAAGTTTCGCAATAATGCTCAATAATATGTTCAGATTAACTGACATTTACTATTATTTAGATAAAGTTTTTTAATTTTTAAAAAAATAACGTAACTTAATAATTTAACCACTTGAATACCAAGCGGACACTGGTGTTCGGAACATATGCAATCGAACACGGATGTCCAAGACATTTAAAAAATCAAATACTTGGTATTGTAATAGAATATAAGCAATATTTTAATAAATATGTGTAGTGCCATCTATACTGAGTCAATATAGGTTTTTAAAATATCTTATTCGAGTGTATATTAGGCAAAAATATTTTTCTCAAAAACACGCAGTATCTCTGGGACATATTAATGTATTATTTGCGCGGTATTCAACCGGTTAAGGCTCAACGCCTGAGCCATTCTCTGCTGTCTTAACGTGATTGTAAAGTATATTTAACAAATTGTAGAGCATAATTCTTATACAAAAATACACTTTCGTATCTGATTAATAAATCAGATAGAAAAAAAGATATAAATATTTCTATTACGTTTATATTAAATGAACACGCCATGTATGGTTCGTGGAGATGGTACGATAAGCCGAAACAACTATCAAACAAAAGATTATCTCGGATTTGGGTCGTTGAAGGAAAAATACTAGTTCGCAAAATGACAAAATTACTTACTTAGATGGTTTTCATTATGCCGTCGGCATAGTGTGCAAAGCTTGCAACTTGACAACGTAGAAGTAAAAATCTTTCCCGAATTCTTTTTGATTATGGGAGCGGATTATATTCCAGGATTTTAGTAAAAAAAAAATGTTAACTGTTTTATTCCGGAGATTGTGTTAATGTGTGTGACACGTGTTACGCCCCTTTGTAAAAAAATCGAATAACTCTATCCTGAAGTTTTTAATTATAACATAAAAATTGTCATTATTATACGTATGAATAAATGAAAAATATTAACATGAGTGAGGTGTTTTCTTTTTCTGTGCAACGGAGGGTGAAAGTACAGACAGTGACAATACAAATTACAATTTAACTTGCTTTCAAATCACATTGGAAGTATTATACTAAAAATAAGCAGCTTTTATAAATTGAGTTCCATCTTCTCTCCATAGAAAGATGAATTCCTTGAATGCGTTATAATTTTCCCTAGATGCAACCAAATTGACATGACCGACGGGGTCGACAAATGCGACTAAAGTCGTAGCGTCCTGAACAATTTTTCCCGTTCATTTTATTTGTCTGGATATTCCCAAAGGATGTGATCAGCATTCTGAATCGAGTTACCACATTTACATTTTGGACTATTAACTAAGCGACCAAGCTGTATATCTCATAATTTAGACTGTTTTGCTGTATTTCAAATGACAACAAAAAACGGCTCCTTAGTATAATTATTACTTTTCACGTAAAGTGTCGACTAAAACAGTCACGCTTATTTTGTATTAAATGACATTAATTAAATTTATCCTCAGAGCGAAACGGAGACAGGTCGGGTTGAGTTTACCCTACAATCTTTTAAGTGGAAGGAGACAGAGTTTCTGTAACTGCCTTTCGTTGGCAATTATAAGTGTTAGAATTGACATTTAAATGAGCAAGTAGTTTTTATTTTGTTTTAAGACTGCTTCTTGTTAATAGAGTAATAAATAATTCTTGTTTTTTTTCTGTATATAATCAAAGAACTTAATTACAAACATATTGATAAAATGAAGCTTTGAATTGCTGTGAACATAATATATTATATATATATATATAACACTGTTATCATTTAAATCATTGGCTGATTCAAAAAAAACTGTAATTAAACTTTCTAGCAATTTATCTTCCCTTTCCGACAAGAAACGTGACGTTGAAAATACGTGAGTTATTTAGGGCAAAATAATTTTACTTTGAAACTCCATCGTCGGAAAAAACCTAAATTAAAATTTTCTTCGAAAACAATTTGTTGAAATGAAATTTTAAAATATACACAGTTTTAAGTGGTTGTTTTATTATATTTGATTAACATACAAATATTCAACATTAATCAGTGGGAAAACTTTTATTTCTAAGTTTATTTTTTTTTAAATATCAGAGCAGATAATTGATGTATTTACTTTGTTTTATTTCGATGAATATCTTAAAATTTTAATCTATCAAGAATAATTAGTTGATGGTATACAAATGATTCGTTTAAAAATATGACTAAAAATTACTGTGATTATTCGTAAAATTTTGCTTTATAAAAGGCAAATTTAAATATTATACAAATATGATACAAAATAAAGTTAATTAATAAGTAAATAATATTGTAATACAAAAGTGTTTTTTGTAATTCAAAGCCAATGGTTTTAATGTGTATTAATCTAATGCATATTTCTTATTTTTGAATTTCATAACATGGTCAAAACCAGTTGACAGCGAACGAAGTTTGTTGCACTTTTCGACTTTAATTACTCGAAAATTTTTACTGATTCAGTAAAATATGCTTTTAATTAACTTTCAAATTGTATTATTAGTTTTCAGTATTGTGATTTATTTATAAATTGACATAACAAACTTTTCTAAGAATATAATATAATATATGATATTCCGTCTTATGTCAGGAAAATTGCAAAAAGTATATTTATATTTCAACTCTTTAAAAAGTAACAAAAATGTATCATAAAACAACACACAAATGCAATTCATTGTAAATAAGTGTACTTACTGAGAATTGTTTTGAAAACGGCAGGAGAGTACACAAAAAACATCCCTTAAAACTTCACAAACACATCCGCTTCACGGCGGCAAACTTCCGATCGTCACTCTCAATGCTTCCGCTGAAAAATTCCGCGAAAATCGTAAAACTTTTCTCGCTCGGGATTTCGTAGACCCGCCGTCGGCGTAGACGACATCCCCGCGTAGAAGCTGCGAGCGTACTGAAACAAACTTTGCTATCCACAATCAGCGCACTGGAAAAGCTTCGCGCTGATTTAACACGCCTACGAAATAACACACTTCCCGTCGGATTATAATAATATGGGCCTTGCCTTATTATTAATATTCAAACGAAATATCCTTGTTGTTTTTTGGTATTAAGATTAAGAAAGTTTCAAATTAAATTCAATACTTTTAAAAGTAATTTCTTGACGTCTGAATGAAATGAAAATCAACGTTGTTGTAATTTACATGTTTGAAACATTTATCAATTTCAAAGGAAAAAAAAAACATCAACAATCTGATATGATTTACTGTTAATCTTATGTGGAATTATATTATGAGAAATTAAAACTTCATTTTACCCGTAATTAAAGTAAATTAATACCAGGTCGGCGGTCGAATAGTCAACTTCATGAGTTCATAAATTCCTTCCATCCATTCCTACTTTTCTGATTCTAAAAATGTGACGTAGCCAGAGCAATATTAGCTAACCACTAGTCCTGTTTTAGCCCTGTCCTACTATATCCACTTTCTTCGTAATAAAGAGGTTAAAGAACTGAATAACACGCCAAAATTAAAGGAAAAACATGTTCTGAAATACGCTACACCAGGAATTTTTATTCTTCACATCGGCAGACAAATGATCAATTCAAAATGACTCTTATTACAAAAATGTTGCTTTAAGTAAAATATATAAAGAAGTTCTAAGTAATCCTTAAGGTCGTAATATTTTCCTAACTTTTCATAAACTTTTTGATCCGATATTGGGTATGTTTTTAGGTATGTTACTATTTTTTATTCGATTTTTTAAATGGGATATCATGTGAAACGAAACTGTCGCTTAGAAGAAGAATCGAGTGTCATTGAAATTATTTTTTTTGAATATCTTCTTGTCTTTGATTCTCTATCTGAAATCCTGTGAATATATAAATGTTTGACTCACTGGACCATTAAAATAGAAGCCTCCGAAGTATAGTTTTGCCGCACCGCTATAACAATAAACAAATTTACTAAAAATAGATATTAAAACAAATAGTATGTATTTCAAATTCGATTATATTTGCGTGCTTAACAATGATTTATTACTCCCACTCCGCATAGGACACTGTCTGATTTTATGGGGAGGGTTCGAATGGGGTAGAGGGTAGCAGTCAGCTCAGCTTTCCGCCCGCCGGTGTTTATCATCCGTAGCATAGCTGACACCGCAAATATATTCGCCGAATATCTACACCCTCACCCACACCAAAGCTAGCGTCTCCTCGCCCGGTCTGGTCTCACCTTATCGCGTTATGTTAATTGAATTTTCCGACTGAACGGTCTCATATCTCGGCGGAATTTGCAAATTTTTGTTGTGTCGGACGAAATCACACCGGTCCAATCCGATGCATATCTTTTATATTTATTATCATTTTCTATTATAGACAACATTATTTGAAAAGTAAATAGTTACGATGATTAAATTCACGTTATCAGTAAATCAGTTAAACACTGCTTAATCTTTGGTTGAAAGAATTTATAATGAATGAAAAGTTATGTCTGGTTAGGCTTTGCCAGTGGTCGGTAAACTGCGGCTCTTTGGGCCCTTGAGTGTGGCTCTTCAACAAAATATTACATACAGCGCTATTGAAACTTCTTGTATCACGCCCGAAAGTCGGTTTTTGGTCTTAAAGAAAGCGGCGATCTCAACTAACGTATCTCAATCAGATTGACGACCTTTTCAGCAAAAGGCAGCTTAGGAGCACATACCCTAATCAAGTAGATAACAATGTATATCTTTAGTTATTTTTAATTATTATTTATTGTTTCCTATCAAATTTTTATAAAAATGTATCTTAACTGAGAAGATATCATCTTCGGTGTGATGCAAAAAGAAAAATAAAATAAGATAACAATATACCAAACTATATAGTTTAAAAAACTTGTCTCTCAAAAGAAATTTCAATCGTTGTATAGTTGATATTTGGCTCAGTTGATATATGTGTTTGCCGACCACTAGGCTATACAACTCCTTCGACCACGCGCCACGGTCATACATTTGTGTCCAACAGACGTTTCCCGTTGCCTAACGAACACTATGCGTTGTTCAGTTTTGTGCTAGAATTTTCTCGGAAACAATTGACCAAGGCAAGACGGCGAATATATTATTTAGTAAAGTGGGTCGTTCCAGATTGTTAATATTTTGGTGGCCAGAGCAGGATGAATTTAAGTATTTTTTTCACTGACCATTTCTAATTTTTTACCTATTACAACGCCTGCCATTCAGTCTGCCACCATCGCATGCCCCGGGCACACAGTCGAATTCATAGTTGTGTATGTATCTGAATATGGATGTACTATTGTTGCTGTGGATTCATTGGAAATTACTTTTGATTGTGCATTTCGAATTTTATAATCTACCATTTTTCAAAATCCTCTATTCTATTATTATAATAAAAACTTCGTATAAAAGTTTTTAAAAATATCAGTTTCACGCCCTTGCTATATATATAAAAAAAAATATATTGTTAAAAAATAATGAAGTGAACAAATACGAAAGATTTCTTTTGAGAATTTTAATATTTCCATTTCTGATATTTTTATTCATCTCGTTTTACACGAGCTGGAGTTTCGTGGTGATTTGACGTAGCATTTTTTTTTTTTTGGATATCAAATTTATGGAGCTTCAAGTTCCAGGACGCGCCAACGTCAAGGTTCTTCCAGTCTCCTTCATCGATAAAGTTTTTGAAAAATTGTAAATTCCATCCCCTTACCATCGTTTGCAGACGGAAGGGCGCGATCACTACAGAGATAAGAAGTTCACGGGAACTCCATATGCATTATTTTGCTAATCACATTCCATATGCTTCCTCCATACTATATCCGTACGTGTACACACACATGCACATACATACATACACACATACAGTACACAAAAAAAATTAAACAAAGAGAGTCATTACCAATCATTAGGATCGGATGATAGGTATTTTTTGGACACCCATCAAGCCCATTTGGATACCATGTTATCTGGATAGCATAAAAGCATCGCAAATTGCCATGTAAAATAAAAATAAATATTGTAAAGTGAATTTAAAATACATGAGTATATGGGTTACCTATGTTTAATGTAAGTTATTTCTGAAATCCCTAAGATTTGTAGGCCCGAAGTCGTGACCCTAAAACAAGGTATCATCTGGGATTTTGGCCGTTTTTAACTTTTTGATACCAGAATTCTTATAATACATTTTTATTTAAAAGTGTATTCCAACACATCAAAAATTCTAAGTGCTTTTCGAGATAACAAAGCAACAAAGTTCTATGTCAAATACCATATTAATTTATATGGGAACAGCAAGGTTCCAACTGCAATATCAAAACAACTACGTCCCATTTGTCATAAAAAAAATACAAAATTTCTTTTAATGAATTGTATTACACGAAAACCAATTAAAATTTATAGTTAGACTAGCAAGAAGATGAAATTCTGCAAATAGCAGTTAAGTCCACACACTTTTTACAGTTCCTGAATATTTTCATCTAAATCAAACTTTTCCAAAGAGAAAATACAACTTTTGCTGGAGATCACGAAACAAATACTTGCTTACAATCAAGCGTATTATAAAGCGTTGTTGAATACATTATACTTTGTAAAAATAATATACCTGTCCTGTCATCTTATAAACTTCATAAAATCGAGAGTAGTATGGTTCTATTGCATTGAAAAAACCTCGATGATTTGAAAATGTTTTGCTACAGAAGTTTTAGTTATTTTATTTGTAATGGAATAATATTACATACATACAATATAAAAATAGTTTATATTCATAAATTTATTTTTTAATGAACATCTACATTTTTGTCAAATTATTTTGATATCTGTAATAGATATTGTAAATATAATATTATACTAAGCATAAAATGATTTAAAAACACAAAAATGGAATAATTATAATAATATTGTTCATATATACCATTTTTATTGATAATAGTTCAGATTTTATTCTTATTCAAAACTTTAAAGCTCAATATCTCAGCTTGGTCTAAATGCCAGATACCTTGTTGTTTTAAGGTCACGAAGTACCCGCCTCATGCGTTTATGAACTATGCATTTATCCGCCTCTGATTTTATCAATCCCACAACCGAGTGTTCAATGCTCTTGGTTCTTCCCACTATTAAGTGCTCTGATCCCCTAACAGCAAGGCCTAACTACCACCTTAATATATTGATTTTAATCAGACACTAACAAGATAGCCTAGAATAAAGATGATGCATATCTGCAGGGCAAATCAGGCGGGCTTCTTGCCTGATTGATCCTTGGTGGAACAAATTCATAATCTCAGATAGCATTTCCAAAGCATCAAGCTTCTTTGTCGACTGCGAGAAACCTTTCGATAGTCCGCAACGGCTTTTATTGTGGGACATATCGAATGCCTGCATGAGTGCATCAATTGATGTGTACGAATTGATATTATATAACCATGATATGGTTTGAGGCCTCAACTGGAGTGACACAGGGCTGTTTCTTAGCTACATTGCCCTTGACAATGACCTGTTCTTTTTTACTCTGAGGAAAACAATTTTACTCGACCGAGGTGAGAATATTGCCTCCAATCTTCGGTAAGATGACATTGAGTGTACATTAATATTTGAAAAATCTGTCCATGGCATGCAAACCAATGCATAACTAAATGGTTTTAAAATCAATGCAGCCTAGTAGAAAAATCTGAGAACTTATCGCGAACTTAAATTCTTTGCTGAACAAAGCAAATAAAGAAATTACACTTGTACAAACCCATTTTCTGCTTGCTTGCTTACTTACTTATCACCATCCTTACTTACCTTGTGATTTTGTCTTTTATCTGCTTCTACAATACATACTTATCTCCGCATTAATGACAGCAAAACAATGGCAAGAAGCAGAGTTTAAGATTAAAATTACCTGAGATTCACTTAAACCGGTACACAACACTGTTGAACTTCAATTAACGCATACTGATTTGAATCATTTTCAGTATTATCTGCTAAATTTTTATTTGATTAAATGCCTTTGCAAATCCAGTAGGGAGCAGCAAGATATTGGTTATTATAAAACGGATTTGCAACATGATCGCTAAAATTTTATGTATAAGTAAATATTGTTTTTGCCATCATCATTGGATTGACTTCATATGGGATACTTGAGTCAGTTAAAGGTAAGCTGGTTATAGACCCAATCTCAGAGTTCGATTGAAACTTTAATCGATAATCTATGAACTCAGAAAAATGATTTTATCTCATTGAATACTTCTGTGATGTAGCTAATGTTGGTACTGAGAAATGTCAATAAATTGGAATGATTCTCAAAGTAGTCAAGCAGCAGTCAGAAATCTCAATAACCAAGAGTAATGAGAAGTAAATCCTTAGTTGTTAAAAAAAATGCACAACAGATAATACATAATCAAGTTAAGTACAATGGTACAATTTTTTTCTGTCTACGTGTCAAATTTTTCAAATTTTTTATGAGCCTTTTATTTTACATTTTTTTTTTTGTTTAATTTTTATAAATAATAATTATTCTTCACAAGTGAATTTATCCAATTCAGTAAAATATGGTGCAGTCTCTTCGCCGTGGCGCACTCCAAACGAAAACTTTTCAGGAGTCTAAAACAAAAATAGTTAACACATATTCAATTAGCGATAAATTCGATGTTATCAAGATATCTCTAGATATTGATAAAATTAAGATTAATCTTCCTGGGACTGAGATAAAACTGCTCTTTGAAATATAATGCGATGATTATCTGTAGACTACTCTAGCTAGTTTAAAAATTCAAAACATACCGTCCAATGAAGATGCTTATGGTAGGAGAGCTTTAGGATATAAAATATGTAATATTCTGTGTTGAAGGAGAGTTCAAACTTTCACTGTTTCATAAGCAGCACATTTATGTCACTTTGCAAACTCAATGAATAGAATTTTTCGAATTTGTAATGTTTTTGTTATCTTAGTAAATAATTTAAATATATTAATAATGGATATCTGATGGAATAAGTACACATTTGAAATATGTTTGTTTACATAAAAGTTTAAAAAAAGTACAATAAATATTGTAGGTACCTTTCCGGGCATATAGAGATCAGGTCCATAATTTGCAGGTCCAGGGGTATTTTGACCTCTATGATGGTCATCCAACCGGCCAGCAATAGTATACTTAGGTTCACTAAAATACATATTGATAATTGAATGAAATAAATCGATATTCTTATGCACTGGGAAAAAAAATATTACTTCTTAAAACATTTTTAAAATTAAATATTGACTTTATACCCGCGTTTGTATACTTCCATGTTTTCTGGATAGTATGCAGCCGGTCCCGGAGACCGATTCGTTTTCATCCCTTCGAATCTAGCAGCTCTATAAAATACCAATTAAATTAATAATATTAAAGATGAAAGGATATTTTTGAAATATCCACAAATTTATAAATTTCAATTCATTATAGAGATGAGTGATGACTGGTAAATAAAAATGAATGACACTTCAGTGTTCAAAATTTAATTGAAAAGTCAAAGTAAATAATGAAATTCAATTAATTTTAAACATTTTTTCTGATTTATTGAAGATGTCAACCGAACAACAGCTTTATGGCACATTTTAAACAGTAATGAGTTGAGTATGCAACATTGCTGTATGCCACATTACACCCATTTTGGTGTGGTTACAAGTCCGAAATTCTTTCCCACGACGAAACTACATCATGTTAAAATACATCCTATGGTAAAACCATGCTGTACAGAACACAAGGTTTTTCGCAACTCCAGAAAATCACCAAAATTGTCCATACAGCGTTGTTGTTGTGACGTCTACAATTATTTATTAAGCACATAAGTTTTATAAATAACAAGGATTAGATCTCTTTTTTGGGATTTGGAAGCCTCTATAGATATGTCCAGAAACTTTATTTACTCAGAACCATAAAAAATATCAATTGTCGTAAAGAAAGCCAATTTGAATTCAGTCTTGAAAGAGTACCACTTCCTTTAATTTCATATGCATTTTGAAAAATTTCTGCACTTACATGTTATTTGATATTCCTATAAAGTAAAATGCCTATAGAAATGTACTCACAGGGAAAAATATTTTCCATCATTGACTGACTTGAGGCTGTAAGCGTTCGGGCCCGGGCCGACAGTCCTCCAATCATTACCGAGCTGTCGGCCGAACACGTGCTTGGGAGCAGATCTTATCGGCGGACAGTTTTCCGGTGAGTAAGTTCCAGGACCGGGGCCTTGAAATTTACCTGGAAGTCAATTTATCAACAGAAGGGTAAGATTATGGATAACTTGAAAATTTAAATAAATTCTTATTATTATTATAATTTGGTTTTGATTTAAAAGATGATTTTACTTATATCGGTTGGCCTCGATGATAAGCTCCAGGCTGGCGCATCTATTAGACCACGCTCGGTAAATTTTTTGACATCGTAGATAGGACCGGGACTTGCCTAAAACGAAACTTAGTAAGTGAGAAAATTTTACTCAAAAATCAAAACTTCAACGCTTAAATGAAGAAAACTAGAACTCTAGGAGAAAAAATCTAGGATCAAAACAAGTAGATATAGCAAAAAGAGTTAACTTAGAAAAGTACGCGAGTTTGAACGGTGTCTGTCAAAATTTAAGTGTCAAAGTACGAATAGGAAACTTAGTATGTATTAAGCAATCAAAGAATAAATTTATATATGTATTCTTTAATAAAAAAAAGTGGACTTAATAAATAAGGGCAACAAAATAAATGGTCAGAATTTAAATCAATTTCTGGTCAGAATTTAAATCAACTTTTGGTCATAATAAAATTCAATTTTTGGTCAGAATAAAAATATTAACGGTCAGAATAAAAATACTAACGGTCAGAATAAAAATAATAAACGGTCAGAATAAAATTAATAAACGGTCAGAATAAAATTAATAAACGGTCAGAATAAAATTAATATACGGTCAGAATAAAATTAATATACGGTCAGAATAAAATCTATTGTACGGTCAAATTTTATAAATATTTCGGTCAGAATAAAAAAAAAATGAAATTAATAATCCTTTTTTTTCAACATTCATGTTATGTGTGGAAAAGCAGACTCTTATAATGAGTCATTATTATTACAAATAACGCATCATCTGATTACATACCACTCGGTTTGTTTATATAAAGGTAGGGATCCACCGAAGTGCAGTGGATGTAGGATTCCAAGAGGAACCAAGGCTTTATGATGAATGTTGTTAGTTTTCACTTTTTTAAATTCAAATAAAAAATACTCACCTCTTTCAATTAAAAAAAATAGTGTTTTCCTTACAATAAGTGTATTATATCGACTGTATAAAGGAAAAAGGACGTAACCCACACATTGTGTTTTGATGATTTTGGGCCATATGCAAATTAATAATTATACACAACCTTGAAGTGCACGGAGACTTCTAAACTGGTGTTTAATTGACATAATCTAATATTAATTAAGAAATTATCTAGGAAAAACCTTTATTTCAGTATTTTTTCTTCGTTTTAATTTTTTACAAGGTCATCTTTTTCAAACTTAAAAGTTAAATTTAGATACTAATTCGGCATTTTCAGCTTCCATCCTTTTGATAGAATGTGTGTCAAGTTGTATACATTGTGATTATCGAAAAAAAAGCTGTTTTGGAAAATTGAGGGTTACGTCCTTTTTCCTTTCCACAGTCGCTATGAAATGTACCATAGCAATTATTTATCTAAATGTTCTTTCCAAAAATATTATCCTTTCCTTTACTCTCTTTAGAGCAGATCACAATGTATCGAATTGTACAAATAATAAAAAATAGTTGCAACTTTTAGATTATTTAAAATTATTTAATAACCATAAGAATATCGGTTAGGCGGAAATACCATGAACATTTTTTTAAATAAAAACTTTTTTTGACACGAAACATACAAATGCCTGGATGTGGGAAGCTAGTCTATGAAAACTGTCAATTCTTCCTTTGGGCGCGCAATAATAGTGATTCATTCAATGACCGTGGCGCTAGTAGCAACGCTCGTCCAATCGCCCATTGGACGATTTGCCGTAAGCAACTTCACTTTGCACCAATAGCAACGCAATACGATGACATCATATCATCAAAAAAAATCAGACCATCTGTCAAAATAAATATGACCGATTCCATTTAAATTCTGACCGATCCCATTTATATTCTGACCATTTAATATAAATTCTGACCATTTAATATTTATTCTGACCACTTAATATAAATTCTGCCCTCTGTAATTCTGACCGATACATTATGACCATTTAATATAAATTCTGACCAGTGTAATATAAATTCTGACCGATGTATTAAAAATTCTGACCGAAACTGAATTAAAATTCTGACCGTTTAAATACGAGCCATAAATAAGTAAGTAAAATATCAAACATTTTTTTGGTATTATTTGAAGATTTCCCGCAATATTTGTTGTTTTATTACGGTCCCTTAGAAAACGTAGAATCGAGGTTTCACCGTACAAATATAGTGAATGATCATCTCGCAGTTATTTTTACACACGTACCACAAGATGTTTTTTTGCTGTAAAAGGGTTAATGACATAACAGTTGATGTAATTATTTACTTGATGGTCTCTTATAGGCTGTGGCTTAATTCCGAAGGCATACATTGGGCTTCTGTGTTTTGTGACATCGTGTTGTTCATAGCCGACTGTTGATGGTAAAAGATATTTTCCCGGCCCTGGACCTATATATTCAATAATACACAGGAATTAAGTTCCCAAATTGAATCATTCAAAATACAGTAACCTAGCTTTCTATCAATTCTGTTTTTTATTATTTGGTTTTTATTTTATGAAATAAATTTGTTGGTTAAAAACTTTAGATTAACTTTGGAACATAGCTGTCTATCGCAGACATGTCTTTGCATACAATTATTATTCATTTAAAAAATTGTTAAATATGTTTATAATTTAAGTCACTTTAACTAAAAGAGAAAGAAGTCAAGTTAGCAATATAATTTTAGGTTGAAAAGGTAGGACAAGGGTGTCCAACCTTTTTCGTCCTGGGATCGACTTTTCAGTTTAAGTAAGTAAGTAAAAAAGATTATTGACTTAATATAATTATCTTACCTGCTGACCTCACCATTTTTAAAGAATTTGGATATTGCCGCTTATGATATCATTATCAAAAAAAAAGATTTTGAGCGAAATGGCTGAATTATAACATTATTATGATTTAATAAAAACATTAAAAAATTGATTGACTGAAAATTTTGATTGAAAACCTAAAACAACTGAAGAAACTTTTTAAAGAAATTTGAATGCTTTGTTAAAAACTATTCATTTGTTCCAGCAGGAAAGAAAAATTAAATATGGAATAATAAAACAACTTGTAGGCTAAAAAATATATTTTGGTTATAAAAAAAATATATATATGTATGCAATATTTATTGCAGATTTACAGAAATAAAGGTGATTTTTATTTTATTATTTATTATTGTTCAAGAGTTGTACAACAAATGTTTTTCAAGACCTTTAATTTACTGGCAGCGCAAGATGTTTAAAAAACATTTCTTTTGGGTTTTTTAAACATATGATAGCTCACTGTGCTCATGTAAAAATAGATCAATTTCAATAGTTTTCATACTGATAATTAAATATTTTTTCTGACAACCAGTCAATGACCTCAATTATTATGCAGTAGCGCCCTATAAAAAGCTAGTTAGGTTCCAATAAATATACACTGATATGACTGGCATATTAATAGGCATAATAATTGTATCTTAAATATATCTCTGAGGAAACTAAGTTTTCCTTTCTTACTACTATATCCAAAGCCTATCGATCTTGGTCAGCATATCCAAAGAAAGTATACAGTTAAAATGAAGACTATAATATAACTCTTCAGACCTATAACTTGGATCTCAACATTTGCCAGAAGATGTCAGGAGTTGTACGGGAGGTTGACATTTAAATGATTATTTTGTTTCTCGGTATGTACTCACCAATACTTTATTTACAATATATATCTTTACTCACATGTAAATATAATATATTAAGACAGTTTTATTAAAAAACATAAATTAGTGATAGATAATCCTTATCATTAACATCTTTGGTTTGCTATATTATTTTGTGAAGGTATACAAGTTTCAAATCATAGTTATAGATTATATATAATCATATTATTAATATAACATTATGTGTGATTTTATTGTTAAATTATTTTAATTCGAGGCAACAAAAGTAAAGCCAATATGTTTGATTTTATTGCACTGCAAAAGAAGCTTGGTTTATGAAAGTCAGTTATATTGATATTTTTTTACTCATTGGAAAAAAACAATTATAAAGTAAACAACACAAGAATCTTATAATTATTACTGGTGACATTAAAATCTTCTCTCATAGAGCCAGATCTCAACCCCTAGAATCCTGAGTAATAATTTTACAAAATATGTTTCAAAGAGAAATTTGCTGCTATATTCAAGGTGACAAAATGATAAGAAAAGCATGATGCACCATGATGCTGAGTTGCATGTGTTGTACAACAATGCAAGCCCAGTTCACTCGATCGAGATTGGAAGAATGCGACGGCTGAATTATCTGCATTATTTGGCTGAACATGAACCAGCTAACTGAGAATTGTCCAGAACTAAGTATGGTGTAAGAGAGGCATGACAACACATTGTTGATTAGAGGGAGTTGACCACAATCATATGCTTGGAACAGCAGACAGGTTATTGGGTCTGGTGATGACATTAAAATCTATTAATTTTATTTTGAAATAATAAATAGATTTTTTACTTAAATCAGTTACTTTGCAACCGCTGTGCCACCACACATTCATGTGCAAATGTAATGTTTTTTTCTATGGTGAAGTGACATTTGCATTCAAGCAAAAAAGTTTTCTCTTATATCCATAATTCTTTATCACATATATAATTCTGTAAAGTATTATTTTTTTCTTGTTGTGTGCTATGGGGGAAAAAAGTTACAGTTATATTAGATGAATTTTAGAATAAAATATCTCTGAAACAAAATCCATCACTTATGCCAGTTGACTATCGCAGAGATTAATTTAAAAGCCTACCTCATTCATTCTAATACTACTATTAACGTAAAACATAATACTATAAATAAATATTATTATGACTAGACAGATAAAATCTCATTTTTTTAAAATTTCAAATAGAAGTTTTCTTTTATATGGACGGATTCCTTCCCAATTATTGTCTTAAACTAATCTTGAGTCTGCTGTGTTTTTTCTTTCAGCATGGATATCTGAAATTTGAAAATATTAAACTTAGCCATAATCGTAAGCTCAGTAGAAATAAATAAAAAAGTCAATTATCACAACTTCAAGCCTGGTTGACTCAGTGATCAGATCAACTCTTGTGTTTTTCATCTTTCTCCACTTATAATGGTCTTTATTAGACAAACAATATATTACGCATGTCGACTTAAGATTTTAATTCTGAACATCGGCAATAACTTACCTCTTTGACAAGTTGCTTTTCCTTATCTGCTGCTTTCCTCAGAAGACTCTTAGCTCTCTCTAAAAGTTCATCCTTATCCTTCATCATCCTCACCAAACGTTCATTCTCAATTTTGAAGTTTTCCAAAATCTTAAAAATCAAATAGCAAAGGGTTTTATGAAAAAAGTTATAAATATAATAACAATACACCTATATCTTTTTTTGCACAGTTTAGTTTTACACAATCAAATGAAATGGTACCTATCTTTCATTTATCTTTATTCACTGCACCTTTTTTTACAGGGATATTTTTGCAAGAATATTTTACACGTAACGTATACCTTGTGTAAGAAGAGAATTGGGTGTACTTTATAAATTTGTAATATTTTGAAGAAATTCATTTGTTATATTAAATTTAAATAAAACAAAAGACCAACGAAAATAATATATGCATTCGCATAGCTAAAAATGTGTTTTTCTTGACAGTACCATCGTTTAAATATTAATTCAAACACAATTATGTATACCTGATCATCTGAAAATTGGACAGGACACTTTCTCGATCTACCAGCACCGATGTGTAATCTTTTATTTTCTCCTTGAAGCCTACCGATGAGACCTGAATTCATAAAATCAGTATAGTCACATTTGATATTGAAACCGTGGTACATTTCAAATATTAATAATTTACCGTACCTCTGAGAGTTAAAACTGTTCTTTCGAGATCTGAAATCCTTTTCACGTGAGAAACAGTCCCGGTTGACGGAACGGGAGGGTCTAAAGCAGTATATTCTATATTCTTTGCAATCAAATAGCTATTTTCTTCTTTCAGGAGTTTGGAATAGCTGAAAAAAATGAAATTATCGGACAATTAACTGATTATCATTGTAAACACTTTTGAAATTCCGATAATCATATCATAACATTTGATACATTTTTCAAACAACTTAAAATTTCCATCATTTTCTCATTTATTACATATATGCAAATAAGAAGTTGAATTGAATCAAAATTTTTACTTCAACACTACCTTTCCAAATGATCCCTTTGCTGTTTCACCCGCCTGCAGCAACTGTTCTCACCGTCTGATCCATCAGGGTCTAACCTCTTTCCGACAAGGAGCAGTTGATTCTCGAGGATCTCAGACTCTAGTTTAAGATTCTGCTTCGTTAGAAGAGAATTTTGACCAAGGAGTCTCTCATATTCATTGACCAGAACATCTTTCCCCTGAAAACCATGCCCAAATATTTATTGTTATTATTTTTATTTTTTACAAAAACAAAATACAATTATTTTAGGACCGATGTCCAATTTTATAAATTGATCAGAACTGGTTTTAACCATTGCGAGAATTTTAAAATATAATACGGCAAATAAAATATAATCAAGAATTTTTTACAGTATGAATTGAATAATTTACATATTATCATTTAAAAAATTATAATAAAATTATCTACAAATAAAAAGTTATCAACATAAATAAATACTATACATATATGCAATCAAAAATTAAAACAGATTGAAAGTAAATTAAATATGAAAAAAATTTGAAGAAGATAATTGTCTTTAACGTTTATTATGATGAAATGAAACACACTGAACAACACACAACTTACGAAATGACAAACTGAGGAAAAAACCATGACAGCAGGAAAAGAATTACACCCACCAAAAATTTGTTAGCTCAGTATATCAAGCAAAAATTCAATAAAATCAAATAAGTACAGAATAAATATGATGCATTCGCTTACCCTTTCAGCCAGTTCTAACGCAGTGATTCTTCTCTGTTGCCACTCTAACTTTTCAAGCAAAGAGCTCTGCTTAATGTTTCCTTCTAATTTGGTTTTAAGACTCCTGACCTCGTCTTCAAGCCTCTCTTTGTCTTGGAGCAGCATTTCAACATGATTGTCGTAATTTCCAGTTACCGTTGATGGAGTCTGGCCTTCTGAAATAGATAATTTTGTCAATGAATTTAAATTGATTTCATTGCATTATTCAATCTGTAGAATACTGGTTCATAACCAGCCGATTACAGAGAAAACGCTGTCACCCTGTAGGTGTAAATAATATGATACAATCATTTTCAAAACGTTGTAAGTAGTAATAATATTTATTTATTTATCTTTAGACAACACAGGTAAATTATAGCAGCAAAGAAATCGGCAAATCGGAAAATCGGCAACGTAATTACATTACATGTAAATTTAAATTACGTGTATAATTAAAATGATGATAAAGATAACATAGATATATATTTTATGAAGAAGGAAAACAACAGATCAAATTGAACACTATGTTAAAAATAACAGGATTTGGTTGTAGAACAAAATAAGAAGTGGGTGACTAAAAATGTATATATCCATCAGAAGTGAATTAAAAAGTCACAAGAAATTTATGAATATGAGATAGGTGATAGAAAAGGTGAAATAAGTTGATTTGAAATGGCATTTACTTGGTAGAACTCCATCGTAATAAGGTGAAAAAATAGCAAAGTATTTTAGTTCTACAAATATTATTTTATGTATAGTTGATAGCTATTTCGTTGTATGCCTTCATCAGAACTATGTTTAAGCTTATGTTAGCTCAATTGTATACTGGCTTAGAAGAGATACACAATATTGCCTGTCATCCACTCTAACATCCTAATTTATATAATTATATTTAATATCTTGACTTCAGTGTTTCATAAAACGATAACAAAATACGAAACACTAAAGCAATGCATGATTTGATTGGATGGTCGTTAGATTTCAAAATTACCGTTTAAGAAACCAACAATTCATAAAAATACTGTGCAGTAAATACATTCTTTTTATACCTCGTGAACTTTTTGATAAACGAGAGTCCAATTGTCTCTTTTCTCTTTCTAGTCTTGAAACTGTCACCCGAGCGGCATCCAGGTGCTTTTCGAGCCTCTCAAACTGCGCACACTTTTCTTGATACCTCGATTTCCATCGCTCGGATGCTTCTTGCCATCTAAAAATTGTGGAAAAATCCCATTCATGTACAGCATTACTCTTTCACAGATGAATATTGTGATACGATCTACTTGTATTTAAATCAGTACATCAAATCTGCTTCAAACCAAATTTATATGGCAGTGTGATTAATATAACTATTTAAGAGATATGTCAACAATGTGACACAATTACTAGGAATGTTGCTTGTAATTTAAAATATGCCAATGAGCCTTGGTTGATTTACAAACCCATTGAGCTTTAATGGGATAACATTAACAAGGTTACTAAATATGTACACATTCAAAATCATTATTTATAAATGCTGAAATTAAAAATAAGATTTTCAAAACTGACAATTCAATTATACTCAATATCTGGGCTAACTACGATGGATAATATGGTAATATACACAGTGTTATGTCTTACCTTTTTTGTTTATCCCACAGTGCCATCTGTTTAGTTTTGGTATTATTAACAGAATTTACAGAGCTTCTTTCCGATAGTTGAAGTTCTAGCGATTCAATTTTTCTGTTCAGCAAAATTGCATCATCAACCTGATGAGACTTTGTATTTATACCATGAGAGGGTCTGAAAGGATAAAACAACATTTAAGGAAAATGTGGCAATAGAGTAAAGAATTATGTATCTCGGGTTAGCTTTTCTCACTTGTAACATTTTTGCATTGGATGAGCGGAATTACAAAGTAGTTATAAATATTACGGCATGTTATCATACGCCACTAAGCAATCGAATTTAGTAGAAAAAAGTCTATTACGTTCTAGACATCTGTGATCTCAAATTGTTTAGCTCCAGACGAGTTCTGCGCTCTCTGCCTGTCAAAACCCGTATTTGTTTTCGCAGCAGTGTATTCTGCTTCCCCAGAAGCTGCTTTTCTCCGCGAATTCGATCAACCACAGTTTCTGACCTGGAAATGCAATATCATAAATCATTTGAGAAAATTGTTTTGTGCTTGAATTGTATCAAATTGATTAATGCTCAATTTAGACAGTTTTGGATATCCTAATATCTACATTGTAATGAAGTCAGTGCAGACCAAACGCAGCCATCTACATTCGGTAAAAATTAGAGGTTATGAACATTTTCATTAACTGTTTTCGATTTGCATGTAGCACATGCTCTAAGGAGTTTTTATAGTAAGTAAAAAGAATTTGATTATATTTAATAATTCAATAGCAACAAAAGCTCTGTAGCGAACGACACAGACAGAGAGTGAGTTTGTGTTGAGAAGATGTTAGAGGTGGCGCTTGCACGTATAGTATAATATTACTAATAACTAATATTTGATACAGGTCCACTAGCCAAGCAGTCAACGTTATTGCCTTAGGTTGCGATATTTATGGGTAAGAATCTCAGTTTCATAAATTATTTCAGAACTCATGTTTAAATGCATGAACGTCTACGATGTCTAAAACTATTTCCCACCTATCCGGGATTGGATTACCACTAATCCTGTCCTAGCTCCACACTTATATCCTCATTGTCTCGAAAAAAGGAGAGGTTGCTCTCATGATTTCTGTAAGCTCCATTATGAGTACATATGTTCCACATAGTGAGTGGATATAGTGAAGAAATATTAAAATCATAGAATGGAAAGAATAATCTTACCATGTTGATTGGGCATCATCCCTAAAAGACATCAAAGCAGTGTGATCACCAAACAGATTTCTATTGCCCTCGTCAGATATCCGTTCCGTTTGCATAAGAGAGTTGTTTTCCGCATTTGAATTGGCATCTTCTTCCAATTCGATTATGGCCGACAGATCGAATGTAGGGTCACTAGCCGATATGATAGTTTGAAGATTTAAAATTTGTTGCTGGAATGACAGATAAGGCAAAATGGTTATTTTCAATAAAACAACATTTTTCCTCATTAGGTACATGAAATCGTGTAATTAGTACAAAAAAAGAGTATTGTTTTGTTAAAATATGATGCTTTTCCACC
The DNA here is from genome assembly GCA_031772345.1 of Himalopsyche anomala. Taxonomy (NCBI): domain Eukaryota; kingdom Metazoa; phylum Arthropoda; class Insecta; order Trichoptera; family Rhyacophilidae; genus Himalopsyche; species Himalopsyche anomala. The sequence continues at coordinate 13,644,370 of CM062833.1, read as the reverse complement.
AAGAATTGACGGCGAACAAGTAAAAACAATCTTAGATGACGTAACAAAAATATAAATTATACATTTTATTTTATCTAAAATATGAGACATGGTGTCAGAGTCAAACAGAATTAATAATGTAAAACATGCTGACAACGAGAAACGGGTCTAGATCATTATTATTAAATCATTTATTTAAATTTATAATTTTTGATCAACAATCACCACGATAAAATATTTCTTATACATGCTTTTACTTATTAGGTTGATTAAGTATATTTGTTTCCACTACTAAGGGGCCAAGTTAGTCTGCTCTCTTATCTCAGAGTTCCTGATCCTTGGTATTCACCCCTGTTTAAGATGTGCAATATATGACTCACAAAAGTAATACAGCACTGTCAGAATAAATGCATTGGATAAGTGGCAATTGATTCTTATCAATTACAACTACGAGTCTCTGACTGTTCGCATTGAATTGAAGATGGTCCAGCAATCCGTTATTGGTAGCGAGCTCTTTGTGCGAGTTGCTTTAACTAAATGCTTAGCTCAGAGTAATCATTTTACAGTAGTGATATTGGAGAAAATGAAACGCGAATTGCAACATGATTTATAAGAATGTTACCTTTAAGCTCGAATTAGCCGTGTGCAATTTATGGATAGTGCTATCTCTTTCGGTTATCTGCCTTATAGCTGTAGTCCTTTGCTCTGTTATCTCCGCTTTTAGTTGACCAACCTCTTGTCGACAGTCTCCCAACTCCGCAAGCCAGTGAGATGTCTCTGTTTTATACGACACAACTTCATTGGAGTGCTTCTCGTCAAGCCGACGGCTGAGAGACTCCATATTCGAAAATCTCTCCGATGCTAGGCTCTTCCAGCGTTCGCATTCAGATTTACATGATAAGCTGCAAAAAGTTTTAATTTTCTTATTTATTTTGCTGCCAATATTGGATTATAGGCTATCAACTACCTACAATAATTGAAAAATCATTAATAGCAAAATATTTAGATGAATGCAGGCTTAATAATTTAAAAAAAAAATACAATGATCACTGCTTACAGAGTTGCTCTATTGGTGTCCATGTCTTTTTGAAGTTGAAAGCATCTATCTTCCAGTTCGAGAATCTTACCTCTATACTTTTCCATGGTGAAATTATAGTTTTCAACGTGAGATGGTGCAGTCAGTAAATCTTTCAAACTGTAACAAACATTATTTACAAATGAATATAATATTTTTTTCTAACTTTATCAAACCTTAAATATTTCCATAACAAAAACTTTGTACATTACATGCATTTTCATTTTCCCTAAGAAACATCCCAAAATGACGATACCGACTACAGAAATCAGGGTATTATGATGATTATCATATTTATACACGTACCTAAACTTAAGGAAACTCATTTAATTAATGAATTTAGGTTGTATCTTATAAATTTACGAGTCAAAATATAACAAAAACTGAATGTTTAAACATAAATCCGTTTAAACGTAGTTCTGACAGCGTGAAGTCGAAATAGCTATAAACCAATTCCTATAATTGTTGTAGAACTAAATAATTTTGTTAAATATTATATTATAATATAATATATATATGAGCACTCAAGAAGCGAAGTGAGCCATGTAGCATAATGGCCAAACTTTTCTAGCTGACTTTTAAGTACAAACACGTTTTTACTTGGTGTTTTGGTGGAAAGCATCTTTTTATTTTAGTAAGACACTATTTCAGTGTGTATTTACTGATCTAACTTCACTTTTATGATCCTTAAGCCATGTAGAATATAATAATGCATTCCTAAAATACCACATTTCATATCTTATTTAAACTTTTATTCACCTCTCATTCACCTCAAGTTAAAGCGATTTGTATAATTATTTTCACCAGAGCCAATCATAAATCAGCATGATTTGAAATGGTTTAACGGAAATAATTAAATAGTAAAAACTTAATACCTATTGTGCTCTCGCTCCAACGTTTCGATCTTCAATTTCATATTAATGATTTGTTTCTGAGCAAGAACATTTGTATCATGATGCTCAGATTTCTCGTTTTTCAACAACTCTTTATATTGCTCGATCATCGCATCCTTTTCACTTTCAATTTCTTTTAGACTCTTTAGAAGATTTTTCAGATGCTCCATTTCGTTTTCATTATCAGCTTTCTCATCTGCCACCTTTGAATCGGCAATAACATTGTTCAATTCATTAATTTTTGCATTCAATTCAACAATATTTTCTTCCTTGTCTGTAACAAGCTGATTGACTGCTGCCATTTTGGATTCAAGTGTCATTTTTTCATTCTCCAAATTCAAATTTTTTTCAGATCTCTCAGATGCCATAGATAATGCTTCTTTTATTTCAATTTGTAATGAATTTACTTTATCTCTTAATTCGTCTAATTCTTGAACATCTTTGACATCTTCAATATAATCTGTCTGACATTGGAAATCTTCCATCAGTAATGGACTTTCAGGATCCGTTTGAATGACTACTGTGGTTTTTGTTGAAGGTTTAGGCAATATTTCAGCACTAGTATTTTTCATGGGAGATCCTGGTAAATTGACATCTGTATCAATGAAATCATTGATCTTTTCATTATTCTTGTGTATCGGTTTTTTCATGGTTCGAGGCTTAGGGGTAGGTTTGTGTGTTTGTTGATCTAAAAAAATATACATTTTAAATAAATTTTCGGTAGGTAACATAAAACATTATTTCTTCACCGTGTATACTACCAAAAATAAAGTATTCAAATTCAATTCAACAAAATTCGACAATCCTTTGAGAAGAACTTGTTTTAGCAAAAACTGCTTGTAAATCACTCGCACGAAGAATAAAAAAGCAGGATGATAGTTGATTAGTCATTCTCTCTGCATCCCATTTTTTTGGATAATCTTGGATAAAGGGTGAGTGGGGGTTAGGTTAGCAAGCAGGTTTGAGGTTCTTTAAAGGAATAGCTCATATAAAACTTAGTTTATTTACAGCGTGTGGCCCAACCAGCCTCAGCATCAATTCTTATCAAAGATCATCCGGACTACAGGACAGATTAAAACAAAATATTAAATAATCTACCTTCGGTATGATGAGAGTCTTCAATATCGATATCGATAAGTTCCACTACAGAAGTTGACCTCTTCATATTTAACGGTAAATTTTCATTTTTACCAGAAGTCGTTTTGTCAAATGCAAAAGATAACATCAAAAGATTCTCTTCCAGAGAGTTCATTTGTGTCTCTATTTTCGAGCAGTTTTCTTCCAATCCTTTTATTTTATGTTCAAATCCAGATTTCTCTCTCTCCCATTTAGATTCCTGTAAGAAAACATCATATATACATTGTAATGGTATTGTCTATAAGTGACCCAATTAGTAAAATGGTAAAACTTTTCCATTGGACGTTTAAGTACAATCACACCTTTACTTTGTGTTTTGGTGGATAGTATATTTTTATTGTAGGGAGATAGCACTATTGCAGTATATATTTACTGAGCACACTTCACTTTTACGATACTTGACATTATGAGTATTGTAACGCGAGTAACTCATTTTTTCCTAAAATACCGGTTGTCTTACTTCACCTCTTAGATGCTCATATGTTATCCTGTATTATTATTACTTCACACTTTTGAATCACACGTTATTCAACTGGTCGTGTTAACAGGCGTGACACGCATTTCACCTATTTGAGAATCATCTTTAGACTCTATATAATACTGAAATTATTTGCCTCACCTTTAATTTCAGTTCAATATAATGTGGGCATTGCAAAATATCGTCATTCAAGCACTGCATACTTTTCAAATCAGCTGCAGTCAATCCGATACTCTCAGACTTTGACTTATTCTCAAATTCTTCTTGAAGATTATTAATTTCTACCAATCGATTTTTAATTTCTTCTCTGGAATTATAAATATTATCCAGCACCGCCAGCGGAATGGATCCTTGATACTGCTCCCGTACAGCTTGTAGTGCAGAACTCAGGAAACTAACAAAAAAGCATACCATAAGATAACACTATATTAGTCAAATGGTCGTCCAGTAGAAAAGGACAAAAAACCCCGAATTTTATTTTATTATGTCTGAAGATGTATGAGATTCACAGTTTTATCAAATACACATGGAAAATGAGTCACTTAGACACAAATTGATCACTTCAAGTTGATTGCCTTTTCTGATTTATTTATTCGAGTCGCATCACCAAGTAACGAAAGCAAATGACTTTAATTCTGATTGGATTCACCAGGTATAATTTGATTTCTCACTCTGCTTCTTTTGAGCAGTAAGTAGAGTTGGAGCAGGAAAGCAAGTGATTTGTAACAATACCAATATTTCTAATGAGGCGAACAAGTGCTTTTCATTCACCCAGAAAGTCTTATCAATGTGTTGATGAAACTCAAACAAGTTTACCGTTCAAATTGACTGTCAATTTCAATGAGATATACTAATTGCATTTCTCACAGTTTACCTTATTTTTAAGTTAGTCCGAGAGACATAATTATCGAATTGATTTTCCTTCTCTTCTATGACAGTTTGCAATTTCTTTCTCGTGTCCTTTTCTTTTCCCAGAGATTTAGTAAGTTTGTCCCTTTTCTTGTGCATCTCCGCTGTGTGCAAATGCGACACCAGTATTTCACCACTCAATCTATAAAAAAAAAACGTTTGCAACAACACTATACATTTTCGAAAACATGTCTTATATAAACCAAGAGCAATAAACTAAGGACTCACCTCGCAATAATTGCTTTATTATCATTGACAGACTGCAGGTCCAGTACTTGATGTCTCAATATATTTATTTCTAATCCGTTGACCAGTTTATCATGTTGAATATCGCTTATCTGGAAATCAAGTAGCAGTATTGGTAAACATTGAATTAACATATACACGATAAACTCGATAGAAATAGCAGAAGCAGGTCGATAAGAAATGATGCATCTTCTGCGAAAATTCATTTACATTTAACAGTTTTCTTGCTCCTTACCAGATAACACTAATTGTATTATCTACATATGTAGTTTTGAATATTTGTTTTTTTTATGTTACATTTTTGTGACACGAAGCCTATATTCTTTTTCTGTAAAATATGATTTAACTACCCACTGATCACTTTGCTTCTCTCCACAACATGCCAGCATCATCTAGTTCCGCCGAGTAAACCTTACAAATAGCCCTGACAGTTGTGATGAAACCCAGAATCCTACTAAAAACGTTGAGGCTCAGCAGCATGCATTACAGGCAGTGCTAACGTTTCACCACGATCACTGACATATCAGGATGCTGATAGGTATGTTCATTATATTAGTAAAATAAGGAATGTACCTATCACATTTTCATTATCAATGTGTCACATTTTGTAACACAACAAGTGAAATAACATAGTTATCAAATTTAATTTTATAATTTATAATAGTAATTATTTATGCTGTTGTACTGTGTGGAGAGTCTCTGGGATCCATAAAGTGGAGTGTCACTTTAAGATTAAAATATCCATGAAAGTTTGTTTATGTGACATGTTTTTTCACAATGTTTTTAGAGCCAAGACATATCGATTAACGAACAACAACAAATAACTCTAGTAAATGACGACCTACCTGTTCTTCTAATGATTCCATTTTACTTTGCAGTTGAACTATGGCAACTTTCAGTAGTTCATTTTCCTTAACAGTGTTCTCATAAACACTCGAGTTTTCTTTTCCTTCATCGGCGGATAAGGATGCTTGAAACTTGTCACTGTAAAGATAAAGTATACCCTGTGATGTGATTGCTTAAGGAGAAACATTTTTGCAAAAGATAACTGTGAAACAACTTACATTAAGACCATCTCCCGTTCTTGTAGTTTTAAATTCTCAGACTCCAACAAATTTATTTTCACATTGGCTGCGCCGAGAAGACTGTTACAGTTTTCTAATTTTGAATGTGAATTTTCTTGATGTTGTGTTAATAGACAATTCACTTCGTGGGTGTAATTCAATTTTGAATTCAACGCTACAATTTCTGTCTCACAACTGGCGATCTTCGAGGCTAACTGTTTTAAACCATCTTCAGCTAAAAACAAAATCGATACAAATGTAACTATGGATATTCTGATTAATCATAGGCGTTATGTAAAGTGAAAAAAAAAACAAACCTGAATCTATATTTTCTGACATAATTCTCAACTCTTTCTCTGTTTTGAGCATACTTTTAAGTTCTTCATTTTCAGTTTGCAAGTATTCACATTTGACAACTAATGAAGCATTTATATTATTATCATCATCGCAGATTGCGTGTTCGTTAGACTTTAATACCTCCTTATTCAATGACAATCGATATTTCATTTCATACAGATTCATCTTTTCATTTTGTTTGAGGAAAACATCGAGAGGTACAGATTTTCGCAAACTATTTCTCAAATTCGCGATGTGAAATGTTGATTTTTGCCTATCCACTTCATAAGATTTCAGCTTTTTGAAAGTGTCAATTTTATGTTGAAACAATTCAGCTTTTAATGTCTCATTTATATCTCTGACATATTTGAAAGTCTGCAATAGATATTTATTCTTTCTTTCCAGACAAAACTTTTCGCTGACATCTGACAATTTTGTAATATTATTTTCTTCCAACTCGGGTTGATTTTCATTGATTTCGTTCAATTGTATTTTAACACTCTCTATTTCGACAGAGAGTGTTTCTATATTGTTCTTGTATTGCTCTTCCATCGCAGACCATTTATTTTTATCATCGTTATTTTGAGTAAAAATCTCAATCATACTGTCGTACAAATATTCAAACTGTTTGTGAAAATGTAATAAATTTTCATGCAATACTAGCGAATATTTTTTATCAGCTTGTTTAATGTAAGTATCTTTGATTGTTTGGCCGTCTTTAAAATCAGCATTGGCTACATCATCTTGAATCACTGTCCAAGCTAACGTATGCTCGTTTTCAATGTCTTCCGAATTAACATTTCTATCCAACTCACCAGAGACTTCTTTGTTTTGTTCAATTTCAGTCAATTTCTGTTCTAACTGCAATGATTTTTGCGATTCTATTGCTAGTAAATCAAGAGTTGACAGAATCTCAGTTCTGAAATTGCAAAAACAAAAGGTTAGATAAATATATAAATTTAATAATGTATAATTCGGAACTCTCCAGGAAAATTGGCAATGGATCTTTCAGGGATGGGAACAATTTGAATGAGAAAATATAATGCTGAACATTACTGACTATACAAAAAAGGTAATTCATGGGAGACTGTGCTGGCTACGTCACATACGAATAATAATTAGCGTGCAAAAATTTGTCCGGTAATCTAATACACAGGATCAAAGAAGCACAATTTTCGGAGGCATCTAGGACTGCCCCAAGCTTATCACACTCTTGGTGATATTCCTCTTTTTATAGCATTATGATAATTTCCTAGTATCCTAGGAAAAATGAATTGGGAATTCACACTTCTAAAACTCAATATTATAGGGTAACACTAAAAATCATCGATTGATTGGTAAATCAATTTCTTTTGACTACATATTTTTCAAATGAATTCTGTTATATATATTTTTCAATTTCAACTACCCTATGAAGTAAAAAATATTTATAGTAGGTGAAAAAAGAAATGTATAAAACCATGCACAAAATCGTGCATTCGAACATCTTTTAATCAGTGTGAATCTCATTACCTGGCTTCTTTGAGCATAGACCTGAGTCCGTCTTGAGTCCCTCGTTCTGCTTGCAGCTCCATTAGCATTCTCATTGCAGGATGATACCAGCCGGCAACGTGACGTGCGTCTAAAGCTCGAAGCAATTTTTCAAGACACGTTGAAGTTATGTCGCATGGCGATGTGGTGGCTGAAATATAAATCAACGATTGTTTACTAGTCAAATATAAAGGTACACAGAAAAATAATTCTCATTAATTAATAGACAGTGCTGGCAAATTATAACAGCAAAAAAAATAATTAAATATTAGGTAAAACGGAAAGAAATGACATTTTTTCTGGCGCGTCACTTTAAAATCTGTTTGTCAACGGTTGCCGTTGAGCTAACACGTCGGGGTTGGTATTATTTTAAAGCTCTGTGTGTACTCTTTCCATTCCAACATATTTTATATTTTTTTTGCCGTTGTGGAAAAATGGAGAAGCCTGAGATTGAATAAACACATTTGCGCTGTTTTATGCTGTTTTTATTCGATAAAGGATTAAAACCAAAAGAAGCTACGAAGACCATTTGTGACATTTACGGTGACGTCTTGAAACTTTGAAAGTGCTTTAGATGGTTTCAAAAGTTCAAAAGTGGCGATTGGGAGTTAAAAGACAAACCAAAAACAGGAAGACCCCTCAAAATCGATGATGACGTCCTAAAATCATTGGTGGAAGCTGATCCTCGTAAAATAGTGAAGGAATTGTCACACGACATTGGCTGTCCAATAACAACTGTGCAAGATCGTCTGAAAAGATTGGGAAAAAAAACACAGGCAAGCTCTCTCAAAAACACACACTCTCTCAAACGGCCTTGGAACGAGCGTGACCATCTGTGCTTCTCTATTGTTCAGGCACGAAACGGATCCATTTCTCAGAAAGATAATTACCGGGGACAAAAAATGGGTCCTTTACAGTAATACCAGGGGGAAAAACAATGGCTATCACCAAATCAAGTACCTGTGCCTACTCCACAGCCAACATTGACGTTAAAAAAAGTTTTGTTGTGTGTTGGGTGGGGTGTTTCGAAGATAATACATTTTGAATTATTGAAATCTGGTCAAATAGTTACGGCAGAGCTATACTGTGCTCAACTAGAACGATTATAAGCAGAGTTATTAAAAAAACGATCTTTTTTGGTCAATAGCAATGGGCGGATTTTACAACATTACAATGCGAGACCTCATGTGGCAAAAATTACTCAGCAAAAAATAATTGAACTTGATTTCGAACTTCTGCCACATCCTTCATATTCACCGGACATAGCACCTTCGGATTATTATCTCTTCAAGTCGATGAAGCATTCACTTCGTGACAAAAAATTTACAAACGCTGACCGGGTGAAAAATCACCTGGATTTGTATTTTGCCAGTAAGTCACCAGAGTTTTACGAAAAGGGTATCAAAAAGTTGCCTCTTTTATGGAGGACGATAAAAGACAACGAGGAAAATTATATAACAGAATAATATTGTATCATTTTTTTTTTAAATATTTTTTTTGTCACAATAACAAAAAATGTCATTTCTTTCCGTTTTACCTAATAGATTTATAATTAAAACAATGATAATCATAATGATTTCACAAAAGGTGGGATTTAATTATAGAATGAAATTAAGATGGAAAACACATTAGGTGAGTCAATAAAAATGTACATATATACAATCAGAAGATCTCACATTACGTGCCTCTTGTATATGACAGCAAGAATAAATGGAGAATTATGGATGAAGGTATACCTTTTTCTTTTATAGCATCCAGTATTTCGTGTAACCCCTTTCTGAGTCCTTCGTTCTCGTCAATCAGATGTTGGTAGTTTTCTCGGATCAATATAGTCTCTGGATCATCTAATGAAATCTTCTTAGATGGAGAGCTTTTGTTGACATTGCTAGAACAATCGATCATTATTTTAGTCACTATATGTATAAAGAATAGGTTCTAATGATTTATAATTATGATATAAAACGTTGCAAATATGATTGCATCTGATAGGGGACAGCAGGAGACTATCAAGCATGCGCGCCTCATACTACGACAAGTAAAATTTTATTAAATGTGTCAGGCCAAAATAAACAATGTTCGGAGAACCTAGATGGATGAATAGCGATGACTATGTGACGTAGTGGCCTAATAAAAATAGAAAATAGAAAATAACGACAAAAATAGATAGATCTGGATATTTATTTAGAGAACACTGGTAAATTATAACAGCTAAGAAAATTTAAAAGTTAATTCACTGTTGAGAAAATAATACGGAATAAACTATAAATATAATGATACTAATAAGTTCAGTTAACAAACAATACAATTTTTATTAATGGAAAAAAAACTGATGGATTGAACAAGTACGTACATAGAACATAATGTAGAAGCGATTGAAAATAGTCCAAACCTTTCATTTAACACATCTCCCGATCCATCATTCGCAACAATCGGCTCTTGTTCAAACGCCTGTCGACCAATATTCTCTTCAGCAAGTATAGCTGCCAGGAAATGTTCCGGCAATTTGACTCCCTTGCTTTTGACATAACTGTACAGCTTTTTAATGCATTTTTCTTTCTGCCGCAGTTGAATTTGAAGGGAAATTTTCTGTTCCTCGAGTGCAGAAAGCTTTTTGAGAGAGGCGTTGAGTTCTTTCTTTCTCTTGGTGTGCTGCGAAAGAACACTGTCCACTGAAATCGGCTGCTCGGATGGAAGATTGAGTTTTTTTCTGTAACAGAAACTGTAGTATATAAAAGCTGCAAGTAAACATTTGGGCCTGTAACCGAGTGATCAATATCTCCTCGATTATAAGATGCCATCAATCATAAGACGCACTCCTATTTTTAGAGACCAAGAAAAAAATTTAAAAAATAATTATTACTAAAAAAATCACAGCGTCATCTACTTGTGGATATTTTTCTTTCTTAGGCCCCCTAAAGCATTTAATTGTTGCTTTGCAAACAAATATAGGAATACTATAATTCTCCAACGATGAATATTCACTTCACTTATGCCAAAAGTAAGTCCTGCACCTCGGTTACCGTGATCTTCTGCATACACAATAATTTTTCTTTTCAATGCAGCATCATAATTTAGTCTTCTTGTTTAAACGGTAATATAAACATTTTAAACGGTAATAAGGGACAATTTTTTTATTCATACTGAAATGTGCTTGGACAGTGACTACAATAATTTGACTAACTATCTAGGTACTCATCACGCTTACCACCCAGTAAACGGTGATGATTCGTTATGACTGCAAACTTCAGAATTATACAGCGATTATAAGGTGAATCCCAAATTCAGAGAGACCAAAATCGGAAACAAGTGCATCTGATAATCGAGGAAATACGGTAGCTTATCACTAGACTCATCCAGCTTCATCCTTCAATCCTCACTATCTCCAAAAAATGAGGTGTGCAACTCAGTAGTGAGCAAATATTATAAAACAACAAAGATTAACTACAATAAGAGTGAAAAAAATGATAGAATTTAATTATTTACTTCAGCATTTAGTGTATCATTTATACAGTTAACTAGACAAGGGAAACATTGCTCGCAAGTATAGCTGACTGTTTCCAGGTCGGAGTGGCTAGTTTTTAGCAAAGGGGATCTAAATAAGGGGAATAGAAAAGATTACAAGATTTAGCTTGTGAATGCGTGAGGGCACACATTTCAGCTGTAGAAATATTGATGATTATCAATTATTATCAAAACAAATAATGACGGTCAACAAATTAACAGTCTCACCTCATAACGGAATTTTCCAATTGTATCTGATCAAGCAAATGTACATGCTTATTAATATCCGCAACCAGTTTATTGATGTGCTCGTTTCGGATTTGCAACTGCTGTTTGGTTTTCTTGTTGGCATGCATAGCCTCCTTCAAACCGAACTCTCCACTTTCAAACAAGTTCAATCGCTTTAGACCTTCAGCCAACTGTAATTTAAAAGAAGAAAAAAAATTACCCTTCCGCAAGATATGTTTTTATATGCAAGGTATATAATATTACACATATTTTCATTGTAATACAATCATTCCATTGTAAGACGTGTCTATAAGAATGCTTTATTTAGATGAAATAATTGGTTAGGAACCCCAGTAGGCACTTAGGTAGAGATAGGCAAACAGCCTCAAGAGAGGTGCTGATGGGAACGACTGGAGAAATAGAGCTCCGAACGGAGATACTTGAAGGAGTATTATGAAGACGGCTATGGAGCTTACGGGAATGATAATTTGAATGATGTTTGCCAATATAACCCTCTTACTGTCTTAGATTTTATAAGAGTATGTTTTTACTTGAATGCTCAGACCAATATTACAGGAAAAAATGCCTTCAATTCATTGCATTTTCGAAACATTATAAACCATCCAAATATTTTTAAACAAAAACGCATGGTAAATTTATCTAGATTTTAAAATTTATTTTACTGACCTCGATTTCTTTTATCTTCAGACATTCTTCGAGATCATCATTTTCGATTTTACATTTCTGCAACTCTATCTTCAGTTTTTCGATAGTTGTACTCCCCTCGATGCTGTCGTGCGATATTCCCATTCTAAGGTTATCAATCAAAGTCTCACACGTAGCTTTTTCCCCCTTCAGTCTTTCGATGGTCTCCGCAGAGTAGAGCATCTCTTCTGCTGCCTCAGCGAGCTTGCTCTGAAGCTGGTGTATCTGATCTTCGCGTTGTTTGATCATCTATAAAAAAATAGATTTTTTTATTTTTTAATTGATATCATACACCTAATTCAATTTCTTACAACAGACAAAGCGGTCACTTATATTTCTCGGTGTCAAAAATCGTATATCGTATTGTCAGCCTATTTATAACATATAACTACTGCAAATAGGGAACAAACATATAAAAAATAATTCCAACTCTAAAAATAAAACTTTGGCAGAACTTACCTGTGCGAAAAAATTGGGCTCAATTTGCCCAACGCTTTCTGGTTTCTGTTGCTCTTGATGTTCTTTGAATTTATTTTTAAGATCTTCGATCTCGTCTTGTTTTTCTCTCAGAATATCCTGAAAACGGTGATAACATAAAAGCCACACATTAATATTTTTCATTTTGTTTTGCATCATCATTTAAATCATAATAGAAGGCACGTCCATTGGTGGTAAGTGTCAGTGACAGGAACTAATAAGTGAATGAAGTTCCCAGTGCTATCGGAGAGTTTCAGTGCTTTTAGGTTTTCGTTTGACTTGGTTAAGGTATTTGCAGCCTTGAATCCTTGTATGAACAATTTTGTATGTTAATTTTTAATAATCAGATCAAATGAATGAATGAATATAATGTATTCATTCTTTTACCAACTATTCAATTCTAAAAGTCAAGTGAGAGCAATTTAACCTCTCTAAAAAAGAGAGGTGGATTGATAACCAGTTGTTATAGAACAACCTCTGATATGGTTTGCAACGAGAGCGGACTTGTTTTAAAAATAATCAATAAATTATAATTGTTCAACATTACGCTGCTGTTGGGATGAAAACTTCCTAAAAACTCAATAAAAATAAAACTCATACGAAGCAAATAGTTCTGGTCTGCAAACTGACAAGAGTGCACAGAATAACACAGTTAAAAGATTATGTTTTCTTTTTACCTTCCATTCATTTATTCTCAACTCCATTTGCTCAGCAAACTCATCTAGCTGAGCGTCTTGACCGTGGTTTGTCTCAGTTAAATTTTGAAGATGATTTTGCAGCGCCGCGTTGGAATCAGACAAGTTCTTGACTTTCTCTAAAACGATAATCATAAATAATTCGTCAAATACATTGACTCGCAATTAGGCAGGTGCAAAATTATTAGCATAATATTTTTCAGAAAACTAACCGTTGAGATGTTTGTTTTCACCTCTCGTATTGGTGATAAGTAATGTAAGATCATTAATGTGGCGGGTGGCTTCCGACAGTTTACCTTTCAAATGATTCAATTTATCACGGAGAAGTTTATTCTCTTCAGCGATTGCCTGTAAATAAGAAGTCACAAATTGAATTACAAAAAAATCAGCATACAATATTTAACATAATTAACACTATTTTACATACTTGAAGGTCGAACAGGAGCTCTTTGATATGCTGGTTTTTTTTCTTGAGAGAATCGCCCATTTCTTTCATACGGTCTAGTTCCGATATAGGATCCGGAGTTGAATCACTTTCATTGTCTCTATCCTTCATTAGTGATGTTCTCTGATCTTCCAAAACAGATATTTCTTCAGATAGCTGCAAAAGTTCAACATGACATTTATAACCAAAATAATGACTATAGTCATTTAAAATAAGCTCTTTACTAAGCAGTGAGAACAGATGCATGCATTGGATATCAGTTGTGAGTAAGTTTAAGATAAGAGAATGGACCAGACAGCGCCTTTTCATCAGCAGTTTTGGAGAGACATTGGTACTAGCTAGGTTGGATGTCTCCGAAAAACTCTACTTGCATGAACTAAAGGGGAACTGAAGAATGCTGGCATATCATGAGAGGAAGCAAAGCGACTAGCAGAGGTAATATTGGAGCGACATGCGTTAATTGTATACTCTAAATAAGGAGTACATAGATTGGTCCAATAAAAACTAGTAAATTTTAGTAAAAAGTTAATCCTTACCTTTTCAAGAATACCTTTATTTGCTTCAATTTCATTTTCTTGCTGAAGCAATTGTTCAGTCAAGTCTTTGATGTGGGTCGACTCTTAAAAAAATAATGAATATTATAATAAATGAATGAAATTAATAAGAATTCAACAACAACTTTTTATTGACGTTTTCATACAATTTAAAAAATGATTAAGTAATTAAAATTCTTATCTACACACATATATCTGTACAATGAAGCAGTTAGGCGTGTTACATTTCAAATTGAATTTTCACTTGTGTAGCAGTCAGCTCTTTAATGACATAGTAGATAGGTTTTATGTTATATTTGTGACTTCACATTCAAGAAAAAGTCCTCGCTGCCTCTTATGTGTTTAGTGATCAAGGTCCAACTCGCTTAATCAGTTTATTATGGCTTATGTTGTTTACCTTTTCTTGATTTGTTTAGCCTCATCTCAGCCTCGATCTCCCCTTGTTTTATGGCCATCTCATCCAATTCAGAAGTAAGTGATTGAACCTAGAAAGAGTGTAACAATTGGTTTACACAGTTTGTAAATGTACGGTAAGGCACCGAGTTACGAACCCCATAATTTGTACGAAATGTTTGTGTAGCTTTATTTTACGCTTTATTATCAGTGTTTCTTTATATTTGTAACTGTTCATAAATTTGAAATAAAGCCCAAAAGCAGTCAAACATGTTAACCAAGTCTATATTTCTTATGAAAAAATATCACTAAGATATTTTAATCACTTTCAGACGGATGAACTTTTTAATTTTTACAGTGTTATCTCTTTGTCCCAAAAGAGTTATGGACATCTAATGGATTTGCTATCAATTTTTTTAAAGACCATTTTATCAATACACAGATTATATGGGCCCATTAGAGGTGAAGAGATCCAAGTAGTATTTTAGGAAAAAACAAATTAGACACGTTGTAATATTCTACACTAGTCTATCCAATCTGGACCCTTTTTGTGATCCCAGGATTTCGGGATTGACAATTTTTCCAATAATTGAACATTCAACATAAAATCGTGTATAAATTTAGGATTCGGGATTGAGAAATTTATATTTTTAAGCATACTTTTGTCGATTGTCAAGAATTTGCAGAATTCCCAAAAATAAAAAGACGCGAGACCTTTTTTTTTAGCCCTCGCAATACTTTCTCGAATTTTCTCAATGCCGGGATTAGCACCGTCACAATCCTGAGATTTCAGGATCACAAAATTGGATGGGATCCCGGGATTGAAGGCCCTATTCTACACGCCTTAAGGCATCGTAGAAGTGAAGTAACCTCAGTTAATATACATCGCAATAATGGTATCTCCGTAAAATAAAAATATGCAATCCACCAAAACACCAATTCAAGACATGATTGTACTTAATAGTCCAAGAATTTTTTTTTAACATTTTACTAGTTGGCTCACTTCACCTTTCGAGGGCTCACATATAAAACAATATTTATCAAAGCGAATGAAATTTTCAAAGTGATTGAAAATTTCTTTTATTTATACATAACAAAGTTTAATAAATCCCTCCAGAGAGGAGAGATTTTTTGGATAAAAAATATATTTTTTAAGCTATAATAAAGTCACGGATATTTATTTCTAGCAAAAATTTAAAAAAATATATCTTAATTTTTTGGATGTCTTGTGTAAATTTTGTTGCTGAAATTCTTAACACCGCATTCAAATTTTCATCACTAATTCATGTTTTTCTATAATGAAATATAAAGAAATGTTTGTTAACAAATGTACATCAATCTGAAAATAACTAGAATTTTTTGGGCAAAATTATCAAAACTATCCAAGTACAAGATTTATAAAATGAGCATATTTCTCCACTATAATGTAAGTTTTTAAAATTATTATTTACTTGACGGAAAATGATCTAATTTATTTTTTGATAATAGTTGTTTAAATAAATTTAGTTTGAACTAAAATGCCTTTACTTTCATTAATAAATCAGAGACATGTTTAATTTTCCCCTGCAGTTCCACGATAAGGACATTTTAATGACTTATTATGTCCAGGTCAAAGGCAAAATTACAAAGTCAGTTATGGTTTTTTGAGTGAGTTAAAATGATATATAATATATTTTATTATTTACCTTCGAGAATTGCAATAGATGAGAAAATGGATAGAATGTAAGGTATATTACGTGATATTATAATTTTAACTGTCTTCATTTTACTGTACCTGTTCTCCTTTGTATCTCAACATGTCTTGCGCAACGATAAACAAGGCTTTCATATCCCCAAAACTAATTTCAATATCCCCAGGGTCCATCCAAGAGATACTGTCGTATACTTTTTCTTTGTCCTCATCTTTGATATCTTGATAATTAAAAGAGAGAATGGTTTTCCAATCCAATTCCACCATTTTAAATCAGAAAATATAGCGAAACTGTTAACCATGTATACAACAGTCTACTGTTAGCACTTCGTGTAACTACTAAGGAGTATTTCAAATGTCACAACAAGGCGGCCATGACACAACAAATGAAGTAAACAAATATGTGAAAAATAAGTTGCCATTACAAAAAAAAACATGTTAAGTGGTGAAAAATAAAGGCCGGACGGAACTGTTTTGTTTTAATTTTAAATCTGAAATTTGAATTAAGTTCTGTACCTTAGAGCTAAGCCACAGAAGTTCGCGTTTTTGAGTTTGGTATGTAGAAATTTTATTTTACTACAAATGAATAAAACCTATTTCGGTAATTTTCTCGAAGACACTTGTTTTAATTGGTTTTGCATTTCACCTACGGGACTTCGATAATAGTGCTTAAACTCTTTTTTAGGTGTATAAAAAAATATTTGGTGAGTTATATTGTTAGAAATCATGAATGATTATTATTATTAAACTGAAGTGCATATGTAGACTTACGTATATCTTCAATTTGCAGTAAAAATAGCAGTGGCGGTTTTAGGTACTGGGCTAGGTGGGCTTAGCCCGACCTGCATTTTTCACCCAAAATGTGTAAAAAAAAAACTTTTTGAACTGAGCCGGCATAAAAAAACAATAACCCTATACATACTTCATACAAAACAGACAGCGTGACGTCAGTCTAGCGACACATTCGTATTAATAATAATAACAAAGGCTCGGGCTAACTATAATATAGCCCGAGCACTTTGTTTACACAGGGGCGCAATTAAGCACGGTTAGATTTTTTTGTATTTTATTCACATTGGCCAACGGAAACGTTATTTAACCTTCCCCTTACCGTGCTAAAAAATCCCTTCGCAGATCATGCAGTAACACTCTGTTACTGTGTAGAATTTGTCATATAAACGCATTTCTAAAGCAAAATGACAATTTCAAAAAATGACATATGGTTCAACATAGTGTATAGTTCTTGTTTTGTGTCATAATTTGTGGCTAGAACTTGAAAAACTTATATAAATCATGCATAATTGTCGAAAGCGGCAAGAATCAAAATTCTGTGCAACAGCTAGTAGACGGGACTTGTCTCGATCACGCTTGAAACGATACAGTCATACCCAAAGCGTCACGCAACTAATAATCCTTGCCGGCCGGCAAGCGGTTGGTAGAAGGGATAAGGAAAGAATCAATCACACGCGTAAATACGTTATCTAAGTAAAACAATTTACTATATTAAAAAATATATTAAACATTTTTGATACATTATATGTGTTTGGAAACTTGCAAAGAAAATAAATCTTTTTGACAAACATATTTAAAATTATTACGAAAAACCTAAAATTCAGCGGTTTATACGTAAATTAATTTACGTTACGGACCGAACGGACCGTAAATGACACCGATTGAAAAAAGAAAAAAAAATATCGGTACTATCAGTGAGTTTGTACACACCTCTATCAAATAAACACAGTCACATAATATTGAGCGAAAAAATCGTTCAACATATTTATGTTTCGAAACATTAAAGCCATAGTTCATAAATTAGGAGACCATCCATTAGGAGTCCATCCATTAGGAGTCCATATGCTCCATATTGGGAGCGGACATGGAAAAAAAAAATTAATGTTATGTAATTAATAATTTTGTCGCTTGTGTGGTCGAGTGGTCAACGTTGTTGGCTTCGATTACGTAGGGCATGGGTTCGAATCCCAGTACGGAAAGTTTTATAAATTGGATTTTTCAATCGATTTATGAATTTCTGTTTTCGAAGGCATGGATGTATGTGATGTCTTGAATTCCCCCCTCCCACTAATCCTATCTTATGAACGGGGGATACCGAAAGCGATTAGCTTACCACTAGTCCTGTCCTAGCCCTATCCATCTATTCCAACTCTCTTTGCATAAAGAGAGGTTGAGCAACTGAGTAACAAGCAGTTCTCGTAGAAGCACTTCTGTTGAGATAAACTCCATTAGGAGTCCATATGCTCCACATTGGGAGCAGATATGGTAAAATATATATATATATATCAGTTTAATTTATTAACTATGGCTTTAGTGTTTCGAAACACTAGAGTCGTATTTAATAAGTGTCATATTATAATTGTAATTTGAATAAGGATGTTAAAGTGAATAACATGATGCATTGTGTATCTCTTCGGAGCCAGTATATATAGCTGAGAAAAATGTAAGTTTAATCATAGTTCTGACGATGGCAAAAGCCGAAATAGCTATCAACTCATAAATATAAAAAAAAACTGTAGAACTAAATATGTTGCTGTTTTTACTCTATTATAATGGAGTCCTACCAAGTAATTGCAAAGCCAATAAATTAATATAACAAAGTAAATTTTGCGAAGTTAGTTAACGCAAAACAAGTCATGGAATGCGGTTACGGAAATACTCACGTCTTGACTCTAGAATGTTATGGCGCGGCTGGGCTCATAAACATCAAGGTATAATATAACATTGTTCAATCACAATCGCATATTGTTTTTTCTGCGTTCTCTGTCTTACTCGTGGAATTCATCTAATTGTTTCGCTCGGCAAAACGAAAGTGTTGGTTACTCTTACATATTGATATTTATATATGTCTATCTCATGCTCGATAATTCTATATTTTTCAATGAGAAAGTCGACGAGACTTTCAAATAATGTATAATTATACAAAGAAGACGTTGGATGTATACTTTTTAAAAAAATTATTCATATGTAAAACTATTTTATTTACAAATAGAAAAAAAAACATATTTTTTTGAGACCTATAACACGGGTATTTTAAAGGTGTAAAGGCCGATATCCACTGTTGTTACTGCATGGGTACGGAAGAGTTAAACGTACACGACTGCGCTTCAAAGTTTCAGGCTTCTGTCAGACGTCAGGGGCTACATTAGATAAGCCCATACATACAAACACAAATACCAATCTCGTTGTCTTGTATGACAGTTGATGAGAGTTCCTCCGTACGGCTTTTTGTACATGCTAGTTCACTTTGAAGGAGACGAATTTGGGGTCCAGTTTTTACTATTTTATTATTTCTTACTTACATTAGCTTTGATTTTGTTATACAATAATTTATGCTTTGCAGTAGTATCGTAGTATTTGTTAATTTGCTTGTAGATTAATGTATAAGGTGAAGTGGAAACACACACAATTTCTAATCGTGCTTGGTTGAGACCCTGTGTAAACTATTATCTATGGTGTAAACAAAGTGCTCGGGCTATATTATAGTTAGCCCGAGCCTTTGTTATTATTATTAATACGAATGTGTCGCCAGACTGACGTCACGCTGCCTGTTTTGTATGAATTATGTATAGGGTTATTGTTTTTCTATGCCGGCTCAGTTCAAAAAGTTTTTTTTTTACACATTTTGGGTGAAAAATGCAGGTCGGGCTAAGCCCACCTAGCCCAGTACCTAGCACCGCCACTGATAGGGCTATTGTTTTTTTTTTATACCAGCTCGGCTTAAAATTGTAATACAAAACACAATCGAGAGTATTATAACATTAAATAATAAACCAAAGGACAAGTTTTAAAAATATTTTTATTATGTCTAATACCCACAAACTTATACAGCAAAATTAAATTATATTATAATAGGTATTATTTCAGAGATGTTTTTTTTATTTCCATTTTCTCATACAACACGCATTTCTTTAAAATTTACAACACGCAAGTTTAAAAATGTTAACCAACAACACTTGGGAAATATTAATAAAAACACAATATTCCTTTGTACTTTATTCCACTTTATTTAAAAGGTCAGGACCGGTTTCGCTCATTGCGAGCACTGTCAACTGTTAAGAAATATAAAGTATAAGTTGACAATGCTCGCAATGAGTGAAACCGGTCCTGTCCTGACCTTTTAAATAAAGTGGAGTAAAGTATAAAGGAATATTGTATTTTTATTAATATAATGCCTTTCCACCAAGTATTGACAGTGAACACCCTAAAAGTGACTTGGGAAATAATTGAATCGAATAGGATCTTAACAACCTATCAAAGACAATCAGATTACCAATACATAATAGTTTGAATGGAACGCGCAGGCATTTTAACATCAAAAGTTCCTTTTTCTTCTTCTTCTATCCTAAGGAGCAGTTCCTCATTAGCCCTAGAAAAAGAATTATAAAAAATATTTTAGCTTAATATTGACTTTTCGATAAGATTCATCTAAGTGAGTTATTGTATTATATGAGGAGATAGAGATTAAGCACATCCAAATACAGTTTTGAGAAAAATGAGATATCGCTATAATATTGGAGTACAGATCCAAAAGAACAGGATATAATTTTTAATGTCGCTTTAAGCCTTGGAGGAACCATGCCATATGTTTCGACTAGATAACGGATATGGGGGAAAACCTCGTAGTTTCCATGCAAGAGTCAATATATCACCTTATAACCAAAACTGACTAAGACTGAAGTTTTTATAGATTTTTCATTTCATTAGTCATTTTTCAACGGCTAGCTGTATTAGTTAAATATTAGTTTTACAAGATTTGCAAACCATATTAGTAGCATACGACTGGCCTGGAAAAATGTTTTTTTTTTTTTTTTAAATACTCAATATTACCTCAATGACACATAATTGCTGTAATGTATGGTAATTCAATAAACAAATTGAAGTGTTGGCGTGAAACTAAATTTATAATTTTTAATTTTATTTGAAAATATTTTTTTGCTAAATTACCGCCGAATCCATCTAAAATAAACCATTTTGTTGAAAATTGATTAGCTCAGAAGATGAAAAAAGTATTAACATCATAACCCAAATAAAGCACCGGTACAGGGGTGGGTAGCCTTTTCTTCTCTAAAGGCCGTATTCATTTTTCTGATTCGACATAAGGACGCAGTAAACATTGATTAGGGAATCTTTGGCCGGAAGCAATTTCATGTCAATTTCTAAAGGCCAGAAATTAGCAGCTTGGTTTTTTTGAGGTCTTCCAGGAATTTTAAAATTCAAAAATCTCAGGAATTTACAAAAATTTACAGAATTGGCCAGAAGGCCGCACCAGAGTAGCCAAAAGGCTAATCCCCACGCATACACCAGTATATACTGCATATACTATTTCTGTGATATTTCATTTAGAATCTACATATATACAGTGGAATCCTGATTCATAATTTATAAGGGATCCTCAAAACAAAACGATGAATGCGGAAAACTCTCAAAACTCATAAATATATTTTTTTTTCTATGTTGTTTACATAAATAGTTATGTTGGTAGCTCGTGCTTGCTAGTACATAATGTTGTAAATGGACTCCTTGGCAGACTATCTTTTCTTATTATTATTACTATTAGTTCACAGATTTCATTATTCTTAGTAACGATCGAGATGTTATTCGATGGTGCTTGTTTCAGACGTTTTACTGTCAGCATGCTTTTTAATTATTTTCACTCCCTCAGCCAGAGTTCTAGCTTCTTTGACGAGAAGTATTTTAGTGGACAGTTAATTTAATTCACGGTGTGAGTCATTACCACCAACCTCCACACGGCTGTCTTTCCAGCTTAAAAATTGTATGAGATGGCAAATTAATGTTGACAGGACAATATACTTGAATGGTAAATTGAGACAAATGGTAGATAAAGAAATGGTGATTGAGAAAGCTTTTTACACTGTTCTGGTACATGTTTGGCCAGGACAATAAAACAATAGCGAGAAATACAGAAAAAAATTGAATGCAAAAACGACAGATGTTTCATTGTGGATGCTTGATACTCTATTTGCAATCAAAGTGAATATTAAAAGGTTTCTGCTTAATATCCGTTAACCTTTTCTCTTAAATCTTATATCAAGCCACACTTATCAACCCTATCGTGTTACAGCTCCAATCTAGTGAATGAAATGTGTTACATTAATATCAATGACTTACATATTACAAATGACTATAACGATTCCACCATCAGGTCTTAATAAAGCCACATTATCAATCAATGATACGGTCTGCGCTGACACTCTTGTTGAGCCGCGTGGTACAAATTTGCTGAAGTGACCTATCGCGTAATAGGTTGGCTGTTTTAAAAACTCATCAGTCTCCGACAGGACAATAACGGTTGAGTCAACGAAGTTCTTGAACCAATTCGGTCCACCCTGGCTGTTGAGTGCGAGGTTCCAATCGATCCAGCCAACATAATGATGATTAAGTACCTATAAAATAAGTCGTATTTTGTTTATTTTATATATTTCAGCTGAGTCACATATTATATATTTTTAAATATAAATTAACAGAATGGTTAAATATTTACATATATAATATCTACAATTTGCAAATGAAGAATTTTAACTTCAAATATGTTTTATTTAAATCAAAATTAATAACTTACTTTTTTTTACTTTGGACAGACAATAAATAATACAGTTATCAATGTTAATTTTATATTAAAAATTGATTTCCACAAAGTCACTGCAGAATTCATTGTTTTTTTTATTCCGTCTTTGAATTGTGTCAAAATTGTTATAGTATAAAATACAATAATTGAGGGTTTTATTTGCCAACAAGGCTTATTTCAAAATTGCTAAAAAATGAATCTTAAATTTAATTTCGAAAAACAATGTACATTTTAAAAGTATTTTTTTAGTCTTATATTACTTTGGAATGATGTTTTGAATGGTGTCAAGCCTTGTTTCAGACTGATTTCTAAAAATACTTTCAAAATTTATTTTTATCTACTAAATTTCGTTCATGGTTCGTGTTTTAAACTTTGGAATGAGCCGGGTTTGCAAGTAATACCTACCCTCAATTATAGTGACATGGATGACAAAGTGAACATTATAGATTAATGTTTTAACCTTTTACATTTCAATGTTTGTACAGACAGCATTTCTATGAATCTTTAAAACAGGCTCCATGCCCTGATATTATATAAAAGGGCCTTGGGGCTAAAATTGGATGTTAAAAATGAAAGAATAAAGAAATAGTATTATGTTAATCTTTATTCACATAGAGACTAAAGATTTTCTCACCTCTATGATGTCTATGATATAAGTTTCAGCTCTTTTCCATGATCCAAGTTGAACCTTTTCTTTAAGCCATGGCTTATTACCTAAAATCGTTGCAATTTATTAGAATTTGAATGGCATTGAACTTTTACAGATCCCACGAGAAACCATTTTAATGAAGTGAAAATAATTCCCACTTTGAAACACTTTATGTTTTAAGACAGCTTTTTAAATTTGTTTATTTTGCAGACAGTGTTATTGTAGTATTTTTCAAATAAAGCAAACAAGTTAGTAGTAGAACTATGTATGTATATGTTGATATTATAAAAACATGTTCCCAATGATTATTGAAATTTATTTGATTTTTGATCACTGAAGTGGTAAAAAATATATCCAAATTTTGTTTACAAGCTAACAATCCTATCACACATAAAATATTGTTTGTACTTTCATGTTATCAAAAGCGTGTAGTTGAAAAAAAAACAATTCAAAGCCTTTAACGAACTAAGAAAACTTGAACAAGAAAATTGCAAGGCAGTGTAATTGTGGCACAATTCAAATGTATTGCCATGGACCAAGTTAAAGATTCCTTCACTTAAGCCACGTAACCACTAGGGCAGTGCTTCTCAAACCGGGGTCCGCAGGTTTTTTGCGGTGGTGTTTGTGAAAAAATTTCCTTGACGACTAAAATATGGTTTTTTTTTCGGGGAACCGCAGATTATTTTTTCAGATTTAGGGTGCTGTGTCATGAAAAAGGTTAGGAAGCACTGCACTAGGAGAAAAAAGGGGAGCAACATGTCACGGGACATGACACTCTACGCCATATATAGGCAACCACCGGCCAGCAGGCCGGACTCGGCCCACCGACCTATTTTTCCGGCCCTGATTCATCTCGGCGAAGTAATAGAGAAAGAATTTAATAATAGTTCCAGGGAGGGATTACATAATGGGGATGACACGGGCGCTTGCAGTGGCTCCACTCTACTAGTTCATGATCACCACCATATAAGAAATAGCAACTTGTTTTATTTAATTCAATATTACTTTATTATGTTTAATAATTTTGTCCGGCTGTTGACTCGGAGACAGAATGATAATTTGGCCCCAGACCAAGGAAAGGTTGTCCATGCCTACTCTACGCCTATGTTTATGTATCGGAAACAAAGTCGCAGAAACATTTGCATGTATACACCAGGACGTTGCAGTGTCACATGGTGTGACAAGTTGAGAAACATTTTCTCCTCTAGTGAATACAAGGTTTTAGACTAACTCTTATATCTTATAGGTGCATTTTTTTTATTCAAAAGCTAACTGTTTATTTCTATATGATTTTCTATTTCACTCAAATTTACATTAAAATCAATTAAACATAACTATATTTACCTGTACAAGCTTCTGTTGATATGAAGAACATGTCGCTAAACATTTCTCTTGTTCTATCAATATTGATTGGAGAAGTGACTTCATCATAATAATAATGAGTAGCAATTCCATCAATGTAATCTAACGCATTATCCACTGTCGACATCTATGAAAGATGGAAATGAATTACTTATTGATTACAAAAATTATCATATTTCATAGGTATGGCAACTCACGTTGGAGTTGATGGTGCAGAAAAATCACTGCATCTCCATTACCTATCTTGAATCTTGCACATTGACACTTTTACTTCTTGAAAACTGAATCATAAGTTTGAAATCATGTAATAATCGAAATTCACCTCTCTGTTTTGTTTAATTACATTATTTATTTAAATCTAAAAGCTATTTTTTGTTTATCTGAATATGATTAGTTTTTAACTTAACATATTGTGCCATAAACTCATGAGATTATAAATGCTTTCATATTCTTTTGTCTCAGTTTAAAACTCATAAAAAATAAGATGTTTTGATAAACAAAGATTTATATTTACATTATAAATTATAGTTTTTAAATTCATCCCAAAATAAAAATATTTTTACCAAGACAAAACTGAGAACATTATCCCGAAGACAATGAAGGACTCAGCGGGATAATAAAGATATCACGACGACGATATGCCCAAAAAATGTATTTCCACAATTAGTTCAGACCTCGGAGGGTACTAAATAAATACTCACATATTGCATCCACCAGGGTAGCGATGTTCTTTGATCGTCCATTGCGAGAATTTTGATTTTTGAAAATGGAGATTTTCTAATTAAAGGCCCAAAATTATTTACGACCCATTGCGCCTGAAAAACATACAAATCATTAAAAGTAACAATTTCAACTATAATTTGTTGGATTGGGTTAAGCCAGTGGTCGGCAAACTTATTCGCCAAAGAGCCAAATATGAACATTACAAACAATCGCCAAAGAGCTGCACTTTGCTGACCAATGGGTTAAGCAAAAGAGAACCAACAGAAAATTTACAGAATGGAGATATTGAGCTAAATGTTGTGAATGTTCACGGTTCTGTTAAAATTGTATTTGTCCTTACGTTGCTTGTTAATTGAGCATATCATATACTTTGGGCTTGGTTCCTTTTTCATAACAAATAATATGATGATTTTTAGAGAATTTTCCCGCTAAGAAAAAAGGAAATAATGCAAATAAAACAAAAATAGGCCGAATGTCAGATTTACCTCTATCAAATCGAAATTTGAAATATTTTGGACTAATTCCCATTCAAAGCTCAGAATGCCTAAAAACATTAGTTGGTTCATTTTTGCTTAACTCGATCCAATTATACAATTAATTTTTCTCTAAGGCAGCGGTTTCCAAGCTAGGGTGTGTGTACTAGTTGAAAGGGGGAAAAAAGCCAAACATTTTAATTCTTTAAACTTCGTATTAAACTTGCAACATGCTGAAACCATTTTTATGAATTTAAAATTTGTAAGTAATATTATTTCATAAAATATAAGAAGCAAGTTTTTAATATCAGGCATAGTAACATAAAATTTAGATATCGCTTTCTAGAAGAAGACATTAGATAATCTTAAAGATTAACATTACCTGTTCGGTAGCTATCCAGCCCAAACTATTAAAAGCTATAATTGGAATGACTCCATTCATTGGTTCGTTCCCTGTACTTATTCCCCAAAAGTTAATTCCATTCTCTGCATACAGCTCCAGGAATCTGTAAAATCACATTTGTATTCTTCACACAAAACACGTACAAAAGTTGCATAATTGATAATTTATTGCCAAAGCTTATGAATTGTATATATATAATGGTAATGGCCAGGAGAGATTCAACTGTGGTCATCTGAGTTCTCAAGAGCGGCCGTTTTACTGATTAAGAGTTTTCACTAAGTCACAAAATAGCGGAGATATATTTTTTAGTAAATATCTAATATATATATCCAGGGCTTTTTTTACCCTGTAACGCGGCGGAACGGCGTTCCGGCACCTTTTTTTCTCGAAATTTTAATAAATGTTTAATTTTGTTTTTTCTATTTTGAAGTATGTATATTTTGTTTTATTTTCTATGCATTATATGAAAAGCCGTCAATAATTCTATCAAAATGATATTCGAATATATAATAAATAATATACCTTCTTAGAAAATACTCGAAAAAAGTGCGTTCCGGCACCTTTTTTTTAAAAAAAAAAGCACTATATATATCTAATCAATGATTCTCAAATGCGGTGTTATTTAAATTCAAATATATAAAAATGGCCTCACCCAAGGTAAAGGCTTTTGATTAATTGTTTCTATCAATTTTTTATCACCATATCGGCTCCCAATGACTAGCATACTGGCTTCTAATGAAACTTATTTAAATAAAAGTTGTTTTACGAACTGTTTGATACTTGGTTGTTCAATTCTTTTTTAGAGAGAGTTCCACTAAGACAGTAATAATGATTGACAAATCGCTCTTGCTAAGCTTTGTTTTGGATCAGAAACTCTTCATTATAGTTTCTGAATAAAATTCTTGTATTATTTAAGATTGAGTTATTATAAAATTATCAATGTGTTTAACCTTTTTTAGGATTTTTCATATAGTGAAATCCACGTAAGGTGCTAGCTGCTATGTTATACATACATACATCTATCGTTGAGAACCAACAATTCTTTGAAATCTTTGTCTGTTTGGACAATTTGCGAAACAACCAGTTTGATATTTTACATTAATTATTAAAAACTAATTGAAATGAACATATTGATATAATATTTACAATTTTCAATTCATGGTTCAAAACTCTAACAAAGAATTCTTCGAAAATAAAGTAATAATAGTTTGTATTGGAGTACCCCATGCCAAAAAGATTTTGCAATGGTTCTTTATGTAAGCTAGAGGGAACACTGGCTATGTTATTAGTTATGACGCATGTTTTGTCCCTTTGAGAAGCATTTTCAGACTGAGAGTCATATTCAAACAACATTTTATATTTTCTAATGTGTCAACAACACATTTAAAACAATTAAGACATAAATTTTCCCAAGAGAACCAAGTTTTTTTATAAATTCAAAAAAAAGCAAATCAAATTACGTTTACAGCTTGTCTTTTTCAATTTGGACAACAGACATGTGCTTGTAAATAGAATGTAATCTAATTTTGTTTATTGGAAAACGACAGCATAGTAGACGCCCATTGCAGTATTGATTTAAATTTAATTGCACAACGAAAACCGATATTCCAAAACTCAGTATGTAATCTTACTTTAAGTGATAGACCGCCCAAGTTTGATAATATTGAGGTAGTAGGGTACATTCTCCTCCGTAATCCCTATTTGATTTCATCCAAATTGGAGGAGACCAAGATGCAGCTTTCAATAGAAGTGTATTGTTGGTGATGTTCAAAGCCTCTTTTATGAAAGGTATCTATTATAATAAAATGTTTATCTATTAAAACAAAAATAAGCAAATACATTATGAAAAATTCTGTTCTGTTGAGTCAGTCGTTGACTAATGGTGATTTGGGCAGAGTCCACAAAATCATTTGACGTCGCCCTTTAAAATGGTAACTCCTAAAATTAATTCGTCAAGACTGCTTGTCAATGTGACATTACACTGGAGGTGACACATAATTTTGAAAAAAAAAATCAATACATTTTTTACTAATATTAATACCATTATATTTTCTTTCAACTATGTCTACTCCCAATGAGCATCATTTGGGTATTATTCATTCACTTAACAAAAAGATGGGGCTAAGAATGGACTATTAGTTTACTAAATACTCTTGATGTACTCGATTTTCAAGATAGGTGGAAGGCAGGGGTGGGCTGGTGAGAATTTGGAGGAGCTCACGCGGGCCTTTTGTAAAACTTAACTTGGCCAGCCATCGATACATTTGTGTCACATACAAATAAATTCTGTTCAGATATTGTAATTTTTGTTGAATAATTTTGCGTTAAGATTCTGTGTGTGAGGATTGTTTAAAATAGTTAATATTTACTTACCTTGTATATAAAATCCTCTTCAGTGAGAGAATAATTGGAAAGGTTTGTATCATTTTCAGGATTCATATTGTAAGTGTAAGGTCGCGGTGAAAAATCGGATCCACCAATTGGTACCCTTCCCATATTGTATTCCAGACCTTCTTCACTAAAGTACGACCTGTACAATTTAATGATAAAAGCATAGTGTTTATTAATAATTATAACTATCCCTACTTGAGATTACATGACTTAATTAAAAGTGAAAATTGAATTTCCAGTGCTTCAAAATTTTGATTCTTCAATAATGTTCAACGGTGTTCGAAGGCAGCGGTCAGCAAAATGGTCGGAATTTCGGTGGTCCGCAGAGAAATGTGGAATTTTTTCATATTTTTTAATCAAAGCAAACAACCAAAAAAATAAGTGACTTACACAAATGAAAGATGCAAAATGCATGAAAACATCTCAATATCGTAAGATTATTAGTTGGACTATTAAGGAGATTTTTGTGTATTTTATTTTGTATATAGGTACTTGTTTTAAGCCAGTTATGCTTTAAAATCCTCACCTTGTAATTTTATTGTCAAGATAGTAATTAAGGCATGAATCTTTAAAAAATCGTCAATGGTCTATCGACAGACGACACTCTCAAAGCAAAATTTTATTCATCCATATCAAAACCTCAGTTTTGACTTTCCATAAAAAGTGAATACCCTTAGATTAGTAAAAAGCTGATGAAAATTCTTATCCAATTCTCCACGAGTTATGCAAAAATGCCTCAAAATATGGTATTGATCTCAGCTTGAAATAAATGCAGTTTTCTGTCTTACAATAAAATCATTAGAGCCAAATATCCATAACCTTATTTCAAGTAAGCTGAAACATTGATTACACTAAAAATGTATAAAGCTAAAAGTATAATACAATTTATATCAATAGAAAAAATTCATACTAAAAAATGAATAATTGAGTTGTCTGGTCAAAAGCAGAACTGTTCCATACATTATGTATTGAACAGCTCTGCTTTTGATATCAGACGACTCAATTTTACAAAATCTATGTTTTGAATTTACAACACCAAAGTCGTCTGTTTCTTTGCATATATTTTATTTTTGATAACTTTTGCATATGAGCCCAGATTTTCTAGTTACGCTACTGGTTGTGAGTATACTTACTGCAATAAATTCCGTCGAGTTTTCTCACTGAGAGATTTCATATTGATCCCAGCCGAGTCCGTAAATGCTCCTCCAAACCCAAGAATGTCCTGGTATTTTATTTCTCGATCAATCTTAATGGTAACGTTTGCTAAAATAAATATTTTTGATCAAAATTATGTTAAAAGCATGCCGTTCTGCCTTCATGCCTGTCACAGTAGAAAAGTTGTGAACTGATGTCCTTTGTAATGTCATCTTTGCAGTTTTTTAAAAAATATATATTAAGACCACAATAATGCTGGGTTAATAGTTGAGTGATCACGGTTGTGATTTTTACATATGGTCTTCACAGGATTGAATCCCAGAAAGAATATTTTAATTAATTGATTTATCTGTTTGAATGCATGAATGCATGTGATGTAAGTTCCCATGACCTGTCGTAAAAATGATACCATAAAACGGATCATAGCCAGAGGGACTAGTTTACTACTTCTAGGACAGTCCTAGTCCCATCTTTTTATCCTTACTCTCTGGAAAGAAGTCTAGTAACTGAATAACAAGCAGCTGTCGTAGAACAACTTCTGCTGAAATAAGCTCTATTAAGAATCCATATGCTCGTCATTGAACAAATTATTATTATTACACACATTGAAACTATTTGAGTTACATTTAAAATTAATAAATCCGCTTTAAAATTCCTAACCTTTAATTATTTGTTCATTTTCTTTCAACTGCCAAATGTTGTTCAAATCTGTATTTGATGTTCCATTACTCTTGTGTTCAGACTTTTTCATATCACCCTCAGATCTATTAAAACGTTGGCCATCCTATGAAAACAATAGTGTTAATAAATAATTATTACAAAAAGAGAATTTCTTAAAATTGTCATGCTTATTTATAGCTATCAACAAGTGAGGCAATCTCTCTATTTTGGTGAACTTACCAAGGTGGATGTGTAGATGATATATTTTCCAGCTGGTGCTGGCTTAATCTTAGATATTTCATCACAGTAATCAGCATTGCAAACGCAGACTATTGAAGAATGATTGTATTTTCTTGGACTGCATGGCTTATCAGCAACTAAAGTGGGAAGCAAATCCAATTATGTTTATATTTATTAGACAGTATATTTGAGTGGTTAGTGATTTTCCAAGATGTTAATTTTATTAAATATTGACACTCCTTATTGTAGTTAACCGTTTGAATACCGCGCAAATAAATCACTAATACCCAGAGATACTGTGTTTTTGAGAAAAATAATTTTGCCTAATATACACTCGAATTCGATATTTTAAAAACCCATATTGACTCAGTATAGATAGCACTACACATATTCAACAAATTATTGCTTATATTTTATAAGAATACCAAGTACACCTATCCCTCGATTTACACGGTACTTTTTTTACACGTTTTCGCTTTTACACGGTTGAGAAAATTAAAAACTTTTTTTTAAAAATAACTGTTCTCGCCGACTTGAAATTAACGTCACGTGCAGCGGAGCAAATTGTTTTGAGTCTGTACGGTATCGGCCGCTTTAACTGATAATGCACGCAGACGCCGGCGCCGACCCGTCTAGATGTGCCGGTGTGAGTCCTTGTCCGAGACCACCAATCGTCTGCACTGGAAGAATGGCGTGAGATATACCTGTCCGTCATTGGACACGGCCGTATCCCACTACGGCAAAGGAATGGTCACGTGGGGTAGCCGGGACGTGTTGGCGCCTGGCGCTTGCCCCGGCTGCTCCTGGGTGGCAGTGAGGTTCAAACTCCTGGAAGGAGAAGACGTCACGCGTTTTCGCCTTTGTGTGCACGCGCAGGCCGATAGCCGCTGCTAATCACCCTGCGCTGAACCTACCGATATAATCTAACGGATCATACCTCTGCCGTTTTATTTATCACCACTCATTGGGGACGAATTTACTGCACACACACAAACATCGGCGAGAGCGGAACTCTCGCCCGAACAGAGTCTTTAGCTTGAAAATTATAATTCTTCATATTCGTAAGTAAAATCGAGTACATACATAATTTTCAATTGCGTGCTTTATATCTTGAATAATATTTGTAGCCTTATTATGCCGAAAGAAGTAAAAAGAAAAGTTATTTCGTTAGCAACCAAAATAAAAATTTTGGATCGTTTACAAAACGGAGAAAGAGTAATAGATGTTGCTGGATTATATAGTATGAATGAAGCTACAATAAGAACCATTAGAAAAAATGAAAACTCAATTAGAAAGAGTGTAGCAGCTGGCACTACGAATACGAGCACAACTTCATATATCAGAGATATTGCAATGGAAAAAATGGAGAAGGCATTAATGATTTGGATAGAGGACCAAACACAAAAACGAATGCCAATTGATACCAATGCTATTACAAATAAAGCATTGCGGATTTATGAAAAAATTAAAGAGAAGATACCACCTTCTTCTTCATCTGAAAAGAAGCATACTTTCACAGCAAGTCATGGTTGGTTCGAAAGATTTAAATCAAGAAACTCTCTACATAATTTAAAATTAAAAGGTGAACTGGCATCTGGCGATGTAGATGCAGCACAAGAATATCCAACAAAATTTGCTGAACTTGTTTCCATCAATTCATATACTCCTGATCAGGTTTTCAATGCTGATGAATCAGGGTTATTTTGGAAAAAAATGCCAGAGAGAACCTATGTGTCTAAAGTTCATAAATCAGCTAGCGGTCATAAGGCAGCAAAAGATCGCATAACAATTCTTTTCTGTAGCAACGCTTCAGGAGATCACATTATGAAACCATTGGTTATCAACAAATCAAAAAATCCCCGAGTATTTAAAGGAATAAATATCAACCATCTTCCAGTTTATTGGAGGGCTAATAAGAAAGCGTGGGTTACTGCCGTAATGTTTAATGAATGGTTTTATGATTGTTTTATCCCAGATGCCAAAAAATATTTAAAAGAAAAGGGACTGCCTTTCAAAGTGCTTTTATTAATTGACAATGCTCCGGGTCATCCACAAGATCTTCAGCATGAGAATATCCAGGTTACATTTTTACCAAAAAATACGACTTCATTATTACAGCCATTAGATCAAGGAATAATTTCGACTTTTAAAGCTCTTTACATAAAACGAGCTTTTACACACATTTTAGAACAAATGGAAAATAACGAATCGTTAACAGTTATTAATGCTTGGAAAAAATTTACAATCCTAGACTGTGTTAAGCATATTGCTTTATCATATACCGCGATTAAGAAATCAACCCTCAATGGCTGTTGGAAGAAATTGTGGCCAAATATAGTAAATGTTGAAGCTTCTACTTCAGTATTAAATGATGAATATTCTCAGATAGTACAATTGGCAAATTCATTGGGTGGAGAAGGTTTTGACGATTTCACTGAAGGAGATATTTTAGAACTGGTGGCTGATAAAGAACTAAGTGAAGATGATCTAATTAACTTAATAGATGAAACTGGTGATTGTGGCAATGATTCTGATGAAGAAGAACTTGAACCAGTTACATTAACAGCTAAAATCATCCACGAAGGACTCGCATTGGGAAGAAAATTAGGTAATCATTTTGTACAATATGATTCAAATGTGGAACGGGCCCTTCGATTCCAACGTGATATTAATCAGTGCTTGGCTCAATATGATGAAGTCCATAAAGATCTAACAAGAAATTCGAAGCAAATGTTAATAACGGATTTTATTAACAAATCTCCTCGAGAAGTAAATGTTTCTACGTCAAACATCGAATCGGCACAAATAATTTCGAGTGATGAAAGTGACTTTGAACCAGTCAGGAAGAAGAGATTGGCAGTGATTTGTGATAGTGACGATTGATAAAAAACCCACCAACCGTTTTAATATTTTTTTAATGAATCTTTTGGATTTAATTTTTTGTCCCTCTATATATACTTTATATGTAGTTAAATAATAAAAGAATAAGTATATTTATACTTTTTAATAATTTCGTTTTTTAATGTATTCTAGAAAACAACATAATTATGCGTTTTTTTGGTACTTTTCGATTTACACGGTTTTTCATACAAAAATATACAATTTCGATTTACACGGTTTTCTCAGGAACCTATCTACCGTGTAAATCGAGGGACAGGTGTATTTGATTTTTTAAATGTCTTGGACGTGTTCGCTTGCATATGTTCCGGACATCTGTGTTCGCTTCGTATTCAAGTGGTTAAGTTCTGCGTAAACAACTAAAGACAAATTTTAGATTTTAGAGTAAAACCTCTAGCCTCAATATTATATGTTATCAAGATTTTTTTTGAAATTAAGATGACACAAAATAATATAGTTAGTAATTAATGGGGAAGGATAACATTGCTTGTCTTTAAATATGCATTAACCCCTTCTACTGAAATCACAAGTGACACTCATGGTCGTATTTTGTGGGGGTATCCGGCAACCACTCGACCACACAACCAACGAAAAACGAACGGTCAAACATTATTCTACATATTTCAATAATTTATCTATTTAGAGTAATGAAATCAGGTAAAAACTGGAAAGAAACGCAATTTAATTGTGACGGGTACACATCGCGAGTGCGTGCGTAATGCATTACATCTTCCAGAATGCTTTTTGGTCACACTCAACTTTGCGACACTGGCTGAAAAAAGTACCATTGAATTACCAACAAGGAAGGAAGTTTTAACTTTTAGGTGCAGGTATGTTTATATGGCTGTCTTTTTTTGACTTATTATGGCTATTGGATGTCTTGCTCTGAGCTATCTGTGATGTTTTTTCTTCTCGCAAATTTTGATTCGTATATCTCTATCGCATTCTAACATTTAAAATCGATAAATCGATAAATCGATTCGTGCAATACAATATCTATGATTTTGTACAAAATATTTGGATGTAAAACTATTTTTTCTAGGAATATCTAAAATGGCAAATAATTATTGACAATATTAAGAAAAATATTGAATGTTTTAATCGCTCGACTGACTATGCCTACATCATGGGCACGTAGGTGTTAATAATGATTACAGATAAAAAAATTGCTGTTTTTTGCCAAACTGGTAGGTACAATAAATGCACTAACTGAATTATCCCAGACAAAGAATTGATATTCAAGAATATCATTGTGCTACTTTTTTTTGTAAATTTTGTAACTTACAAACTTCAGCCGGTATAGTGAATATATTGAATACATGTTGTTGAAAATATTATTTTACCAATATACAATTAACACTCATTCAACAAAAATAGTTTTTTATTTAACCAGAAAAACATTACAACGGTGGCTTTTGCTTTTGATACATTTATGTAAAGTTCAATAATAGCAATGTAAATGTTTATGAATCCTTTGAGATATTAAAAAAAAATATATATATAAGGAAACAGCTTTGTGTCATACACACAGGGTCGTCCCGTGGGCATAGGCAAGTAGGCAGTTGCCTAGGGGCGACAAATCTTAGGGAGCGGCAAATGACCACAGAATATTTATTTAAAATGAATGATGAATAAATATGATGCCTCAATGTCTTTGATAAAAAAAATGCTGAGAAATACATTTTCAATGACAATAATATTATGAAAGACGGGTAAACATTGCTTAACTTTATTGCAAAAATCTACTTTAACTGGCTGCTTCTGGATTGCTGCTTCAGACGAGATATCTCATCAAATTTTTCATGCTCAACACGACAGAGACGAGTTACCTTGTCAATAACTAATTAAATTATTAATTGCAAATTATAGTCATAATAGTATAAGTACAAACGAACTTTTTTCTACTCAATTCATTTACCAATGGTGGTACTATAAGCGGCAGCTTTGGCGTAAATTAATAAAGGTGAGCGGAAATGGTCTGGGTCGTAAAAGCACTTAACCCTTTTACGTCCAAGCAGCGTTCTTCTTATTTTAACCATTTGCTAAATACCAATAATATCTATTTGGTGTTTATTGTAATCTACAATGATACCTGAATCAATGCAATGCATTTATCACGCAAATTTGTTTGGGATCACTTTGTACCACAACGGCCCTCAATCCTATTTTCAACGTTTCGGTACTCAGGTGTCAAAGTTTTTCGAGTCTCCTTAATCGCTAAATAGCTGATAACAATAAGCTTGTTCATTCGTACTTGCCCTTTCTATTATATATCTGTGATATAATGAGATGTGATATTTTTAAACAAACAAATATTAGTATGCTCCAAAAAAAAAAGTTAAAAAGTGCCAAGTCAGATTACGAGGCATTGTAAAAGAGACTCAAATGAATTGAAAGAGGCCAACACTCAAACTGGGTTGTAGGATGAAAAAAACGATGACATGTGGCTGTTATCATTTAGGCAGGCTTAAAATGTTGTTTAAGATTATATTTGAATTCATAAAAAGTTCAAATTTGAACGTTGACTCTAAGAATTTTTTAAACATGTAGTCACTCAAAATTTTATAGAAAAAGCAATGCCAAATTAAATATAATTAGGATATTTTTAGTGAATATTTAAAATATATCTAACAAGTTGTCGAATCATTTTTTGTTCACTTTGAATTAATTTAAAATTATGTATATTTAGTTAAATACACATAATTTTAAACATAGTTATGTTTCATCACAACTAGGAGTTTTATCATAGCAGAGCTATGAAATTCATGAGGGCCCAAATTTCTACATACACAATATTTAAAAAAAACGGTGGGGCGGACTTGTGGGGACATGAAAGCCCCAAATTTCTAGTTACTTCGATTCAATAAGCCAATTCTGATTAAAGTTATTTTCGGCATCAAAAAAAAATAAAATAACTTAAAGTTTTTTTAATATGTGATCGAATTCGTTAATCATTATCGAATTTTATGAAGTTTTAAAATGATAAGTTATAGTTAAAGTGCACAAATAAAGATGTTAAAATTTTATAATTCAAAATCTTTCTTTTGAGATATATGACTTTTTCAAATATCATGGAATGTATGTAGCAAGGCAGTAGACAATAAGATAAATAAATAATCAACAATTGACTCAAACTTTTACAGCTCAAAAATGTTTAGTTGTCCAATCGTCTTTGGGCAGCAGTGGAAATAAAAAAAATCTGTACAGCTAAAATACGCTAAGTTTCATATAGATTTCTGCCAGTAATAACTGCCAACGAAATGGAATTAGTTTGTATTACTTCTTTAAATATCGAAACAAATAAATGCTATATGAGTCAGCTTGCTTTTTGAGATTATAATGTGTGTTTAAATCTATCGATCTGCATTCATAACTCAAAACACCCAATTTTTGTCTTAACGTTTTCTGACAGTAACCGATGATATATGTGTAGAAATATGCATATGCCAGGTCAATGGTCAACGCTGTTGGCTTGATGTTGGTTGAATTATGTAATTATTTATAGAATACCATTCAAACACATGGATGTCTATGATGTTTAAAAATTACCTCCAACACATATTATCCTTAAAACGGGGTATAGTGAAAGCAATTAGCACTACCACTAGTCCTATCCTTCCATCCCTCCTCTCTTAAAAAAAGAGAGGTTGAGCTACAAGCTGTTCTCGTAGAAATACTTCTGTTGAGATAAAATCCACTAGGAGTCAATATGCTAAATATTGGGGGCCTACCATGATTAAAAAAAAAGAAATATGCAGATCAGTTTTGAATAAAAAAAAACAATTTGACAGTTTTGTGTTAACTCCCTCCATGATAAGATCTTGGCTACGCTACTGGAAAAGAGCATCTCGTGTTTTTTTTGTGATAATTTGTTATAATGTAAAGTTATTTTTCACCAAATTGTGTTGTTCGGGTATTTATTACAATATTATAGTGCGATACAATAAGTTTTTTTATCATTACGTCATGAACGAATGACGCAAAACTTTTTTTTATTCATTATTCAAATTCAAAACGACACCAATGCTGAGATTGATTTGCATAGTAAATAAAATAAAAAGAAATCCACGGAGGAACATAAATTTCGCACTATTTATACATTTTGATAAGGGCTCCAAAACTTTAACCAAACCTCTCCATGACCACTGACATGTCGGTACGCTCTCTTGTACATTCCATAAACTCCTGGTTCCACACAAAATGATACCACCCCACCCCCACTATCCAACACAAGTATCTATCCTCGAAGCTCAGGATATGGTTTTTCTGAGACTTTGTCAAGTGCCTTGATTCGTTACCGTAAAGCAGCACTGGTAGAATGCAAGCGTTGAACAAATAGCATTTGATTTTAATCGTGTACAGCTGTGTGTTCCAGATAGTCTGCTTTGAGTTAAATGTGGCTCCAGCTAATCTTTGGCGAAAATAAGCATGTGCGCACGGGAATAACACTGCTGATCATAGTTATGGGACAAAAAAGTTGAAAAGCACTGAGTCTTAATCAATTGACGAGTATTTTTTTCTCATCAGAGGCAGATGGCAAATGAGGCAGTGGTTGATTATCAATACGTTTAAAAGGGGCTCGCTTTATGTCAGAGCTATCCGCAGTGTTCTGAGGAAGGGATGGATTTTTTTAGCACTCTTGTACAATTATTTGCAATAATAATTATTTAAGCAATTGAATGCTACTTATATTATTCAACAATACACACTACAGGGTCTAAAATAATCAAAGTCGTGTTATAAGCTAAGGTCATAGTCGAGGTCGGAGTCGGAGTTGTCTTATTTCTTGACAACTTCACAACCCTGGTTTTCAGAAATTGATTTTTTAAGAGATTTATCAATTTGAAGCTGAAGGCTGTGATATTTTTATTCCTTACTAGTAGTCCTTCCTTCATCCTATTCTTATCCTCGAAGCTTGAGTGTTCATACGAAACACTTACAAAAAAAATTCTGTTTAATTGCTCCATCATGAGTGCACATTCACTACATTCGATAATTGGTTGACATTGTTAGCAAATACAAGTTTTATAACCTTGGTTGTTTGATAAATGCTGTTGAATTCATATTGTTTGAACTTACTTACTGTCTGTAAGAATGATGCAGGATTTTGGAGGTGTTTGAACTTTAAGTTTGAAAGATGATAGACTACCAGAAGAGTGTGCAAGTTGTTTTTAAAGGATGGAATAAGAGTTCTCTTCCAGAAGTAAAATGTTTTGTGGAACATTGAAGGTTAAAAAAATTACTATAAAAACCTTACCTGTGAAACTGGCACCAGCTAAAATAATGCAAAGCACTGATAGCATCATTATAAATCTCCCCATTTTGCAGATATCTTACAGCTGTCAAAGAAAAATTCACAATGACAATCATGGAAATAATAACCATTTCATAGTTCTGACAAAAAACGTTATGTCTGCAATAATAGTTTTGTGTAAAAAAAATGTAGAACTTCTGTGTTACATACTAATAACAATGTTTGTTCAAATATCATAAAAATAATAACTTAATGTTGAGCAATGAACACATGTGAATCATCCTTTTTTATTTCATCAAAATTGTTTTAATTTTAGTTCTCTGCTTATATCTTTCTACTATGATTTAAGTGTTTTCTAATTTAAAATGGTTTAAAAAAAGAGAGAAATTATGATTTGAAGTTGTTTTCTAGAATATGAATGGTTTTGTATAACATGTCTTAATTTGGTATATTTGAATGTGATAAAAAGCCATATTATATTGAATGTATAAAAACTATTTATAGACTGTGCAAGATGTAAGAGCAGATTTAAAATTAATTATTTTTCCATTATTATACTAATAGTACATTTTTTATATTCAAGATTTAATAATTTTAAGACCAAATTGAAGTGAGTGCTAAAAAGTATATGAGCTGTTCCAAACCAAAGCCTAGTCATAGGATAATTGCTGATTTTTAATAATTTTATTAATACAAACATGCCTGGCTTCAACCATACCAACGTTCTTAGAAATATAATGTAAAATAATTATATTTTGAAAAATCAAAAAACTTTTGGAGTTAACGATTTTGTTTTTTACATTTGGCCAGGATTGACCAACATCATTTATTATTTACAAAAAAATATTATTTTACAATTTAAAGCCACTTTTGTGCGTAATATATACAGTGGAACCTCTCATAACGAGCACCTCTTATAACAAGTAATTCGCATAACGAGCAAAACAGATTGTGAAAAAAATGCTCCCTTAACGAGCGACATTTTGCGTGACGCAGAGTTTTGGAAAGATCACTTTTACATCGTTGCTTGCCTCAAGATGATTGACAAGGCGTGGGAAGGGGTTACCAAGAGAACCCTCACTTCATGGAAGAAGCTTTGCTAAGGAGCGTTGTCGAATGTGATTTTGAGGGGTTTAAAACAGTACCTGTAAAATATACAGTCAACGAGATTGTATCTTTGACCAATACTATGGGACTGGAGGTGGATAACAACAAAATTAATGAGCTTGTGAAAGAGTTCAGTCAAGAGCTGACCACCGAAAAGCTTATGAAGTTGCACTGTTTTTCGCATTCCAGGTTGTTACGCTCCTTAACAATTTATAAGTATGTAATTTTACTTTAATACACGTTAAAAATATAAAAAATTGACTTTTTTCCGGCATGGAACGCATTATTGTATTTTACATTGTTTTATATGGGAAAAATTGTTTCGCTTAACGAGTGTTTCACATAACGAGTAAGATTCTGGAACAAATTAAACTCGTTATGAAAGGTTCCACTGTTTATATTTTTGACATGGTGGAGTTCATAATTTCAGTAAATAAAGACACAAATAAAGAAATTTTTAGTGGAATAAACATTACGCCCAGGTAAATCCAACAGATCCAACCCTACGCGGGAAAAGCAACATCAAAATACACCAGATGAAAGGGAAATTGGAGCTTGGCTCCACCAGCCCCAGAATTTGATGTATAGATATCAATCAAGTGAGTATGATCTTAATGCAAGTACATCATGGCAAAATTGACTGTGTCCACAGTCAGATAAAGCATGTATGTAATGGATTTGATCAATTTTAAAATGGTGAACGTATTGCATACTTAAATAGTTTACAAAAGGAAAACATTTATCTGGGTTAAGTTAAGGGGATATCAATTTGTTGTTTTTATATATTTTTTTCTGTAATGCTTATTTTGGGATAGTAAATAGATGAGTATAAAATAAAAATAAAAATAAAATGAACCCCTACAAAATATTATAAATGTTTTGAACTCACTCTGCCACTCCACAAATATAATCTAAAATGGCGACAGTCCCACGTTAGGTTTTGAAGTCAACTGTGAATGAATTACCATAAATTTGTTCTTACCATAGTGTATGGTTAATTTTTTATATTGGTAGCTTTATAATTTATTAAATCAACATAAGCATTTTCACTGGGTGATCATTATTTAATATTAAAACAACCGAAAATTCTTGAACATTCAATACTAGGTATGTTATATATTTTTTTAAATAGTCGTGCCTATTCAGGTTATTTTTGTATGAAAATGTTCAAAAGAATAACTTCGTAATTATGCTGAGAAATTCTATCCCATGGTGAAAAAATATGAGACATATAGGACTTTCTAATGGATTGATTCAAATGTTTTCATGTGGCAAATGAATGAAGAAAAAGCTTCTACAGAGGCAAGTTTTGTAATTGCCCATCAAGCTGCAAAAATGTATTACTGAAGCTTGCAGAATAAATATATGCCTTGATTTTTAAAATGAATTTGAGAAGCTAAGATTATCTTAGCAAACTGCAATAAGAAGAATTGAAAGTATCAATGAAAATTAAACAAGCAATTACAATCAATATTAGAATCAATGATTTGGTACTCAATACTCTCGACCAAACGGATACCGCACAGATATTAATTTTCATTATTAAAACAGTTAAATAAAATTTAAAAAAATAATAAAAAAGTAAAACAGTTTCATTCGTCTCATTAAATGGTTTTTTTTTGTTGAAATTTCTTTTTCATGGTTATAAATAGTGCATATCTAAAGGTAGTATTTTACTTGTGGCCCATTGTAAATTTTGAATTCTTTAATGTGGCCCATCATTTAAAAAAATTTACCTCCCTCACTTTGTGGCTTAGAACATGTGGCTGTACTCAGTAAAAAGCAAACGCCAATCTTTCTAATCTTCCATCTGATATCCAGAAATTATCTTCTAAGCACCCGTGTACCGTGCGCAATAGAAGTAGCCCACTGCCCAAGTGTACTTTTTGCGAAATATTCGCGTGACTTGTAGCTTTTATAAAAATAAAAGACCATCGGGCGTTTAAAGGTTTAAAGGAATGACTTGATAAATCCTGGAAGAGCTGGATGGGAGTCATGCTCTCCACATAGAAAGTAAACTCGGTGCCACGACACATCTTTTTACTTTCTTCCATGTTTTGACAACATTCTGTAGCTGAATCAAGATATTTCTATCAAAATGCAGAAACCATCAGCAATACTTCTTCTCTTCTCTTCTCTTAAATCATCTGATCTATCTACTAGGCACTATTGATGCATAGATTTATATCACATATTTTAACGTTCATGTTTACAATACACAAAAAACATAGTGAACATTCTGTATTGAAGGTCTTCAAAAATGCAAAAAAATATTATAATCACAAATTTATTAGATATTGTACCTTATATTTCATCGTTTTTTTTAGTAAAAGAGACAAGGATTTTAAAAAGTAAACAAAAATAAATCATACCTTAAACATAAAATTATGCATACATTTTAAAATGAAACAGCGAGTGTCAACTCAAGGACGCATCGAGTATTTTCTACAGTGTAAAGTGTTTGTGATAGTAAAATATGTTATTTCAAGATTCTCACATGTACTGTTGTAGTATATTGCGGAGTGGTGGATATATGAGTTTTGTAATAAGAATCAGATTTGGTACAAACTATACTTTGAAGCCTAAAGGTTTGACATTAGGATTTAAGCAATGAGTTAACTGTTTTAACCATTGAAGCCTTGTTAACATGCTGTGCATGTAGATCAAAAAACACTCCCAGGGATGAGCGCATGCTCTACATGCGAAAACAATGCTCTGTTTTATCTTCCATTTAAAGGGGAATAGTCAACCGATTTCGTTCTAATAACATGATTATCAGTGGCAGTACTGGGCTAGGTGGGCTTAGCCCGACCTGCATTTTTCACCCAAAACTTTAGATGGCTGAATAAAAATGAACAGCAATTCGGCCGCACAATTTCGTAAATAGTATACTATGCTAAACTTTTCTCTAGCCCACCCTTGGGTGGGTCAGGAAACGCCACTGATGATTATTATAAAGAATACATAGATTCAAATTTGAGTTGTGATTATTTTGATTGTATTTGATTTAATTTAAAAATGTTATCAACTGATAGATTAAAGGTTTTTTAGAGCGTCTAGAGTCGGCGGCCTCTAGTGCTACCGTTTATTCCAGGGGTGGGGAACCTTTTCTTCTCTAAAGGCTGCATTAATTTTTCTGATTCGACATAAGGCCACAGTAAACATGCCAGTTTCTAAAGTTTAGAAATTTGCGGATTTCAGATCGGATTCGGATCAGCGTAGCACCTTTTTGTTTTAGGTATTCCAATGATTTTTTGACATCGAAAATCCCAAGAATTTACGGATTTGATCCAATTATCAGCGTGATACCTTTTTTTTACATTGAAAATAACAGGAATTTACAAAAATTTACAGAATCGACCAGAAGGCAGCAGGTTCCCACGCCTGGCTTAGGCGGTCTGAGTGTTATTTTTAAATATAAAAATACTTGACAACCACTGGTATCATACAGTGATTGGCCAGAATGTCAGCTAATATGTTTTAAATAAACAATTCATTTATCTTTTAATTAATGTGTTCAAGCTCATACGCATTGGAAATGAAAAAATTAAATTACAGTAACTTTCAAAAGTGTTTATTTGTAAAACAGAATTTATAATATTTATGTCAACTTTACCGCTGTCTCAGTAAATATGTCATGTATCTGGGGCTGAAAATCGATTTCAGATTGCTGAGCCTGAAGTGTTAATACATTGTTGAGATAAATAATTGAAATTATCAAATTTGAATTGCTTAAATTTTGTACATTTTCGTGTTTTTTATCACAAATGATACATGTTTCACATTTTATACTCCTCGAGTATTCAAATGAAATTAAAACAGATTGCCATCAATAACTTTTAAATTAAGTCATAATATTTTTATTCTTATATAGCAGTGGTGGCCAAGAAGTTGACCGCATAGCCATTTCATGCCACCCCGTTGATGCTTTGGAATATGAATTGAGTTTGTCTTTTATTATTAAATGCCCAAGCCAGTAATAAGGAATCGGAGAGAGTTATCAACTAGAAGTGAGGCTATTATTTGCAAACCCGGCTCATTCCAAAATTGATGAAATGTGAACCATGAACGTAATTTAGTAAATACAAATACATTTTAAAAGTATTTTTAGAAGGCAATCTCAAAAATGGTTTGATAACACAAAATATCATTCCAAAGTAATTTAAAACTAAAAATACTTTAAAATGTATATTATTTTACAAAATTAAATTCAAGTTTTATCTGTCAACCATTTTGAAATGAGCCGGGTTTGCAAGTAATAGCTTCAAGTGTAAGATTTGCGCCTATTTGACTAATTTCCCATATTACGTGTCTTGATTTGTATTGGTTACAATTATCAAGAAGCTTGATTACTTTAATTCCTTATACCAGCGATTTCCAACCTTGGAGG
The DNA here is from genome assembly GCA_031772345.1 of Himalopsyche anomala. Lineage (NCBI taxonomy): Eukaryota > Metazoa > Arthropoda > Insecta > Trichoptera > Rhyacophilidae > Himalopsyche > Himalopsyche anomala. The sequence continues at coordinate 13,599,729 of CM062833.1, read as the reverse complement.
TGTGGACTATTGCAAAGGGAGGCGCGAACAGTCCAAAATATTTATTTACCCTTTAAAATGTGTCTTTATTACTATATGAAATGAAGAATGGGGAGGCGCGAAGATATTTTTTCTTCAAAGGGAGGCGCAGTAACATAAAGGTTGTAAACCACTGCCTTAAACCATTAAGCATATCAAATGCTATGATTAAAGAATACACATAAATTACATACATTAAGATTTTTTTTTTTGTCTTATATTTTAAATAATTATGATGAAAAAATGTCTATAAAGTTTTGTAAAAATATCTTACCTTAATAATACTTATGATATATTATTTCGTAATGTTTTAATCTTAATAAATGAGTATTTTAATCAACTGCACAGCAAGTTGAGATTTTTCCATCTTTACTTCTATAAAAATATTTGATGTTTGGCAAAGCCTTTATGTTTTTTAGTGTTAAAATTTCAGCCCTTCAATCTTATTTTATGTTGAATTTTATAATTACAGATGTTTTTAAATACCTACTAAGCGTTACCAACAACTATTTTTTCATTGAGTTCTAGCAGTGTCAAATGTGTCAATCATCATGAAAAGTCATTCACTTGTTTTTTAACATATAAAAATCGTCAAAAGTATATTCTATTATGATGATAAGTAATCAATTTTGAATTCTATAGTACAATAATTTTTAGATATTGAAAAAATATTTATTTTCCACGTGAAAACATCGCGACCAGAGGCGTGTTACCCTGTAAGTGAACAAGGTGCGCGCTTGAGGCCTCCGAATCTTAGGAGCCTCGAAAATGGTTTCCATTTTATATTCCATATACTTTCTGTTGAGATTTTCATATTTATCATGGAAATTTCTGACTTTCTTATGGTATCCAAATTTTAGTGTGCCTGTGGCCTACCATGTGCTTAATCCGCCACTAATCTCGACACACTGGTCCATCCCTGGCATATGGAGTCAATAAGCGTTTGATGAACCGTGAGTCGTTGGCGTGCTAGTGGTTAAGTAATAACTGAGATAGAGTCCTCTACAAAGTTAAACATATTGAAGAACCAGGCATGTATAAGTGGTCATTACAGACATCTTTATTAATCACAACATCATCTTATCACCTAGGGTTGAGAATGTTTCAAAGAGCACCAGATATTAGTTTAAGTGTACATGCATGCATGCATTTATATGATAGTTATATAAATTTATACAAAAATTGATAAAACACAACTACTTAAAGCTTATCATTTGTTTAACTCTCGGCATGTAGAGGTGAAATTAATTATGGTTTATTATTGATAGTTTTTATTATATATTTTATTTACAATCCATTAATATCTTTTTTGTCTTACACTGTTCATTGATTTGCACTTTCAATATCTAACACTAGAAAAGTGGCGTGTTAAAGATTCAGCAAACTGAACTATTTTGACATTTGTTGGCCTCAATACAAAATATTTTTTATTTCTTAGTCTTTTTATAGCATTTTTTTACATCTTAATATTGATTAGATATTTATATTAACTATAATTACTTCAGATATCTATTTTACCAATAAACAATACTTTGAACGGAGCGTGCAGGTGCCCTTAAAATGAAAGCTCCTTTGCCTTCCTCTTCTATCTTCACATCGAGATCGATTGAGCCCCTAGAAAGAAAATATAATATAAATGTGGTATTAAAATTTGCAGGAGAAAGAGAATCAGTCATAGACTGGAATTCCCCATCATATGGTTGCATGGACACCAGAGCTGGAGTCGACTTTCGAAGTCCTCTAGTAAAACAATTTCTATAAGTATTGTTTATCTGCTATTGATATCTTTTAGGTCTTAATTGAAATTTAAAATTAATTATTCAAAGATAGGTTTTGTTTGTATATGTATGCTATTTTAGTCATAAATTATCTTAGGTGGCGAGATTTTATTATAAATTGGGTTGTGGTTAGGTTAGGAAACGCTGCTAAGTTTTTGTGGCTCGCAGAAAAAAAAACCTTTTTTAAGATACACTATATACTTATATATATATACTTATATATGATTAATTATTGTAAATTCCTTGTTTCTAGTAATGGAGTGCTAAAACAATTCAGGACTAAAGAAATATTAAGGATTAATAAAAACTGAACTTTTACAGATAAGTGGCACGTCTCTATTACCCAGCCATCTGTGATGAAAGTGATAAACTCATGGTGTGAGGAATGTTTTTATGCTTATAATTTACTTCCAAAGTTGAATGTAAAACTGAGCATGTTGTAACTTATGTAATATGGAAAATAAAATCTATAAAGAATTGGAGAAACACCCTTCTTAAATACTTAACTTCCAAATATTGAACTGTTTGACAACTCACATGTTTGAAATAACCACAGTGATTCCACCATCAGGTCTTAAGAAGGCAACATTGTCAATTATCCCTGACAAAACATTTATGGAGACTCTTTTTGAACCGCGCGGAATAAATTTGCTGAAGTGTCCCAGCGCATAAAAGATTGGCTGCTTTACAAATTCATCATTCTCGGGAAAGACAATGATGGTGGAATCGACAAAGTTGTTGAACCAGTTTGGCCCTCCCTGGCTGTTGAGTGCGAGGTTCCAGTCAATCCAACCAGTGTAATAATGGTTTAGCACCTAGAAAATTGTAAACAAATGAAAGCTTTTAATAAAATATAATCCTTTTTTACTTGATTAAAAATTACTTTAAATAAGTACTGAGATTTCAATCATTTTACATTCTGTGGAGAAATTTTTAATTAAAAAGGAATAAATTCTGTTTTATCAATTATTTTGATATTTAGACATCAAAAAAATGTTGATTTTTATTTAGCACTACCATAATTCAATTTCTGCTGTCCTGTTTCAATTTTGTACGCATTTAATTGGATGACAATCATTGAAATGAATATTTTTTTAGTAAAGATTAATATTGTCGAACACAGTGACTGTTGAGATGACAAAGTGACACTCATATTCCAAGAAAACTTGTCCACTGAAGAACTATTTGCCAAAGAAGGTTAGTACCTATCAACCTATCCATTTTTATAATTTAACTGAAATTTAAGCAATTTAGAAAATTTTCAAACCTCTATAATGTCCTTGACATAATATTCTGCTCTCATCCAAGACCCAAGTTCCACCTTTTCTGTTTGCCATGGTTTGTCACCTACAATAATAAAATCCTTACAGTTCTGACTTACATTAAATACATACTGAAATACCATATTATTTATTATCCACCAGTATCAAATCACTATTTCATTTACACTTGGGCGCAATCAAGCACGATTAGTTTTGTTTTTGTATTTGTATGTACGGAAACGTCATCAAACACAAACGATTGTGTTTGCAATCTGTCAAGCTTCTGTTGACTGTTGGGGGACTTAAACTAGAATCTGCCTATTACGCATACTTATGCATTGAAACACAAAACTAATATCGTTGTATTGTATGAAAGTGACAGGTATTGACTTTCAGTGACAGTTCTGTATTGCTTTTAGTAGGTACTTGTTATTTCACTTTGAAAGAAACGAATTTAAGGATTCCGTATTCTATTATTTCTTAGTTACATTAGCATTGATTTTATTATATAATAATTCATGCATTGCAGTAGTGTCGTAGTATTTGTTAATTTGCTTGTAGATTAATGTATAAGGTGAAGTAGAAATATGGTTTTCTCTAGCCCACCCAAGATTTTAGGTCAGGAACCGCCACTAAATAAAAATATGTATGTATGAATCGAATTTTCGTGATTTATTTTATTAAAAAAAAAGTATTTCTCATTTTTTATTAACTTATTTTTAATTAGTCAGTATTTTATTAAGCAAATGGTCAGTATAAAACATATAAAGTAGGGTTAGGTTAAGTAAGGTTAGGTTAAGTTTGGTTATGCTTGGTTTTCAACATAAAACTGGCCTTGAGGTTAAAATACTGACCAGTTAAATACAAACCTTTTTTAATACACTGAACATTTTGCAAAATCTACATTTTCTCCCTCTTCATTTGTTTTTGTTGGTCCTAATCAAATCAAATACATAAAATCGAGGTTTCCCAATATGTATCATAGTCTTTTTTTAGTATTGAAGGTTTCGCGAGAATTCAACATCCAATTGAGACATCTTTTATTTGATTAAAAAATAGTTAATACCTACCTATACACGCTTCCGTAGCTAGTAAATATTTGTTAGGGAACAGTTCCCTTGTTTTATCAACATTTGTTGCAGGAATGACATCGTTCATATACCAATGGCTTGCAATCCCATCAATGTAATCCAACGATCTGTTCACCGTAGACATCTGTAGAAAATATTTTACTTTTAAAGTACAAATTGGTATTTTTAAATGTATTCAGCAGTTACTAAGCATAAATTCGGTAGGGATACATTCCATCATTTGAACGATAAGCACATTAACGCTCAAGATGCAATAATGCCGACTATCTGAGGCCAAAGTAGTAAAATATTTAATAAGATATCTGGTGGAATATTACTTTGAATATAGCGGAAGGTATACAGTAGAGGTCTGCACGGGCCCGGGCATGGCCCTCAGGCTCTTACCCGGCCCGGCCCGCAGGCCGGGTTCGGGCAGGTAAGCGCAATTGAGACACGGACTCAGGCTCGGACCGGGTCCAGATAAGGAATTTATTCTTCAGAAAAATATTTCAGACTATTTTTGTGTCATAAGTCAGCCATGATGATTTTAATTATTTCCAGTTCTATAGAGAATCGTAAATTGTTGTAAATTTGTAAAAAACGGGTTTCTATTGGTCTGTGGAGTATAAATCCGGGCTTCGAGTCGGGTTTGGGTAACAAGTGTGGTATTAGATTCAGGCCCGGACCGGGTAATTTAAGAGCTATGGAGTAGATATAAATAAATATAATAATAAAAGGTATAAGTATAAATGTCTAAAAATTCGTGATCTTAACTATACTTATCGAATAACTATAAATACTTACTTTTTGTAACCAGACAGGAAGTGATATTCTTTGGTCATCGATAGCTAGAAGTTGAATTTTCGAAAATGGCGAATTTCTTATTGTTGGTCCCAAGTTATTAGCAAGCCACCATGCCTGAAAGAAATGAAGTCAATTAATCATCTCACGGTAACATTCAGTTGTAGCTGTAACCACTTTTCGAAGTATACAATCTGACAGCATGACTAAATTAACTGGCGACTTTTAACATCAATTTCTGGATAGTTATAGAAATTGATTTGTATTTGTATGGTATGGATTTCCATAAAAAAAATGGATGTAGCAAGAGCGGTTAACTAACCGCTTGTTCTGTCCTAGCCTTACCCACCTAACATTACTCTATCCACTCAAGTAGAAAAACTTCTCTTGCTCCACTCCTCAAGCAAACAGATATAATAGAAAAAAATCTGGTTACGGCAAAACGTTTCCCGTTAAATGAAGAACGAAATGAAAACATTTATACCAACCTGTTGCTCAGGGTCCCAGCCCATACTGTTGAATGTTGTGAAAGGTAGCATTCCGGTAAGTGGTTCATTGCCTGTACTCATTCCCCAAATAGGAACTCCATTCATGGCATAAAGCTGCAAAAATCTGCGAATAATTTCATATGGGATGCTACAAACACTACGGAATACCTTCCATGCTTGGCCAATTATTTATATATTTGTTACCCATGCTATATATGATACTATTATTTGCAAACTCGGTTCTTTCCATGATGGTTGACAAATGAAACTTGAATTTAATTTTGTAAAACCATATATGATAATATAATATTTTAAATGTATTTTTAGTTTTACATTACTTTGGAATGATATTGTGTATGTTATCAAACCAGATTATAGACTAATTTCTATAAATACTTAAAAAATATGTATTTTTATTTACTAAATTACATTCATGGTTCATCTTTAACCAATTTAGGAACGAGCCGAGTTTGCAAATAATAGCCTCATATATGGAATCAAGAGTTTGAGTATAAACTGTGTGTTGGCAGCTTGTTAGGCTAGTAAATATTATTTTTAATTCAATTCAATTTAAAATGTAGATAAAAAAATTGCTAAAATTGTTTTTACAAAGAGACCATGTGTACATGTACAAAAACTAGATACAAATTTCCAAGAAAGATCCGACGAAACCTACTTTCACATACTAAATAGCATACGCCTAAAATCACTCTTGTCTGTGCAGATTATGTTGGTATCTGTAAGAATACTGTGTAAAGGAAAATGATCAGTTTGAAAACTGGATGGCAAAAAAGCAAAAAAAATAATGAATTGGCATTGCGTCTATTGCACTATGTTTACTATTCCTTGAGAGTGGCTTAAATTTAAATACAATATTAACTTTGATTTAAGAGAGAATATTCATAATAGTTGTATATAACAAGTGATACAAGCGGAAGACATCAACGTTCGATCACACAAGCGGGTTAACACTAAGATTTTATAATCATAAATAATTTGTCTTACTTCAAATGATAATCAGCCCACGTTTGAAAGAATTGAGGGAGAAGTCTACTGTTTCCTCCGAAGGCATTATTGTTTTTCATCCACGGTGGTGGAGACCAAGCTGCAGACGTCATAAAAAGTTCAGATGTGGCAATCGCCATGGCCTCTTTGATAAATGGTATCTGATAAAACATTAACTCATAATAACAATCTAACCGTTATTTCTACTGTTCTTGTCAAACTTCAAAGTGGTTAACTGGCAAAATGACTGTTTGACTAGACAAAGGTTTAAATAAAATGCACAGTTATAGACTTATGCATAACAAAGTGTTTATGAAAAATGGATATGTGCGTCTGTCCACTATTTCTCAATAAACCGTATGTACGGAGTTAGGTTAAACAAATTCTTAATTTTTTCAAAAATCCATTATATCTTTAAGTCACTTTTCCCACCTATATAGTACATAATAACACAGGGGTTCTTAACTTTATTGTGATTATGGGCGCATCAGATTTAGGATAATAGTGACGGGGGTACGAGAGACTTCTAAAAAAACATGATTTCAATAATTTGTGTTACATTAACTGGCTATATTATTACTCAACTATTCTATATTATGCTATCGGCAAATTATATGTTATTTATTTATATTTATATGTCTAAGAGAGCATTTACAAAAAAAGTGGAGATAATCTACAATAAAGAGTATGAAAATATCTTAAAAAATAACAATCACAGTTCTTTGACGATGTATTTCACTGTGGCCACAAAGATAAGAATCCCTGTTATAGAAAATCAATAAAAAACTCATTTTTGCCAGAAATGAAGAAGGGACAACACAGTCTGTAGACTTGAAATTTTATATGAAATGATTGCCAAAAAGCGATCAAAGAATTTAGGTATGTATTTTTTTATCAGAAGAACTAATTGGGAATTCATATTCGAAAAATAAATTAAAATTGATAACTTTATTATTCCTTTTTAAATGTAACCAAATGAGTGACTGTAAATATGATTTCAATACCTATCACTGTGGGGTGACATTTTGGATTTCCATTCTTACTCTGCTACACAATAAAGAGCTTGATTCACGAATAGCAATTTTTCCTCATAAATTTACGAACGTATTTATGTCTGTGATGTTTTCACTCTACATATCCTTGTCAATCTTGAAAACAAGATGAAAAGAGAGCAATAACGCTCTCTGAAATGAATGTTGGAGCAATGTATTTTCAGCCAGCACTAAAAATTATGTTTAAATGCTTCATTTGAATGCATATTTGATTGAGATCGGATACAAGTGCAAAATAAATATTTACAACCTTATAAATGAAGTCTTCTTGCGTTAATGAATAGTTTGTGAGATGATAATCATTTTCTGGAATCATATTGTATGCGTATGGATGCGTTGAAAAGTCGCTTCCGCCTATGGGAACTCTTCCCATGTTGTATTCAAGACCGTTTTCACTGAAGTATGAGCTGGAAAATATATATTTCGTTTATATACAGTCATATAGCGTCAACTTTTAGAGAGTTTTTTCTTATAGTGTTTGTGGCTGTCTTTTCGTATAGCGGTACCTTCTACAGCGTACATTTTCCAAAATTTTATGAATCACCGGTTCGGCACAGTCGAAGAACATTCCAGGGATATTCATCACAATACAGTAAAAAAATATTTTTCTACTTGTATAGTCATGGAACAAATTATGATCAAGTAAATCGATGCACATGTTTTTTTAATGCATTATGTATCCACATTTGCACCACCAAATACCATATCATTAGTTCAGCCTTTGGATCAAGGCATTATTAAAGTTTTCAAATCATATTTCTCATCATATGTATCAAAGCATAATCAGGTTTTCAAATCATATATATCAAGTTATCAACTGTCGCATTGAGCTCCTTTGGCTCGCCTGCTGCAATTGCAAAATACGTAAGGTCAATGCCCCCTCACGCGTGTTAATTACGTGCGCTTGTTAAAATAAATTAACACCTACAAGGTCATTAAAAATATAAAAATGAAAAAAAATGTTTGATTTCCTTCAAATCACAAAATGCAATTGAAAAAACCTAATCCCAAATTTTGTATGGATGCCTAACATTCTACAGCGCTTTTTTCTATAGCGTAGTTCCTATCTCGATACTATTGATTGTATATACAAATCAGATAAAAAGTAATATGCTATTTTACTTATCAGAAAAAACTTATCAACACTCAATGAACTAAGTGGTAACTCACGTATATAGAACCAATGTTGGAAATAGATTATATCACTGTAAAAAAAGAAACCAAGGGATCAAGATATTAAATCATTAGCAATTTATACCCACTTCATTAAATTACGCTGAGCCGGTTGGCTGAGGGACTTAATATTAATTCCAGTAGCATCTGTGAACGCTCCGCCGAATCCAATTATACTTTGGTGTTGTATTTCACGGTGAATCTGGATGCTGACATCCACTGAAATTAATAATCAGTTTAAATATATAAATAATATTAAAAACAGGTGATAAAAATATATTATCACTTTGAAAAAGACGATCAAACTAAGAAATAATTATTTAGTACTTATTTCATAATTTTCCAATTTTTTTTTTTTTTTTCAAAAATTTTAACTCTAAGAAAATTACTCATTGTTTAAACCGATTTTTATAAGGTAGATAAAGCAATCTAATGAAGAAAACATAGCAGGTACTAATATTTCACTTTAACTGATGAAAACTAGCTCACTGCAAAAATAGTAAAAATATTCGTCCAGCATGACCACCACCACATTAACAATATCTATTTTTTTACCTTTATTTAGCTGTGTAAAAGCATTGCCATCCCAGGTAGAACTAAATTGTTTGATGGAAGGTTTGGGAATGAAATTGCCTTTGCTTTTTTCAAATCGAAGTCCTGTCTACAGATATAGAAAAAATAATACTATTTTTAAAAACAATATTGCACATGAAAATAACATTGCAAAAGAGTTCTTAATAAAACTTACCAAGCTGGATGTGTAAACGATATATTTTCCAAAACGTAGAGGTTGTATTTTTGAAATCTCATCACAGTAATACGCATTGCAGACACAAACTACTGAATTGTGATTATACTTTCTTGGGATGCATGGTTTATCAGTGGCTATAAAGAAAATGATACATTAGCTGAACTTATTTTATGAAAATATTCATATTACTCTATGACATCTTCTGAGACACAAAACTTAACCACTAGCACGCCAACGACTCATCGGTGGGTCGAAAGCTTATTGATTCCACACGCAAGCGATGCCTCAGTGCGTCGCGATGTTTTCTTGTGGAAAATAAATATTGTTTCAATATCTAAAAATTATTGTTATAGTGGTATTTATCAATGAACCCAGTTACGGCTAAGCATTTAAAATAATCTTTGTTTATCCATATTATTTTTCAATAAATTCAGCAGATGTTGAAAGGGCTACCTACCGTTCTTTTTTACAGCACACGTGAATTGTATATGAAGGTATTTTTCACAATACCTTGTAAAAAAACTGTAACTATAATTTATAGGTGAATTTGAGGTTGTCAAATGGATCAATGTATTATAATTTTCAAAATCTAATAATAAAAGATGTGTATATATATTTATATATATTATGAAAACCCTTAAAAGACAGTCGATAGTTAATGACGATTTTTCGTTTTGTGTATAATATTGACTAAAAATAAATATTTATTACGTGTTGAGACAACAAATTATGTGAGTTAAATCATTTTATATACAATTTCAAATGGCTCTAAAACCGCTGGCGTGGAGGACTAAGCCGAATATTTCGCACTGGCAGGTAAATGGTTAAATGTATCACCCAAGATTTATTTTAATTGGTTGAATCTGGCATAATATGAAAAGCCTTCCTCTTCTGCACTGTGGACTGCGATATAATAACGTTTACATAACTACGGACAAGGAACATAATGTTTTATTTTGTATGGTTTTTCCAAAGATTGTCTTTTCTGGCCATGGAGTTTTAAAAAAAAAATATATATATCTTACCTGTGAAACTGATGGAAAGTAAAAGAAGAAAGCTCCTTAAAAGTATATTCACGAATCTTTTCATGTTGCGACACCTACACATTAAAAAATAAATGATAGAAATCAGTAAATTTAATAACAAAAGCAACTTCTAGCAAGGGTAACATAAAGTTATTGGAGGAAATCTTAATAATTGAGAGGTTATTTTACAAAAGGTTTTTTGAAACATATTCATCACAGTTAATAATAACCCAGAAATATCTTATGTTAACAACATCTATGAAAAAAAATTAAAAACTTTATTAGTGTAGTTTTAGTGCCTCAAAGGCATTGAATGAATTCCCAGAACTGACATATACGAAGTTATGAAAACAGATTTTTGTATTGAGTACTGGGTAGGAAGGGGAGAAAGAGTGTTATTTTGTAAAGAATAAGGTAATAATGGAATAGAAAATGCAACCTATTGCATGTAAAACAGTCAATATACAACATTAGACCATGGTTGGCCATTGGCTGCTGCCTCAAGGATAGATTTAAAGTGTCACTTCTCAATACCAATAAGATAATAACATCTAAGAAATATCCACGGAGTATATTCAGCTGATACTGACAAAATCTAGGAAGCAACAAAAAATCTTAAGAGTTCAAAGGGGTGCCAGATGGTTGTCATATGTTCATACAAGTCGAAATTGACAAAAAAAAAATAGAAAAATTTATTGATATTCTAAAAAGATATTCACTATACAATAAAAACTGAAGGTTGTCTTTATATTTGCAATATGAAACCATGTCACATAAATGAGGTTTCATCAAATAGTCCCGAGGGAAGACGTAGCTTTAGATGAATGGGATGTCACAGGATTTACAGGAGTGCTGGAGGTCAGTGATCGGACTGGAAAGGCGGAGAACTGAGCGGAGTGGATGAGACTTATTGAGGTGGCCAAGTTTCACCCCAGACTGGAACACCCGAAAAGAAGCTATTTATAAAATTTTAGATCTTCAAAATACATTTGAATTAATTTATTTATGTTACCCTGTATGAAAAGTTATAACACTAGGATCGATTTTGATTGATGTTCGCTGCACTTCACTGACCTGTCACTTTGAGGATGTAAGGTAAAAGTGAGCAGTCTATTGAAATATTTTATTAAAGGTATTTAATAAAATGTTTGGGTATTCCAATAATTATTTATTACAATGTAATTTAAAAATGCGCCTAAAAGACATTTATTCTCATTTGATTTGGCAAACAATGTTGTTTTTGACATCTTTAGGCATTTAAATGCATGGAGGAACTTTAACTGTCTGTTAGTAAATAGTTTTTTTTATAATTTATATGTAAGAAGAAAATTATTATCACTGTCTAGGGACATGATTTGATATTAATGAAACCCAATCTCAATTCGGAAAATTTAACAATAATTACAAACTGTGGGTTTTTGCAGTTGTAGGTGGTCATAAGAATCAATTACCATATCAACCAATAGTAGGTAATTAGGAAATTTATGAATGAGTCCAAATTTTAAATGATTCAATTTTAATAAGCACTGATACGTAATAAAACATATTTAGAATATCTTAAAAACCAGTTAAATTCAATATACAATTCATTAAGCACATCCAAATGTAGTTACTATAGATGTAGGTTAAAAATTCACAAATGTCTAAAATGTATGAAAACAAAGTTAAATTCACCTCTATAATATTATTAATAGCTCAGCGGGTAATGAAATGAGCCTATGAATTAATTTTGAAAAACATGAAAACATGTGAGGAGTTTTAAAAAATAAAATTCTACATAACTTTAATTGATGATTAAAAAAAATATTGTTTATTTTGCATATATTTTCAAAAACTGACGAAAAAAAGTCCACGAGGCATGAAGTATAATTTATTTCTCCACATGAACAAAGTCTAAAGATTTTTTGACAAACAAAACATAGTCTATTTTACTTGTGACAATATGAATTTTTATTTCTTAAAATAAAATAAAATATGATTTAACTGACACAGCTTCTACAAAGATGGCGACCGTAATACAGTAATGTAAGTATTAAACTGTCATTCAATTAACATAACTTTGTTAAAACCAATGACGTATGATCTTTTTTTAAATTTATTTATTGGTACCAAAAGTTAGAAATGTTAAACGTATTCATTTCACAGAGTGATCGCAGTTTGTTTACCAAAATAATGCAATACACATTATAACGGCTGACACTAATTTTCCATCCAATTAGCAACGTTGATATAAATAATTTGATAATACAAACTCAAAAGTAAACAAGCAAACTGAAATAAGCAAAGAAATCTACCTAATCTTCGTTTTACAATGTTACTGTTTTGTCGAATCAGTTACATCTTTCTTTTCTCATAATACTTTTTATAAATGAAATTATGGAAGTTCTATTTGAAAATAATTGAGTAAATATTTCAACAAAGAAGTTACTGGATTATTAATTTTTCACATTGTATTATTCACTATTTTAACGAAATTTGTATTCCATTACTGATAAAGTAGTCAATTATATTGAATTGATATTAAAAAGAGTTGAATATTCGTTCTGTTGTCAAAATATTCAGATTACATATTTAATGAACACTATGTTCTAATTTATAGTCGTAAAATATACAGATATTGTTACCTGACTGTGCGTCCACCTAAACAATGGAAAATATTCTAATAATTGGTTTTGCCGTGAAAGCGATGATATTTTTTAATTTATTTAATAATCTTTTAGAAACACCCATTAGTCACAAAAAAGTAACAATAGCTTGGAATTTGAGGCTTCAAGGACAATTGGATTTCAACGAAAAATTGCAATAACAGAAAATTAAGAAACAAAATACATAATATTCAAAAGTTTACATGCTATGTGAAAATCAGATTTTTTTTTTTTTAGTTAATTTGAAATAATTGGGTTTATTTTTTATTTTACTGTAGCCATTGTCGGCAGTAGTGTTAAAAAGTTTTTAATTTAACACCATCTTGTTGATTTTGTGGCTGATTGATAACAGTTTATCCGGGTGAAAGAAAATTCCGTATTCAGCTTTTAGAATTAACATCTCGAAGAACAATATAATTGAATTTCTACCTATGTAGTTAAAAAATGAAAGATTTGAGTGCTCAAGAAGTGAAAGGAAGTAAAACATTTTTATTGGACTATTAACTACAATCACGTCTTAACGTGAGTTTTTGGTGGATTCTATATTTGTATTTTAGGGAGATAACACAATTGCTATGTGTATCCACTGGGCTCACTTCACTTTTACGATACTTTAAGACGTGTAGAATATTATGATGAAACTAACTCGTCTTTTCCTAAAATACTGTTTGCCTCAATTCACCTCTCAGGGGCTCAATTGAATTCTTCTTTTTGACTACTTTCTAAGGCATAAAGTTGCATTTCGTCATATTCCTCCATAGCGTTGGAAGACAAAATTATCTAAGAAAATTAATTTCTTTGAAGGAAGCAACCCATCATATTTGAAATGTTATTAACTTTTTAGAAAAAAGTACATCTGTACCTAACACGCCGGCTAAAATTTGCAATCATTAATTTAATTGAGTATTGACGAAATAACATGATAAACATTTTTATAATAATCCTGTACTTTTTTTACAAAGTGATAACGTGTATCACAGATATAGCATATGTTTTTTTGAAATACTTGATTATGTAAACAGATGCAAATAGTAAAGAATTGTTTTTTTTGACATTCAAGTTTTTGTTGAAATTTAGCTTGAATACGAAAACTATTTCTGTCTTGAGCAACTATTTCATTCTCTATTATATCAGAGATGATTCAGTTTTACAATATGGTACTATTGCCGTATGCAGTGGTGTAAATAGAAAATCCGGGTCCATATGCAAAAGTTATCGAAAGGCCCGAAATTATTTCTGTTACAAAATTAAAATTTATGCATAAAAAAAGACGACTTTGAGCTGTAAATTCCCAGCTGTCGGTAACACTAACAGTATACTTCTTTTCCAAGAATTTTTAGCTGGATATAATAACAAAAAAATAAATACTTTTATTTCACAAGTACAGCCGAAGACCCTCAGCATTTACTCGTTTGGCAGGGACATTTAAAAATTACCAACTTTATTATGGATACAAATTTGAGGCCTCCTGAACCCAAGGAACCTTATACGTTGCATAGTCTCCGCTGTATGGCGGTTACGCCACTGCTTGTATTTCTTCATGGATGGATGTTCTCTCAGGAAAAAACACTTCATTTTTTACATTAAATCGTTACCTTTCTGGCAGAAGTTGGTAATTAAAAAAACTGACAAAAATGAGTTAAGTATACAAAAAAAATCTTTGATATGATTGTACATTGTCTGGAATAACTCGGTTGGTACAATTCAGGTATTTCTCCCTTATACATGTACGCATTGAGTCATGCAATTATAGAAATATTGTAGTAGTGTTATATAATTGTCATGATTCACTCTCGTTTGCCTGATGTGTAACGGATACACATCTCAGGAGCGCGAGCTTTTTTTTACATGGTTAGGAAAGAGTTAAAGGCAGGCATTAAAAATAATTAATAATAATCCCTGACTATTCATTTTTTAAACTCATATTTGTGGCATTAATGCATCTATATTTTGATATTATAATTATCTATGTAACATAAAATATCATTACTAGAGACTTAATCAGAAAAGCAGACATTTTTCATTTGCTGTTCATTCAGAACTATCAACTTGTTACTTACCAACTTCTGCCAGAAACGTGGCGATATATATATTCATTACCCTCTGAGAAATAAAGATGGACACACTTGCATTCACAATGCAATGTCACTTGGAGATTAATAACTCGCGATACAAGAATTACAAAGTTCTAGTGTCGCAGTTCAAATGTTTTCAAACAGAAGTCAATTGATTGATTGAAAAATGAAACTGCTCATACTAGGATTCGATTCTGTGCGCATCGTGACCTTAGCCAATGAAGTTGACCACGCGACCACATACACAATTTCTATATATTATACAAATAACTGCACTTAAATGATGTGACACGTGACATTTCATCACAAAGAATGTAAACATTAAGTACCTTAAATTCTGTTTACATGAAATATTTTACTGTGAGATCAAATGAGGTTATTTATATGTTGTCAATTTTGTCAAGACATTACATTAGTAACCTTCCCATCCTTTTGGGCATAGTTTCTCAAACTCTTTGGGCTTGTGGCCCCTTTTGAGTCTCAAATTTTTCCATGGCCCCCATACCTGTTTTGTAATATTTCAATATAACTTTTATAATGAATTTTGCGATTTCCCAAAACGAAAAGATGCAACACTTTTTTTAGGTCTTTAATTTACAGATTTCCCTTCATGAAGACCTTTTTTTACAGATTTTGCAAAATTTCTAAATATTTTGTTGCTGCCCGATCTTCAAAACTCGAATCCACAGAGACTGCAATGAATATTTTCCCATGGCCCCCCTAAACTGTACTGTGGCTCCCTTAAAATAATCCTCTGTAGCCCGTTGAGAAACACTGCTTTTGGGTATAAATCATTGCAAAGATATCCCATAATCAAAGAATTGTTGAAATACTTTACAACTCATAAGTATTAACTTAAGATTATTAAGAAGGTGAAGAATCCTTTTATTAAAGAAAGGCTGGGTAACACGAAGATTAGATAATTTTCTTAGTGACAGAAGTGGGTAGAGAAAATAATAACAGTATATTAATAAAAACTTTTATTATTACTGTAAATAACATAAACAATTCGTCACTTATTCTAACATCAAAAAAGTGTTCTTTGGTTTTTTAATCTACATTTAGGTATAACTTGTAATAAATATTATGAAGTAAAAGTATGTACAACATTCTTTAAGAAACACAATTTTTTTTTTTAAAAGACATAAATGGCGTCAAATGGCAAACTTTCTGGTAATTAAAATACAATATATTTGTCTTAATTGAACTTATTGACTGTCTTGTCACTCACTACAAAACATTGTATTTGCGCGCATAATGTATGAAAGGTAAACAGGGAGTGTATGTATGTGAGAGAGAGAAAGAGCAAGAAAGATAGAGAGAGGAAGGGGGTGAGTGTTGAACGGATGTTGACTGGTAGCACTGTCACTAGCAGGAATGTTCTCAAATTTATTAGGACCTAGAGAATAATTAAGGGGGTTCTCTGATTCATGATTTTGGTATTTAATTTTTACAGTTGGTATAAATTAAAATTAATAATTACGACTATTTCACTGATCTTATGATCGATCTTCTATGATTTATTCTACCAATCAAAAGAGTACATAGAAAAGAAGATATATTGAAACAAACTGTCAAAATTGAGGTAAGCATGTTGTGAAGCATATTTATTTTATTAAAATTACTCTATTATGTAAAATATAAGGAAATCAATCAGATCAATCAGATATAAAAAGCTTGAAAGAATGAATGAATGAATGATCGATCTGTTGAACTCTGATTATTATTAGAGTTCAACAGATCGATCAGTCGAAGACCCCCTTAATTGGTGTCTGGGTAAATTTAAGAATAGCTCCACTGGAGTATAATATTACTAGGATGATATGATATTATATGTATTTTAATTGCATGATGGTGTCAGCAGTCTTTTTATAATTAATTAAATATAATAGGTAATAATCTTATAACTTTTGGTAAAAGATTTGTATTGGTACATTATGTTCTACCAATAAATAATACTTTGTACAGAATTTGCTGGTGCTTTGATGCTGAAAGATCCTTTTCCTGCTTCGTTTATCGTGATAGTTTTCTCGCTGGGAGCTCTAAAAGAGAAATCATAAAAGTTCGTTTTATAACCAGGAAAATTTTAGTCTTACCTTTAAGAGATATATTTGAATAATTTAATGCTTAGTTTTATTATTTTGTAAGTGTGTTATTTCGCTGATTTTCCGGACAACTAAATTGTTCACTGATAAACATATTGCCCGTTACACAAAACAGTTATCATTACCGTATTTATGTCATGATAATTCATATGATTTTAAAAAACCGTTGAATAAAGAAGTGTTTCTCTATCAATGCAGTTGAAGTCGATACAACTAGGATCAGATAGTAAACTGTATTGATACAACAATACCTCGTGTCCCACAACTTTGACAAAAATGAGTTTTGGATATATTCAGCCTCACAATGAAAAAAACACGATTTAGCAAAATCATGCATCACAAAAATGACTTGAACCATTTGTATATCAATTTGAAGCAATACAATTTGTTGCCATTATTGTTTTTTCTAAATAAACAGAGAAAATTTGATTATTGTAGTAAAGTTATGTTTGGCTAATGATAGATAATTTTTTAATGATACAGAGTTTTTTTTCATCTCTTGTAAAATTTTTGTTGTATGGAATAGGATGAATTGTTTTACAATGAGCGATATGCAATTATTTGTAGATGATTAATTTTGAACTAAATTTGAGTTTGCAAAAAGTGATTACTGGGTAACATAAATCGCTTGGTAAGAAATTTCAGTGGTGTTTCACTGAATGTCATCTTGGATTTTGGGAATGATTCCTGTATAAGTATTTAGTTTTATAAAAATTGATGATTCAGTTCAACACGGCCATACCCAAAAATGCTTAATTTTTAAGATTTGTTTAATTTGTTTCTAAATTTATCAGCAAGAATATATCATATTAGTATACTCACGGGTTATAAACAACCACGGCAATTCCACCATCAGGTCTTAGGAAGGCGACATTATCAATATTTCCATCCAAGCTGTCTACATTAATTCGAGTTGAGCCACGTGGTATAAATTTGCTGAAGTGTCCCATCGCATAATACATAGGCTGTTTCAAGAATTCATCATTTTCCGGCATGACAATAATGGTAGCGTCAACAAAATTGTTGAACCAGTTCGGGCCCCCTTGTCTATCGAGAGCGAGGTTCCAGTCAATCCATCCAACATAGTTGTGTTGCAGCACCTAGAAAATGGTCAAAAAGTATTCAAAATCGAAACCGGGTCAGGTCCAATGAAATTGAAAGTAACTGGCAAACAGAAATTCAACAGCAATGCATTCCTGACATTTGTAAAAATGAAAATGATCCGAGATAAAGCATTGACACAGAAAGGAAGATAACAAGATTCTTACCTCCATGATATCTCTAAGATAACTTTCTGCCCTTGACCATGATCCAAGTTCTACTTTTTCAGTGTGCCATGGTTTATCCCCTATAATGATAAAAACATCTTTGAAAATACATAAAATAAATAAATATTAGCTTCTGGATTTAATTGCAGAATTTTGGGACAAAAAAAACAGGCGAGACAGTATTTTCTTGTCAATGTAAACATTGATTAGCAGTTTAAGTTGAAGCTTATATGATTACAGCATTTAGTCAATATTTGAAATAACCTGTAAGTGCATAAGCTCACTGACAACCTCTAGAAAGAGTAGAAATGGCATTACGAGTTAGTTTATGTTAGTATAGTGACAAGCGTTAGTCAAAGTAGAAATGATGTTAAAGTTTAGTTTAGGTTATCTACATATATATGTAGAAAAGAAAGAAGGCAAGAATGACTATAAGAAATTGAAAGTTTTGAGGTTAAGCAATATATATTACTGCTTGATTATGAACACACATCAGTGGTGAGTGGCTGGTAACACTATTGTGCACATTCATTACACACAAAGTTTGAAAACAACTTAACTACGTCTACGTACACATTGAACAGTCAAAGTGTTTATTTTTCTCCCGTGAGTACAATAACCGGCTACAAAAGGACAATGTATACAAAGACTAAAGATTGTAGTAGTGAGACTATGTGTACCCATGCAGGCTTCTGTGGATATGAAAAATTTATTCGGAAACAGTGCCCTTGTTCTGTCAATATTATTTGGAGGAATGATTTCATCCCAATACCAATGGGTGGCGATTCCGTCAATATAATCCAAAGTTTTATTCACTTGCGACATCTGCAAAAGAAAAGAAAATTTATAAAAATACATTATGAACGTACCACTTGTAGGGTTTGTGTACACTTACAAAAAACAATTTTGTACCTGATAATACCTACATATTTATGAAAAAAAAACTAAAAATAATTTGCTGAAAACTTACATATTCAATCCACCAAGGAAGTGATAGTCTTTGATCATCCAGAGCCAATAGTTTGATATCAGCAAATTCAGAGTTTCTAATTGTCGGTCCTAAATTGTCTGTCAGCCATTTTGCCTAAAAAATAAAGGGATAAAGCAATAATTAAGACTTTGGTATGTGAAATTAAAAGGTGACTATTTATTTTTTATCAGTTGAAAATGCTCATTATGAAAGAAACCTGTCCTGATAATTTCATAAAATTGTGTTTTATTTTTATAAATAAAGTACTCCTCCACTATGGATTGTCAGTTAACACCTTAAGGGGATTTAGATTGTGTTTTGGGATTTTTAATTTTATTATTCTGGGTCCTTTGGTGCCACAGTTAGCGTTGTGGGCCTCCATGCCAGATCTCATGGGCTCAAGTCCCAGCACACAGTATTTTTTTGATTGATTTCTATTTGAAGGCATGAGTGTTTTTAGTTAGTTAACCAGTAGTCCTGTCCCAGCCTTATCTATCTTTCCCTACTACTCTCTTGATAAAGAGAGGTTGAGCGACTGAGTAACAAACAGTTTTCGTAGAAAAACTTCTGTTGAGATACCTCCATTAGGAGGTCAAATGCTCCACATTGGGAACGGACATAGATTTAAAAAAAATAGTTATAATTATAAATTATATTATATTAAAATCTTATGGAATATTTCGAGTTATTTATTTATATGTCAAATACTTTTTTGAGCTTTCTCAAAAAGGTTGAGCACTATTTTCTTAATTTTTAAAAATTTTAATCATAGAAAATAATCGTCATAATCAAATTCGAAATACTGATTCCGTATATACTTCAAATACAGTGTTTTATTTGATTGATGCGCTATCTGTCGAATTTATTTGAAATAAACAAATGGATGACAGGTTGACAGAAGGGTAAAATATGTTTTTTTGAATTTCATGTTTCAAGCCAAATAGTGTCACATTCAAGTCCTAAAATTATGCTCCTATAAAGTCAGCCAGTCACAAATTAAGTGTATAATAATTGAGAGTAGATAATTTCAGTGGCGGTTCGTGACCTTAAATCTTGGTAGGGCAAAAGAAAAGTTTAGCATTGTACACTATTTACGAAATTGTGCATGTTTCCACTTCACCTTGTACATTAATCTACAATCAAATTACAAATACTACGACCCTACTGCAAATCATAAATTATTATAAAATAAAATCATAGCTAATGTGAGTATGCAATAATAGAATTACTGTTCATTTTTATTCAGTCATCATAAGTTTTTTTTTACACATTTTGGGTGAAAAATCCGGTTTGGGCTAAGCCCACCTAGCCCAGTACGTAAAACTGCCATTGGATAATTTAAATATAATAAGACATTTTATACTCTTCATTTGTTTGCAAACAAAATAAACTTATTATATGAAAGAAGATAATCATACTTGGTCAGTGGGTAACCAACCCAGGCTGTTGAAGGCTACAATAGGAATTATTCCATTTAAAGGTTCATTTCCAGTACTCATTGCCCAAATTGGGATTCCATTATCTGCATATTTCTCCAGGAACCTGTAAACAATGTAAAACAGTTTGTAAAATGCGTGTCCATTTTCAAGTTGAGTCACAAAATGAAGTGACCACCACCCAAGGCTTTAAGAATTAATTCAACAGTGTCAGTGTTAAACAAACTTAAGGAAATGCAGCAGCATGACAAATCAGGTGATGTTTTCATTAAAAAATAAATCTTGTATGTATTCATATTTTAACACTCATTTTTCAATATCATCTTATTGCGACCCTCCTTATCAGCAGTCGATACATTAGCAAGCATTCCTCTGCGCATATATGTTTGTAGCTGACATATTCAACACATTTTCCAAGTGTTAAGACATAATGATCTATTCCTTTTGCACACATATATATATTTAAGTGTTATTTAAAAAAAAAAATCGATACAATGATTGAGAGCTGTTCAGCGTTACAATAAAGCGCCGATATGTTTGTAATAACTTGACAACCACTGGTTTCCAAATTATTTGCCCAGGATTCCACCAGAAATGTTGGTTATAACAGAAACATTTTTTATTTTGTTCATCTGCCGATCATTCTGCTATTCATATCTGAGGTTTTTCAACATATTTAGAAGTTCTAGATAAATTGTGCTATTTACATTGTAGTGTAATTTTTTTCTTCAATTTTACAAACAATTACAATTTGAATCAAGTTAATTTATTGTTTTATGTTACAAAGAAAAAGTTTTACTTCAGATGATAATTGGCCCAAGTTTGATAATATTGGGACTTCAGTCTGCTCTCTCCACCGAAGTCATTGTTTGTTTTCATCCACACCGGAGGAGACCAAGCTGCAGATGTTAGTAAAAGTTTTTCCGTAGCGAGTTCCATGGCTTCTTTAATATACGGTATCTATAACAAAAGTGAATTATTTAGCTGCTTCTTCCCCCATGTAAGATTATCAATGAACTTGATAATTGTAAACAGGGTTTTGTAGTCAATGAAATATTTATCAGTTCTCACCCTACACCACCCGCTTTCAATTAAATTAATTTAAAAGAGTCTCCAACCATGTTTTTAACAACGTTTTCTATGCACAATCTTATTGCCATGTGTATAGGCAGTTTGAATTTCACCAGCGTAAATGTAATGATTGAAAAGCCTTACCGTTTAAAATAATGGTACACAGTATATATGTTAAAGAGTTTGCAAAGTTATCTATTTCTTAATTTGATAAAAAACTATAAATTATATTCTTTATCCAAATATCAATATCAAGAACCTTCAATTCAAGATTCTACTAAGATTTTCTCAATCTCCTGCTCAATTCCAAGTGAACAAAATAAAAGATGACATTCAGTGAATTGAGTCTTTGATGGGATCCCGAGTAGGAAAATACCTAAAATCTTCACCTCTAGATTAAGATTATTGAGAGAATAAAATGACCAAAAACAGCAAAATTATTGCATTCAACTTCAATATCCGTATATTATAATAACGATAAAATTGAAATGTTATGAATTAAGCATTAAGTTTGTTAATGGCTTACCTTGTATTCGAAGTCTTCTGTTGTCAGCGAGTAGTTTGAGAGATTCGCGTCATTTTCTGGTTGCATATTGTAAGCGTATGGATGTGTTGAGAAGTCACAGCCGCCGATTGGTACTCTGCCCATATTGTATTCCAAGCCATTTTCACTGAAATATGACCTAAAATCCAAAATTTGAATTACATGCTATTCATCGTTTCTAGCGTGTCCTGTTGAATCGGATGAAAGGTAGTTAAGAAGAAATGTAAGTATCATAGTTATTCATACTTGAACATGAATCTTTGAATCAACATATGAAGTAGTTTGTTTAGGTCATATAAACACTTACTGCGAAAAGAATTGGAGTCCTTTGTAACTCCACAATATATATCATATTTGACAACATATCTATCACTTACTGTATTAATTTATGTTGAGCTTTTTCACTAAGCATTTTGATATTAATTCCTGCTGCATCTGTAAAAGCTCCTCCGAATCCAATTATGTCTTGAAATTTCGTTTCACGTCGAATCGCAATACTGGCATTGGCTGAAACAAACATGGAACAAGTAAAGTATCGATATATATATTACGCTCATTGGCCGTGTGCATGGTGTATCCAAGTCTTTACGCTCCACCAAACTCTTAGCTTCCTTACAAGCCATGCCAACATCTCGAAGCTCTCCTGAGATCACACTGAGGATAGATATCAATAGACTTCCAGGATGATGGATTCTGTCAATTAAGAAAATGAAACAAGGGGGATTCATACAAGTGTTGTTATGGAAATGTGGTATATTTACATTGATTAACAGCGAAACAGCCCTTAATCCGATCTGATCAAAAAACAGTAGTTTGTTGATAAAATTACAATAGGTATACAATATACAGATAAAATTATCTGTTTCTATTTTTGGAAACAACATTTGAAATAATGTTGTTACCATGTGATTTAAAATAAAAAAAATAATATTAAGATTATATCAACATTTTTGCACACCTGTTAAAGATTATAAATTAAAAATATACATTAATTATATGTTTTAACAGGAAATTTATTTCAGTAAGATTGTAAAAAGATTATAAGTATTTGGTTCTAAAAAAATGTATGAATGGGTTGATAGTAGGGCTTGCATTACTGGTTCACCGGTAAATCGTTCAAAACGCACCATCGGCAATTACCGGTAAATTGGAAACATAACCGGTAATTATTTTACCGCAAAATAAGGTAAGTACATTCATATTATAACTAAAGTTGATTGTAGACATCCAAGCAAAATTAGGAGTTTCATTTTTTTGAATCGGGCAACATTAAAACCCAGATTGTTACCGGTCATACCGTCATCACCATCGCAGTGACCGCTCGAACTCTGCAGCTGATCCTACATACTTGTTTTAGGACTGAGGACGAAGTATATTTTAAAAACATACGTATTTTGGTACATATTCTTCATTGTTTACATTTATTGAATTCTTGTTTATTTGCAAAAAACAAATTTGTAAATAATGATTTTTTTCATAAATTCTATAAAAACATTCAATTTTAATATTATTTTATTTAATTTTAACTACGAAGTTACATTAGATGTATACAAAGTACATACATCAACAAGTTAATGGATAAACTAATAAGTTAATAGTATTAACTCCTCACAGACCGATAAACCAAATACTATACAGTCGTAATTCAGATTAACGAAGCTCGATGTGGCATATATATTACATAAGTGATTATCTGATCTCCCATTACCATATCTCAGTAAAAACAAAAATGACATCATAAAATACTTATAAATGGATTTATATGACATTATTCACCTGAAATGTATTTGAAATTGCTTAGGTTTCAATCTAGGATACAGTGTAGGTACCCACATACAGTTATACTTTAATCCAGGGATGTGGAGTCGTGTAAAAAAAAGACGACTCTGACTCCAACTCCTGCTTTAAAATAATTTATGCCTCCGACTCCGAGGAAATTTTTCAAACAATTAATTTTAACTTATATATATATGTATTCCATCAAATCATCTTTAGTCAGCCAAGCATGATATGTCAACACTTTGGGCTATTTTGATTGAATACACATAATTAAAAATATTTTTCAAAAGAATTTTGAGCCGTTCACGACTCTGACTCCGGCCAAAACACCGCGACTCCGACTCCGACTCCACAGCCCTGCTTTAATCATCTAATCTACAAAAGTCTATTTTTTTTATTTTCCAGTAAATAACCGGTAAACTAGTAATGGGAAATATATATATTTTAATTATTGAAAATTGATGGTAAATTGCAAGCCCTAGTTGATAGTTTATTTTGGCTTCAAACTAATTTCATAGTTATTTTTTAACTGATTTTAGATAATCTCTATATTGGCAAAAGATAATCTGTATAATGGCTTAGAAGAGATAGACACTATAATATCATCTTACTAACTCCAAATTTTATTGAAAAATTCATTATTTTAAGCTTTAATTCCGGTTTCAGTTGTTCTTTAAAAAAGAACATTAGGATTATAATTAATCAATTGTAAAAGCAAATATGTGTGCAAAAAATATATTATTGAGAGTAAATTTTCTAAGTATTTGCTTCAATGATTTTTCTACCCTATTATGTAGGAGTTTTACTAAGTAAATGTTAACTCTCGCGGCTCGGAGACTAGAAAAATACTTCTCGGCCGATGGGGGTCTTTTAGGGACCCCAGTGGTTTCCTCATTATTGGCCTTATTCTTATGAATTTCAAAAAAAAAATAGTCTAAGGGCTTTAAAATATCTCTCTGCATCATTCCTCATACATTTTTTTATAAAAATCCGTGTTTTTTTAATAAATAATCATATTTTAAGTTGCGCGTAAAATATACGTGGTTTCGGTGCAAATGTCACTGCGCGACTGGCACGCTTGCTTTGCGGCGTTCAGCTTTTAATCTTACGAACGATCGCTGATAAGCGGGCGCTTATCTCTTATCTTATCGTATTTATATAAACTGCAAAAGGTCCAAAAAACTATGATATAAGAATACCTTAATTATAAACATTGTATCACCCATATTAAAATAGATATTTAAGAAAATGTGGGTATTGGGGTCGCATTTCTTGAGCTTAGAACCAGAAAAGTTAAACCAATTAATAAATACCTTCATTTAAACCCACAAAGTTTAGCCAACCCCATATGCCATTTCGTTCTTGTTTCCGGGGACTCTTTCCAGTCCATCTCTTCAAATTGCCTGTTGTTCTTTCAAAACGAAGACCTGCCTGAGATAGAAGACAAATTTTAATCAACGACACAGGGGCTTACAGTGTAAATGGTAGACATATATACATAACTTACATTTAGCGTTGCCAACATACAAGAATAAGGAGGGGGGTCAACGTTAGATTCCCTTAAGTCGCATTGATAAATCAGTGCTACCGGCAACATAAATATTTTTTTTTTTACTACTATATTGGCTGGGTCACGTGTTGGGATGCCTCCGGAAAGCCTCAATCCTACCTGCCTCTTCTTTCGACCGGTGGGATTCCGGCGCCTCGGACATCTGTCGGGCACTATCCATAGGATGTACTCGGCGGAACTGACGGATGCTGGCATGTCATGGGAGGAAGCAAAGCAGTTGGCGGGAGACAGGGAAACATAGAGGTGCAAAGTGGCAGTCATATGCTTCACATAGAGAACGAATATGGTCAAAGAAGAAGAAGAAGAATTATACTTACGAGGCTGGTAGTATATACGACATATTTCCCAGCCGGTTGTGTTTCAATCGTAGATATTTCATCACATTCATTGGCATTGCAAACACAAACTATGGAAGAATGGTTGTATTTTCTCGGAATGCAAGGTTTGTCTGCAACTGAAATTTTTTATGAATTTGTGTTCTATAAATTTTATTACAGGGCTCTTCGTTTTAAATAAGGGATTCCATTATAAACCGGGTATGTACCCACACAATTGGTTGATATTATATTATGGGTGTAGAATTGTATGTTAGTGTATTATGTCTTTAGTGTAATGTTAATATCTTAGTTTGAAGCGTCAATTTATTCTTAATCACATTTCATCAGTTGAATGCACAACAAGAATAGTTTTACTAACATTTTTTTCGTTTGTTTTTAAGATTAGACTGAAATTTATTTTCTTAAAAGTGTTTCACTTTAAATTTAATATTTATATATTTACTTTAGCCATACATTTGTAACACATAATAAATAAAATCTTAATAATATAAATATGTATATATTATATTGATTTTTAAAAAATCGATTTAGGTTGGTGGAACATCAATATAACATTTGAATAATCAAAATTTTGTACATTTTGTACATGTGTACAAATTTTGTCAGATTGTGTTCATCTTTTTACATGAATGTCTGAAGATGCCGAAAGGCAGAGCAATGGCAAAACAAGTATACAAAGCTTGAATGATTTACATTTAAATCAAAAAATTTTTATTTAAAAGAATAGTTGTATACAAAATATGAAAAAGCAGATATTAAGTTGGAAAATTTTTGCAATTGAGTAAAAATGGTCAGGCTCTGATAGTGAGGTCTAATTAATGAGTGATATTAAAAAATGATTTGTATACTAAATTGATGGAATAAAGATACCTAGTATTGTTAAAGAAATTGAAGATGATAAAGGCATTTCTTACTATACTATTTTATTAACCGTTAACTGCAAACGGTACATTATTCGTATTATTTCTAATTTCAAATTATTTATCTCAATTATTAAATATTTGTATATGTTTTTTAAAAAATATATTACACATTAGCGAAACAAAAAAGTTCAATGCAGCCAAATCTTTTATTTATATCACAGTCACAAAATCTCAACCTTTTACCATCACCTGGATTATTGATCTAAAACTATTGAAACTTCAAAATTGACACAAAGCTGATATATTAGCTTTTATTCAGGTGGTATAAATCTTTATGGTTCCTATATAATTAGGTAAAATTAAACTATTTACCTGAAAAGCTGACGTTGAACAATACAGCACAGAGAACCAAAAATACAAAAACTGATCCTTTCATTTTCGTGCCGGCTGTAAAAGAAAAAATATTTTGTCAGAATTTTAAGTCACTTATAATTTAAATCAGTGGTGCGTAGCATTTTTAAGCCAAGAGCCACATTCGGCATGTTAAATTTGTAAAGTTCCACTGGATTTTGAAAGATTTTTTACTTATAAGCCATATTGTATAAACTAACTCAACAGTACAAATAAAATTAAGTCACAATACGTACATATTAATTATTATAAAAAAATACACCAAATGATAAAAATACTTTTAACAGTTACATAGGTAAGGATACGGATGACCTGTCGCAGCGAGCTCGAAGCTCAAACTAAATTGAAAGGAGCTCGGTCCATAACAATGACAATGTAAATTCTTACGTGCATGGCAAAAGTTAAAACATTCTGTTTCTATCAACTAGAAAACTTTCTGAACTTGCTATCATTTTAATCAAATTCATAACTGCACAATAAATAAAAAATAATATATTTTTTTAATTGCTTTGAGTGAAACAAATGGCACTCAAAATACCTCGTATCATTGATTTAGATAATCTATCGGATGTCTGGAGAATGACTTTTTAATAATGTATACGGCTACTGAGGTCACGGGTTCGAATCCCAGTACGGACAGTTTAATAAATTAATTTTTCATTTGATTTATGAATTTCTGTATGTGATGTCTTGAATGCCCCCCTCCCACTCAAACTATCCTATGAACGGGGCGTATCGAGAGCGATTAGCTAACCACTAGTCCTGTCCTAGCCCTATCCTTCTATTCCTACTCTCTTTGGAAAAAGAGAGGTTGAGCAACTGAGTAGCAAGCAGTTCTCGTAGAAACACTTATGTTGAAATAAACTCCATTAGGAGTCCATATGGACCACATTGGGAGTGGACATCATAAAAAAAATGTTTGAAAGAACCAACCAGTAATCAGTATTTTCCATGGTGTAAATAGTATATTTTGCATCTTTGAAAAGTGCTATTTTCCACTTGCAATAAGTATTCATGGTAATTTATAAAAAGAATATATATTTAATAAAAAATATTCTTTTGTGGTTTTTTGCGATTTTCTCAAAATTATGAGTTATGATACTCAGCACCTCATTTGTTTGAACAGGATCTTTAAGAATCGGATGGTTGTGATGGAATTGAGATACTACAAACATCCATGTCTTCAAACATAAATCCATATAAATCGATTGAATGATCGATTTATGAAACTGCCTGCACTGGACATGAACTTTGATACAGGCCTGCAAGAAAATTTTTAAAGATTCACTGCACCGTATAGTAACATAATGTCAATGTAAATAATTACATATTTAACATTGATCCGGCGCGGTACTCTGGTTCGTAAAAGATGTGGAAAGTAACACACCACTTCATAAAAAAATCCATTCCAATAAGTTAGGTGAAAATGCAAAAACATTTTAATAAAAAAAAAATTGTGTGTTCCGTTTCGCGAAATTTTCCATTTGGAGCTCTGGATTGATACCTAACGAGTTCAGATCTTGAAAACTGGTAACATATCTTTAAAGATCGTCAATAAACCTTAAATGTACGAAATTTAAATCAAGTCATTTTCAGACGTCCCCTGGGCATAGGCGAGTAGGCAGTTGCCTAGGGGCGGCACTTCCAAGAGAGCGGCGTACCACAGATTTGTTTAAATGACAAAAAAAAAATACTTAAATTTGGTTTAGAATATTTTGATAAAAATGCCTAATAATATATTTTCATTGTTAATATCTGGTATTTGCCGATGGCGGCAGTTTTGGCGTACATTAATCTAAGCGAGCGGAAATGTCGTCATGAAAGCGTTTTTTTGAGAACGTAGATCAGTGTCTGTCAAACTTTTTTACTTCACATCTGTCAAGAAAATTTAAATGAATAGGCAATATTTACAATAATTTTTTTAGTGCTTCTTCCACCGCGGCACACCCGAGAGTTCTTGCGGCACAGTAGTGTGCCGCGGCACACAGCTTGGCAGACACTGACGTAGATGAATAGAGTATTCTAGTTTCTATATTTGTTTATATGTATATTCTTAGAATAATGAGAAATAATGACAAAATGTCATTTACACTTGTACGGTTTTATTCGATTCACATGTAAAACTAGTGAGGGCGCTATTTTATACTCTGCCTAGGGGCTGCCGAAAGCCTAGGGACGTCACTGATTTCAGAAGTGAAATGCGAGGAACAAAAGCGGGTAATAAATGAAATTAAATCAAACGGGACTGCTACTTTTGCAACGAAAGTGAAGAATGAAGTCGGTTTTGTCTTGGATAGTATTTTATCTAACAGAGATTCTAAGTTACTGTGAGTACTCTTATCTACAATCATAATGATTTGTGATTCAACCAATATCCAGCGCTAACAAACAGCCGTATTTGACCCGCTGGCCGCAGTTCTCTGACCCCTATATTAAAATAACGTTTTTTATAATTTTCCCATTTCACGGATAATTTTCTTCGCCAAATTCAAAATAAATTTACGTCAAGGTTTTACTGGGCTTACAGAGTTTATTGAATAACATGACGACACTTTATTTTAATAATAAAGGCATATAATTTCATGATAAGTTAAAAGTAGTGATAAATTTCGAAATAATTTGATTATGTACATAATTTGATACTTTTTGTTAGTTTACATAAGTTAAACTGCAATTTTAAAAACCGGTACACTTCAAGCTCTGAGTTGCCCCAAATTGGACTATATGTTAAGCTAGCGGTAGAAGGTTGACGAGTTTTTGAGTGGACATGCTTGTGTAAACTATTGGAATTTACTATCAGTTTTCAGTATTATTAATTCACGTCTCGTAATACCTATTCAATATGATATTGTATATCGTTATAAGTTGCTATAAATACATCCATTTGACCATGTTTTCACCTGCGTGATTTATTTATTGATTTGGAAAGCGAAATTAAATTAATATCGGTATATTGTGATTTAAAAGAATGGCATAATATCACAAAAAGGTCTACGTATTCGACACAGTTGATAGTTGTGTCTAATTTAGTTATCGTGTGAGCAGAGATACTGAGTAGAAATCAGCTGGATAATTTTGGCAGCGAATAATTACTAGGTACTTCAACCTTCTGAGACGGAGAGATTAAATATTTTGAACACATTTCAAGCATGGACTCACTTGCATCGGAAACATGGACATTAAATTAACAAAATGACCAGATTCTGATAGTACTCGAAAGAAAATCCTTCGTTGTATCAGTTACTAGTAAAAAACGGGAACGATTGGAAGAAAAGGTAACATGCTGATATGGTTACGAAAATTTCGGTGTCATTTGTGCAATAAAGGTTGGTAGGTTGGGCTGACTAGCAGTGGCGGCAAAAGGCTCGCGCTCGGAGCCTCAAATAAGCACATAATTTATGAAATCTATATAATGTTTAAATATTTTGAAAAACAGGCCCTTGAAATTTGATTGCGCCGGGGGTCTACCAAGAGTAAGCTTTTGGATTAAGATCCGTCACTGGTGGTTAGGTCAAGTCAACAAAAATGAACCGGCAAAAATAGTAATGTTCAGCGATCCAATAGGGCGCAAAAAGAAATGCAGACCGTAGATCTGCTGACTGGACGCTGTGAATAGTTTATATTTGGATGGAGAATTAAGTTGGACGTCGGCCACTTTGGCTTGAGAGATCAGCTCTTGATGATGTTGATTGAACGTTGTGTAGATAATTGAAACAACACCTTCAAAGATAAAGTTTGAGCGTTTGAATATTCTGTATTCTTACTAAGCTAGAGATGAAATTTCGACTAAATTAAGAGTATAATCCAATACCGACTCGATTGAGTAAAAAATTGAGACAAAAAAAGACGCATGTTACTTTCATTTCAAAGATTTAACTAAGAAGTAAACTGAAAAAAACCTTTACCATACTTAAATCATGTTTCAATATATTATTAGAAATCGTTTTTAATTGTATACATTGGTCTGCAAATGTAAATTCCAGCCTTAATTAAAAGTTAATAAGCATCAAAACACACATATGTATAATATTCTAAAGTAGGCATCGACATTTTATGAGATTTGAAGATTTATCGAATTTTAATTGAAACTTTTAAATTGATCACAGCGCACAAGTTTACAGAAAACGTTTTTTACTTTACATGTGAAACAATTATTATAAAACTAAATATAACAATTTAAATAAGAAGTCTAAATTTTGTCTTGTCTTAATAAATTAAGCTGGACTATTTATTGCCCGCGCCATAAGTAAATCACAATACTCTAAGGTAAATTATTTTGTAGCACAGCGGCTTATTTTTTTATTAATTTACTCAATTTATCGGTTGTTCAGTATTGATTTTATAGACTAAATAATACCTTGTGACTATTTCATTCAAAACTGTTATTTGTTTCGATAATGATGTTAAATAATAAGTATATTAAATCAACATATGTATGTAAATTTAACGCAGTTATTTATTTTAGGCAACTGAATGTTTATACAATAATAATTATGAAATGACTATACGGAAAAACTATGTTATAATAATTAATGTGGAATACACAGAGCCATCAAAACAACTAATTACTTTCACTCACTTTTATTTCACGGCGAAAAAAATGAACACCGCTCTGCAAGGCAGGCAGTCAACTGTCACTTGATACTGTTTTTATTTTGACGTTTTGTACCAGGTCGCTTGTTCGTTTTTTATTCAATTATTAGTAGTGCACAGTGGCAGCCAGTGGTGGATTAATCATATGGAAGCAGCGGTAGGCTTCCAATGCGTTAACAAGGGGCTCGCTTAATCTCAAAGCAATTCTCGGTGTTCTGAGGAAGGAGCGATTTTTTTATCACTCCTATGTAATTATAAGCAATCGATTGTTACTTAATACACTTATAATATGTAACACTATGCAATTTACCGTAAACATATCAAAGTAAATGGCTAAAAATGCACTACTGTGTATATCGAAGCTGTCGTATATGTACTAAAAGTCAGAAATTCCAGTTATATGCTAATTTGATCTGAGAATATTGTTTTCTCTTAAATTAACAAGGGGCTCGATGACCTTAGTAAAATTTAACAAAGGGCTCGCGCGAGCCCCTCCGAGCCCTCTCCAACCCACCCTTGCATGGAAAGCCCCAGGAGTAATAAAAGTTGGAAGCCCTGTTTTTCGGATAACATAAAAAAGTCGGAAAATTCCACATAAAATAATAAAAATATGAATAAAAAGTATACGGGTTATATAAAAAGCTATTTTTGAGGCTCCCAAGATTCGGAGGCCCCAAGCGCGCGTCATTAATTTATAGGGTAATCCTCAACTGGTGGCGGGTCACCCATATACTACTGCATATTATACTGGGGTCTGCAGCACCCAGAAACAAATTAAGAAAAATGTAATTGTACGTATCTGTAAAATATAAATACAATAATAATAATTTTATGGTATTTACATTTTCATTAACGCGTAATAAGCTCGTCGTATTTTGGAGGCGCAACACTGCTTGCTTGAACAGCGTATGCTCCAGTCCATTTTTAGAATGCCACCGCGGGGTGCGAGGGGTGTCTCACCGTTTAGCACAGTATTACACTGTCACTACGTGCAGCGTTATCGATCGTCTTTCTTTTTTTACTCAACGTGGCCGTATGATCACATTGCATGTTTACTTTCTGCTAACATCTCTCGTAATAAATGTTACCTTATTTTAATATCTAAATACGTATGTCTAAACTGCTTATTAAATACATTGCGATATAATTGTCCCTATTTAAGAATTAGAATTATGGCTAATCTGCGACAAAAATAAAATGTATAAAATTTCCAATGTTGATTCTTGAAGAAAAAGTGATGATCAAACAAATAAGTCGTCTTTCTCCATTTATTTTAATAGCTCAATTGATAACTAGCATTATCACCTACATCTATATGGGGTTATGGCACTAGTCATATAGTAACTATCATAGCTTTAGTATTTATCATAGCGTAGTAAAACTTATCGATAGAAAATAATATCATAGGCAAAACAAATACATAAGTTTAACGAAAAAATAATTAACTTATTTTCAAACAAAAAAAAATATTCATGAAATAAAAATATGATTAAATTTGTTTTGAGAGTTTTTTCTTCATGAAAATAATATAACCACGAGCCGTCACTGGTTGTACATATAATTTCACAGTGTGAATAAAAATCACTCACCATTTAAATCAATTACTTAAATATTAGAATTGCTTTTCATAGAAAAATCACTAAGCAGGAATTAAAAACCTATGGTTATTTACTGCCAAAAAAATGAAATCTTACCTTTAGTTATCAGAAAAATTGATGATCGCAACCATCCATTTTCGCTCAGCAGAGCCTTACAAATTATTAATTCAAGAATATTTTTTTAGCGAATCATCAAGTGTAACTTAAAGTTCTTTTAACACTAAAACTTCTGTTGAGGTCCTCCATTAAGAGAACAATGTGTTAGACCAGTGGTCGGTAAACCTACTACCCAGGGGTGAATGACCCACTTTCACACTTTCACACAATGAAACATTTTGCAGTTTACCTGCCAAGATAATATAATAATATTTTTTATCAAATTATTCATTTCATAAAATTATCTATTGGAAGTACCTATAATTAAAAAAGTTTAAATTAATAAATAATAACGTTGTTCATTACACATTAATTTTCAGTAAGTAGCTGAAGGCTATAATTTAAAATAATGACTTCATATTTGAGGAGCCTAGTATCTTAACTTATATTCTCCAAATAGAAAATCCAATATATTTCAAGCCAATTTGTTCTTTCTTACCATATCATATTATTCAATTGAAACTGTGAGCTTAGACACCAATAATAATCTTTAAACAGTGTTTTAAAATAAATTTTAATACCCAACTATTTTTAATATTATATATGTACTTAGTGATGCATTTAAATATTTTTAAATAAAAATAAACTTTAGAAGTAGGTGTGAACTAAATGACGGCTGTCATTGTATTTCTAAACACTCTGTACATACAGACATAAGTAGTGATACTCATAAATAAAATGTGATGTGTCTGGACTGTAAATGATGTACATTAAAATAATGCAATGAAATTTTTATTAGGTACTTAGTTTTTTTATTAATTTTGAGTAAGTGGTATTTCACGATAATGGTTATATGTTGAAACCCGTATTTTTAGTATTTGCAATAAATGCTAAAATTCACAATATACCTATGCTAATAGGATTCTTTTTTTTATGATTTCAAAACATTACAGTATGGCACTGAAATTTGTTTTCCTAAGACAACTAAAGAATATATTTCGGTTGGAGCCGGTCAGTCGATTTTTTCATTATATGAAAGTTAAGACCGATTAGTATTGTAATATTTATTGAAATACCTAGAACCTGACCAAGGATTCAAAAAAAGCTATCCCAGTATCTCAATCCAAAGGTCTACGTAGGTATCATATCATATGATACCTTTATGATGTAGTAGGTTGAGAGTTTTATATTAGGAGCTTACTCGGTTGACTTCCTTGTCAATTTCCACTGTTTTAATTTTTTTCATAATATAGTATAACCCCCATTTACACTATAGTTGGGACCGTGTTATTGGGGGTGTGAATCTCATACAAAATAAGGGATTTCGTTTATTTCCTCGGAAGAGGAGAAGATTTTCCTCGAGATTTCCCTTAGTTTTGTGAAAAAAAAAATATGGATGAAATATTTAGTTTTTGTAGTAGTAAATATCCCGCACACACACAGACACCCAGCTGTATAGCGTGTATAGCCTGGCACGTGTTTAATACACAGACGCTAGCCAAGATTTGACTGTATGCGCAGCACAGACAACTCTTAGTAGCGACAATGGAATGCGACCGTGCAATTGGGGGATTTGCGGCGAATGTTTCAAGCCAGCGCATAATTCGGGGTAGTGTAATTGGAGGTCCAAACTACTCAAAGGGTTAAGCAACCATTGTGATACTTGCGAGTGAAAGCGAGACACATGAGTCTTCAGGTAAACTCACATCACCAACTATCTTTTTTGTGCCAGTATCATTTTTCCATTTTTATTATTGCTATAATTATTATTATGATAAGTGATTAAAATTAAAAAGATTTTTGAATGGCTGTTTGCTGACCATTAACTCAACTTGAACTTGCCGACTGCCTTACCCAATACGATCTCGGCTAGTATAGCTATGCTAATTGTTTAATTTGCATTTCAAATTTGGTATATTGATGGAGAAGGACAAAACTTAAGAACCCTGGGAGTGTTGGTAAATATTATCAAAGAAAGAGGCTGAATAAGACTATATATTTTAAGAAGCTTGGCAGAAAATTTGGAAATGTAGACTGAACCTGCTCTATTTTACATTTTTATTTGTGAGAGAGAAGTATTCTACTTGCACAAATGCAGTTTGTATTTCTCTTGCGGCAGAAAAATGATCAAACTTTTTAAATAGTTGACTGTTACTAGCTCTCATTCAAACTATCAAGAATATATGAGGGTATTTATTACTTACAAACTCGGCTCATTCCAAAGTTGTTGAAACATGAACCATGAATGTAATTTAGTGGAAAAAAAATAATTTTGAAAGTACTTTTAGAAATCAGTCTCAAAAATGGCTTCACAACATCCAAAATATCATTCCAAAGTACAATATGTATGACTAAAAATACTTTTAAAATGTAAATTGTTTTTCAAAATGAAATTCAAGTTTCATTTTTCAACCATTTTGGAATAATCGGTGTTTGCTTTGTTAGATTGTCCCAATGAATAGTTACATTGAGTACTCTATCATCCTTTTTGAGCCACAGGTGTATATTTGTGTTATCATTTTATCTATCATAGTATTACTTTGAAAGTATAAGTCGATTAGTAACAAAGATAACTTGTTGTTATCAGTATTAGATTACTTATCTAAGCACTTAAATCACAGTATTCTAGTAGATAAACCTATTTATTTATCTGCTACTTAGTATTGTAATTTTACGTAATGTATTACATAATAGTTATAATTACCGATTGTATAGAATATAATGATAGCATAATATTAGTTTAGGCAATTTTTTTTATTTCACCTGAGGTTTCAAAAGTTGGTACAGTATAAATTATGAGGCGTCCACATTTTGTCAAAATCCAACAAAAATATGTAAATCTGTGGCCAACGTTTGGCCCACGGCCACAAATCTCAAGAATTAAACATTGTTCATTATTCAATATACATATGTTTATAATCTTTTTTAAAATAAACACATACTAGAGTTATTTTATTGTGATGACATCTATGAATTAACCTTGACTCTAATTAAAATATATTTGAATTGAAATTTCTAAATATTATTGAATATTCCGTAATTATGTATTGCATAAAGAGACATATTGAAAAAAACAATATAAATAATTTAATTATTGTATAAATTCATATGAAACTGTTCACCATATCTTGTGAGAAAAAATATAGTATTTGCTGTGTGAAATTATTGTCAAAAAATTGAAAGAAGAGGACATTCTGATAACAAAAGAATTGCCTTAAAAAAGAGAACATTTTGGACAGACAGATAGAAACTTTAATATTAGAATTAAAGAACATATAAGATGTCTACAAAGTAACAATTTTTCTGAGTTTGCCAATTATTTAATAGAAAATGATCATAATTTTAATCAGATTAGTAATTATTAATCAGTTAACTAATCTATTAATCATTGCATGGAATGATGAGAGCTTTTGCGACCACGGGTGAATTGATTGATGGTGAATGATGACATCTGTATAAGTAGGTTTTCTGTAAATGGCAAATTCTAATCTGTTGTTATTATTTATCTTTATTGTTATGTCAAGAAAATTTAAGGTTTTTTGCTGCTCGATCTCTAGTGTGAATTTAATATTTGTATGCAATGAATTTATATGACATAAAAGGTATCTAACTGTCTATTTGTTCCTGTCCAATTATTATTTGTCCAATTATTTGTTTGCTTTATTTCGATTCTATCACCCCCTCCTTGCTTCACTTAAAAGGAAAAAAAACCCAAACTCCATTTTGTAATTTCATAATTTAAAATGTTAGAATCAATCTTGCTTCATTACTTAAGCAAACTTTGCGATAGTAAGTCTGAGGAAGTATCTGAAAGAGGCGAAACATGTGTCACAGTTAGTAGCACAGTACGTGGAATAATCAAAGTTATTTTAAATTCTATATTAAAATGAACCTCCACAATGTTACCGCCGAAACCATCGAAAGTATAAGAATAAGAATTTGTTTAAATTTTTTGTAACATTAAATCTCTGTATGTATTTGATTTTCAATTAAGTCGACTACTATTTTTTTCAAAATTCATTGACATCTCAGAAATCCCAGAAGTACGAGTGGCTCTTGAGGAAGAACTGTAGTTTGTACGTGGTGTAGTCATTGAGAAGCAACTGTAATGTAAGTAAATAGGGAAAAGATAACATTACTTCTAGACATATAGAATCTTATATCATTCAAACAACATTTTGATTATCGTGATTATCTGACAGCCAAAATTTATGGAGTTAATGTTTTCCAGTCTTCTTTGATTATTCCCATGACTGTTTTAAATAAAATAACATATTTATTTCTCACCTACAATCTAAAGTTTTCAGCTTTCTGTAAAACTACAATCTCTTTGAACTGCGTCACTTACATTCCTAATGCAATGAAATTATAATAATTAAGTTTTTCTGTTTCGTCCATTTTGGATTTAGTTATAGATTTTTAGGCCGGTTTTCATTTCAGTAAAGTCTTGTAAAATTACTATATTTGTTTCATAAACTTATCGAACGTCATCAAAAATTTGTTACTCAATTTTGTAGTTTGAATATTTACCAAAATCAATTTTGAAAGAAAAGTTTTTGCTCAAAACCAATTCTAGGAGTGATAATTATCGTTATCTAACATTATAACTTTTTGAAATATGCATATTAATAGAAAGTAGGTCGCTAATAAATCATATATTTTACCTATTATGTCTAAGTATATGTTGGGGGTCGGTGAAAAATTCCAAGCCTGATTTTTTCTGCATTCTTGTGCTCAGCGGTAAAGGGACTGAAAACTTTATTTCCTGTGGATCTTGAAGGTCTAAAGCGGAGTATGGTGCTCCTTGGGCAACTTGGAGACGCATCTGGGAAAATGCAAAATCAGATTATACAAATGGATATCAGTATTGTCATGTGGTGTCATGCAATGGCACTTTTTTCAAGATATATGAAAAAATCCATAAAACATCCAATGGTTTCCATTTATTGTTATTGTAGGAGAGCAAAACAGGGGCTGCAATTTTATATTGCATTTTTTCTGTGTCAATATAAGAATATTAACACAGAAAATATGCTTATAAAACAAATTTATAAAATTTGTCACATTGATGCATTGAAAAATGATAAAAATATCTCTTAATGACAAGGCCATGCTTAGGGTGACCACCTTGCATCTACCATTGTCTACATAGATTGATAAATAAATTATTGTAGCTATTATAGATTGGTAAGTAATTTTATTTTTTATGAAACTATCAATACAAAGTACCTTTTCTTGTTTATCTTTTTGTAGAGCCAGCCGTGTATTCATATCATGCTTGAGGCAGAATTTTTCAAGGAAATCCTTTTCTAAAATATCGGACAACCCTAAACGGCAAATATTTACATAAATTATTGAAGTAGAAAGTTGTAACTATATCCAATGTATTTTCTTTTATACGATTGCTTCAGAAAACTTACCTGCTTTTTCCAAAATTTCTTCCAGAGTTTTTCCACAAAAATCGCGATCAGACATCCCATTTTCTTCATCGTACGGTATTGCAAGCTTTTCAAATTCGTGAGTTGCTGAAGATGCTTCAATGTCTATATTTTTAGTCATGATGTTGTCAATGGGATCATCTGAAAATCATACAGTCCATGATCAGCGCGAGAGATAATTTACACAATCAGATACCTTGAAGTACAGATTTTAGTACATTATTTATTTTTCTATATATTGTCGGTTTGCTATAAGAAGTCATTAATTGACAATGAAGTCAACACTGAGTAATAATAACAAAAAATGGGTATTTCTTCAATTCGCATAAATTAAAAGAAGTCATTTATTGTCTTAACATATACCAATACTGTCCAATGACATATTTTTAAAATCAAATAAAAGACATCATAAATAAGCTTATTTTATTCTTGAATTTTAATGACTTCTTGTATCAAGCTGACGATATTATGAATGGGATTGGTGTCTATTTTATTATATTGCAATTGGTTTATTAATTTTTTCCACTTATAATTTGTTTTTATATGATGAAAACACGAGAGAGTCAATAATACAAAACTGAATACTTAGAGACAAAAAATCAGTCTTTTGCACTGGTTCTGGCATGGCATTTTTGCACAGTCTGGCTTTAGTCATATATCATTTTTTCAATGATTCTTGACAATGACACCAGCAATGGTTTCGAGTGATAATCATCTATCATAACACGGTGTCATCCGCAAACAATACAATATTGAATTTACACTGTCAATAACAATTGCACGGCAATAGGTACCTATGTGATATTGATCATTGTCCCAAATACTTGGCTTTCTTGGTCGATGAGTTTTTTCTGGCGGTGGTAGAAGTGCTAAGTTATTATTTAAAAGAGAAGCTGTATCGTTGCAATCAATAATGACTGTTTCTTGTATTTTGATTGGGCACGGGTTCATAGGAATTATTGCAATGTGATTGCAGCAAGTCACAACGATTTCAGGGCGCTCCCATTTGGAATATTCTCTACGAATAAAAACAGAACAGGTATATCAATTCATTTTTTATTTTTTATATATTTCTTTTAGTAAGTTAATTTCTTTAGCTATGTGATTAAGCAAAAAACAAAAAAATCAATAGTGCTAATTGAAAAAATATCTATCTTGTTGCCTCGATTACATATTATGCACGTTATCACTTATATTGGTGCCTTAAAATACAAAATGTGTTTTATTTTTAGAGGCACGTAGTTTGCACTTATTTGTATCAGCCTAGTGCTTAAAACAATTAAAATTAGATTTTAATAATAGGCTTTCTTCAGATTTTATGTTGTTGATATTTTAAATTTAATGTAAATTATATGAAACATACAAACTGCCGCCAGCTGTAATCTTTCGTTCTACAGTTTGTGCTTTAGATTCTTCTTCAGGTGGTGTTTCAAAACGAAGAATCCCTCCATCTTCAGCAAACATTTTGGAGCTTCGCCGGCTCGTGCTTGGAACCGACAGTTTTCTTTTTACAGGAATCTCAGGAACTTTTTCATTATCAATTTTTTTTCTTCCCGGTCCGCAGAATATTGACTGCAAACCAAACTGTATCAGTTTTCCCAGGATACCGAATGAAGGGAACCTGACGTGAACTGATTGGATACATACTCGATTTGAAATGTCCCAAACTTTCAGCATCTAAAATATTTTAAATTAACATAAGAAGATTAGATGATTTCTAATGATTAATGATTATATTAATGAATTTTATAATTTTATATATATTATTCTCATACAAGAGAATGCGACTTAGTCGTTCACTGAAGGGATATATTAATTTGAAGTGTTATAAACATAATAATTGTCTAGAAATAAAGTCTAACAAATGTCAAAAACTAAATCAAAAATTAAAGGTTTTTAGATTAATTAAACTATCTTTTAAATGTTTCTCTTGAAAGCTTTACTATTTTAAACTAAGTCACTTTCTTTTGGGTGATGACAATAACCCGTAACATGCCATCCTAAAAAATCACGTTCCCTGCCATGATGGCATCTCAGTATCACTTTTTATTGACAGTATTTAAACCTAAGTTAGAAGCTAAAAAATAATTTAAAAATGTATATATGCTTGAAAATATATTCTAGGTTTCATTTTCATCCTCATTTCATTTATAAATGCTTAAATAAGCACATAAAATCAACTTTAATCAAACACGGTTATTATCAATGCTTCTTGTTCGAAACTCATCCTCAAAGTAATGTCTCGACCGTGCTGCATATGTAGAGTTCAACAAACTAAATAATAAAGATGTGAAAGTATATAAAAAATTTTAGAATAAATAGCAAAAGGAGTTTTTTTTTCTTCATAATTTGTGTTTGATATCATTAATGTACGAAGTTAATATTGTTAAATGTAATAATACCACGCTGCAAGAATACAAAACATCATAATGGTAAAAAATAACACCATTGTGTTGAAGAATAAAAAGAAATTATCAAAATCAGATAATTGAAAAAAATACATTAATAAAATTATCAAAATATAAAAGAAATTATTCATCTTGTGTACACACAAGTTTTGTCACTCACAACCCGGGTGTCCCCTTTCGACATTTTCAGGTTATCAATTTGAAACCACAGATATCTGGCGATGCGCACATAAAACTACGGCTTATTGGAAATTTAAGCAAAATTTCGACTTCATATTAATACAGCATGCAGGTAATGCTACGCTTAAGACTGCCTCATTATTACTTTAGTTTGTCCAAAAGTCGCCACTTAGAACCTTATAGTACTAGTTTGAGACTTGTCTATAGACAAGTAAAATAAATGCTTCAACTGAAATATTCAAGACAAAAATTTGTTATCAAAGAATCTCTATGTATATTGATTCATTTTTGTCAGTTTTGTTACTTACCGATTTCTGTTAGAAAGGTGACATATTTACTATTGTAACTCACCCCATTTTTATTAAAACTAATCAGTGAATCTGCATGAGCCAATATTACTAAATCCATGATGGGAAAATTTTGTGTCGGTAAAATGGCAGATGGTTTACTTGTCACAACAGGTTCCCAAATCCTTATTTGACCATCGCTACTTCCAGTTGCGAGTAGACCCATACTTTCAGAGAAGTGAAAGCATGATATTCCCTAAAAAAAATTCAACTTTGCGATGATTTAATACAATAATTACTGTAACTTAACCAGAGCAAATACTGCCATCTCTAGCGCTTCAAACTAACAAACTAGTACTAAGCTTCCAACTCTAGATGTGAGAGTGTGCACTTTCATAACAATATTTTTGAAACAAAATTTAATAATTTCACCATTTTACAGAATTTTATGATTCA
Source organism: Himalopsyche anomala (assembly GCA_031772345.1). NCBI lineage: Eukaryota > Metazoa > Arthropoda > Insecta > Trichoptera > Rhyacophilidae > Himalopsyche > Himalopsyche anomala. Next base: position 13,557,175 of record CM062833.1, on the reverse strand, counting down.
ATCATTCGTCAGAATGTATTGACCATGAATAATTTAATTTAATATATAATTATACAAACCCTTGTCACTTTGAATACATATGAGTCTCTTATTTCTTTTCTGTGCTTGATAATTAATGAAGCACCGGGATCATTAGAGCATGAAATAATGGTATCATTATGTTTAAGATACATTATCTTTTTGACTGATCGTAAATGAAGTCTTCTGTGAGTTTTAACTTCACAAAATGGCTCTTGTACAAGACTCTGAAGATCCTGCAAAAAAAAGAAATTATGCTTTGTAAACTAAAAACCATATGTACTTATTAGATGTACTTTTTGCTTTCACAAATAGATGAAAGGTTATGTTTATTTGTGGTACTTACAATCCAAAAGAATGAATTCAGTTTGTCGTGGTTGGCTTTGTAAAAAAGACTAATTCTTGGTTGTTTGAACGTTACTATTGTAAGACCACCATGATCATCTCCAATGACCAGATGAGACTTTTGTGATTTGTCTTCAGAAGCATTGTATGCTAAACACTACAAGAAATATACATTGAATTTTATAATTTTCGTTACAGAATATGATATGTGTCATTTTTTATTATTAAATAAACAGGAAGGTGATGACAGAAAGTAAAATTTTTAGTAAACATATGTGAAACGTATCACTATGATCAAATTTAAATGAATTTGAATGAAAGTGACTTGTTTGCTTTTATTAAAATAATAAAATGTTTGGGAAACATTTACTTTCCGATTCAAACACTGCTTTGCTTACTCAACAAGACCACAAACAACTTGCAGAGAATGATATGTATATAGAATCAAAAATCATTTTGTTTTGTTTAGTATGATGCAAATCGAAATGTCAATTAGTATTTGACTAACGTCTCATGTCTAAAATTTATAGAACTTAACAAGAAGCATTTATAAAAACAATTCACTCATATAAAATGCTTTTTGACTTTGTTATATTATGAAAAGACAGATGACAATCAAATATTTAGTAAGAAAGTTTTTTTAATTTCCTAGGTTAGTTTTGAAAATGTCACTGTTTATTTCAACTTTGATAGTTGTATTGATTAAAAAAATGTGAAATTATTTAGACATTGGGTAAAATATATAAAAGTGTAACATTGGATTGTGGTCCAACAAATACTCTAAATCTTGTGATGTAATTTATGGAAGAGTACTAAGAATTACTTTTTTGCTAACGGTAAGGAAATGGTATTAAATTATTACCGTTGGTACATTAATCATTCCAGTTATTAGGTAAATTGGTACATGACATAATGTTGATGCATCGTTTATCATTAAGCTCCTATCTGATGCAGTCATTATCAGATGCTTGGAGTCCTAAAAACAATTCTTGTTAGATCATGCAATTACCTGAAACTGTATACGTTATTTGATGAAATGCTTATAATTACACACTTCAAACAGATTTATGAAAATTGTCATACTTCTAAGTACACTGCCGCTGTTATCCAAATATCTCTGATTCTCCGCACAGTCCCAGTTCTGACAAAAAATACATCATACTCCATTAGAAGTGAAAACTTTCCATTGTATAGTCCAATTTTTCCATGTCTTGAAATAATCACGTAGCAGAATGATGATTCAGTTTCAATGGCCACTATAAATACAATTGCTTCTTTCTGTAAATGTAGATAATGTCAAAGTTAAAGAAATAACACAATGAAATAAACAACAATCCTTGGGTATATTTTTTGTGTGCACAGTTGAATCACTAGACATCAATAAGAATCTTAATCATAATATTCTTGTCACATTTTTTGCAAAGCTTTATAGTACCATTAGTGCAAACACTGCTATGAGCAACATCAGCAACAATTCCCTCTTTTGCTTACATGGGTCAATCAAAGAAAGCAAAATATTGTAATGAAGAATGTTATAGGGACTGTACTAGATAAAACACAGGAGAAGATAAAAAACCTGTGACAGTAATATAAAAAAAAAAGGCATGTTAAATAAATTTGGACAACAGAACTTCATTTATTTGTCTGTTAAGCATTACATTGTGCTTGCTTATAATGTATGAATGATTTGTTATGTATGTATGTGAGCGAGAAGGTGAGTGTTGAGTAAATTTTTACCAATGGCACTGGCATTTGGTGTATAATTTTCAGAGCCAGATTTAGATGAACAGAGAATCTAGGCTACTCCACCTCTAAGACCCTTCCAATTGTGAACCATCTTCAATTTTAAGACTCATATTAAAAAAATTGTCTTTTTGGATTAACTTAAGTGTACAAAAGAATGAGGACCTTTTTAAACTCGTAGACAAAAGAATAGGTGTCTGATGTTCGCACCTTGAATACAGCAATTATAACCTCTTTGTCGGTGTCCAAAAACGACAATAAGAACTTTCACTAGAAAATGTTTCCTTTTATATCATTTATTTACTCTGCATACAAATTTAAAACATATCGATCAATTCTAAGGGCTTTTGAGGCCCTAAGCTTCAGCCTAGTTAGCTTATTGATAAATTCGGCCGTGATAATATTACCAGTGTAATAATGATCCTTACCCTATGTATCAACTTATATTCGAAAAAGACACAGTATGAACATCAAAGTGACATCCACTACAAAAGAAACAACTTTCATCTTATATCTAACTTATTCTTTTTAATCCTGCTCTGAGTAAACAGCTGGCATATATCATACTTCAATTGAGTATTTAGACTTAGTAAATTTACTACCTTGCAATGAGGAAGGTCCATGATATTTATTTTGTCTTTATTCAACGGGATCCACTCCTCAAGACTGTACTGAGTTTTTCTCTCTCCGTATTCAACTAGCTCATCCAGCAATTCTTCCCACCAGATGTATCCAGACTTGTCATGATCAAGGTGTTTGAAAAGCTTGAGCACTTCAGATGTATACTTTGTGTGTTCTATAGTATTATTACAAAGATCGTTAATAATTGTTTTGAAACTAAATTTTAAAGCTATCTGGGAAAGGGCAGATTTTTTATCAATCCAATACAATTATACCCAATAATCATTAAGGCAATCGAATCTTACTCAATATAAATATATTTATCATGAAACAATACGCTATGTATCGTAAAATAAATAATACCTATCAATAGCTCATATTGTACTTATCTTTTAAGTTCACGCAGGTTCAATCAGCTGCCGATACAATAGCAGACTGGTGCGACAAATGGCGAATCAAAATTAATACCGAAAAAAGCGCGGCAGTAATGTTTTCAAAGGGTTTTATTAGAAAACCTAATTTTGCTTGCATACGCATGCACAACGCAGAGATCAAGTGGTCCAATTCGGTTAAGTATCTTGGACTCACGCTAGATAGTCGACTTAAATTTAATGAACACGTCGCGATTAAAAAACGTCAAGCTAATGCTACAAAGGCAAGGTTGTACCTTATGCTTAACGCGAGAAGCAAACTTACTCTCAAAAGCAAGCTGCTCCTTTACACAGCAATTACTCGACCAATCATGGTGTACGCTGCTCCAATATGGACGTATGCTCACCGTAAACATATGAAGACTCTCCAGATTGTCCAAAATAAATCACTGAGACAGATATGTAACGCCCCGTGGTACGTGCGTAACTCGCTGCTTCACAGAGACTTGAAAATACCTACCATCCGCGAATTCGTTCGTGAAATATCACAAAAGTTTCACAGCGAGGTAGGAAAACATTCTAACCCAACAATCTCTGATCTCCACAACTATGACGAGACACTGCCTGAGAATCGTTTTAGACCCAGAGCAGTCCTGCTCGATGACCCTCCATAGATCTTATATCGTATAAAATTGTCAATTTTAGAACGAACTTAGCATCACGAAAATGACTCTCTTTGTTTAAAAACAATTTGTATACTGTATGTGTGTATGTATGTATCCGCATGTGTGTGTACATGTACGGATATAGTATGGAGGAAGCATATGGAATGTGATTTGCAAAATAATGCATATGGAGTTCCCGTGAACTTCTTATCTCTGTAGTGATCGCGCCCTTCCGTCTGCGAACGACGGTAAGGGGATGCAATTTACAATTTTTCAAAATCTTTATCGATGAAGGAGACTGGAAGAACCTTGACGCTGGCGCGTCCTGGTACTTGAAGCTCCATAAATTTGATATCCAAAAAAAAAAATCTTTTAAGTTCCAAGATTGACGTAGAAATTTGTGCTACTCTTTCCACTCAAAAAACATATTTCAAACAATATACTAAAACCATCATAGATAATAATAATCTATATTAGAAATTAGAAGTAAGGTACTGACTTGATCTGAGAATATTTTTTTTTCTAAATTTAGCAAGGGGCTCGCGTAAGTTTCTTTAAGTCCTCTCCAGTTCAACCTTGTACCAATGTCCATTTTGCAAGGCATAGTATATGGATTTGTGGTGGAACTTATCTCAATAGAAGTTGTTTTACAAGACTGCTTGTTAATTAATGATTCAACCTCGCTTTTTTGGGGAAAGCAAGGATAGCAGATTATGCTAGGGTAGTAATGGCAAACTCATCAGTCAACTGAGTCAAATATTAAATTAATGCAGACATATAAATGGAAATTACTAAATGACTTACCAAAAACAGTACTGATTGCATTTTCGAAACTGTATAAATCAATGAACAGAGTTCGCTTTTCACGATGTTGTTCGGTTTCATCTAGTGGAATATCCCCAGAAATATCATCGTCCAATTTTTGAAAATGTTTCCGAAGACGCAAAAGAGCAGGTATATCAAGATGCCACAATAACTGTTTGTAATCAACATCGTTTTCTTCGATACTGAAATATGTATTTACAACTGCATTAAACTATAGATAAACATAAACACTCCACTTATTTTTATTTATTCTGAGCACACAATGTGCTATTCCCGGAAGATTGGGAATCCTTAACTCACTCCTAATAGAAATGTACATTTTTAATGACCCACTAAATGATTAGTGCTTCTGTCTAAATTTCACTTAAAAATAATTTAATCAGACCATTTATATTACACTTAATTTTAATGTGCTTAAACTAAGTTTAAATTTTAATTGTACAACTAATTAAAAAAAATATATTTAGTTAAAATATTATAATGAACTGCTTTTCCCACAATAAGTAGTACTATTATATCTATGATAGTTTTTACAATTCTTGTTTTAAATTAATTTATACAGATCATTGGTTCCCAAAGTAGCCCCTTGGCTTCTTGGAGGTACTGGAAGGAGCTGAGAGGGTCATGCTGGCCCTGGGGAAAGTATGAGGATCTTGAGAGCAAAAAGAGAGCAATGAGTTTCTAATATGTTTTAACCTAATAAAATATTTTAACCTTTTGTTACACGGTTTGCGTATCTAATTTGAAGCATAATTTTTTTACCATGTTCGGTCCCAATGTGGAGGATATGAACAACTAATGGAGTTTATCTCAACAGTTTTCCACGTTTCCAATAAGAGTTTCTACGACAACATTTTGCTCAACTTCTAGGGCTAGAAGAGGACTAGTACTTTCGTTCTACACCCCATTTTTTAACGATTGAATGGGTGAGAGTGTATAATTAAAGACAACACATACATCCATCCATACAAACATAAATTCATAAATCAATTAAAAAATCAATCTATAAAAGCTTTGCGTATTGGGATTCGTACCCATGATCTCTGTATTCTAAGCTAACGATGTTGACCATTCGAACAGGCAACTGGCATTGTAGATAAAATCATCTTAAAAACATTATGTTTTCTACGATTTTATGATGTTGTTTTATATTCATAATGAAATTTTATTGTAAATAACAAACTGTAAAACATGAATTAATAGGTGGTATAGTAACTGATAGTTCATCCTTGTCGTTAGAATAATTTTCTTGATATTCAATAGTTTAACTATCCATATATCTTGTTTATACAACTGTAGACAAGTACATGAAAATTTTTCACTACATTTTTGTGTTTTAGTAGATATTTAGTTTAAAAATTTAATATTTTTTATGACTTTGGCAGTAATTTGTGAAAGTTCATTTTTTAAATAAAATTAAACTTTATAACAATGTTATTTCACGTGTTGTATTACAAAATGTGACACGTGTTTCACCTCTTTCAGAAGAATCAGCAGACAGAACATCGCAACACAACAAGTGGAACAATCAAGTTATATTTTGTATTAAAAAAGGTAAATTTCCAGGGAATACTTCTGTATTTTTATTCTGCAAAGAGGGTAATGGGTCAATAAGTTAGGGAATATAATATAAATATATCAACCCACAATAGGCAAAAGATCTTAAGCAACACATGTTAATGTTATCTCGTTCGCCTGATATTTTTTAAGGCCTGTGTATTTTAGTGTTTTGACCTGTTATTGTTTGTTCCACGTAGACTCGGTTGAGAAACGCTGATCTAGATAACTGAAAGTAGTCAGTACAGTATCAGGACAGGCATTGGCCATATATTACTATTTACTAACCGCATTTAAGGAATTACTTTATCGAACTTAGTACGAGAGTAGTTTTAAAAACACCTGCTGTAACATTTATAAATTGTCGGTTACGATTTTCTGCCTATTATGGGTTGATATAGTGTATCAAATAATAATTTAAATTATTATACATATCTAACTCTAAGAGATTTATTTTTCTATTCAATGAATATCTACTAAACTGTTTTCGTTATTAAATATTTAAATTTAGTTGAGATTATTATTTACCTTGTAGCAGAAAAGTCTTGAGTATCTATAGAATATTTTTGGATAGATGTACGCACAGTAGACACAGCATCGTCGAATTTTTCTTCTGCCATTTTATTAACTGCTACAGATGAGATATCTCGTAAAATTTTTCGTGCTCAAGACGCCAGAAACGAGTTATCTCATCAATAACTTATTAAATTAATAGTTGCAAATTATAGCCGGCGTGCCAGGTAATAACTTTTAATTATCGACGGCAGCTAAAAGGCTAACTGATAATTATTTAGTTTAAATTAGAATGTTTACAAATAAAATATAAGTTTATTTTGTAAGTATGTAAGTTTTTTGCAAGCGTTTTGTATTTGGCCTTATATTTTATTGAAAATCAATAATATCTACACAATTAATGTGTATCACATTACACCTATACTGAACACTATCTGTTTATGGTATACACTGATATTTTTATATCTATTACCATGATAGGTTTCATGTAATGTTTGAATACTATGGTAAATAAACAATGTTGTTAAATCAATACAAGTTTCCTTGGTTTCTTGAGCTGTAGAAATTTTATAATCAATATGATATAGAAGAGATATTGAGAACTAAACAACAATCGATGTTGATGATTATAATGTATTTGTTTTACAGAATATAACTATAATTTTGAATATTGTATTTCAATGTAGTTTTACTAATTTTTTATTTTCATTACTCTCTAGCACAGTGTCTGCCAAACTGTGTGCCGCGGCACACTACTGTGACGCAAGAAGTCTCAGGTGTGCCCCGGTGGAAGAAGCATTAAAAATATTAATTTTAAATAATGCCTAAAAGCTGTGAGCTAAAAAAAAAAGGAGTTTTGGAGATAATCTGCGGCATCTTGGTGTGCCACGGTACTAGTTCCATTCATCAGTGTGCCGTAAAGGAAAAAAGTTTGGCAGACACTGCTCTAGCACCTTTTACACCTTGATAAAAGTGTTCTCAAATTATTTTTTGAGGGCTTGGGTGACTTTTATGAGGGACTGGGCATATATTGCTTTCAACGTTAAAAATGTCTGACACTTCTAATGTGGTATGATCTAATGAAGCCTTTTGTTTGTTATAAACAGTGTAGTTGAATTTATTGTCATTAGAAAATCCGTTATCCGCTTTTCTGTTTTTTGTTTCTGGGAAGAACAAATAATTCATATAAAAACATAGTATTCGTTTATTTTAGTGGATCATGTTTTTTCGAAATCGTATAAATAAATGTGTGAAAATACATTTGAATCACCCGTTTCCAAAATTCACCTTGTCCATTTTCATTTTTTTTTAGATATACCTATACCAGTGCTTCCCAACCTTTTTAATGCCGCGGACCCCTAAATCTGAAAACAATAATCTGCGGATCCCCTAAAAAAATGTTTTCATACTTTACCACAAAGAATGTTGAATAAATGAAAATTTTCGCGGACCCCAGGTTGGGAAGCACTGACCTATACAATAACGTGTAGAGAACCGTTATATTGAAATAAAAGCCATAATTATTTTCTTGAACCAAATTAAAAAATATATTATCTGTTTCAACTTGATTTGCTAAAATGTGGTAATTTTTTAAATTAAAAGGATACTACTCAACACGTTTTTTGTAAGTGTTAACAAAATTATGAAAATGTGATAAAGCTAATTTTGGTAATGGGCGACTCATTCATTGACACGATTGAAATAGTTAATAAAATAATTTACATTTGAATCGTTCAAATTATGTACACTCCCACAGACTTTGTCACTAACGACCCGGATTTCGCCTTTCGGCATCTTCAGGCGTTCAAGTGCACGGATGAACTTGGACTGACTCATCCGTGCACTTGAACGCCTGAAGATGCCGAAAGGCGAAACCCGGGTCGTTAGTGACAAAATCTGTAGGAGTGTACATAATTTGAACGATTCAAATTTAATATTGAAATTCCACCAAGCACCTTCAGTCGAAATCTTAAAAAATAATTTACAATGATTTTATGATTAATTTCTGCCAAAAATATTTTTCTATCAATACCGACGGCTTGGCGGTGTAGTATTTTCAGAAAAAATATTGTGTTTTTTTATCAATTTCATTGAATCGGCGAATTCGTGCGGTGGCTCGTCGGATATCGGGCGTTTCATCGATGCGGAGGAGAGCTGGTTCGGGACCGGACGCGACACGATTATTTGACGACGATCGCGAAGAACGATATTGAGGAACCAAGTGGGTAATATTTGCTTTAGTTTTTCTAACCCTTTTATTGCACGTGAACAATACTTCAATAATATACTTAATATTAAACAAGCCCGCTACGAAAGTGATACATATGGTTACCTAATAGAGAATCTTAAAATAACTTATTTCTACCAGAATTTGTTGAAGGTAAGTCTCTTAAAAAAACTGATCAAAGAAATAGTAGTAAGCTTGTCACAGTCACCCTTGTTGCGAGATCGAATATACCAGGGGTCAGCAGACCGCGGCTCGGGAGCCATATGCGACTCTTTGAATAGGCGTGTTTAGCTTTTCCGGTTCTAAGCTCAAGAAATGCGACCCCAATACCCACATTTTCTTAAATATCTATTTTAATATGGGTGATACAATGTTTATAATTAAGGTATTCTTATATCATAGTTTTTTGGACCTTTTGTAGTTTATATAAATACGATAAGATAAGAGATAAGCGCCCGCTTATCAGCGATCGTTCGTAAGATTATAGGCTGAACGCCGCTAAGCAAGCGCGCCAGTCGCACATTGATATTTGCACTGAAACCACGTATATTTTACGCGCAACTTAAAATATGATTATTTATTAAAAAACCACGGATTTTTATAAAAAAATGTGAGGATTGATGCAGAGAGATATTTTAAAGCCCTTAGACTATTTATTTTTTTGAAATTCATAAGAATAAGGCCAATAATGAGGAAACCACTGGGGTCCCTAAACGACCCCCATCGGCCGAGAAGTATTTTTCTAGTCTCCGAGCCGCGAGAGTTAGCTCCTTAGATATCAACACCATATCGAATAGACGGAAAATCGTAGCCGACAATTTATACATTTTACTAGAGAAGGTTTTCCTTAAATTACCCTCGTACTAAGTTCAATAAATAAATTCCTTAAATCAGCGATTTCCAACCTGGGAGGCGCGCCTCCCTGGGGAGGAGTGGGCTATTGCAAAGGGAGGCGCGAACAATTGAAAATATTTATTTTCCCTTTAAAACGTGTCTTTATTACTATATGAAATAATATATTATATAATGGGGAGGCACGAGGATATTTTTTTTCTTCAAAGGGAGGCGCAGTTACACAAAGGTTGGAAACCACTGCCTTAAATGATGTTAGTAAATAGTAATATATGGTCAATGCCTATCCCGATATTATACTGACTACTTTCAGTTCTCTAGATCAGTGCTTCCCAACCTTATTTATGCCACGGACCCCTAAATCTGAAAAAGTAATCTGCGGACCCCCGATTTTTTTTTTCATACTTCATCACAAGAATGTTGAAAGAATGAAAACTTTCGCAGACCCCCCCCCCCGAAAAACCTGCGGACCCCAGGTTGGGAAGCACTGCTCTAGATCAGCGTTTCTCAACCACGGTTAACGTGTAACAAACGATAACAAATAAAAACACTAAAATGCACAGGTCCTAAAAAAGATCAGGCGAATGAGATAACATTCTTAACTTTGTCACTGACGCCCTAGGCACTATTGAACAATTATTGGGTTAAAACGCAATTCACCTTTTTGTGTCGTTTAAGCTATTTTGCCGATTATGGGTCGATATATATATTACATTTTTATGGCTCTCTGATACCATTTATATCCTGCTTTCTCGACAACTCAGGCTCTTCTCACTTGAAAGTCTGCAGATCCCTGGGATCGGCAATTCGGGATAGGTGGGGTAATATCAAATTTTCAGTTGAAAATGAATAGTATAGGATTTTAAGAAAAAAATGTTGCAATGAAAACAATAATTTATTAGTAGCAAATGAAACATACTTTTCGTGGCCGTGTAATTAAATTTAAAAAATAAAACATTGCCAGTGTATTAAGAAGAACAGCTGTCCCTGTGGGGTCAAAATAAATAATTTCCATCGATAAAGTGAGTTCAGTTATTCACGAGCAAAAAGAATCTTTGGTCTTTTGTCCAATCAGAGAGGTACTCGGAAATATTTGTACCAATCGCATTTCATGATCACGATTTAAAAAACGAAACATTTTACAGAATCGTCTTTGTCACGATTTTTCATGGAGCTAAAAACAATAATCCTCATAAGCGATTGATTTAATAAAAACAATTATTGTTCTCATTTTAAATTACAAACCACCGTTTTCAAGTGACTTATTGCCGCCATAATAGCAATTATCGAACAACCGTCATAACGAAATCAAAACTATGATGCAACTTTTAGAGGTTATAGTATATTGCGTATACAGTCAGTTCTCGACTTACGACGGGGTTCCGTTCCACCACCTAGGACGTAGGTCGAAATGGTCGTAAGTCGAATTTCATACAAAAAATTGGTTGTCTGTAAATTCGGTTTACGGACGATAGTTTAACGTGACAACGTCATAAGAAAACATTGATGAAATGATTGCATACTTTTATGAATAAAATGGAATCATTTTTATTGAATTATCATTATTTTGTATGGATACGAAAGGAGTGAAATGAAATCTACAATTTTTTATTGATATATTTTATTCGCACTCATTAATTCAAATATGTTTATTACTTTGATGAACAGTTTATTTACAAGTAACAATGTGCTAGAGATAGATGCGGCACAATCCGAACGGTAGGCCGATCGTGCCTCTCTATCGCTTATCCGCGCTCTCGCTCGCACGCTTGCCTTCGGCGTAACGCAACAAACGGGACAATGAGTCATGTTTTTTCGTGCGTGCAGCGGGCGTCATCGATTTATAAGACGTTGTCACGTCAAAAATAATAAAATGATAGACATAAAAAGTGTGTGGTACGTTAGTGGTATTTATTTCAGAATATGCACTATAAGTAATATACATATATTTATAATATACTAATAATAAATAATATATATTTATAAAGTTATTCTGTGGTATTTTTATCATCTGTGCTAATTAATACCCATATGTGTCTCAGTGATTGTAGTAGTGGGGTTAGTTTTTCTCAAAAACATATCCAGATTTGTTTGTGTAAATTTATAAATTTAATTGTATTTTTTTTCTGTAGCACGTTCCTTCTCAATCTCAATCAAATTTTGATTTGTGAACTCTTTCTTCAACATCATTTTTTAAATGTTGAATTATATCTTCGCTGTCAACTTCCAGATTATGTTTTTGAGCAAATTGTACAATTATATTCGTTACTTCTCCTACTTTATTTTCTCTATTAAAAATCATATTATTATTACGTTTTAATAGTTTGTTACATATGCCATTCATACACAATTTCGTTACATTTGACCATCCTTCTGAGATATTTTTAATTGCTTGAAAGATGTTATGGTTTTTCCAAAATTCTCTCAATGTCTGGTCTTTTTCTATTGCTTTGGCTTGGGCAAAAGTATTTCTTAAATAATGCAATTTAAAGTTAGCAATACCCCCTTGATCCATTGGCTGTAAAATGATTGTATTGTTGGGGGGTAAATAAATAACTTTTATGTTTGGATAGGATTCAACTTAGTGGGAAGAATTACCCGGAGCGTTGTCAATAATCAGCAATATTTTAAAATCTATTTAGTTTATTTTGGTCTCCGTCGTAAGACGAGGTGGTCTTAAGTAGAGAACTGACTGTACTGTTATACTTTTCATAATACATATATTTCTTCACACTAGGTGTTCGATTTTCAAATTTTGACAGTAAATAATTGGCAGTCATGAAGTATAAACGTGGAAAATTGTGAAAAAATATTCGATAAACGAACGCCAAGTCAATCATTAATTATTATGACGATTAGAAAATTACGTTAAATTTTGTGTAGAAATAATAAGGCCACAAAAGTTTACTGTTAATAGTTTAATAAATGATTTTAAGGGAAGAAGCTCTGAAGCAGACAACGCACGAGAAGATTGGCTGAAAACATTGCTGCTGCCCAAGAAAGTGTTCAACCGCAATTTTGCATTTATACTAATTAATGAAATCGCCGTAGGTTGCTTGATGAAAGTTTTATTATCACGTTTGAATATAGATTTTTATTTTTTTTGTGAATAAGTGCGTGTAGAAAAAGTGATTGTTTTAATAAAATTATGAATATGTTTTAAATGTTTCACAGGGAACGTTTATATTCATATCCAACGTGAACGAACTTTTCAGACCATCGTTGGTTTTGGCGGATCGTTTACTGATTCAGTCGGTATCAATATTAAGTAACTCAGCAAAGAGATGCAACATAAGTTAATTGGGTAAGAAAAAAACACAATTAAAATAAAAAGTATTGCTAAGATTGTCACCAGGGTCTCCAATCCTGGGTTCACGGATCTCGAAATTCCCAAATTGTGATATAACTAATCTCGGGGTTGAGCATAGATAATAAGTGAAAAATTCTCGAAAAGTTTTTGAAAAGAGGCAACTGGGGAAAATTTTAGAAACGAGTCACAATCTCTCAATCGCGAATTTCTCCACGATTTTACGTTGAATGATCAATTTTGGGATTGATAAAATTGTGAATCCCGAAATCCCGGATTACAAAAAGGGTACGGGACTGGATGCCCTAATTGTAACTCATCGATGACAAGTCATTTAAAATATTTTTGATGTTCTCTAAAGCTTTCTTAATCCTTACAAAAAATCACTGCTTGTTGTGCCAGGCTTACGCCCAAATTAATACTGCACTTGATGCCTACTCATGACGTTTCGAAGCCTGCGACTTATACTATCTTAATTTAGGTATATTAGAATGGGAGTGAAAAAAGCAAACTTTTCTCAATATTTAAATATTAATGTTGAGTAATAATTTTTTCGGTTTTAGTATGTTGAACGGTATTTTTATTGTAAACCATAAAAAATATAAAACCTTGAAAAATAAATACACATTGAAATATTTTTTAAGCGGGTCATTAAAAGTTTGTTAATGTGTTATTACTGGTGCCGCAGTAGTAAACTCGCAATGCGTTTACGGCAGCGATTTCCAATCTGGGAGATGCGCCTTCCTGGGGAGGCGAGGGCTATCGCAAAGGAAGGCGCGAACAGTCCACAATATGTATTTACCCTTTAAAACTTGTCTTTATTACTACATGAAATAATGGATGGGGAGGCGCGAAGATATTTTTTTCTTCAGGGGAAGCGCAGTCACAAAAAGGTTGGAAACTACTGGCTTACAGTAATGCAATATCGGTGCAATAATTATTAAGCGGGGCATTTAAAGTTTGTGAATGTATTATTACTGGTGCTGCAGTTGTAAACTTGCAGAGCGCTTACGGTAATGCAATATAGGTGCAATAAATACGATATAACAATATCCCGTATTGTAACAATTGCAGTAAATAAGAAAAAAGAAAAAAAATCTAAAATAAAAAGTAGATTCGTATTTGCAATATTTATTCAGCGAAATATTGAGCATTTTTTTATGGCAGAATATTTTGAATCACCCCAGAGGGTATTTGCTATTTACGCTAATATATGTAAAAGTATGCTGTGCAAACCTTCATATTATACCCTTTAATTTATTACTAAATATAACACAGTCCTATAGGCAGTTTTATTATTTAATCTTGAAAAGTAAATGTCAATTTCAAACATTTTTTTTTTCAATGTTTCAAATTATTATTAAAAACGATATTTGATCATTATTTACCAAAAAAAAAGACATTTTTTTCACATTAATAGAAGTCAAAAAAACTTCTTCTATACGCCAGGTCATACTTCGGAGAAAATGGACTGGAATATAATTTGGAGAGGGTGCCGATAGGGAGATGTGATTTTTCAACTCACCTCTACGCCTACAATATGAGTCCGGAAAATGATACTGATCCGAAAAACGAAAAAAAGAAAACGAAGTTGATATTAAGCATAGTTGTTTTAAACCGTTGACATCGTAAGAAAGCGATTTTTTATCTAAGACAATTATGTAAATATTGTTGTGATAAAAATAGAAAGAAAAAAATACAGCAATTTGCTCTCTAGCTAGTCATGATAAGTATTCAAATTATGAGAATATAAAAACCACCTACGAATATTTGCAGGGTATATGGGTTTCGAGCCACTTAGGGCCTACACTAAAAAAGTCTGAGTTTTCAAATGACAAAATTTTGGCTCTCGACGACCAGAGAGTCGTAATACTCATGTGGATGGCCAAGGAGCGTTGTCGAATGTGATTTTGAGGGGTTTTTTGAAACAGTACCAGTGAAGTCTACAGTCAACGAGATTGTATCTTTGGCCAATACCATGGGATTGGAGGTGGATAACAACGATATTGATGAGCTTGTGAAAGAGTATAGTCAAGAGCTGACCACCGAAAAGCTTATGGAGTTGCATTGTTTTTCACAGCAAGAAATTATAGAGGAGAGTTTATTAGTGGAGGAGGAGGAATTAGCAAAGAAACAATCTTCTAGCGCAATAAGAGAAAAGCTGAAACGTGTGAAACATAGTGTGTTGTATAGTACATTGAGAAGCATCACCCCAATAAGGAGGTGGCTATGGGTTTTACAAATTTATTCAATGATAATGCTGTCACATTTTCACCAAATTTTGAATCGTCGGCAAAAGCAAATGTCTGCTAGTAAAAAATAATTAATTATTTGTCATACATAATAAGCTAGTCGATTTTTTATCGTTTTTTACAAATCGAAATCGCATTTCAGGTTGTAATTTTACTTTAATACACGTTCAAAATATAAAAATTGAAAAACATCAAAAGATTAAATTTAAATATTTTCCAGTTTCTAAATATTGCTTTTAAGTTCGAATTAGCTATCTATGTTTACTATTACAAATGGATTTTAGTAAATATTTGGAACTGGTATTATTGAAAAGAACCGGAATTATGGATTTGCTAATACCGCTGATACAATCTCTACCTAGAGACAATAATTAAAGATTGTGAGATTATATAGCTTATTAGGGTTAGCGGTGCATTGATCGTTAATTAATAAGTCCTACAGGGACTGCGATCCCGGTGAAATCATTTATCGATGAAAAGTCATCGTACCTTACCTACAACTGATAATTTTATGACATTTTTACTACCTTTTTGTATAAGGTCGTAAAAGTGAGTGAATTCCATTTAATAGCCCGTAAATGCAGTAATCATTTTGCAATTTTATTTCTATTAATATGCATATGAGGAGCAAACATTCAAAAAGTGTTTTGTCACACAAATGCAGAACTTGGGAAATGATGAAAAACATGTCATTTGATAACGTAGGTAGCCCAAGTTCTTAAAAACTTGTTATTAAAATTAAACTGTTTAATTTAAATTCTATTAAATTTCAATCCACGTATTTTGTATGATCTAGAACTCTTGTATTAGCTAATTTTTTGGTTTGAAATTTAGACAAAACACTTTTTGCATGAAACTTGTGGATAAAACACTATTTGAATGAAAATGAAGAGTTTTTAGTTATATCGTAATTAATATTATTATTTTTTATTAATATTATAGAGCATATGTGTAATTATATACATATTATCAATGCTTTTTTCCCCATATGATGTGGTGGAACGGCGTTCCGGTACATTTTTTCTCGATATTTTTAATGTTTCAAATCAATATTAATAAAATATGATTTTTATTTTCATTTGAAAACTTTTTATTTTTTCTGTCGAAAGACGTTTGAAAATATTTCTTTTAATCATAATCTCTCAAAAACGTAAAAATGGTAAACAAAAAAATATTAGAACTAAGGTAAGACCTAAAAGACCGATTTCTGTTCAAAGGTGTTGGTATTTTTTATATTTATCCCTCTCACTCTACCAATTCTAGAATTAACAAGGCAAAGCGTGAGCGATTAGTTAACCATTAGTCCTGTTCTAGCCCCATATTTCTATCCGCACTCGCAGAAAGCACAACTTCTGTTAACAAATACAGTCAGTAAAGAAAGTATACTAGTTCCAATTTTCATGCCAAATGCGTTTAACCGAAATATGTATAACCTGTAGATAGTTTATTCGTTATGCGTTATAATAATTTCCCACTGAGAAACAACAGTAAAAACTATTAATTATAATGTACAAAATTAATTGTTTTTCAAGGCGTGTGATTGTAAGTATCTAATAAAAAGACTATTAAAGGTTCAGTTCCTTACAATTGGTTGTTTGAATTATTCACCAATTACGGAAAACAACCGTTTCATGAAAAACCGTTTGCGCTCAGCTTTGTTTTAAGCTACAGTTACACGAATGAATTTTTATATTAACATGTGAATTCAAATACATACTCGAAAACAATATTAAGATGATGAAAACAAAAAGTAATTTATCTCAATGTTTGTCAATTTAGTGGCATGGAGTTACTATAAAATCCAATAAACGAATAATAAAAAAGAATTTGATACAACTGACAGATCTCTGATAGAAAATAAAGATGTGTACCGCAGACTAATATAATTATTTAATTTATCAGTGTTACAGACAGTAGTTTCATTATAAGTTTCCGAATTAAATAATTGTGGATGTATTTGACAGCTGGATCCAGAAAACGGTAAAAGTCGTGTTGCTTTTGTTTATTTTAGTAAATCATTTACCAAAACAAATACAGTTTTAATAACTTTGTGTTTTACTCAAGAAACAAAAATTTGATGTCTTCATTGGTTATAATAAGAAACAAATAAGGTGGGCAGCTTGAGTTTTTAAAAGTAGCCAAATAAGTAAGGAGTAATGCTTACATACAAAATCTATATTGTGTGACAATTTGCTTTAGAAGCGTAGAAAAAAATTCACCGTAGGCATTTAATTTAACTAAACTAATATTGCACATTAAAAAAAAACATTTCGCGAGCTGAGTACTACAAGGTTCTATGTGGACAGCTGCATGAAAAAAGATATGAGCATTTGAAATTTTGAATGCTTGTATTTTGAAAATTGTAAATGTTTCCAAGTTTCTTTTTGATTGTATATGTCAATGATAGTACTCGCCATTGGCGCATCCAAGGGGGAGGCCATGGGGGCCATGTCCCCCCCTAAGGAGAATTTATTTTCTATTTTATTAAAACTTTATTGTGAAATAGGCTCTTTAATCGTTTGGTTTACTATGTTTTATAGAATACATACGTAATTATGTATTGACTATTTTTATATAGATATATTAGTTTAAAATCATTTATTTTTTAATGTTTTATTTATGTGTTATGTTTATTTTCAAATTGAATGGCCCCCTCCTGGGACAATTTCTGGATCCGCCAATGGTACTCGCATGATATAACTATTAATAAAATATTGTTAAAAATAGTTCTTCATAGTTAATTAGAAATACCTAAACTTCTATTAGAACCTTGTCCATCTGAAATTCAAACAAACCGCCAGTGTTACAAGGTTCTAAGTGAAATTTGTATGAAAACACAGGTGATTCAAAAAACTGACTTACGCTTTTTAAATTAAAATAAAACGAATTCTATGGAAGATATCTAATGTGATCATTGTTATTGAAAAAAATATATTTAAAAAAATGGAGGATAAATAGGAAAAGTAGGTTTTTTTTTTGTAATTTGTATTTGAAATCATTAATGTACTAAGTTAAATATTATAAAATGTAATAATACCACACTGCAAGAATACAACACATCATAATGGTAAAAAATAACACCACTGTGTTGAAGAATAAAAATAATTAATCAAAATCAAATAATTGAAGAAAAAAAAAGGAATAAAATTATCAAAATATAAAACCTATGTACATTCACACAAGTTTTTTCACTGACAACCCGGGTTTTGCCTTTCGGTATCTTCAGGAATTCAAGTTGAAACCTCAGATATCTTGCGATGCGCACCTAAAACTACGGCTTATTGGAAATTTAAGCAAAATTTCGACTTCATATTAATACAGCATGTAGATAATATTACGTTAAAGACTGCCTCATTATTACTTTAGTTTGGTCAAAAGTCGACACTTAGAACCTTGTAGTACTCAGCTCGCGATTTGTCAATTTTTGTACCTGAGAAGTAGATGTTTATAAGTAATTAATTTATCTCCAGTGTACAAGATTAATTCTAAAATAAAATCAAATATACAATACAACATCTTAAATTAGGAATTGTATTTATAAAATTACTAAGCTGTCAAACTTTTGTGTTTATAATTTTTGTTACCTTGATTACATTTGGAAGTTTTTAGTATTGAACTAATATGTAAAAAAAAATGTAGCAATGTAAATGTTTAGTATAACTGCGACAATGATTCAAATGGCTGCATGGCAGTGCTATTCCCACTACACAGCACTTATTTTCAAAAGTCTAAAATCTCAACACTATCACGTTTTGAGCATACGGACGACATCAACACACTTATGCAACAAGTATTAAAATACTTTTAAATACGTCTTAATAGACCATCAAAAAATAAGTGTATATGCGATAAAAGAGCACTACAGGTGAGCACTGTTTTGTCTACTTTTCACAATGTATTCTTTTCCGTTTTTATTGATTGCCTTTTTTGTACTATTATTTTAAATATTGATATTAACAAAAAAAATCGTGTAATTCATCGCCGATTAAAATATATGTTGAGATGGAGTCTTTATACTTTACGCAGTTTGACGAAGCAACATTTGTCTTCCGATGGAATAATCCTCAACAACGAATGATTACGAATAGATTGTTATGCCTTCTCTTGCCTTAATGTTCCATCGCAATTTTTAAAAAAAAGTGTAAAAAAATATGTTAAGTATTTCAGGCAAAAGATTTTTTTATTAGAACGACTTGAATATAATTTTTTATAGCTGCATTATTCAGTTATTCTGTATGATGGTGTATTTTTAACAAAATACACAGAAATTCATTAAAATATTGTAAAATAAAAGAAATATTTGGAAAGATAGAATAAGTGTAAAATATGCAATTGCAAAGTAACTGCAGATATTTATGGCTTGCCAAAATCTTGGCATGATATATAATTATTCAATGGTGAGTATTGGAAAATACGTTATATCTGAAGTGATAGAAACTATATGTCCTTTTTGTATTTTTTTGTCTTTTTGATTCAATGTAAAACATCGCCATCTGTGGTCTAGTTCAGTGCTTCCCAACCTGGGGTCCGCAGGTTTTTCACGGAGGTCAGCGAAAAAATCGAGGATTTCGAATTCGTCGATTTTCGAATTCTTCGACATTGAGGAGGGCCGCAAATTATTTTTATTAGATGTAGGGGACCATGGAACGAAAAAGGTTGTGAAGCGCTGGTCTAGTTGGTTAGAGCTTGCTATACCGACCAGGCGGGTCTGGGTTTGATTCCCAGTAAGGTCAATGTCAAATTTAAATCTGAGACCCTAGACATGGGTGTTTGTGATGTCAATTTACCTCATGCTGATCTCGAGTAACTTACAATAAATTCTCATCGAATAATTCTCGTATGATCGTTCAAATTGAAATATTTGGTGCTTTATAATTAGTTATAATGTCAACTATTTTAAAAAAATATTATAATGTATAATTAAAAACAATTCGATAATGATTTTTGAAACGCTGTTGTTAAACACAATACTTTCCAAAATAGATTGTATAATAAAAATTTGGACAATTCCTTAAAACTTATATACATACATTCCGTAAAAATAGGAATAATCGAAAAAAATGTATTTTTTTTGTATTTCCCTCCTGTAAATTTAATATTTTGGAAGTTGTCAAATTATACCAATGATTTTTTTTTGTGAAAAGGTTACGCAACAGACAAACAAACAATTCTCGAATATTAGTTAATGGTGTTGTGCCCATAAAAAGTTTATATCACGGCTGTGGAGTCGCGTGAAAAAAATACGACTCCGACTCCAGCTTTAAAATAATTGACGACTCCGACTCCGACTCTGAGGATTTTTTTTTAATAATTTCATTTTAACTTATGTATATATATATATACCATCAGATCATCTTTAGTCAGCCAAGCATGAAATGTTAACACTTTTGACTATTTTGTTTAAATACACATCATTAAATATATTTTTCAAAAAAAAATTGAGCCACCCATTTTTCACGACTACGACTTCGGCCAAAATACCACGATTCCGCGACTGCGACTCCGACTCTAGATTTAAAATAATTGACGACTCCGACTCCGAGGAAATTTTTCAATAATTTCATTTTAACTTATATATATACCAGCAGATCATCTTTAGTCAGCCAAGCACGAAAAGTTAACACTTTTGACTATTTTTTTTAATACACATAAATATATTTTTCAAAAAAAAAGTCGAACCGCTCATTTTTCACGACTCCGACTCCGACTCCACGGCCCTGGTTTATATTCTCCATAGATTATATTCAGTTGGAAATGGTGAGTGGCGAAGTTTACGTTGAGCACATCGATTGGATATAGTACAGCGCGACTGTGACCCGGCTACCCGACGGTTTTGAGCCGCGGACCGTAGAATGATATCTGATTATGATAATTTGCTTATAGTTCTTCCGAGGCTCGGTCATTGATTCCAATTGTTGAAATTATTTAATGCCGCGCCTGTGTGCGAACGTGCATGTATTAGACATGTGCATCATTGTGTGTGTGCCACTTTGTCTTCCTGGATTGCTGATAGGAAATTGTTTTCACACAATATTGAGACAGTAACGGCAACTTATCCGTAAGTAAAACGCATAAAGTTTGTTGCGTATATGTAAGGAATAGCAGAGAGTGCGTCTACATATCGACTGTAGAAAGGAAAAAGGACGTAACCCACACATATCAAACTTTACAGGAGGCGCAAAAAACGTGTTTTCCGATGATTTTGAGCCATATGCAAATTATGAATTATATACAACCTTGAAGTGCAAGGGAACTTCTAAACTGGTGTTAAGCTGACATAATGTAATATTAATCAAAGAAATTGTCTATGAAAAACCTTTATTTCAGTCTTTTTTCTTGGTTTAAATTTTTTACAAGATCATCTTTTTCAAACTTAAAAGCTAAATTTAGATACTAATTCAGCATTTGCAGCTTACATCCTTTTGATAGAACGTGTATCAAGTTTGATACATTGTGATTATCGAAAAAAACCTGTTTTGAAAAAACTGTGGGTTACGTCCTTTTTCATTTCCACAGTCGATATGTACACAAGTTAGTAGTAGTATACTTTGAAAATGGTTTCAAACAAGAATGTACACTTAATAATTTGGTGGCGTCACGTGGAGAGCAAGATAAACAAGTGTTTTTTTTCAGGGCCGTAGAGTCGAGTGAAAAGAAAACGACTCCGGCATTTAATTCAAAGCCGGCTACGAATCCGAATTTATTTATTCAATCATTTCCATTTCCGACGTAAATATCAATATACCGTCAGATAATTATAGTCACTTGAATAATTAGTCCCATTAGAGGCAGTGGCAGAATAAGCATATGAGAGGCCCCAGGCGCAATAATTTTAAGGCGATTTCGATCGATAATCGTGTTTGTAATGTTTTAATTTCCCTCCCACCCTTCTTATCTTTCAATAATGGGGCGTAACGAAAGCAATTAATTAACTAATAGTCTTGTCATAGCCTTATCCTTCTACCTCTACTACTCTCTTTGGAAAAAGAGAGATTGATCGACTGAGTAAAAAACAGTTATCGTAAAAAAACTTCTGTTGAGATAGCTCCATTAGGAGGCCATATACTTCACATTGGGAGCGGACATGGATACAAATACTCATTTATACTCATTCCATTTTTCTTTAATATGATCATGACGAGCATTACCAGTTGATTTAAGCGGTCCTGATTTTATAAAATAAAAGTGAAATTATTAAAAATGAGTATTTTATTTATTTAATATAATGCCTTTCCACCAATTGAACACCCTAAAAGTTATTACTAATAATTAGTGATTGCATTAGTGTCGTTAACCTAACTCATAAATATTGAAAAAAACAAACATAATATTCTGTGACCCCAGAGAAATCTTAAAATATTCCACAGTCATGTTTTATCTTCAAACATAAAAGACTTTTTTTTATTTGACTTTACAGTAATTATTTTCAGCATGACTTCGGTTATATGTGTAATCATATTTAACACATTGAGTATCACACATGGCAAAGGTAATCTTATACAGTTTATTTATTTAATACTTAAATCGTAAAATATTTATACTCATCCAACAAGACAAATACCATGGTCCATGGTCAACATCGTTAACCACGGTTCCGTAGCTCAATGGTTTGAATCTTGGCAAGGCAGTTTCGTAAATAAATGTTTCAATCGATTGATGAATTTCCGAGTTCCTTTGTACTTATTTCCACATTTATTTACTAAGATCAAGAGCGGTTTCGCTCATGGCGAGCATTATCAACTGATAATTTTCTTGATCAGTTGATCACTTTATCAGTTGAAAATACTCGCTATGACCGAAACCGGTCTTTATCTTGGTAAATACAATTGTAAATAAGTGTAAAGGAATGCTGTGTTTCTTAATGTAATGATTTTCCACCAAGTATTGACAGTGAACACCCTAAAAGTGATCTACTGTCTGTGATGTCAAAAATGATTGCATAATAAAAATAATAAAAGATTTTTAGTACTTTTTCCACATAAAATTTATTTGATCAGGACCGGTTTCGCTTATCGCGAGCATTATGAACTGATAAGAAAAATATATAAACAGTGCTATTTATACAAGTTAAATTGAAATAAAAGGTGTAAGCAACTACTAATAATGAAAATGATTTACAAATTAAATTATAATTACACAAAATTAAATTGCTTAACACCATACAATTAAAAAAATTTAAAATCTTTTATTATTTTTATTATAATGCCATTCCACCAAGTATTGACAGTGAACACCTTAAAAGTGATGATTGCATAAATTAAACAATAAAAAATACAGCACGGGCTGCGTGAAATTATTGTCAAAATTGAAAAAAGAGGACATTCTGGATATAATAGAAAAAAGAGAGAAAGAACAAAAGAATTTTACTAAAAAAGATAAAAAGATATCTGTTGTCCAGCCTACGTTTGTACTAATTCCACTTTTATTTAAAGTTTCGCTCCTAACAAGCATTACCAACTGAATGCATACCTACAACCTAATAATAAAAGAATTATAATACAATTTCATTCTCATTACTATTGATTATTATTGCACTTTAATAATTGAGATCACGCAATGTGTTGAGTCTCTGAGACTGATAAAAAAATCACAGCTTAGCCATTATTAAGACGCATCTATTTTGAACATATGTATACGCCGGCGCATACAGGTTCAAATATTAAAAAGAAACAATTTAATCGATTACTTGTAAACACGTTTAGTATTTTTATTCCATTAACACAACAGGATGTGGCTTCAGACTGGCCGAGAAGCGAACATCTTCTTGCCATGGGAGTCTCTTAAGTAACTGTTTATTAAAGCTCCTAAGATTCGGAACGATAGCGTTTAGAATAGGGATAGCAATACCGGTATTACCGAGACCGGGATTCCAGCATATCGGCCATTTTGTGCAATACCATAATACAACCGCTTAAGAATAATATTATTTTAATTACTGTTTGTCCAACAAGCGTTGCAATATAGTAATTTCAGTGTTGATAAACTGTTTTTTATACTGTCAAAGAAACATTGAATTTGCGCCTTCTAGAAGTGAAGTAAGTCAAGTAGTACAATTAAAAAACTTTTAAGTACAATCATGTCTTTACTTGGGTTGCATATTTTTATTTTACGAAGATAACACTATTGCAATGTGTAATACTGAGGTTGCTTTAATTTTACGACATTTTAAGACATGTAGAATATTACAACGCAGCTAGCTTATCTTTTTTCTAAAATACCACTTGGCTCGCTTCACCTCTAATGGGCTCAATTAGAAGGTGTCTTAAAACAAAAGCTATTATGTCCTCTTTGAAAAGTTTGAAGTTAACAATGTTTTTGTATTACATACTTATTTTTTTTTTACCGTACTGCATTTCCAATAATGAAAACAAATACCAAGTTTTAAAGTCAATCAACAGTTTATTACAATTATTAATTGAGTGACAAGAAACCAAACCAGCCTATACCATAAAACATCAATGATAAAAAAGTTTCATCATGTTTAAGTTTCGAGTGATTTAAATTAAAAATATTAAGTTTCATTGGTACCATTCATTGCTCTTTAAGAAAAAAGTGTTTTTCGAAGTACAATAAATAACTTTTGTCAGAGATGCGTACAGAAAAAAATGACAATTAATGACATGTCTATGATTTTCATTTTTTCAACAACAGTTTTTTTTTAATTCAAGTATGATAAATGTGCTAAGTGATTAAAAATGAAAATAAAATGCTAGCGTAATATTTCATTTATAATTAATTACTCATATACTTAGATTCCCCTCAGTTCAAAAAAATTACTGTATGTATATGCTAGATTGGCTCTATCCATTAAAATTTAATATATAAGCTCCATACAAGCTTGGAAATCTTCTTCTTCTTTGGCCATGTTCGCTCCCTATGTGGAGCATATGGCCGCCAAGCGGCACCTCCATGTTTCCCTGTCTCCCGCCAATTGCTTTGCTTCCTCCCATGACATGCCAGCATCCCTCAGTTCCGCCGAGTACATCCTATGGACAGTACCCGACGGACGTCCGGGACGCCGGAATCCCACCGGTCGAAAGAAGAGGCAGGCAGGATTGAGGCTTTCCAGAGGCATCCGCAGCACGTGACCCAGCCAGTTCCAACGTCTCTCTATAACCACTGACGTGACGGGACGCTGTCTTGTACGCTCCCTTATCTCTGAATTCCTCACAAAATAAAACCACCTCACCCCCATCATCCGACGCAAGCATCCGTTCTTCCTCAGGTGCCATGATTCGCAACCGTAAAGCAGTACCGGCAGAATGCAAGCGTTTAATAAGTGGCATTTGGCTGACTCGAGTCGAGTACAGCTGTGTGTCCCAAACAGTCCGCATTGAGTTAAATGTGGCTCCAGCCATTCCTAAACGAATGGCGAGCTCCTTTTTTGTACTACCGTCTTCGGGGATATGTACGCCGAGGTATCTGAAGCTTTCAACCCTCCATAAAGGGCATCCAGGAGACTATTGATGGGTTAGGAACTAGCTCAGGTCGCATTGGTCTAAAAATGAACACTAGTAAGACCAATGTGATGTGTAACCAAACCTGTCATGACTCTGACAGAACCCTTACCAGCGCGGGACAGATCATCGAGAGGGTTGATATTTGGACATATCGACCATAAATTTACATATTTCTGTGACTTTTAATGTTTAAGGAACTTACCGATTTTTGCTCACACGTTCCTCATATTAAGGTATTTATGAATGTTATGCTTATGCGATATGAAATATCAGTATAGATTTATTCGTCGGGTATTGTGATCCTAATTGGCCGATTAAAAAAAATACCGGTATTGATATATTCGTCCGGTATTAAGTACAATCCCTTGTTTATTATAAGCGACTCGTTTGGAAGTTGGCATCACTTGATAGTAAAAGTATCTTTACAATTTCTATTTCATTTTAAAAAAAAATAATAAATAACTAATCTTCAAAAAAGAAAATACTCATGTGTACTAATTCGCAATAATAATTGTAATAATAGCGAAACCGGTCCCGATCTTTTTAAATAAAGGTGTGAACTAGTACAAATGAGTATTTTTTTTTTGAATATAATACCTTTCCACCAATTATTGAAAAGAGACACCCTAAAATAAATAATAAATCACTTTATTGTAAAATAATGTGTAGGTACAATCGTCGTGAACTGATTTTCACTTTATTTTCTTAATTAAAAATTGTTAAGTATTAAGTGACACAATAGTTATAATATGATATATTTCATAGCCGACCAGTAGGGCTAGTAGTCGAGTGGTCAACTTCATTGTCTTTGGTTGCAGTGTCTATTGGCTCGAATGACATTATATACAGTTTCATGTATTGTTAATAGGTTTTGTATTCATAGGCATGGAGTCTGAGATTCCTGTAAAGTTATATCAGTTGCAAGTCCATCGCTTGCTCCTTCCTCTTATCTTTACTGTATGCGAAGAAAAATGTTTAAACAACTCGATAACAACTAGGTCGTTGCTTAAAAAAAATCTGTCAACATTCTTTCCACAGCATATTTGTTATAAATGGAATTGGTTGGAAAAATAGTGTACAATAGGTGTAATTGATTACTGTAAAATCAAACCAAAAATTTTATTTAACACTTTGAAAGATCTATCAAACGAATTATTATTATTCAAATTTAACTGGTTGATTATGTTTACTGAAAATTTTACTTGTATTTTGAATATATGTTTAATAATAAAATATATTAATTATAATGTGTTTACTGTCAATAACTCTCAGTAGGAAGGCATAGTCGGGTCCGTGGTGCAGTACTTAACATCGTTGGCTTCCATGACAGATCTCACGGGTTCAAATCTCAATACAAACAGCATTATTTTAAACGTTTTCTGTTTGAAGGCATATATGTCTGTAATGATAAAGATTCCCTCTCACCTATTCTATCCTAAAAACACAGAGAGTAATTAGCTAACCACTAGTCCTGTCCTAGTCCTATCCTCTTTATACATACTATCTTTAAAAAAGGTCGGGCAACTGAATAACAAAAGCAGTTTTCGTCGAAAAACATATTGGTAGGAGACGTGGATTAAAATAAAATGCCGTTACAATAACAAACAAAACACTTTTTTCTATTAAGTCGACGTTTCTATAATAAAGATGAGGACCACTTTTGTTCAACTTGAGTATCATCAACTAATCTTCTCACACAGCTCATCATTTGTTAATATTCGTAATAGGGGAAAACGATCTTTTTTTTAATTTAAGTAATTAGTACATAATAGTGTATTTTTAAAAATATTATGATCAATAACACATAGAGATCGGTCATAGTTTAAAAAAAAGTCATTAAAATATTTGCACTGGCAGCAATTAATTATAATGTAAAACCAAACGATCCTTGTTCAACACTATGAAACACCGATCAGATAAGTGTACTATTTGAACAATTTAATTCCTTCCGAGAGCTAAAATTCTAAATGATTAAACAAAAACAATATTCTTTTGAGCGGGTGATTGTGCTATTTTTTTAATGAGGTGACTCTTGGATTTTCGGCCCAAGATATTCCTCCCAGATGGCTGATTATAACAAGGTTCTTGAACCCCTCGCGTTGGTAAATGCGCCAGTGCTCTTCGCGCAGTAATCCACGCAGCCTTTTATCGAGATGGTTACGAAATCGAAATGAGAAAAATAAAATCATCGATCCGATGTCCTGATAGTGAGACATTTTCGGCATTGCTATCGAAGTGTTTTGTAGGTGCTCACTTATCAGCAAGCTCGACTCGTCAGTGAGGCTATCAGTTGAAATGTCAGAGCGGTGATAGTCCTGCTAGACGAGTTGTTAACCCTCCAAGGACGAGCGTGACCATATGGTCACAGTAAACACCGTTCTCTAATGGTCCCACTATTCATCCTTTTTCTAACGGAATATCGTTGCTTTCACTCATATTTGGTTAAAAAGCGTACAGACTTCAGTTAGCCATCAGCCGCAGGGAGAGAAACGGCCACCAAAAGCACATGCGATTTTTTGAATTTCCGTTTTTTTTAATGAACTTTTTGAAACATCAAATTATTTACAGTTCTTTTAATATATTTGTATTTAAAATACGTTGATCTAAAAAGGTCAAATTGTAAATATTTTTAAAAATTTCACGTTTAGCTGTATTTAAATATTGCAAATTTAAAAAAAAAATTGCGAATCAGGATTTTAGTTGTTATGTCAAATTAATAATTGACTCTATCTTCGTATAACCATAAGTTTTAATTGGGAAAGGTTTGACAAAGTAGAAGATTTTAATTCATTGTTTATAAAATGATTCTTTCATATGGGAAATATTCATGTCAGATTTGTTAGATGAAATAGGAAAGGGGTTCACAAAACAGTTGGTAAAATAAAACGAACAAAAGTTTACAATAAAAGTTTTTTGTATTTAATATTATATCAGCAATGAAGATAAAATACAATATTCATAAATGCTAAAACATACAGTATGCCCTATGTTTATTAATTAAACATAATAATGTGATTGATAAGTATAAATCCTTACAGATTATTACAAATTATTAACATCCATAATGAGACACTCTCTAACATTATCGAAGACCCGAAAGTTGCGCAACATGGAAAAAAAAACAGTTCAAACTCACACAACAAAAATTCACGTACACTCAGTGGTGGATTACTCCATAAGCGCAAGAGGCGCCCGCACGGGGCCTCCAAATTTTAGGGACCTAAAAAATAGCATAAATTATATAAACCTCTATATTTTAATTTCTGTTTTCAATATTAATTATTATTCTACGAAGAGTTTTGCAACACTTTTATGTTATTCGAAAAATAGGCCTTCTAAAATTTATTGCGCCTAGGGCCTACGAAGTGCTTAATCCGCCACTGCGTACACTGTAAAAATCACGTTTCAATCATGTAGATATAATACGAGAAAAAAACTAACTTTACCCAACAAGTATTTGAAGGATGATAAATGATTTAAAAATAATTCTCAATCTTATTTGTTAGTTTATTTCACATGACAGCGATAAAGAAATAAGGTTCCGCGTTTATATTTTTGTTACGTGTAAAGTTTTATCAAAGTTTATTTCTAAGAGCGAATTTTCGGGTCTCCAAGAAATGATCATTTGTTTTCCTTGAATTCACTACAAAAGAATTGAAAAAAAAAACTATTATTGAATAGTTTTATTTTACTAAGTCATATTTTGTATGAATAAAGATTGAACCTTAAATATTCATTTTATATTTATATATCCTGCCCCAAGAGTCATTTAATAGAGTGTAGATATTATATTTAGTGTAGTATAGAAACATTATTAATTCACTTAGAAATTTAATACGTTGCCATTGAATTAAAATACATTTTTAGACACATTGTACAAAGCACATAACAAGGGAACTTTTTTTTTTGGATAAAAACGTTATGTAAGATGTTAATATTTTAAATGTAGTAATTTGATTCAGTTATAATATCCATTGTCGATTGAAATATTACAAAAGGTTTGGTATATCTATAATCTATTATATAACACGCCTGGGGCCTTCTTCGTTCGTAGATCGATCCATAGTGTTTGTATGATTCTTAAGTACACAGCATTATTATGTAGAAAGTGTGATGGATACTTCAGTAATATATTTTTTTGTAAATTCAATAAAGTATTTGAAAGGCACGTTGATTTTTTCATACAAAATGATATAATAGTTTATAACATTCTAAAGATAGATGATGTACGAAAAGATTTGCCATTTTTAATAGCATTTGATATCGTTTTGTTGTGATATTAACGTGTTATAATTGAACATTTAATTTGTACAAGCTTCATGGTTTTGATTTTGAATTATGTTTTTAATTGCATTTTGGTCAACGTGAAATATGTATATTTAAAAATATATAATATGATATAAACGTGCTTGGAAGCGTACGATGTAATTCATTTGATAAAATCTGTACATTTCTAATGATAAATCTGCTACAAAGTGATAATTTTGTATGAAAAACGTAACGAAATAATGTAATAAAATTACAAAATTTTTGAAAACAAAACAAAAAAAAAAGTACACGCACGTCAATCATTTTGGATATTATACATTTTTTTTTTGATAATTTCAAATAAAAAAAAAACAGAAATTTAATATCAATAGAAATTTTAGACATCTGGTAGACATTTTTCGTTATAATTCGTTTATCGTAAATTTAGTAAAGGCCTTCACATAAAGCATTAAGGGGTTAGAATCACTTATTTCTATTGTTATTTTTTTCTTGGGCAACCTTTCTTTACAGTAAAAGATCAACAAGAATGATTATTATTACGATACATATATAGATATATTATATATATAAATGATGAAAATGAAAATAATTCAATCAAATAAATGTTTTTGTTATCCATAAGACAATGTTATTTTACAAAATTGATCAAACTAACATAAATATTTGCCAAAGTCAAAACAGGATTTCAAACATGAAAAAAAAATGCTCAACACAGTCAGGTAGATAACTATTTCAATAAATAAACGTTTCTGGAAGCTGTAAATTTTTCTATAGGGTTAAAAAAGCAAAGTATTTAATTCAGAAAAAAAATATCCGATTACGCCAATCAAAATCAGATGTTACTGTTTATTATATTTTTAATTGATGTAGAACAACAAACTTTCATATTTGAAACAAATTAAAATAGATTTTTACAAAATAAATATTGCCAATTCAATCAGTAAATATGGTTATAATTGATAAATCTCTGATTTAAAAAAAGTATTTAGGCCATAGATTTTATATTCAAGACTTGGGAGTAGGGACTCAAAAAATATTTACACAAAATAGCTGAAATTTATATTTATTTAAGGAACAATTGTCAGATAAAAATATCGATCGTAAAGTAATTTAAGTTTTAGTGTAGACCATATTTGGAAAATAACATCATTCATTTATGAAAACATAAAAAGAGAACAAACCCCAGCGAACCCAAAATACTAACCGAATATTTCCAGTCGCCCATTTATTTTAAGATATGTATATGTCACGGTTAAAATTATACAAAAATACGTTTAAACTTTACACATTCTAGCTTTCTCGCGTTCTAAATAATTCTAGAGAATTAAAACTAATGTTTAGTTATTATTATAATAATTGTTCTTATTTATTAAATTGATAACAATAAGGAAACTAACAATCGTTTCAGCACATTAATATGGCAATTCGAACAGCCAGTGATCATTGAATTACGAGATCAAATTAATATTAATTAAAAGTACAAATGCATTATAAGAAAAAAACAAAGTATAACATTAAATCGCATACATAGAGATGGTGAAAAAATGAATACAACAAGCACCAGAGATTAAAGGGATATTTTTTACATGTAAACGTTGTTCTGTTTTTTATCAGTTTTTTTTTTGCAAAATAGATCATATGGATTACGGATCTTACAAGGAATGTACTTTTCAAAGATGGCGAGGGTAGAATAATGTGGATTATAAAAGGCTAGTTGTTAAATAGCACTCTTCTCCTCGTTTTTAAGATGGGGCGAACAGAAAAAAATCGACATCTTCTACGTAAAGTACTGTTACTTCAAAATCGGAAATTTACAGCAGAGTCGTTCAAAAAGACATGGTGTTTTGCACCAAGTTATATTTATAATTGGCAATGAATATTCCAAATTTACCAAGCTTTCGTCGGTTTAAACCACTCTCCTTTTCCACGTATAAATTTTGTAGTAAAAATATTTTACGTAGGAGCCAGGAGGTGACAAAATATAAACATGCCTGTTTATTAATGAGGTCTGGACTCTGGATACATGGCAGCTTTTATTATAAATTATTACGTATTTATTTCAAAATTTGACAGGAAAAATGTTAATTTTAGCAATGATAACAAGACAAATGAACAAGCAGAACAACGGTACAATATTTCAGTATAATTTTAATTAGAGAAATTGAATATGATAAGAAATAAACAAACAAGGAGCAACTGATAATTTTTATAAAAATGATTAGTTTATTATAAAGTGAATGTTTTAAATAAAATAATAACTAATTAAAAATTAGTATCATTCTTATGACTGAAGCATAATCAATTTTATAGGGTGAACATAAAACTATCAGTCAAAGTATTTTTCAGTAAAATAATCGAAGTTAAATCGAATTTATAAAGATAACTAAGGGATTGTCTATAAAATATAATAATTAGAAGATACAATAAGTAGGGGTGACGAAGTTTCGTTTATGCTTTAAACTTTATCTAAAAAAAGTAATGCATAGATTGTTTTCATTGAAATTGTCGATTCGTTAAAACTACAGATAAAAATATATAAATTTTAAAAATCTATAAACTATAACTTTTGTGACTTTTTTCAATAAATGTAACTTACACGTAACATTTCTTATTTTGACTTGTCTAAAATAATAGCCCAACGTACATTTTATAAGAAAATCTTAAGAATAAGTTGATACTAAACATATTCATACAGAATAACTAAGCTTCGATTCTTCATTTATACTTCCTTTTCTCAGCAAACATCACATCGTTGTTCAGCATCTGTAAAAATAAGGAAAAAAAACATATATTAATATCAGTTTTATAACATAATAAAATATAAACTACAGTTATTCGGAAATCTAATACAACAAGCTGTCTGAATATACATCGCAAATATTATGCAAAGCATGTGTAACAATTTGTAACATAATCAGAGAAATAGTAAAGTCTCCAATATATTTGATATTAACACCTCCATGCCCATGATGCAATCGTAAATAGTTGAGCCATTAAGTCATTCAATATTTCTCTTAATATTGTCATTAAGTATTTATCTTTTTAGGTATTCTAGCATATACATTTTAAAACTATTTTTTAGCTGCTAACTTAGATTTAAATACTGTCAATAAACAGCGAAACTGAGATGCCATCATGGCAGGGAACGTGATTTTTTGGGATGGCATGTTACGGGTTAAAAATGATTAAATGATTGATGACAAAGTTACTGTCAAATCTATTTAAAAAAACTTTTAATTACATAAATACTGACTATTTTTTTGACGTGACAACGTCTTATAAATCGATGAACGCTCGTGCACGCACGAAAAAACATGACTCATTGTTCCGTTTGTCGCGTTACGCCGAAGGCAAGCGTGCGAGCGAGAGCGCGGATAAGCGATAGAGAGGCACGATCGGCCTACCGTTCGGATATGTATCATGTAATATTTAACATTATAGCGATATAATATTGTCAATTTGAGTAATTTATATGGTAAATTCAAATATGGTTATAATCCATATAAATAATTTTATTTATTTATCAGTTGACGAATGTTTTTGGTATAATATGCATTATACCAAATATATAATACATTTGTCAAATATATATAAATATATGTCAAATTATTATACAAATGAATAATATATATAAATATGTATATATATATTATATATAAATTGTTATAATATATATAAATTGTATATACATATTTATATATATTATTATACATATTATAAATAAATAAAAAATATATAAAATAAATATATACAATAAAAATATATACAATAAAATTAATTTATTGT
Organism: Himalopsyche anomala; assembly: GCA_031772345.1. Classification (NCBI taxonomy): domain Eukaryota; kingdom Metazoa; phylum Arthropoda; class Insecta; order Trichoptera; family Rhyacophilidae; genus Himalopsyche; species Himalopsyche anomala. The sequence goes on along the minus strand of CM062833.1, from coordinate 13,523,364 downwards.
ATATATTTTTGTATAATATATACAATAAATTATAAATCAAATATTCAGTATAAATATATAAAATAAAAAATATATATTATACAATAAATTTGTATAATATATAAAAATATATATTATACAATAAATTAATTGTATATATATTGTATACATTTGTATAATATATACAATAATAGATTTTTTATTTTATATATTTATAATTCTGGAAAGATTAATATTTAAATTTATTGTATATATTTATTTTATTGTATATATTTATTTAATAAATAAAATTAATAAATAAAATAAATATATACAATAAAAAATATATAAAAATATACGTCAAAAATTGTAGATTTCATTTCACTCCTTCTTCGTATCCATACAAAATAATGATAATTCAATAAAAATGATTCCATTTTATTCATAAAAGTATGCAATCATTTCATCAATGTTTTCTTATGACGTTGTCACGTTAAACTATCGTCCGTAAACCGACTTTACAGACAACCAATTTTTTATATATACTGACAACTTAATGGTGATACTAAATATCTTACACAATATATTGTCCAAAATAGCATTTAAATACTGACCAGGCATACAATCTTTGTTAAATGTTTTTAAGAGAATTTAGCCCGACAAAAGTATGTTCAAAGACTATTTAAATTTCGCCACAAAACCACTGCGTAATGGTCCAATTTCAAGACGAAGCTTCAGAGGTAGTGATAAGCAACTAATAATTTACAATTTAAATCAGTTGTATAATAATAAAAATATCCAATTTTCGATTTCCAATCAAATAGAACACATTTTAATTACTTACTCGATGTTTATTTGTTTTAATGTTTGACAGTTTTCTGAAAAATTTCAAGTGGTCTTCAGACAAAATTTCGAACTTCCGTAACTTCTATAATATTAAACTACTTCGTGGTTTTTCTTCGCATATTGACCGGATAAAAAATATTATTAAATTCATTATGTACTGTGTGAAACAGATGGTTGCTAGGACAAAAATAAGCAAGTATTATTACACTACAAAGTTTTATACCAAATTGTAATGCATTGTAATTTTACGTTAGGTTTATTTTAATTACTTTTAAGCGATGATATTTCTTGCGCCTATCAGAATTCGTTGGTATATATTTAAATAATATAAAATTAGTATGGATTTTTTTGCGAACTTATACGAATGACTTTTTACAAAAAATATAAAAATTAAGTCAAAGTTTGCATCTTCTGCGTTGGGTCGATAAACCCACAGAGCTTTATAACCTCGCTTTGCTCTTGCTGAGATAAAAGTCCCGAAAGCTCGCTCTCGTATATTTTATGCCTGCGTATTTACGATTTAGTAAGAAGTGCATCGGAAACCAGTAGCTAAGTTTTTTTGTGCTTTTTTCATTCCAAAATGAAACACCTCACATGATAACGAAAAAAGCACGTAGGCTTTTATCTTTCACATCGTATACTTCGGAGGGTGGTCGTTAAATGTAAAATTCTTTCTAAAAGTGTATAGTATTACAGTTTTTGATTATTATCGTTTTTACTTACTACAGAATCGTTTTCTCTGTAAAAATTAGCGATGCTAAATGTCTTTTTATCTAATTTTAACGACATTTTGATAAATGATTGACTAAATAAGGAGATAGTATAAATAAAAAAATACCACCAACGCTTGGAATTTTATATTAAATAGTGATATACCGAGTAGATATTTATGAGTTTGACAGCGACATACTTACACCATTACATGAAACTTACTTTATAAAAAAACATATAATCATTGAAATTAAGAATATTTTGCTTTTTTTTCAATTTGAAGGTGAAAGAAAGAAATCAGATTTGATTCCCGATTGCTCTTACAGAAAAGTATTTTAAGAAAACTCAAAATAAAGACGTCGATACAGAAAAATAGTTCATACATCGTTACAAGTGCCAGGGACGTCCCGTTGGCATAGGCGAGTAGTAGGGATTCTGAAGTCTCGGGTTTTCAAAGTCCCGGGTCTGGAGACCTTTATTTCCCCTTCAATAAAATTATAATTTTATTAAATTAAATATTTGTATGTATGTATATATTTATGCATTACATACACTCGGCGCCTTTTGAAAGTACGCACTAGTAAAATTCGTGTTTTTTTAATACAATGTTTAATAATTATTATTTTTCTTATGTAATGGATGTGTGCAAGCAATACTAACAGTTAATGTTTACTATGAAGGGATGATAAAAGTACATGTAATGAAAAAATATCAATGAAGTCGCCGTCAGGAGTCAATTTATGACCGTAACTTCACAATAAAGCTTTTAGACCTTTTTTGTCCCATTGAGACATTTGTACATAAAATAACATCAGTTGTGAACATTTAATTTTAATATTTTATAATTTCTTGGGGCTTTCCTCTTATATCTGCTTTCATTCAATACACATCAGTTCTTTTGAGGGATTGTTAACCACAAGAATTGTTTTTTTTTCAAAATTAAAATGTACATGTTATTAGCACATTATAAATCACAGTCACAATTCCTGGGACATTTTCCAAAAAAGTCCCGAGACTTAAAACAGCAAAAAAACCCGAAAAGTCCCGTGACGTCTTGACACAGAATCCATATCCCTAATCCGATGGGTAAACAATGTTTAAGTCTATCGCAAAAATCTTCTTTAAATATAACTTATCGATAGCAATAGTAAGGGCGCTATTTTTAACTTTGCCTAAAGGGCGGTACACAGCCTAGGAACGTCGTTGGACGCTGACAAGTGCGCATCATTTCAAAGTGATTGTTATTTGTCTGTAAATATTTAATCTTTGTTTCAAAATAAAATCGTCTAGCTACGCAATTCAAAAATTACTTGAGATAGTATCACTATGCAAGAATCTTGTAATCAGATTTTTCTAAATCTGTCTCATCTCCTTTATCCGCCATCACGATAAATCCTACTTATTTAATAGAAGCAGAAACCGAAGTATTTTATTATCTTGTATTATTTTCCTCCAAGATGGACGCACACATATCTTATTCACGCGTTCGTGTTTGGGCAAGATAGCAATAATTTAAAAGGGTCTTTCTTGCCCACAACGAAGAGAAGCGAGTTTTAAAATGCTTTACGAGCACACAGTGGGCATACGAACATATAACAACATGCCCATATTATTTATGTTTCTATCTGATCAGCCAGATTTAGTAAGATTACTAATAAATTTATCATTAGGGATCGAATTATTAATGTTGCATTTGCAATGGAACTGGAACATCTCGGACTCAATCAACAGTATTCTGAATGTTTTGCGCGATGTTTTTCTTCATTGTCGTTATAGTGTAACATGTTTTAAAATGTCTTTACAGAAAAATGTAAACATAAATAGCCGTAAACTATTCAGTTTTGAAGAAGACAATAGAGGATAAATAAATGGATATTTATTTAAAAACCTTAATCGTTTTTTACTTGGATTATTCAAACTACTAATGAAACATTTTACTAAACGAAGTTTCCAGTATTAAACATGGCCAAGTAATATTTTGGTCGATGTACACTTTTTTAAATTTATTCCGGTAGGGAATTTTAATATTTACAATTCAGTATGCGCTTATCTTTTAAAACCGTATTAAAAGTGTATGAAAATCAACTTTAAATAATAATGTTTAATATGAAAAGTGACTAAGTCATTCAGAGCCAATCAGGTCGCAGAATTTTAATCACCTGATTGAATGTCATTTATTATTTTCTATGGAACGTAAATGCTTCAAAGTTTTTCACGTGGTTATTAAAATTAATTAACGCTAAAATTTCATTAAAAAAACTTTCAACTCCTGAAAAATAAATTAAAACTGACTTCAATTAATGTTGTTTTAGCTAGAATAATTATTTGCAAATCAGTCTCTTGAGGCAATACGGATGGGGTAAGTAAAGCTATAATAAGTTACTAATTGTACATTTTTGTACATATTTTTCGTAAACCATTTTTTAGGGACTAAGTTATCCGAGATGTCTGTTATTACTAATGATAAATTGAGCTTACGAATATGGAATACTAGCGGGAGAATAAATAAAGCATATCAGTTTTTCATCTAAAATGATAATAGTGTATTGAATGAATAGATAATATTTATTTGAATAATATTAACAATAATTAATACTCAAAACTATTTTACTTTATCTAATGTTAAACTTTTTTATTTATCACGAAGATGAGTGCTAACCGCTCTTGAATTTTCGCTTTACTCGGCTGAGTGGTGATAGACAGCTCAGCCCTGAACACTAATATTTGTTACTTTGTCAATCGTTTTATATTTTTATATCCAAATTATGTCTTAAATGTTTTTAGGAAACCTGTCTGATAATGAGAACGAGGCGTCAAAGTAACGAAGCGAACTTCAAATCCTTTACTTGCCCATCCTTCTTAATCACTCCATGCTGAATAATATGCAAGACTTAATTTGAATCGTTAAAATTGTGTACACACCCACGTGTTTTGTCACTAAAGACACGGTTATCGCCTTTCTGCATCTTCATGCATTCAAGTGCACGGATGAATTGGTGAATGAATCGGTAAATAGATGCGCAAAGGCTTTGGTCATTAGTAACAAAAAAAAAAAGTGTACAAAATTTAGCGACTCAATGTAATATTGAAATTTCACCAAGCATCTTCGGTCGAAATTTAAAATGTATCAATTTGATAAATATATGCAACAATTGTCAAGTTAACGATTTTTTTCATATACATACTACCTATTCTGATTCACTGCGTTATTTATAATTTTTCCATATAATACATTTTAAATTATTAGATATAATATAATCCTTCGAGAGGTGAAGTGAGCTAAGTGGTATTTTAGGTAACAATGAGTTAGATGCGCTATAATATTTTACACGTTTTAAAGTATTGTAAAATTGAAGTTAGCTTAGTAAATACCAAGGCTATGGAGTCGCGTGAAAAAAAGGCAACTCCGACTCCGACTCCGAGGATATTTTTAATAATTTCATTTTAACTTATATATATATATATACCATCAGATCATCTTTAGTCAGCCAAGCATGAAATGTTAACACTTTTGACTATTTTGTGTAAATACACATCATTAACCCGTAACATGCCATCCTAAAAAATCACGTTCCCTGCCATGATGGGATCTCAGTTTCACTGTTTATTGAAAGTATTTAAATCTAAGTTAGAAGTTAAAAAATAATTTTAAAAATGTATATATGCTAGATTACCTAAAATGATAAATATTAATTGACAATATTAAGAGAAATATTGAATGATTTAATGGCTCAACTATTTACGATTGCATCATGGGCATGGAGGTGTTAAATATATTTTTTCAAAAAAAAATCGAACCGCTCATTTTTCACGACTCCGACTCCGACTCCTACTCCACAGCCCTGGTAAATACACATTGCAATAGTGTTATCGATCTTTTATAATAATATGCATTATTGTACTTAAAATTTCAATAAAAAGGTTTTACCATTTTACTTTTTGGCCCAGTTCACCTCTCGAGGGCTCATATAATGTATTTGATGTACTGGTGGTGTTCAGTACTTGTACAGTGTGACAGGCTGCGTGTTAAAAGTTCAAACTAGTCTTCATGTCAGGTAACATCATTTAATTTTAATCGTGTGTGGCATGAAATCGGATCACACCTGTTTTGAAATACTACCCTTCAAGCCTTCGGTCATACCTACAGCAATGTATTTTTCATAAAGTTATTGCGCATTGCCCTGAATACAGCGCAATGTTACTAATAAAACAAATACGGCAGCCTACATGTTTTGCCACAAAAAAAAATTACTTAGATATATCATCGTGTAAAGATAGAAATTCCGCATATAGTAAGTAAGCTATTTTTCTTTTAATAAAGTTTATAACAAAAGTGGCAGTTTGCATAGCCTTGTATAGCAAGCACGGCAGTTATTGCTCTCATTTCACAAAATAATGTAAATTAAATTACAATAAAAAGATAATACTACTTTTTAAGATGTGAATATTTCACATTTTTTTTCAGTAGATCTACAAAAGAAGAAAAAAATGATTTAATTCAATTTCTCAGATTTCAGGATTATGTAAACTGCCGCCCTTTCCTTAGCCCACGAAAAAAAGCTCTGTAGTTTAACATTCAAGACCTGTAAGATGTGTTTGAGTTAAGTGACAGGCCATAGTTTTCATCGTTTTGCTGCGATTATAACAAACAACAGTGACACTAAAAATGATCACGTCCGAAAAATTACTTCATTGATCTCTAAAAGTAAGACCGTTACTGATCTAAATCAATATCAAAACTAGCTTATTTTCAATTTAACATTTGTTATTTGTGATGGCTTTTTCTCCTCGAGTTGAATTGATGTGCTGTGAATAAACACTTTGAGCTGATTTGTAAAATTAACAAACCCTCTCTTCTATAGCTCCACAAAAGTACAACTAGAAAAAATTACTAGTTTTCTCTCAGTAGGCAGATGTTTGCATATGCAAATATTGATATATAAACATTTTTTCCCCATTTTCATATACATAAAACATTGAATATCGTTTTATGGTTTTGTTAACGTTGCAATAAGTTTTAATTAAATTTGGATGAATGACAAAATAATTCACCAAAAAGATGAGACAAACAACAATGTTCATATCTCAAAACTTGTAATTATTAGTTGTGGGACTATGGAACTAAGTTATCAAATATGCTCTACATTGGTAGCGGAAATGGTTAAAAATCATGTACATACTTTATTAATTATTACCAAGAAAAATGTTATTGCTTAAAGTCTTACATCAGAGCAGACTGCTGTTGGTTTATCATTTGATAAATCCAATTTATTGTATTGCTATATTTTTTTTATTATAAGTTTTTATATATTCATTAAAACAGTGCGGTGGCTAAATAATAATGTGGGGGGGCCCTCCATTGTCCTCACTATGCCATGTGTGAAGCGAGAATAAGCGATTCAAAGCGACGCAAACATGTCGGCACCGAAAAATATTATCGAAGTACAAGTGTTGAAATTTAATGTCTTCTTTTAAATGATTTTCAGCATTGTATTTTATATTCTTTAACGTCCAAGATACCATGGACCGTGGAGCTGACCCGGACACGTGCTGTAGATGCCTAAAATAATTCTGAATCCTGTGTCTATTATGTCTGCTCAATAGCCAATGCTAACAAATGAATTCCGTCTCCCTGGAAGAACGTTGATAACAATCCATAAGCGTACGAATTCAGTGATCGTGTAGCGGGGCGTCGCGTCTAGCGTGAATGTTAAACATTTTCTTTGTGGAAAGTGGTCAGGACACTTGTATTCGCGGGACACTAGCATTAATGCGTGCTGCACTACGCTCCACAAAAAGTTGTCTTCTGGGGCCTTACTCTTTATATGTCCTCAAAATAGCAACGGGGCGGTAGATAACGTGCGAGATTAACCCTATGGTTACGGAGCAGCGAAAAATCGCTGCTAATTTTAGCTCCAATTTAATGTACCGTAATTTTACCTACGTGCAAATATCGATCCAAAATTTGTTTTAATATGCACTAATACACTTTTATCTATGATATTATAGCAAAAATATTTTATTGATTGTTTATTTATATATGAAAATACCAACAAAAAATAAAATCACTCGATTTATTTCAAATTTTGAATTTTTTTTTAATTGATATTTATAATCTTTGTTATGTTTGACGGGTAGAACGAGAATGGTTCGGCGATTTGGCGATGAAAATTAACATAAAAGCTGTTATTTTATATTAGATGCGATTGCATTTTCCTGTCAAAATTGCAATTTATGTAACAAATGTATATTTTATCTTTATAATTTTTTTTTTCTTCGATTCCTTTAAATAAATGCTATTTTTAATGTATTGTATTTTATTTCATTGACTTAATTTGAAAAATGTAGAAAATATTTTTTTTTTCGAAACTTCTAAAATTTTCAAAAATCATATCCGTCTTTTTCGAAAATATATATAAAATTCGGTCCGTAACCAAAGGGTTAAGCAAATGTGCTGGCGAGGGATACACAATTTTAGTCACTATGAAAAAATCCTTTATTTACTACTACATATTATTCACTTCAGTGATTTTCGGTTATCATGAATTCATAAAATAACATATCATTTATAAGTGATGACTAGTCATAATAATGTACAAATCAAATCCGAATTTATTTTTCACTTAAAGTATATAGGATGATTACGTGTGCGCAACCATCAATGTGCAAGTATATGATGTTTTTAGAATTAGCAACACCTTTTCCAGCGACGGCCAAAATGACAGCTGAAAACTGATTCGCGGAGCCGCAAAATGAATTACACGTAACGGGCGAACTGTTTGCAAATCGCAATGGACAGCATGCAATTGAACTTTATTTTCCTTGGCAAACGCAACGGAACGAAACGAAACGTGCGAAAAGGTCAAAAACACGGCTTCCACCAAGGACACAACTTCAATATGCTTCTGTAGATCCATTACGAGCAGCTGGTGCGTTGAAAAAATGAAGTTCGTAAAAACTTTAAATCGAGAATCAACTATCTTACTTGAAATCAAATCAAGAATTCGTAATATTGATTGAAAACGGATGGGCTTGTAATTGTTTTGATGTTTTTAAGCAATAGTTGATTATAAATCTCTTTTTTTCTAGATTTAGAAGTACACAAAACTTTGTCAGAAGGTGACAAGTATTATTTCTTTGTGAGAAGTATTTTTAATTAGAAGGAATAAATATACTAGAGACTTCGTTGCATGTAGATATAAGTTCATTAACTGCTTGACAAAGCAAATTTTCGAAGTCTCCAAACTGGCCTGATAAAGTACAAAATATAATTTTAAAGTCAATTTAAACTAAAAATACTTTTAAAATGTATATTGTTTTACAAAATGAAATTCAAGTTTCATTTTTCAACCATTTTGGAATGAATCGGGTTTGCAAATAATAGCCTCATTTGAAAATTCAAACCATTGATTAGTCACACAACTTAGTATGATGCTAAAGGTAAGTGCATTAGGTATTAAGCTATGAGATCGGCTTTGTTGAAATACTACATTCAAAGCGAGTATAGACAAACAAAAATGTGAATTTTATGTCATCAGCATCTTGTATTATAATCTATATTTACTTGTCCTACGGCGCAGCGGTTAGCTTTGTTGGCTTCCGTACCGGATCTCACAGGTTCGAATCCCAGTACGAACAGCATTTTTTGATCGATTATCGATTTCTGTTTGAAGGCATGGGTGCTAGTGAGGTCTAAAAATTCCCTCCCACACTTCCGATCCTTCAATAACTGGGCGTAGAGAGTGATTAGTAAACCACTAGTCCTGTCTTAGCCCTATCCTTCTAACCCTACTACTGTCTTTGAAAAAAGAGAGATTGAGCGACTTAGTAACAAGCAGTTTTCGTAGAAAAACTTCCATAGATACCTCCAATAGCGGACATGGATATAATAAAAACTTTTGTCCAAGTATTAATGATACATAAATTTTTGTACAAAAATTATTATAAAAATCAAGATGAGGAGATGAGCTTAGTATAACAAAACGTTATAAAACGGGTCAATAATCTTCATTTAATCTTCAAATATACCTACTCTTTAAGAAATAATTATGTATTTTCATACCAACAATTCTCACGTGAAATTGTTTTTACCGGATAGTATACAATAAATAGCATGTTTTTCGTAACGGTATGTTAAATCTCCACATGAGTGCTATAAAATGAGATTAATTCCGAATTATTCAATAATAAATAACAACTTCACGGACTGTTTTTTCATTCCTCTATGTTTAGCTGCCATTTTTCAATTTGCCACCTCGTCTGGCATATGGCCGATGTTGCCAGCGCAAAAAAAAGTATTAATTCAAAAAGCGGGCGAATGCTTCTTAATTTAAATTTGATAAACGTCAATAATTACTATCTAATGTTCGTCAACGGAACGACAATAAGCGGAGACGTAAAAATTACAAGGCAGTGTGTGAGTATTTGTACATTTATTCAATTTAAAAAAATGTGGAAAAAATATTCGATACAAAATAAAGGATATATTCCAATAATCCATTTAAATCAGCAATTATTATATTTTTTATCTATATCCTCTGCCAATATAGGCCTTCTAATGGAGGGATCTCAACAGGTGTTTTTCTACGAGAACTGCTTTTTTACTCAGTCGCTCAACTTCTCTCTTTTAAGCGAGTAGTAGAGATAGAAAGGATAGGGCAAAATGAGACTAGTGGTTGGCTAATCACTCTCGCTATACCTCGTTATTTTAGCATTGGTGGAGAGGATTTTTAGACATCACAAACATCCATGCCTTCGAATAGAAATCGATTGAAAATAAATCTGTTCGTACTGGGATTTAAACCCTCCAGGCGTTGACTACCGAGCCATAAACCTGACAAAAGAAAAGATACAAGAAAATCTGCTATTACATAATTATTATTTTAGAATATTAAAAGAAATTCTCTAATTCAACTTATAAACGGTGACGGAATTTGAAGGTGTCGACTTAGTAATAATTTATTGATTTATGGTGAACCAGACATTTTGTCGCCTGCTGTGGCCCAGTAAGTTAGAGCTTGCTCTACCGATCACACAGGTCTGGGCTCGATTCCCGGTGAGGTCACAGTGCATTTGAGAATTATTCAATTCAAAGTGACGATCGAAGACTGGCTGATTGTGATGACAGTTCACATTGCTTCCTCTCCTCCCATCCTTCTGATCCTTTAATAACTGGGTGTAGCGATAGCTATTAGTTAACCACTAGTCCTGTTCTAGCCTTATCCTTCTTTCCCTACTTTGAAAAAATTGAGGTTGAGCGACTGAGTAACAAACAGGTCTCGTAGAAAAATCTTCTGTTGATATACCTCCATTAGGAGGACATATGCTCCACATTGGGAGCGGATTGGATAAAGAAGACATTTTTTGATTTGTCTAATCCACGCCCGCATTAGAAACCTATTACTTTTTATACTACTGAAGGAAGATACGATTTCGCTGTATAGATGGAGTATCACAGTACCTATGAGTGCTTGATGTCAGCGATTGGTGTAAGAATGTGGAGGAGACTTGCTTGGCTGACCATGGATTATCCTGGACAGTAGCACCAGAGAAAATTACTTTTGACAATGTTTTCATATTTCCGAGACGTCTAAAGCAGCGTTCTTCAACCTTTTTACATCCGCGGACCGGTAAAAATTTGAAAAATATCTCGCGGACCGGCGTCAACCAACACCACTCAATAAGTTTGTAGGATGACATATAGATCGTGCCACTATTGATAAATTCATATGATTTTTAGAAAGTACCAACCTTCAAATAACACTTGTCAAAATTTCATAACAATTAATATAAGTGGTTTACTGATTTCTGAACGCTCTGATCGCCCAAATTCGGCAGTTGTTCCAGAAAACATAAAAAAGTCCACAATATAGTTTTGACCGATCTTGAATTGAAAATACGTGAGATAACTGACACCTTACAGATATCAGAAGGCAGTTCATTCACCATTTTACATCAACATCGAGGAGATAAACAAGTCGAAAAATTTTCGAAACATAAAAGTTTTCGTGAACCGGTAATAAACTCTCACGGACCGGTGCCGATCCGCGGATCATGGTGTTGAAGAACACTCGTCTAAAGTGTTCTTTTTCGAGACCGTTTTGTATATATAGTGTCTCAATTCAATTTATTACAGCTATGTGAATACAATTCATTCACTTCTACTTATCGTTACGAGTGAAATTATAAATAAATAATTTGGACATAATTTAATATCACAAATAAGTAGCAACAATTTATTACCAGCGGAATCTGACAGGCAGTAAAGGGTAATTTGTCTAATGCCATTACTATATTAATCATCACAGTGTGATGATATCAATTTCTTTTTTTTTTGTACTCCTGCTTGTTTTCGATTTCGCACACACCACTGCCACCTGACAGACGCGTATAAAAGTTAATTTCCAATCGAAGCGTGCCAGCATTTGAAATAGCTTTTTATACGAGATTAAAAAATTATGACTCCTACAATGTATTGCAAAATAACGGTAACTCCTTACACGTCAAATTTTCCGTTATTAATCTTATATAAGATTGATAGCTACTCTGCTAATAAAAAAATACAATGTCTGTAACGGGCCAAAGAGATGTTTTAATCTATACAGCAACCAAAAAAATAAATAATATCGATTAATTTCAAACTTACATCTCAATATTATTTGATCGTAGAAGTTTTATATCTGAGGATTGGAGACGTTTGGTTAATGAGAAGAAAACGTATTTCTTACGTAACAACCAGGGCTGTGAAGTCGTTAAGAAGTAAGACGACTTCGACCCAGTGGTGGACTGCCAATACGTTAACAAGGGGCTTGCTTAATCTCGAAGCAATTTTCAGTGTTCTGAGGAAGGAGTGAATTTTCTAATCGCTCCTAAGCAATTATATTCAATACTTCAATGAGCAATCGATAGTAACTTAATATACTTATAATATATAACAATAATGGCATTTAATAATAATGATATTTACCGTAAACTTATCAATGTTAATAAATAAAAATGTACTATTGTGTATACCGAAGCTATCGTAGATAATATATAAATAAGAAATTGCAGTTATGTACTAATTTGATCTGAGAATATTGTTTTCTTTTAAGTTAACCAGGGGCTCGCTGGCCTTAGTAAAAAATCAACGACGGTCTCGCGCGAGCTCTTCCGAGCCCCCTCCGACCCATCCCTGCTTCGACCTTAGCTTAAAACATGACTTTAATTAGTTTTTTAAGCTTAGACGCATGCAGTAGCGCCATTTTTTGACCCTATCGATTTGAATACACATTTTGTGAATTATTAGTTTTTTTCGAGTCCGACTTCAGTTAAAACAGTCCGACTCAATTCCCATATCCCATTTATTTTTTCCATGATATAGATGGTAGTTTCTTAACCTTTTTGAGTTGCATTTGTGTCTGTAGCCCATTTAACCACTTTTTTATATAAACATATAAGTTTTTCGAGGCAAAGTAAGAAGTTAGCTTGCTGGAAGATTTTTCCCATGAATTTACGGATTTTTTCAAACGAAAAGAAGCAATACGTTTTTTTATTAGCTCTTCCAGGATTTGCCCGTTGCCCCCCTAAAAATATTTTTTCTCTGCGGCCCCCTTGGAACATGCTGTGCCCCTCAGGAGTTAAGAAACCGTACCGTAAACAATATAAAAAATCCATAAATCGATTAAAAAAATAGTTGATAAGCGAACACGAGAGCAACGCAACTGAAGCCAACGATATTGACCACTCTGTTAAAATTAATAGCAATTTAATACTAAATATTTTTAAAAAATCAATAAAATATACTTCTAAGACGTATTTTTTTCTCATGAACGAAGCATCGCATAAACGAAGATTTATTCAGCGAATCTCCTGACCGCAAGAATGAAAAAAAAAAGACGAAATTAACCATTGAAAATAATATATACAGATCACTTACTATAAAATATTTATAAATTCCACAGCGATTACGAAAGAATTATCAAATGGTATAATCGTAAAATTTATGATTTATTCTGTGATTCTCAAACATTTCTATTCAATGAAATAAATAAAATTTATGAAACTATACATTTTATACCAAATACAAAAGATATCGCGTTTTAAATATATTCAAGACTCCGAACACATCTTCTTTGATACAACATAAGTTTTTTACAAAATGTAAATGATGTATTTTATTAAAGTTTTACCAAAATCCATTGTTTTATAGAAAGTATCATAAATTATGTTAATGCATCCATGTTCCTAAATAGTAAAAAAATATATACCCGCAGTATTGAACACGGCCAAGACATGTTTTTGTCGATGTACACTTTTTTTATAAATTCCAGCGGGGAAGTTTAATATTATACACACAATTCAACACATGTTTCTCATATCTTATATGAACAAATTAGAATAGATTCTTAAGCTAGCGAAAAACACTATTTTCGTATTTGTCACATACTATATCACTAATCTGCACTTCAGTTTTGAATAGCATAATGAATTTTAGAATATTTAATTGTACAATGAGTTTATTCTTTGAAATATTCATTTCGGCCATGGAAAGGAAACATTTTTTGACAACCACCGCTGAAACAAAATAAAAAAGCATTTTTACAGGACATTCGGAGGTTTTCTTTGTGAATTTGAGAGTCAGAAAACAAAGTTGAAGATTATTCTAATTAAAAAGAATTAAAACTCATAACGACACATATTTTTTATGAGATTAAACAATTTTAATTGAGGCACGTCACTGATAAATTAATTACTTACTGTTCAAATGTTTTTTTAAAGATTTCTCGACTTATTATTAAAGACTGGTCTCGGTTTACAATTAACTGTAAGTTGTATTGTTTACTAGCTTGCAAAATCTGCATCAATTATTATAGATGAATCCAAGTATAGAATTTTGTGGGTTGGGTTGGCTGAAAACTTTCGATACCACTGAAATAGCTTTTTTTTATTACTTAACAATTTCAATAGATGGTACTATCACATGGCGTGTGTATTTTTTATAAGCCACAAATAATTAACCGCAAGTGAACGCGGCGTCCCTAATTAGATGAAATTTCATACAAGTAATCCCCACCTGCAATGAATAAAAGATTAAGTTCAAAAACCCACGAATACCTAATGCGGACAGATTAAGTTACTTCATGCGTTAACGGTAAAAAATGTGCATATAATTATATGGCTAGCGAGTTCAGAAGACGATTATTTTTGATAACATGAAAAAAAGAGCGGATTGTGTGTGAATTCCGCGAAATAATAGTAAAATACTCGACATTGGTTGTTGACCTTGCTAATGAATAATAAACGAAGCGGAAAATTGGTTGAGAAACTAGCTATATCGATTCAGTTTTAAATGTGTTTCTTAGATGGCGTTGCTACGAAGTATTTTCCTGTACATTGTGAAAGTAACAATAAACAATATTATTATTGTATCTTGTAGTTTAAATTTGGTTCAACCTGTTTAGATGTAGTTTTAGTTTATGCGTAAAATATGAGGAACGAATTAGTTATATTTCATTTACAACTTCAACGGGAAAACGATCAGAAAGAATTAGGAAAAAAACCCTAACAAATATTGACTTTGAACTTTAAATTCACTAACGGATTTAAGTGTTTTTGATGAGTAGTTTTAGTTAGTGAATTGAACTAAGTTAAGCAGAAAGCGGATAATCCACATTTAAGGGGAAATGAGTTATTGTGCTACAAACTAATTTACTAAGCCAACCATTCCTGGCAATGCATTAAAAAAAAACTATTTTTTAACAAATTCTACGCTATTTATTAAGACCAGCTCTGGTTTCACTCTTCGCGAAATATTAAGCGACACAGGAATATTTATAAAAAAATATAGGTATAATTAACAAGGCGTAAAAAAAATATACGAAAATTATAGATGATTTTTAAAAATATATTTTTCGTTTTTGAAACAGTAAAGAATTTTCATTTAAGTTTCAATATTGTAAGAAGAGATATTCGATATGCCAATCCTACAGTAACTTTACGTTATAAACAAACTGAGCTCTATTCATCAAACCTCGATGCAATTCGTTTACTAATCGTGATAAAGCCTACCGACAATAACTACAACCAATAGTAATATTAATGGCGATTCATCAGCAAACAAATAATACAAGAACAGATCAATAATAGGTCTGTCAAGACGTCTCCTTGACCTATAACGACTTTAAGCTGTGAATAATCGACAAACTGAGTCGATATTTAGATATCGGTTGCCTAACATCACTAATCATCAGTGGCTTGCATGTTATAAGACAAAAAATGACGTATTGCATCAAAAATAATTAAACAAAATTAAACACTCAAATATGTATATGCAATTAAACAGTATTTCCAATAAATCAACGGCTGCTTTGTAAAAATTCACTATTTTTTCAGATAATTCATTTCTATGTTTACCAGTCAAAAAAATATGGTAAAAATGTAGTAATATATGAATTAAAATAAGAAATAACATATGTAAATTTTAATCGTTCAAATTATGTACATTCACACAAGTTTTTTCACTAACGAGCCGGGTTTGGCCTTTCGGCATCTTTGGGCGTTCAAGTGCTTGAATTGACGTTCAGTAAATAAATGAATCGTGCCTATACACAGAGTAAATGTATTACTAAGTTTAAGCCATTTGCTGGCAAAATGGATTAACCTATAAAAATGCCAACAGATTTGAATGGTGAGTAATTTCAAGAACTACCTTGTTTACTGTAAAAAGTTATGATTATATTTACTCACATATAGGATACAAGCAGTGGTGAAGTGGTAAATAAATAGGTATCAGGTCAGTTATTGATTTATTCCCTATTTTCTTTTCTTTTTTTTATATCCGTCCGAAGTTAAGAAAAATTAAATCAATTAAGAAAAACGATTTTGAATATATGTATGTAATTGAAAATTAAGTCACAAGTCAAAAAAGTGGCAGGGCTCATTTTCAGGTACCAGGTCGTCGACGAAGAGTGAGGAATTAGGCAGATTTACCTGCTCATTCAAAATTGATAAGCTAATTTAACTGTGCTGTCTGTGCCCTATTTATTAAAAAAATCCTGGAAAAATAACTTATGCCTATCTGCTTTTGTATTGAAATTCCACCAAGCACCTTCAGTTGAAATCTTAAATAATATATGTTTTATACCACACGTTTTTGGTTTTGTATCTGAAAACCTGAGTAAATTTGATGCTTGATGCTACAACAAAAACTCGATCCAGTTTAATAAAACGAAAATTTAAAAAAAACAGTGACGGGTTAGATATGTACCAAGAAGTAGCTTGACATTCCCTTACGTAGTGGATAACGATAAAAGTATGGCATAACAAAATAATTAGTTTTTTAATCGATTCCTCGTTATCTATTTTTTAAGATTTGACTGGTTGATTGAGATTGAGATGCTACGCATACCATCGCGGATATCCAAGCATCAGAATAGAAATTCATAAAACCATTGAAAAAATATTGTATTGAAATGAAGAGCTTAATTTCAAAACCGGCTAAAACGGTCTTCATACAATTTTGAGTATGATATAAGCCAGTGTTTCCCAACCTGAGGTCCACAAGTTTTTCGCGGGGGTTCGAGAAATATGAATATGTGAAATAAAAAAATTCGGGGTCCGCAGATTATTGTTTTCAGATTTAGGGTTCCGTGGCATGAATAAGGTTGAGAAGCACTATAAGCTACCATAAAGCAACAGTGAGTTAAAGTTTAAAAAAAGTAGATTTCTAAGATGCCAATCAATTGCTGAAAGGACAATGAAAGAATATAATACGATAATGAAAGACTGAAATATTTTAATTAAAAAAGAAAATGACCCATTTAAAACAAAAATTCTTACATTTATAGTTACATATTGATATTCACATGTAACTTCAAATCATCAGCGAGATAATAGTACCTAGATATTAATAAGATCTAAAGAAAAAACAAATGAGCATCGAATATTGGATTCAAATAAGCTATGTTCTATTCCATGGTTTTCTAACCTTTTTTTGACTCGTGTACCACCATATATTTTATTTTCAAATCATCATTTTTTTTTAAATATTTTAAGTCATTCTTTCCTGCATGTCTGCCGTTACTGATTTTTTTTCGCTTACCACCAACCATCAACCGAGTACGACCAAGTGGTACGTGTACCACGGGTTAGGAAACCCTGTTCTATTCGATCAATTATTCATCAGTTTATTTAAGATTGACAATAAATCAGTTTTATCAGTGGCGGCTCGTGACCTAAAATCTTGGGTGGGCTAGAAAAAAGTTTAGTATTGTATACTATTTACAAAATTGTGCATGTTTCCACTTCACATTATACAATAATCTAAAAAAAAATAACAAATAATATGGCACCACTGCAAAGCATAAATTATTATTTAATAAAATCAAAGCTAATGTAAGTACGAAATAATAGAATTGTAAAAACTGGACCTCAAATTCGTCTCCTTCAAAGTGAACTAAGATGTACAAAAAGCCGTACGGAACTGTCATACAATACAACGAGATTGGTATTTATGTTGGTGATTTTGTATGTATGGGCTAGTTTAAAGTAGCCCGCTGACGTATGACTGCAGGCAGAGACATATGAGGAGCAGTCGTGTACCGAATCGGCCGAATTACTGTTTATTTTTATTCAGCCATCTTAAGTTTTTTTTTTCTACACATTTTGGGCGACAAATACAGACCGGGCTAAGCCCACCTAGCCCAGTACATAGAACCGCCACTGAGTTTTATTATATTTGAAACGTTCAAATTTTCGTACACTTAACTGCTGTTATCATATAATGATAATACGTTGATTTAGTAACAAATTTAAGAATAACCCTACTGAATTCAGTTTTGAATATGAGATATTTTTAACTATGCAAGAACACCACTGATTATACATGCATTATTTATGAGAATCGTTCAAAAGTGTACCAAGACAGCGCGATGGGGAGTTTAGTATTTAAAACTATTGTAAGACCATATGATCTAGTTATTTATTCGCCTTTGTATTTATCTCGCAGAAGAGGTCCAAGGCCTCGATTATTGCATTGAAAAACGTGATCGGCTAAAAATGTTTGCACTATACAAATTTGCATTTTATTACATCGAATCACCATAATGACAAATAAATTATAACAAATTTTACGTCCGGGACTAAATTTAGAAACTAATTATAATATAAAATGATAAAGTACCTGTAGTTATATTTTTTTAACCACAAGATTAAAATCGATCCGGGATTCATTATTGCATTTAAAAAATCGACTAAGATTTCAATTAAGATACTCTTGTTTTAAATTGATAATCTTCGTGCATCATTTTTTTGCTTTTTTTTTGTTGTATTATGATTATTATATACTCACTGTAGCTATGTGTAAAACTTGTTTTATGGTTATACCTGTTTCAAATATCTTATAGGCTAAACAAAAAGACAAAATCTGAACGTACCTAATAATAAATCATATTTTCAATATTGCAAAATAATTTATTTATTCAGTACAATAAATTCCAGTTAGTAAATAAACTGATTATAACGTTTCAGGTATTAGTTCATGCACGAGTAATAATTGACTTTTTCATTCAGCATTTAAAATATTGTCAGTTTCTGAGTATGTGATTATTTCTTTATTTATCTTAAAATAAAGTAAATCTAGAAATACTACCATGCATATTTATATCTTGTATCATTCTTAAAGCGGATAAAATATGCTTCTTAATATCAAATTAACGTAAAAATAATTCACTACCAGTTTGACATTTGGCGTTTTATAATCTAGTGCACATTCAAATCAAACCGTTGACAAGTATATTAGTTTATGCCGTTGACTAAGAATGGTTCTAATTTGGTTTCAACCAATAGCAAAACCGAATTCCAGAAATAAAAGGAACGTCTCAAAGTTGCATTTGAAATTGGTTGTATTGGTAAATTGTAACTGATTTGAAAAAAGAACAATGAATATTCAAATTTGACAGCTCGATTATAATAGACTTTGAAATTCTTCTGCAAATGTAGACAATTAGGTTTTATAATACATCTTTAACTCTTTATTCTGTGTTCTTTGACCTTTGGCAATAATATTGTACACATAGAATTAAACTATTAAGCCCATGCTACCACTTATGGCGCTAGTTGCTATCACAACATAATAACAATATTATTATGTGGCCATTTATTGGTATCCTAAGTACCATTATCCTAACATATTTAGACGTAACGATGTGTCCATTTGGCATTACAATCTCTGGTACGACTCTGGTACTTGAAAGGTAGACATTTTAAAAGCGTTACATAAGAATCATCACAGACATTTATATATTTATTTAAATTACGCCACGGGGATATTAAAACTTCGTCCGCTACATTTGAGCTATAATCGTATAATAATTAGACTAGTTTGAGCCAAGTAAAAATTTAATGGTACAAGAAAACCATAGATTTTAAAGGTTCCCGGTAAATTGCTCGAATGGAAATTGCTCGAATAACAAGATAATCAATTTGTTTCCGTTTGTTTTGTCCGTTTGTTCTGTCTTAGCCCTAGTCTTCTACGTGTTCTGGAAATATATAGAAACAGCTTGAGTAACTAATTAATAATCAGTTCTCGTAGAAACACTTCTGTTGAGATAAACTCCATTAAAACATCATATGTTCCGCATTTGGAGCGAACGCGGTTAAAATAAATACTTACGAAAATTATTTTTATATTTCACTCTCTAAACAAGTGTCGCACAAGATAAAAATGAAATTCGTAGAAAAAGTCGTGAAAAATCGTTTAAATAACCAAGCAATTCGAATAATTTGTAATTCGAGCAATTTCCATTCGAGCAATTTACCGGCTACCGATTTTATAAATGTAATGTAAGCATACGTGAAAATGTTAGTTTAGTCACTCGTATGAAGTTGCATGTTTTTGTTTTATTCAGGTTTGCGGAGTTGGAGTCGTGGAGTTGGATGTTTTTTCCGGAGGTGTTCGGAAAAATTGGAGAAATATAATTTAAAAATATTGAAAAACTAGCAGTCTCACTTTAAGGGTGTTCACTGTCAATACTTGGTGGAAAGGCATTATATTAGTAAAAACACAATATTCCTTTGTACTTCATTCCACTTTATTTAATATACAGCTCTAGTTTTATATCAAAAATACTTTCAGTGAATCAATTACTGGTACATATTTAATCTCAATATTTGAGGATAATACACTAAATCAATTGCGAATATAAAATTAAACAGTGTTTTTTTTAATAAAAACTCACTCTTCTTTGTTGTGTTAGTGCATAAAGGTCTTCGCAGTTCGTCGCTGACATTTAAATTTCACTATCACTACCGCCATCTGTTTGCTACAAGCAAAACACGACGACTGGCGGCAAACAAATAAACTAACAATGTTGTTCTATGCACAGGTCTGCCACTAGTTTGTATCTACTGTCAGTTGACCAGAAACATTTTCAGAGAGTCTGATCATCATCATAAATAGTCAGGAATCTGCTGCCAGATGCACAGAACAGAGCTAGGAATAAACCGAATCCAAAATAAATGCCATTAGAATTTTATAAATACAGTGTAAGTTTAACAAATAAAGGAAGCCCGACTGAAGTAATCAACGAATAACAATAGTTTGATGAATCTAATTGTCTAATTTATTTTGATTAGAAACGAATAACGATTAACGATACATGTATTGACATATTATACAATTTGACATGTTTGTTTACAATTGTGCGTATTTAATGCGTAGATTTATGATAAATGACAATGCTATAAAATTAGAAAAAGAATTATAATAAACATTATATAAAATAAACGACACAATGCAACGAGAATGAATTAGTACAATAGGTACACATTTTTTAAACTGTTTGACGTTTAATTCTGTTAATGTACATTTTCGCGTACGCGTACGCGTAATGCGTGGCATATTATTTTTGCAAGTTGGAACACTAAGGAGTTAAAATAAATTTATTTAAACATTATGTTTTATAATATTGTAATGTTAGGCAAAGGTAATCACTGAAGACTTTTTTACAACTATTATGTGATAATCTATCATTTATGACGAATCGAGTTTTTGTAAAGTTTTGTGGTTGCTATTTTCGTCGATTGAATTGTATGTTAATTAACAAAACTGTATACCTATATTAATAAAGTTAATAAAAGTGTGTTTAGTGCGTACGAGGATTGATAATTTATTCAACGCCAACTTGTTTTGCAGCACGGCGGTGACTATTCCTAACGTTGGAGTGATACCGAAGTAGCTTTTGTTAATTTACAATATTTATTTGTGTACATACCTATTATGTTTATTGATATGTTAAAATATGTATGTATAGTATAGTTTTATTGTTATAAACATCGCCTAGGTAGACATTAGTTTAAACTGATAAAAAATTAAAAAGAAGTAATGAAATATTTACGTAGGTTGAAAAATGAGGTAACGAGTAAAAACTTATTACGACCGATTTCTTGCAAAAAACAGCAATTTTATCATTGAAAAAGAACAACACTGAGTGGGAGATTCGCTAAAGTTATAATAATTAAGTCTAACAGGTATATTGGCTCGATAATTGTGACTATTTGCCAAAAATGACCTAACATTTTTCATCCCACAATGCCATCGGTAAAATAAATAATCGGTGCATTAATATTGTTGATCATAGCCATTAGAGATCTCCCTGACATTCGGCATTTAAAAATGTTGTTAGGTATTTAAATAAATACCAAACGGAGATACTCTTGACATTTTCCGAAAAATGATTGAATGGTCTATGAAATATGCAGTCGATATAAAAATTATTATCTATGATACGAATTTTATTCATAATTGAAAAATAATTATAGTAAGACATTATGTATAGGTATGTCTATCATTTGGACAAATGGATTTAAAAACTAAGGTTAAATTTTAATGATTTGATGTCAATATAATTAAATGGAAGTTTTTATTAATGTTTTTGAATAGACAAGTTTTTTATTATTAATATAAAGTTTTAACATTTAATACATAGGTACAATTATTATTATTGTGTATTTTCTTTCTATTATAAATTTACAAAATAATGTTTATAGTAATATATAATTTGATAGGGTACGGAAGACAGTTGACAGCTCTTTTAAGATGTATATTACCACTATGTTAAGTCCAATTTTAAATTCAAGTTACAACAATGTTATTTGCATCATATTTGCACTAATGCTCCAATCCATGTTTTTCCACGTGCGCCTGTGGAGCTATTTTCAAGCGCCCTTATAAAGTATGTAATAACAAAATGCCGCCTGTGTGGACGAGTGGTCAACGTCGTTGGCTGCCGCTACGGAGGTCACGGGTTCAAATCCCAGTACGGGCAGTTTTATAAATTGATTTATCAATCGATTTATGAATTTCTGTTCAAAGGCATGTATGTGAATTCTTGAATTCCCCCATTCTATCCTATGAACGGAGTGTATCGAGAGCGATTAGCTAACAACTAGTCCTGTCCTAGCCCTTTCCTTCTGTTCCTACTCTCTTTGGAAAAGGGGAGGTTGAGCAACTGAGTAACAAGCAGTTCTCGTAGAAACACTTTTGTTGAGATAAACTCCATTAGGAGTCCATATGCTCCACATTGGGAGCGGACATGGTTAAAAAAAAATAACAAAAAATAAAAGAATGATTGTTTGTTATTTAAATAATCATCTTACACTCCATTAAGGAAATAAGGAAGAGAAATGTATTCTCAAAAATTGCATTAATTGTGCTTTATTATTTTTAAAGATATTTTTGTACTATTTTTATTTTGCTAATGCCCTCATAGAAATAAACAAGTGTAATTTACCTACTAATAACAATAATAAAGTAAAAATATAGAAATTTTTACACATATTACAGAAATCGTGTTTTTTTATAAATCTGATGTGCGTCCGCCAAGTCTCAAATGCGCCTGTTACCACAATAAGGTTAAGAACCTCTGCTCTAATCTCACACCTTGATTACAAATTAACAATTGGGTTAACGCTATTCAAATTGACTTTGATTGGTGATACAGATTCGAATCCGAAAATGACTATATTCAATTATTGATTATTAAATTAATATTTTTACCATCCATACCAATCAAAACTGTCGTGTCAAATACACAATGAATACAATGGGTTCTGTACTTAATATAATAATAAAAAAAATCAATTCAAAGCCGCAATTCCGACTGCGGCATTTACAAACGCTTCGACTCCGACTCAGATTTTATAAAAATATGCATTATTTTGTATTTATTCTGCGCATTTTAATTTAAATAAAAAAGTAGTCGGACCGTACAAAAAATACCCCGTAACCCTGTATAATATAACTGATGGAAGACAAAATTATGTTTTAAAAAATCTGGTAAAGTTTTTTTTTAATTAAAATTGATAATAAAACCGTGTAAAGTAAAACATGAATAAAATTATTTGAATGTTTTCACCAAGAATTACGTAAATCGCGTATTAAAATGATTAAATATTACGATTCGACTGAACTCAGCCGTTTTGCGTCTCTATGTTGTTTTAATCTTGCACGGCAACTGAAATAAATTTATTATGTAAGTATGCAGAATGAGTACGCTAGAATGCAAGTAAAGGTATGCATTATTGTATAGTTAATTCGCTTATATGGACAGCCCACACATAGTTTCACGAGTTTAGTATTTTAAATCAATTGATAATGTTAAGAGGTTGAAAAATGTGAAGATGCGCCTTTTCAAATGTCACAGACTATACGCAACTCACAATTCTAATCCAGATACTCTCAAACATTGGGAACGATAATAAAATTAAATATTTTAAAGTTAATAGTACATCGGTTTTATAAATCTCTTGGCTTAAGTATAGACAACGTGTTTATTTAAATAATTATAAAAATACTATAAATTTGAATGATTCAAATTTAATATTGAAATTCCACCAAGCACCTTCAGTCGAAATCTTAAATTATAAAAATACTAGTTAAAATTAAGACTAGAAAAAATCAAGAAAAATAATTAAGCGATGACTTTTTTATGAATGTCATTTAATCTGGCTTTCAAAATATTTTCAATTTTAAATTGATTAAATTTTTGATTATATTTTTGGTTCCGATTATGATAAATACGAATAAATGAAAATTACAAATTTACAAATTAATAAATTTATTATATTATATAAATATGAACGTATAGCTTATTGATACAATTCATAATTTCGACTAAAGGTGTTGATTAAAATTCAATATCAAATTAAAAAAATATACATCCAAACGTTTTGTCTCCAATAATAACTTGGAATTCACCTTTCGGCATCGTCAGACATTCAAGTGCACGAATGAATATTAATTGACGGTTAGTAAATAGTTTTTACTGTATTTATAAATCATAATTAAGAGAAAATATTTTTATTGACTTAATAAATTATTGATGGCAATCATATCGGAAGGTGCCGAAAAGCGAAACACGGATCGTTAGTTTTAAAAAACGTACGCAAATCTACAAAGCTTAAGCGATTCAAATTTAATAATTGATTAAATATATGTAGGTGATGAATATATACTTAAACAAAAAAAACATGTTCTTTGTTCTCTCTGAGTGATCTGTGCTGAACATATGATGATGGTATTTATTTAAAAGCGAAAACAGTTTGAAAACCTTAGATGTCTTTTTTGTAGTATTATACTAACATTGTTCAAAGAGTGGTTATAATAACATTTGAGAATAGAAAGTATTCCGTTATATCCAATTTTATTCGACATTGTTACTGATTAAAATATACTTAACAAGGAGTGCTTATTATTCGTGATTTATTCAAATTTAGTTTGTTTTCTCAACTCAATCTTTTCTTATAAAGAAAATATGAAAAATTCACGCCATTTAAAAAAAAATGTATGTGAAGTGATTGATTGTAAATGCCAGCTTTGAGTGAAGTTTATTTTTTTTATTATTTATTTGGTTTGTATTTAATTGGACAGTATTTAAACAGTTGTATGCTCAATTTTGCATATTGCATATTGATGAGAATGTAAATAAGTTAATAAATAAAAGTCTATTTTCTTCAGATGTCAGAGATGTGTATAAAAAATTCGATGGTAAGTATTCAATATACATACTAAGTCTTTCATTAAGCTAATGATCTGTAAAAATCTATTATTTGGACAGTATACACATTCAAAGGTCAGTATTTCAATTAAATTTTATCAATAACCGTGTTGTACGAATGTTGTTAGGTAGATTTGCTTTGATAAATATTGGCTATTATTTATGAATACTGAAAAGCTCATATTAAATACTGTTCAATGGTTGATTTTAACTGACTAAGATAACGTATTTTTGTACAATATTGTATACCCTTTATTTACATTTATTTACCATATGCCTTGTGTCGGTATTGCTCTTTAATCTTTCCTATGACGCGGATTATAAAAATAAGTTGATTTTACAAGAGGGTATACGGTGTATGCCCTGTATACCCTTCGATGCAGCCCTGGTTTAAGGTATATTGCAAAATTTATGATGGTCATTGTAAATAAAAAAAATCTATTTACGTATATCCTAGTATTTTGATAAATTAGAATAAATAGGCTAAATATTAACATTTTAATTACCTCTATACTACACTTTCATGTAAATATTATAATATTTACTGCTTAAATTTAAAAAAAAAATATTGTTTACTAATAATCCTAACTAACAAATTGCAACCCGAGAACTACAGTGATCTAAGTTAAAAAAACAAATGGAACAATTATACCATTAATGGTACTTAAAAGATTGCCTAAAGTATATTAGTTTATGAGACTGCCTCAATGTCACTTCTGTTGCACAAATTTTCACTTAGAACCTTGTTGTTTTCGGGTCGCGACATTATAATATATTATGAAAAAATCTTGTATCGTAAATATTTCAAAAAAATAAATGCTAAAAATAAAATATAAAGATTTATAATAATACAAACGCTTAAGTAAAACGTTCGTGATTTGTAATGAAATTTCAATATGGCAGCGATTCATTGACAGACAGACAGACGGTGATGGCTAAGTATTCCCAATATGGCAGAAATTTGTAACAATATTTGAAATGTAACATTTACGAGCACGGATACAACAAATACAGGGTGTGGTAAAAGAAAGTTGACCTTGTTTTGCGCGCTTTTAATCATAATAATAAATAATGTAGATATTTATAATAGCCGCTCGGCTGGCTTACTCAAAATTGTGATATAATTGAACACCGTTTATCATGAAACATTACAAAATGCAATATTTTATGAAAGCAATATAAGATTCATTATATTACTTTAAAGCTATCTTTTATAAAATCGAGTTTGCATACATATTCTCCAAATAATAAATGCCAATGATACTAACTTGGAGAGTCTTAATAAAGTGTTTTTTTACGAGGATAATGGGGTAAGTAATCAATTAGTAGTAATCAAATTGTCATTTTTTAGGATTTACTTGAGAAGTATCATAGATTTAAGCATATCGACTGTGGAAAAGAAAAAGGACGTAACCCACATGTTTTTAAAAACAGGTTTTTTTCAATAATCACAATGTATTAAACCTAATACACGTTCTATCAAAAGGATGCAAGCTGCAAATGCCGAATTAGTATCTCAATTTAGCTTTTAAGTTTGAAAAAGATGACCTTGTAAAAAATTAAAGCCAAGAAAAAAGACTGAAATAAAGGTTTTTCCTAGACAATTTCTTTAATTAATATTAGATTATGCCAATTAAACACCAGTATAGAAGTTTCCGTTCACTTCAAGTTGTGTATAATTCATAATTTGCATATGGCCCAAAACTATCGAAACACTTTTTTTGCGCCTCCTGTAAAATTTGATATGTGTGAGTAACGTCCTTTTTCCTTTCCACAGTCGATATATATAATGTTCTTGTGCTATTTTTTACATATATAATTGTAAAAATCTTCAGAATGATAGTTGTAGATGTTTAAGTATTATAGAATATATGGTAAAAATTAAAAGGAGGATAAATGCATCTTTAAATTGTTACAAATACGGTATTGTACTGTTTTCCAACATGAAAGAAAATTGTTTAATCTGAAAGTTGAATATTCATACCGCCTGTTTTATGTAAACTTTCGTTATTTTGTTGCGATATAGATGGCTTTGCTAAAATGAATAATTACACATTTAAATTATTTAGGAATTAGCTGAATTTGAATAAAATTTAACGGAATTCGGATCAGGAAAACGAGTTTTGTTTCCTTCCTTATTTTGCGGAACAAATGGAAAAATAATAAGTCACTTAGTGACAACGATACCAGTGGGCGGAATAGCATTATGTTTAGTGAATGGATACATCGGCGAGTTTTATATTTGTTTTAAGGTATATTATTACAGTTTTTTTTTGATCATCTACTCATTAGTCACCCTTCATAGATACGCATATGATTTTGCATGCATATAGCATATCGACTGTGGAAAGGAAAAAGGACGCAACCCACAGATATCAATTTACAGGAGGCGCTAAAACGTGTTTTGATGATTTTGGGCCATATGTAAATTATGAATTATACACAACCTTGAAGTGCACGGAGACTTCTAAACTGGTGTTTAATTGACATAATCTAATATTAATTAAAGAAATTGTCTAGGAAAAATCTTTATTTCAGTCTTTTTTCTTGGTTTTAATTTTTTACAAGGTCATCTTTTTCAAACATTAAAGCTAAATTTAGATACTAATTCGGCATTTGCTGCTTGCATCCTTTTAATAGAACGTGTATCAAGTTTGATACTTTGTGATTATCGAAAAAGTCTGTTTTGAAAAAACTGTGGGTTATATCCTTTTTCCTTTCTAGAGTCGATATGTATGTGTAGTACATCCTGAAGTTCGCTAGTGGATTCAAAAGTCATTGCATAGCGTATGTCAAATGGTTTGAAGTATTAATATATCTGCCACCATGAAATGTACTGTTTATGTTGGTCATTCACCTGGGGACATATGATCCTGATCATCTACGTTATGCTCTCGGGAAGAATGTCCCAGCAAATTTTCTTGAACACACGCTGTCACAGAAACGTCACCCGTTAAAGTTATGTCTGTCAGTGTTGCGTTCGAACGAACATTATTTGATTTTATTGGATGCAAAAAATGCGCGTAAAGTTAATTACTTACGTTGATAAGCTTCCTACAACGAAAATACAATTATTATTTAATCATCCACAATGACAGCTCATACACAATAGACAATATACTAAAACCCATAATATAACTCATGCAAAGGAGTTTATTTTGACAGCTGCTGTCACCATAAGGAGACATTTCAAATTCGAAAACAAACCTCTAAAATGATGCCCGATGAGTTTATGATGATTAGTGATGTCTACGTATATATTCTAGCAATATATCTTGATGAAATATGAATCTTTATGATGAAATAGAATAATATAACTTTGACAGTTCCAGGACATGTTCTGAAACAATTTGTTTCCTAGTGAATGGTGGCTGTTAGTCGCATATTATGTGCTCTAATGGGTATAGTATTTTAAAGTCCATTGATGGATTTGATCGTTATTTTGCAGTGTATGTCATGCGGTCCAATTTGCCGCCGTGGAATGTATTATTTAGTTGCATATAATTTTTCATGAATTAAAAAACTGTTGGATGGATCAGAGCATCAACGCACTGCATTTGTCAAACGGTTCAAAAGCTATTATTGCCACTGTGGAATGTATTACTTAGTGTAGTACGATTTAAATACTATATTATAAATAGCTATGTAAATAGTAATCAAGTATTTATTTAATAGTTTTCGCGTAGGCTTTTAATCTAGGCTACTGCGTCAGGCAAACGTGCCTCATTTTGCAGCTGCGGTGCTGTTATCGAAAGCAGGGTCATCACAAATATATATTGCATTAATAATTTATGTTTTATAATTATTACAATCACGTATGTTTTTGACAATATCTCTTTTTTCATCGCAATAATATATCATTTTGAGTCGAGTCAATTTGATGCGAAAATGCGTAAAAAATCAACAATTTCAAAATATCAATGTGTTACTCAACTGAAGTTTTTAGGTATTTTGAGTTATGAATGGGAACTAAGACAAAATATTCCAAATTTAAATTTGGCAAAGATATTAAATTCGGCCTAATTTCTGTTTTATTTGCATAATTTCCATTTTGCTCTCCGGCAAAATTCTCTTAAAGTCATATTTTTGTTATGAAAAAGTAACCAAAAACAATGTATTCGTGTTGCTTAATAAACACATGATGTAAGGATGAATACAAGTTTAACATAACCATGTTAATTCACAGCATTGTTATAAAGTATCTAAAAACATGTTCAAACTTTAATGCTCAATATACTGCAATATCCTGCAAAATTGCAGTAAGTTCATATTTGTTTAACTCAACATATTTATAGCAGTGTATATTTTGGGTTGCTATGACAACGATTAACAAAAATGTGAATTCAACATGGTTTGCGTTGTTTTGACGGCTCATCACAGATGTCGCATTAGGTGACACTACGACATAACTATTATGGAGTTTAGCCTTCTGTCATATGTCAGTGATTTCAATGTTTACGTTCCAAAAAAACAGGTTCCAGACCAGAGTGATAATTAGTAACACATATCCATCGATATATAATGATGTTCAATGATTTCGGGATCAGTAGGTGGTGTATTAATAATTAAAATAATAACTAAAAATATATGTTTTTACAAACAGTTGATGATTATAAGATACAATAGAATTTAAAAAATGCATTATGAAATGCGTACAAGAGATATCATCGAAATATTATACTTAAAACGAAATTTCTACATAAGTTTTTTGTAAGACTACGAAATAATAGATGGACAATTTTAATCATTAAAAAAAGAGTATGATAAATTATTTAAATCGTTAAAATATAAATCTACATAAAAAAGAAAGTATTAAACGTTATTATAACATTTAAAACAATGCTTATGAAAAACAGATTAGTTGAAAAAAAACATTAATGTATTTTTAATGCTATCGAAAATGACTATTTGTATCATAACTTAAGATAATAAGTAAATAAAAAATATGGATATTTGAACAAGTATCATGAACATTATGGACCGATATTTTAAAAATTGTTAAGATAAGATAAAAATATGTTGTTTTAAAACTGCCAACAACACCAGCATCTTTTTAGAAGGGAGTAGTAGTCATCACTCCCCGTATTTTTAGGATTATTGGGAGGGAAGTTTTAGACATAAAAATACCTATGCTTTCGAAAAAAAAGCTGATTGAAAAAATGCTTTTCGTACTGGGATTCGAACCTGTGAAATCAGTCACGTAAGCTAACGATGTTAACCATTGTGCTACGTACCCGGACTGTTTATAACACCTTCTAATACATATCATTATTGTATTTTTTGTTTTTATCAGTCAAAAATGTCCGATATTGTTTATCAAATTGTAAAATAAATAATAAAAAACCATGTTTTATTGTTGTAATTATAAAACCAATATAAAATGAACGTAATTTATAAGTTTATATTACGATCTGTTAATTAATTATTTATTTATATGTGTAACCCTGTCAACCAGGTGGTCGATTGCGTTTACACTGGTGTAAATAGCTCGTTTCGATTTCGTGTCGTTTGCTCAAATGACCGACTGAACCATTGGACATACTTACTAGTGCATTTGTAAAGCAAATTCAATCAACACTCTTCAACACTCTGCTTGCCTGATAATTAAAATTCAAACCGATATTGCAACAACAATACCAAATGGGGTTTTTAATTCCCAATCAGATAGTCGTAAATAGATTTTTTTTTCCTAATCAATAAATAATTAAATTCGTTCATTGAATATTCATCAATTTTGTATTCACGGTAAATGTTTTAAATGAATCTTTATTCGTATAATTTGTTGTGAAATTGGAGTAGTTGCTTGTACAATATTTAAAAAAAGTTAACGTATTCAAATACCAAGTTTAATTTTTTATGTTAAGTCAGAACTTGAAATATACAAAGTCATTTTTTGTAATGTTTAATCTAGGTTATCACAAAATACTTAAGATTTTTTTTTGTTGTATTTGTTTTTTGTGTGTTCCAATAAACCGAAATCTGGTTTATGTTATCTATATCACATCACAAAACATAAATTTTAAATTTTAAAAATATGAAGTTAGCAAAAAAATGTTTTGTTTCTTAATGCAATACTTTTCTACTAAGAATTTATAGTGAAAACATTAAGAGTAATATGAAGATTTATTTAAATTAAACACTTGTGCAGTAAAGTGAGAAAAGTAGTAAAATAGTCAAACTTTTCTATTGGACTTTTAAGTACAATCACGCCTTTACTTGATGTTTTGAAAGATTGGATGTTTTTATTTCCGGAAGACTACACTATTTTGGTATGACATGGAGAATATTACAACGCATCTAACTCATCTTTTCCTAAATTATCACTTGGCTCACTTTACAAAAATAACACGAAGAAGCCAATAAATTCAATGACAATATGTCCAACTTTATCCGGCTTGTATTTATTGCAATAAGTGGTTGACTTTGCATACTGAAAATTCAAGCTTGAAACAAATAATTACGTTTACTACTAAAATTCCGTAGTCAACCACTTTTTACTATAAGATGCCTCTAATAACGTATAGGCCAGCGTGTCTCAAGGGGGCAAGAGATTTATTTTTGTTTTGGGGAGCCACAACACAGTTCAGGGGGGCCACGGGCAAATTGAGGATTTCAAATTCCTCAGTGAGCTAAAAAAAAAAGGTGTTTCGGAGAAATTCTGGGAAAAAGTATACCAAATTGGGGATTTCAAATTTTTCGGTGAGCTAAAAAAAATAAAAAGGTATGAGGGCCACAGAAAAATAAAGACACTCAAAAGGGGCCACGCTCACAAAAAGGTTGAGAAACACTGGACTATAAGCTATCTACATAGCTAGGATTTTCATTTTTGACCTAAGATGCATAAATTAGTTTGATGTAAACAACTCTAGTAGTAAGATGAAAATCCGCTATGATGAACGATAGTATTAAATACATACAGTGTAACACACAAGTACTTTTTTAAACAATTATACTAGGTAAATTTTTTAAATATATTTGTGCAAGAGACTGTTAAATCGTTATTGTAGTTATACTATATAAACTACGATTTTTTCGGTATATCCACAATAGTTAACAATGAAACAGTATTCGACAAGTAGTTAAATAGTCATTATCAATGAATGGATTGAATATATTATAATAATGTTTATTTTTTAAATATTTTTGCTAAGGCACTTTGACTCGGATACTGTTTTTGAAGATTTACATACCAGCCTACAAACAAAAAAGTAAATATATTATTTATTACCTTACAAAACTAAACGACCAAATTTATTACCCAACGATAAAACATGTATATTATTTCAGGAAATTTTGTTAACAAAATTACTTTATTAATTAAGCAAAAGATTAGTGAACGTTTTGTGTTTCTTAAAAACTCATTTCTTAAGAGGAACATCGAATAAAATTAAGTGTATAATATTAAAAGATATGAAGATTATTACATATTTTCATTGAGTTTCTTAAGAAATATTGGAATTCAAAAAACGGTATTTTAAAAGTAGGTTTTTGTATAAGTCTTGATACAAACTTAACGCAAGATTATAACACTTACTAAAACCATTTTTTTGACTGTCAGACGGGGTTGAATTTGTAAAACGCTGTTGACATTACGTAAATAGCAACGCATATGGAATGTTGTATGCGCAGCTTGTTGTTCTGGGCCAAGATTTGTTTGACCAAGGCTCGGTCGCTTATTTATTCAGCGAGGGGACAATATTTGCAGTCGGTGTAATTTTCACCCTGC
This sequence comes from Himalopsyche anomala, assembly GCA_031772345.1. Lineage (NCBI taxonomy): Eukaryota > Metazoa > Arthropoda > Insecta > Trichoptera > Rhyacophilidae > Himalopsyche > Himalopsyche anomala. Next base: position 13,490,088 of record CM062833.1, on the reverse strand, counting down.
GTCACTGGGGAGTTTCAAAATTGATACGTCGTTGCTTTCATTACGTTGTAATGTAACGTTGACAGCATTTTGACAGTACACAGTAATTGTAAAATTATTAATTATTATTGTTGTAATTTATTACAATATGATACATACATCTATAATCATTAGGACTTCGACTGAATCTGTTTGATGAAATATGAACCGTTAAAATTTTGTAAATTTCCATGCACGTACGGACATCCTTGAACTGATTGTAAGTTCAAATACATCCGTGGAATTTAATGTCAGAAGATGTCGAAAGGTGAAACTGGGGTCTTTCGTGACTATAAGTATACCATGTATATTTGTCCTAACTTAACAATCTCTCTTTCTGCAAAATACTGCAAAACAACGCATACTATATCTGTATGTCTGCGCATCACTTTGCTTGATAGCAACTGTGTGAATATTTATAAGTGGAACTGCCATCTGATTATTTCTAAATTTGAATATCTAATATTATTCTTACAATAGGTTATATGCTTACTAATGAAAATAGGATATGGATAAAATTCTGATTATCCATCCACAGATACCAAAACTAAATTTTAAGCAAGAGCCAGCAACTAGAAAAAACATGCTTGTATCAGACATTACTATTTACATTCATACTGTATGTGTCACAATTGAAAAAAATTGGCATTCTAAAATTGTTGATTTGGTTAGCATTTTCGCACTAAAAATTGCATCAAACTACTGCTATTTTCGGTTAAAAAGAAAGAGTTCAATATATTCATTAAATTGAAAAATATATAATTGCATTAACCTCAAAAACATACAAACAAAAAACAAACATAACGAACAAGTATATATATATATATTTACAACGCGAGCCATTTACGGTTATAATAATATTTTTTAAAAATCCGTATTTTAACAGACCTGTTCCTATAATGTTGTAGCGGAGTTCAAAACATCTAGTTACGCCACTGAATGGGTGATTATGTAATACACATGACAATTTATAATGGCACATTGCGATGCCTTCCAATCCACCTTTGTTGAAGCGAAATCAATATGTGTCCATTAGTTGGATTCTAACTAATTTAAAAATAACGTTAGGCGACATAAATTTTACACACAAAATAAATTTAATATTCACTCGATTACCTTTTCTACGGATTTTAAAACGAGGAATTTATTACGTACGTTTTGTTTCACTTCAACACGGTGAAAAAAAACGGGGCTGTTGGACTGTCAAAGCAGTTGTCCGCTGCGCCACAGACCCGACATAAATGTTAACAATAGTTCAAACTATGTACATTCTCACAGATTTTGTTACTAACGACCCGGGTTTCGCCATTCGGCATCTTCAGGCGTTCAAGTGCACGGATGAACTTGAACTGACGCTTAGTAAGTGAGTTATATCGGTAAAACAGAAAGGACACTGAACACCAGATTATCAGAACATATGGCAGCTTTTAGATTGAAAAAAGACACGTCTACTTTTGCTAATCACTTAATTTCGGAAGGACACGTGTTCAATCAGGAACAAGGGATAAAAATGTTACACCCAAATACGGACGGTCATAAGCTCTTTTTCCAGGAAATTTTGGAAATAAACAGAGCACAATTGCATAGCCTTCCGATTTTAAATGAAATATTAAACATGCCGGGATCTCCACTTCTATACCCTATATAAATATAATCATAAAACCTTTGCCGACAAACAAATAAATATAATTCCTAAAACTACTTACTACTCAAATCTGTGGGCATTCCCATGAGCTTATCATTTTCGCCAGCAATGGCTTTAAACTCAATGATACATTTATTTCTTATATAAAAACGAAACATTCACTTACTAAGCATCCGTTCAAGTTCATCTGTGAACTTGAACGCCTGAAGATGCCGAAAGGCGACACCCGGGACGTTAGTGACAAAATCTGTGAGAATGTACATAGTTTGAACGATTCAAATTTAATATTGAAATTTCACCAAGCACCTTCAGTCGAAATCTTAAATTATAGTACTAGTATTTAATTTGATACACCGTACTATCAGTATTGATATATTCGTTCTGTATTCAAATCCATATATAAAAAACATGCGTAATAAACAATGCATCATGCCATCTAGTGGTCAACACCAAAAGCAATAAAACTAAATTCAAAATTCGAATTATAAATTTTCCTAAAAGAATAAATTAAATGTATCGTCTTTATTAACTCCATAAATCCGGCCGGGGCGTTTTTCTCACACTGTTGTTTCCAATCTATGCCAGAATGCCCATAAAGTCTACAGATATCGCTGCTTTAGTGTTCCCAATGTAAACATTATCCGCATAAAACCCTCCATTAATTCCGATGACATCATTCTTAGCGAACTTTTTACGTTTTTACATTTTCAGAGCAGAAACCAAAGTTACGGATGACGCAGCAGATAGATTAACGACCAGAGGCGTACGAAAGACACAATATTTATAGCAAAAAGAAGTAAAAAATGCTTTAATACAGTGTTTTTTTTTCTATTTAACTGTACTTACTTTTACTTTGTGGAAGTACAATTTTAATATAAAATTAAATTTGATGACTTTGTTACTCTACTTGTGTTTAGTTTATTCTTAAGCCTAGGAGAAATACGTCTCACAATCAATGTTCCCTGTAATTTTCCGAATCGTTATGTGCGCAAAATACATTGGCTGTGCAACTTTGAAAGGAAATTAAAAAAACTGTGCGCCACATAATGGTATTTAGACCTACTTAACGAAATGGTTATTTTTTATAATGAAAATAATTAACAACACTATTTAATGACAATTAATTTATTTTGGTGGTGGTATAGCTAGTGTAACTTTTGTGCGCTCTGTTCTAATGCAATGCGCACAGCTTAGAGCAGCCATACTCAACCTTTTTTTCCTCCGGGCCGCATTCTGATATTTGCTTCTCTACGTGGGCCGCAACATATTTATGGTATACTCCTATTTTTAGCTCACCGAGGAATTTGCAATCCACGATTTGGTTTACTTTTTTCCCAGATATCTCCGAAAGTCCTTTTTTTTAGCTCACCGAGGAATTTGAAATCCTCGATTTGGTATACTTTTTCCCCAGATATTTACGAAAGTCCTTTTTTTTTAGCTCACGGCTTAGAGCTTACTGGGCCGCACATTAGGGCTTACTAGGCCGCAGGTTGAGTATGGCTGGCTTAGAGGGATCACTGGTCACAATATGTAACACAACAAGTGTAGTAGCAAAATAATATATGTTTTATACATTTTTGATGAAACAAGTAATTAATGAATTGTAATTGGTACTATCATGCGTCCGAAAAGAAACAATCTAATTATCTGTTTTGTTTATTATAAGATAAGAATTATAATCAATGTCGACTTTTTCATTTAATAACCTTACAAAAAATAATTCGAATATGTTTTTCAAAGAAGCGAAGCACTCATTACTGCTCGTGATATCTTGGATGCCACTGGGAAATGCCCTGAAATAAAGGAGTGGAGATTTTCAATTGAAAACGTCCCCCTGCTTGCAGGTCGTAGACCGCACCTTTGTGGAAATGACAGAGGCTTGGCCGGTCGTGTCACGTAACGGATGACAGAGGGCAAGCTAAAACAACAGCAAGCTACGCTTCGCAGAAAGCACAATCGATAAAAGCTCTCAAAAAGTGAATCATTCGACTTTATTGGGCAATTATAGGTTTCACGCTATTGATAAAAAAGTTACGTAATCGAATAGCGAATGAAGCGACGAGTCCATTAAAAAATACACTAAATATCATTCATAGAATCAGTTTGATTTAATGCACAATAAAAAGGACGTATCGAGAAGTAAATATATACAACATTATTGTTCAACCTCAGTATTTGTTGGCACTTCAATATAAGAACATAAACTACACCAAACTTTATGGTTAATCCATTCATAGTGTTTTTATTCTTTCAATGGAATTAATTTTGTATGAATTGAAGCACATAACTGTTTATTATTGATCCAAAATAGAATATCGCAAATCCTGTTTAATAACCATAGCATATCTTTTCCTGTTCTAAGCTCAAGAAATGCGACCCCAATACCCACATTTTCTTAAATATCTATTTTAATATGGGTGATACAATATTTATAATTAAGGTATTCCTATATCATAGTTTTTTGGACCTTTTGTAGAAGAAAAAAAAATATTCAATCGCTAGTTCCGTCTTTATTAAATAAAACAGAAAAGAAAAAATCAACTAAATAAAAAAGATCATTAAAGAAGAACAAAAAACGGGTTGATGTGTACGAAGTTAAAGATAATAATTTATGTATCCTCGAATACTATTCTCAAAAAAACACAATATCTTACTTACATCGATGCCTCATTTTATATAAGTTCTGGTAACATGAGAAGGCGCGATAAGCGATCGCTTGTAAAATAGCATTTGCTATCATTGGTGGGCTAAATCTCGTCAGTTGCGATTTCATATGAAATTAAAAAAAAAAATACTTACATGATGTTAGAATTATGCTGACGACATATATAAACACGTCATGTTTGATAAACTAATCTTTTGTTTACATTGAACGATATGCCAGTATATAATGAATGATAAATAATATTTCTGTTTCATGTGACAAAACACGACGATGTCATTCATGTTAAGAATCTTTATTTTATATTATTACATTGCTATAATTTAAATACAAATAGAATATAATTAAAAATATTTAATGTATGACATAATTTGATTTGTATTCATTTTTTATTCAGTTATGATTTGTACTACAATTTAAAATGTCCACTCTTATTAAAATATGACATATAATGTTATTTCTACATACTGAAAAAACGTATTCTATGACTCATAAATCTTATAGTATAAAACAATAATAACACTATGTACTATATTATTATATTTAAACAAATGAAAATATTTGAATAGAATTTAGTACTACAAAAGGCTAATAGTGAATAATAGTTCAAAACTGACCCGTAACCCGAGGTAAATAATAAAGATGTAGAGAGACAAAGAGTTAGAAAGTGGTTTGAACCACTTTTCTATTATATATATTGGATGTCTTACAAAAATATTGTAACGTAACAAATTTAGAATGCATTGTAACTTTACAAGTAAGTCTTTGACTTAGAGTATTATTATATCTTTTGAAACCAACATTATGAATATGTTTGATTTTAAATATAACAATAAAATGAACTGTTGAATTAATTGTTTTAAAACATGCAAATGTTCTGCTAGCCTAAAGCTCTGTAATAAGAACATTAAAACAGATAACCTTTAACCTTTTCAGTACCGCGATGTTTTAAGTTAAAAAAACATTCACTCACATACCTACCGCATGTTTTTAATAATTTTTGAATAGTCTTAAAAAATAGGACTGAATTTATGAATATTAAGAGTTTACTTATAAAATGTTATATATAGTATAATATTTTCAAGTTACATTCGTGGTCTTCAGTAGCCTTACGGTATTCACGCCGTTCGTATGTAGCGGCCACCAGTGGCCTTACAGTACTGAAGCGGTTAAATAAACGAATAGATCCTACGATAAAAGAAACATACGATCCCTAGATCTGTGTGGCAGTAAAAAATTACCACGAGGTAAATATTATAAAAGAAGCGTTAACAAACCTTTATCTTAATTAAAACACATTTCTCTTTTGTTCTTATATCAACTTTCATTTATAATGATCAGAACCGGTATCGCTCATGGTGAGCATTTTTATCAGTTGATCATTATAAATAAAAGTGGATATAAGTACAAAAGAAGATTGTGTTTTTATTAATATAATACTTTCCACCAAGTATTGAAAGTGTAAACCCTAAAAAAAAACCTTTATTTAACTAACGATTGATATGTCTCCTGTTGAAGAATGTAAATTATGTGACGATCGTATTTTTAGTGAATTTAGCAAAGTCTTCTGTATCTTAAGGAGACCACGATAAGTAAAAAGGTCCATATTGTTTTATTTGGTTTTTGTATTCAATGATACTACAGTAAAAATCAACCAATCGTTGATTTCTTTTGATTTCAATATCTAAGTTACTCAATCATTAACTTCTAAATTTAAGATTTCGACTAAAGGTGCTTGGTGAAAATTCAATATTAAATTTGTATCGTTCAAATTATGTTCATTAACAGTTAGTGACTTGCTAGAGACAAAATTTGAACGAATCAAAATTAACTTCTGAAGTTTAGTTTTTTATGGCATAAGCAACAGGTCATTTGCGATTGAATAAATCTTCTTTTCAGTGTCGTTTTGGTTTTCCATCTAGTGCTTCAATCTGTGTGAATTTATTAAGGATAATATTCTGGCACGTTATTTCATTAAAAACTTGTACTATTTATTATTATTTTAATCGAATACTGAATAACCCCCCCCCACACAATACTCGTCAATTAGATTAATCATCAGATAGAAACATATTTGTGGCATTCTTAAAAATGAATACTCTTAAATACTTGAGATTATGTTCTACTATAGACGCTCATTAAGATCGTGATTATTTAGTAATATATTTATCGCGAGTTCTTAGTTAATCTTCATCAAGTATTTATTGATGGGATATTCGAGTAAGATGTCGTGTTACGACATACGTAGATCGTGGTTCATGCAATCTACCAATATAATCTAATCCTGCATACTCGCATAGCGTACATAGTATACTGATACTGCCAGAAAGATCATGAAATTAAAACGTTTATTATAATACGTGCATACATACACAATTCGGTAAATTGTGCTTTAACCCAATAATTGTCCTAAGGCGTCAGTGACAAAAAAATTCGAGCGCTATCTCATTCGCCTGATCTTTTTTAGTGCCTTTGCATTTTAGTGTTTTGACTTGTTATCGCTAGGTCCACGTTGATCCCGGTTGAGAAACGCTGATCTAGAGTTCATCAGTAAGACAATTTTATTATAATTTTAGGATGAGCGTTGAGCATATATTACTATTTACTAACCGCACTTAAGAAATTCCTTTTTCAAACTTATTACGAGAGTAATTTAAAGAAAAACCTTCTCTGGTAAAATTTATAAATTTATTGTCGGTTACGATTTTCTGCCTATTACGGGTAAATAATTCAATGTTTAAATTGAACCACAATTTACAACTCTGATAAACTATTCCAAGTCTTGGTTTACTTTATATTTTAATATAAAACATTATCACGTTAAGGATGTTAATTCACTGTCAATTTTTGATGTTTTTTTTGAGGCATTTTATTAAAAAATGCAAATTTATTTTAAAAATAATTGCTTGGTACAGTTTGTTGTTAGATTTGCTCATTTTTATATAAACAACCTTCTATCAAATTATATTTTTATTTGTTAATAACGTTCGCAACAAGCGAACCAGTCAAGATATTTAAATAAATATTTTTTAATTATAAAAAAAGTGTTATACTTTTTTAATGAAATTTTATAATATGTTTCGTTTATCATCATATATTATAAGACAATTGATTTTTTTTTATTTTTTCTTCTTATTTTGAAATATTACAATGGTTAGACTTAACAGCTTGTCATCACAAGCTTTCATACTAGCATGCAAAACTTTTTGTATAATTAATCAATTGCCCTGGTGATTGATGTGTTTTTTTTACAATTAAAGCCCTTTTCTATGATTTTAAGCCTACTAAAATTAAAATCAGATTAACTTGATATATATATTTTTTTAAATATTAAAAATGAATTTCCACAAAGTTACTCAAAGTAAATAAAAGAAAAAAAAAACATAAACTAAAAAATAGCCAGTATTGAGTTCTACATCAATTATAAGATATTGTTAATCACGTAATGTTAAAATAACTCAAAATTTCATCGTACAAGTCGTGTAGAAACAAATAATTAACAACTTTTATCCATTTAATCTTTGTGCTATAAAATATGATTAACATGTGAACAACGACCTGATAAACAAGCATTCTTTATGATCAAACATAAAATACTGGTTCAGTGATTTGTTTGAAACCACTCGTCGTAAAAATTTATACTGTTGAAACCCTCCATTAATGGAACATAATGCTCTACATTAGGATAAAGAAAAAAATATACTGAGAAATTCATACACATCTCAGCATGGATTCGAACTCAAAAGATAATATTAAGATATCATAACATTCAGTTTACACTAATTGAGGAATGCCTTATTTGTTTTGAATTAATCTAACTTGGCGATTGCAGTTATAACCATATTTGGAGATAATAATAATGTAAGATTTATTTAATTGTTGTAGTCTATATATTACAATGGTAATTAAAAACTTATTCTTGTTTTAGAGACTATAGCAGTACGAGCTGTTCAACGTCATTAGTAATTTTTATGGGTCAGTTAATGAAATTAATTCACATATCTAGAGCAAAGCTTGATATTTTAGTTACTAGGAGTTTTTAATCAAATATTTGATATATTTTCTGTTCGATAGCTTTAAATACTTTAAAAGTAAAGAATTATTTCATAAATACTTATTATACATCGATGTGATTTTTTTAATCATGTACTTATTGAAATGCCATACTGTAAATACATATTTAAAAAAACAAATGGTTAATTTTATTAAATAGGTATATGTTTATATTATATTATCGGGTCCATAGTGCAGTGGTTAACGTCGTTGGCTTTGGTTACAGATCTCACGTGTTCAAGTACTAGTACGAACAGTATTTTTCAGTCAATATATCGATTTCTTTTCGAAGACATGGATGTTTTTGATATCTAAAAATTCTAATAATAAAAACACAATATTCCTTTGTACTTCATTCCACTTTATTTAATATGTCAGGACCGGTTTCGCTCATTACGAGCATCGTCAACTGATACGAAATATAATTTAACAATGCTATTTATACAAAAATGAACAGTTATAAACAACAATTGGCATTGAAAAGTTATCAGTTGACAATGCTCGTAATGAGCGAAACCGGTCCTGACATATTAAATAAAGTGGAATGGAGTACAAAGGAATATTGTGTTTTTATTAATATAGTGCCTTTCCACCAAGTATTGACAGTGAACACCCTAAAAGTGATCTAAAAATTCTCTTCCACCCTACCAATTCTAAAATAGCAAGGCGTACTGAGAGATATTAACTAACCACTAGACTTGTCCTACCCCTATTATTTCTATTAGACTCTCTTTGAAAAAAAGAGAGGATAAGTAGCAAGTCGTTTTCGTAGGAAAACTTATGTTGAGACACCTCCATTGAAAGATTATATTCTTCACATTGGGAGCGGACATATATATTAATGGTATTTTCTGTAAAATTTATAGTTTATGGAATAACGAGTTTTGTTTTTATTAATAAACAAATAAATTTATTTAAAAAAAATATCTTGCTCTACACAATTGTTGACTACATACTCATATAGTATGCGCTGATTTATAACGATGTCCATTTTCAATAAGATTGTCACGAATCTGGTCTAGAAATAATGAGATCCAACAAACCGTCGTGACATACTATACTTTTAAATAATTTAATGCGATGTTTCTGACGGAGGTATATAAATCTATTAGCAGAGAGTTTCAGTTAAAAAAAACTAGCGGTTTTTTTTCGTTATAGCTACACACATTGATTGATGTTCCATTAAAAAAACCCGCCAAAGTACTGTGGTCATTTCACGCGGATATAAAAAAAATAGTAAAATATTTTTACTTCAGTTAGATAAAGTTAAAATAAATTTTATGACAATATTAAAATTTTACGTGTCGGTTAAGTTATCGAATAACTGTATTGTCATTTCCGAATGTGAGAATTACTCAAAAGTTACTGGTGAATTTAATTATCCAGTGGATTTATTAATTATCTCATTTTGATGTGCAATCAGCGGTGGGCTGCCAATATCTTAACAAGGGGCTCGGTAAATTTTATTCATTTTTTTATCCATGTTCGCTCCCAATGTCGAGCATATGGCTTCATAATGAAGTTATCTCAAAAAAAGTTATTTTTCTACGAGAACTGCTTGTTATTTAGTCGCTCAACTTCTCTTCTCTAAAGAGGATAGTAGGGATAGAATGATAAGGATAAGACAGGACTAGTGATAATACTACTTATAGTAGCGCCCAGTTGAATTGAAGGATCGGAAGAGTGGGAGGCAAACTTTAGACATCACACACACCCGTGCCTTCGAACAGAAAATAGATAAATCGATCGAAAAAATGCTGTTTCGTACTGGGACTCGATCCCGTGAGGTCCCCCACGGAAGCCTACAACGCTGAATGAAAAAAATAAGGGACAACTAATTTTTAAATTTAACCATCTACAGAATTTGCAGTTATGTGATGATTTGATATAAGACGAATGATTTTCTGATCTAAACAAGGGGCTCGTCCGAGCCCCCCGAGCCCCCTTCAGCCCATCCCTGTGTGCAATAGTATCTATTGTTTTTGATCACTAGGTTGATTGAAATATGATAAATAACCTTTATGATAGCTATCAGAATCATCAGTTCGATCATGGGTTCGAAGATATTTACAACATTTATTCAATACGTAGGCAGAATTTGATGACGACTAGAGTATAAATGCAACGATAGTAAGCCATTTATATTAATATTTCCATGTAAAACCAATACAGAGTAATTTAAATGAAAGATAATAATTTTGTTGTCACTTACCACAATCACTACAAATATAGAGTGCCGACTCTCTTCTGGCCACTGAGCGATAACTTATTGGCACCTTTCCTATAGACGACTGCTTCTGTTTTCGGTTTGGTCTTCGGCCTCTCGTGGCCGGGATCTGGACACCCTCCTCTCAGCTCCCACACAAGATTCGTCAACGATTTCGGCCTGCTCAGCCTGCGAGACCTTTTCTCGGGAACCTTCGCTCCGGCCCCTGAATCCCCCGACGTTCTTCCCCCCGAATGGCTAGAGTCCAACGTGCCATCTAGTTCCATTGCTTGGTGGAGATTTGACAGACTCTTATATCGTATGTTGAAGAGGGGTGAGCCTCCTTTGAGCAAAGGATTAAGGCCTGGACTAGGGAGAGGACTAGGTGGCAGTTCTTTGATAGGGGAATTACTTTTTTGTCGGAATACCATTCTATTTCTTTGTGAGCTTCCACTGTTTTTGATGTAAAGCTTAGGTAAGTTGTTGCTGACTGGGGCTATTGAACATTTTTCTTTGTAGATTATAACAGGTGTTACTTCTTTTATTGAAGTAACTGCTGCCCGCCTTGTTCTCTTTTCAGCTTTTCCTACATTGACTGGTGCACTCGGAGGCTTTTTTCCAGGTATAGTTTCAATAGGCGGAGGTTCTGGTCTAGTATCTGTTATCAACGGCATATGAATAGGTGTTGTGACAGGAGACGTCGGTGCTGATTCGTGTCTTGCAAGTATGACTTCTGTTGCAAAAGGTGACTTAACATTTTTGGGCAAAGGAGCAAATCCTCTAACATAATCATATATTTGGTCGATGTCATCGTAATCATCAGACGGTTGTGAATGCTTAATTTCGTCTTTATGCTGGTGGCTATGGCTGTGTATATGGCTACGGTGTGAATTCACAATATTACCGTATTTATGATTATGATTGGCTGAATCTGAAGAAGCACTCCGTCGTAAAAAGTAACCGGTTTTAACAGGTGCCTGCGTTGATCGCTTAGGATCTCCCAGTTTCCCATCCAAAACGTGCATCTTATCTGTCACTTCTCCCAAAAGTCGATTGCATTTATCAACTAAACGTGAATATTCCATAAAGTTTTTAATTTGGTCATCATTTCTACACCGTTGCAACTTCAGCGGTGCTGCCAGTGGAAGAGCAATTAAAGCATTTGCTTCTTTTTGCAAAGGGAGTGCAAAAATGTGCTCCTCTTCGAACGATGCTATCAGCCTTAATTCGGGCACAAAATGACTCGAACTCTTGAGTCCTCTCGGTGGAGTACCGTGAACTAATCTGACAGTCAATGGAAATCTTTTACTTAACAAATTCTTTGCTGTATGAACTCCGCTTATATTATCTTCCTTAGCCAATGCGGAAAACCTTCCGCGTTGCTCCAACCCAAGTAATACAGTTTCTCCTTTAGAATCAGCACATCGTAAAAACTTTCCTTTGATACCGTTTGCGTGGATTTCTCCTTCAGGTGTCAGCGTTTCACCAGCAGGAATTGTTTTAGCTGATCCCGGTGAGACGGTTCCATCAGTTTCAACGCGGCCTTGTAGTACTCGCAAAGTTTCTCTTACCAAACACCCTGACAATCTTCTTCGTGCTAATTCTGCGACGCTTTCCATACATCGCACAGCTCGGCCTTCTTCACTGAGCAGTTCAAAATACCCTGCGTAAGACTCGGGTATTGCTAGCCTCGGCCCGACGCAAACAAGTCTTCGTCCTTCTTTGAGCTTGACAGCTTGGGCGACAATCTGCCTGCGCCGCCCGGCTGAGACTAGAAGAGCAGCGGGCTGAAGGCCTGGGCTAGGGAGCGTCGGAACTCCTAGCCCACCGTACTGCCCCTTCGTGAACTTGACGATGGAAGGCAAGCGATGCTTGCCGATGAACTCTCTGAGGTGGGCAGCGTCGTCGTGCCATCGCGCCGCTGCGACGACTATCTGCCCGTCAGTTGCCGCCATCTTCTTCGTGATGCGGCTGTTGGTGTTGTTCTTGCACCACTCGGCAGCGCTTGGGTGTTTTGTCACATCTGAAACAAAAAAATAACATGTTTAATGTGAGAATAAGTTATAATGTTAATTTTTTGGAGCGCTTGCATAATGTACCGTTTTCTTAAGTTTATTTTTATATATAAACCCTTCAAATTATTTTCATACTATTTTCAACTTTCCCCACTATGAAAGGCGTTAAGGATAAGCAAAATAAAAACATGTTTGATATCATTTATCACAAAATTTAATTATAAATATGGAATTGCCAATTTATCATGGTACTCAGATAAAAAGGTAATTTACGCAAAATATCAGTATGAAAAATTCAACTTAGCACATCAAACGGTTTTTTTAACGAAAACCAAAGAGCAAATTCTAAATATGATGAAGAATTTTCGTAAAAATATAACGTAATTCAAATCCACTCTTAACAAATGACTGTTTCTTGGATAGCTTAACGTAGGAGTTTATTTGCTTAAAACTAGAATCATCATCACACTGTAAATACAATAATTGATTAATGAAAACAGTTTATTCGGAAATCTCTTTAACAATGTATTTAAGACGCGATTCAAACGAACATTATCTATTAAAATTAATGAATACATTTCCGTCCGTTAAATATTATTCAAATTTCTCTTACTTTCACCGACATTAATAACTAAACTAACAAAAGAATTTAAATACAAAAATCGAATCCAAAGACTATTAACGGTTTTCTTTGAATTATAAATTAGCATCGTTAAAATAAGTATAAATACGATCGATTACATAGAAAAGTAAACATAATATGATGTCAAAGAGATAAATGACAGACAGCGAGAAAGTAAAATATATATATAAACGTTGTTACTCCACTTGCTTTTGTTGTGTTGTGTCGATATGAAGAGACAACAAATCATCCACAAAATAATAACAAATTAAGATATTTAAACTTGCTTGAGTAAGAAATAGTACAATACAGTTCCGCGGTCGACCAAAAATACATTCACAATCGACGAACCATCAATGACCTTAATTTTCTTAAATACAGCTAAAAATAAAAGTTTAACAGGGCTGGAATACTTAATCACTGGCAAACGTAATTTTTTAAAATGATGTAGCTAAAACAAGGACTTTGAGGTGAGAATAATTATGAAATCTATCAATTCATCACTCTTTTTTTCCAAAAATTTCGGAAACAATGGTGAGTGATCAATCCCGGGATCCCGGAAAAGAAAAAACGGGTGGATGATTGGGTGCCCTAATCACTGTAGTATAATAATAAACCCTTTAGAAGTGAAATAGGTCAAATAGCAAAATGGTCAATCTTTTCTATTAGACTTTAAAAGCAGGGCTGTGGAGTCGGAGTCGTCTTGTTTCGTGACGACTCCACAGCCCTGCTTTTAAGTACAATCACATTTTTATTTAGTGTTTTTGTGGATTGCGTATTTTTATTTTCGGAAGAAGACACTGTTGCAGTGAGTATGTGTTAAACTTACTCCACTTTTGAGATATTTGAAGACATATAAAATATTATAACTCGTCGATCTACATTTTTCCTAAAATATCAACTGGCTTACTTTACTTCTCAGAGGCTCATATACTTTGTTTTGTTTTAAAAGTAAAAAACTAAACAAATTATGAATGTTTTTTTTTATTAATATTCAATCATGGCGTTGAAGATTTCTTTAGCCCGATTGACTTATTTAATAGATTATAAGTATATATGATTATCACTTTAAGGGTGTTCACTGTCAATACTTGGTGGAAAGGCATTATATTAATAACAACACAATATTCCTTTGTACTTCATTCCACTTTATTAATTAGATCAGGACCGGTTTCGCGCATTGCGAGCATTGTCAACTGATAAGAAAAATATAAAAACGGTGCTATTTATACAAATTTTAATTTAAATAAAAAGTGTAAGCAACTATTAACAATGAAAAGAGGTATTAAGCATTTTAATTTTGTGTAAATATAATGTTTTTTGTAAATTCTTTTCATTATTAATAGTTGCTTACACCTTTTATTTTAATTTCAATTTGTATAAATAGCACTGTTTTTTATATTTTTCTTATCAGTTGACAATGCTCGCAATGAACGAAACCGGTCCTGACCTAATTAATAAAATAGAACGAAGTACAAATGAATATTGTGTTTTTATTAATATAATGCCTTTCCACCAAGTATTGACAGTGAACATCCTAAATGTGCTCATGTACTTGCTTAGTTTTTTCTTGGATCAGTTTCAAAATGTTTACTTGCAAATGAAAGGTAAGTTTGTTTTATTTTTGATAAAATTTATGGTATACATACTTAACTGAGTCTTGTCATGTTATTTCATCAGGGATCTATATTTACTATTATGAAATTTACAAGTAAAAATATATACCTAGACAATAAACAGAAGAATCGCAAACAAATGATCTGAAAGTATTTCGTTGTTCAACAATATGAGATACAAAATAAATCATTTTCGCTTATAAAGAATGTCAATAACAGGTTTTGTTATTAACTCAAGCAAGTTTATCGTGTTAGTAGTTTTACCGCCATTGTCGGCACATATTAGAATGTAAGTTAATGCGAAAATTCTATTATACTTAATTATAATCTGAGGTAATTATCTTCTAGCGGAGTGAAGATAATTATCAGAAAATATCTATATGAGCATCAGTAACACTATTTCACTTCTACCGAGAAACAAAGATAGTGAACAAATCAAAAAATGTATATATCGACTCGTACTAGGCAGAAAATCGTAACTGAGAATTTGTAAATTTTGCAGATTTTTAAAAAATAAGCTCGAAAAAGAAATTTCTTAACACTTTATAAGCGGGCGTTTTTTAGTGATTAGCGCAAAAATATATTACATTCTTAAAATCAACACAACTTCTAAGCCAAACAATATTTTCGGCTGAAATTTTCAAAGAAATCATGCGTGACATTTAATCATTAATTAATAAATTAAACAATAAATTAATTTCACTACTTTTCTTAGCTGAATATCAAAATCTGTTATTAATTTTGCAGATAGCACTCCACTTGTTATCAATATGAAATATTCAAAATATTCTG
Organism: Himalopsyche anomala; assembly: GCA_031772345.1. Lineage (NCBI taxonomy): Eukaryota > Metazoa > Arthropoda > Insecta > Trichoptera > Rhyacophilidae > Himalopsyche > Himalopsyche anomala. The sequence continues at coordinate 13,474,459 of CM062833.1, read as the reverse complement.
TATAAAAAATAACATTAATCCATACTATACAATTATATAAATAATTATGGTATAAAATCCTCATTCCTACAAATTTACAATCACTGGAAGTGTGCGCCTTTAAAAAAATACTATGTGTGAACGAACATTCAGGGCATAATAAATTATGAGGTGTATTGCTTACGTAAAGTTATTTTTATTTTATATTAAAATGAACTTCCACAAAGTTACTGTCGAATCCATCGAAAGTGATAACAAGTTAATTTTCACAGAAAAAAATGTTTTTATGAAATTCGGCACAAATAATGTCATATTGAACCAATCTCTATAACCCCATTTGATAGGAAAAAGGTGGCACAATATTTTAGACCCTTTCAACCTTACACTAACAAGGGCTATGTCGCATATTGACGACTACTTATATCATATTTTAAGAAGTGTCAGAATTTTTAATAGGAAAGATTTCAAGAAATTAACATTTATATTATTTAAAACAAGTTACAAAACACTCGTGGAATATTAATTTGTGCTATTAACAGTAAATAAATAATTTTACAGTGTTTTGCTATACGTGGAGTGTGCTTAAAATAGAGTTACATATTTTTTTAGCAAAAATCTGTCAGAAGATTGGCTTGTATATTGAATTGGTGTTGCTATAAAATAAAATTCACTATGTGAACTGCAGAAAAAACATGAATATTAAACATGTCAGTTCGAACGCCTGGTTGATGTCTCGAGTTCAAAAGATTATTGGCATGTCATTGTGATGGTCTGCCGTATCATATATTTACATCTCAACTTGTATCATCAATAGAAAGAAACATTGTTGAGAAATATGAATAAATAAATCATGGAAACGTTTTCAATCTTTCTGTGAGACCTGCAAATCGATAAGTCACCAAATTGAGAAAGACGTCTCGAGCAGGAAGTTTAGAAATGCTTATTTGAAAACATGCGTTTGCATTCACATCACGATTTTGGCCGGCAACGCCATAAAAGGGATAGATATGATGGCAAAGGTATTATAACTCAATACGGCTTACGTGAGGAGGAATATAAAAATATGAATGCATCATTCTCTTCAGCGAACGAAGGAATTGACTTAGAGAATTCTTTTGACATGTTTGATATAGTTTTACTGAAATAGACGTGAGAACGTGATTTAAATTCAAACATTAAACTGTTTGTTAAAATGATCGAAAGATAATAAACTAAACCAGGGGTGGGGAGCCTTTTTTCTCTAAAGGCCGCATTCATTTTTCTGATTCGACTTGAAGTCCGCAGTACACATTGATTGGGGAAGAATTTACGATATTAAAAAATAAATACAGAATTTGAGAATTGGTCAGAAAGCCGCACCGAAGTAGCCAAAAGGCCGCGGGTTCTCCGCGTCTGAACTAAACGGACACGTGTCAAATGAAATGAAAACATTTACATGTTTTCAAGCCATGCCACGAATAAAAATCACTGTCATATTTAAATTATTTAATAAAACGAAGCTTCTGTCTAACCTAGAGATACCCAACCCTTTGCCCGCGGGAGCAATGGTGCCCGTGGACTGATTCATGTGCGCACACCAGCATTAACATTTTTTTAAAAAATATTATACTTTTTTACAAAATGTTTATTTTATATTTGATTTTTGGTTGTTGAAATGTAAAAAAAATATGTTATCGATATATTTATGTATCTATCATCCTTATCCAATTATAAATATTTTTAGAAAAAATAGGTGGTGCCCGCCGCCCTACCAATATTTTAGAATGCGCTCTAAGATCAAAAAAGGTTGAAGACTCTTGGTCTAACGTAATAGAAGTGAACATACTTGTCTGGTCAGCAATAAAATGATTGTAGTTTATAATTGTGTAGGTCATATTTTTTATCAAAATAGATCCCAATACTTGGTGGATAGGCATTATATTAAGAAAAAACACAATATTCCTTTGTTCTTTATTTCCCACTTTATTTATAAAGGTCAGGACAGGTTTCATTAATAACTGTTTACTTTTAAGGTGTTCAATGTCAATTCTTCGTAAAAAGGCATTACAATATGTAGAAGCTTTTTTGTCCTGATTTCAAATTACATATTTACTATCAGGACTGCTCCAGCCAAAGAATACTTTGTCTTATAAGCTATTGTGCTTAGGGATTATATTATATAATAAAAAAAATATGTATTTTAATATATTTAATATAGTGTCAGGCACGTTAATAATGCTTTGCGGACTTTTAAGTGCACACTAGACCTTGTAAACATTCGCTAACAGTCAATTTCTTTAATGTCAAGTTTGCCAATTTTCATTCATACAATTTATAAGCAGGCGTTTTTTAGTGATTAGCGCAAAAAATATTACATTCTTAAAATCAACACAACTTCTAAGCCAAACAATATTTTCGGCAGAAATTTTCAAAGAAATCATATGTGACATTTAACCATTAAAAATAAAATGAAAACATTTTGAATACATCATAATTTTACTACTTTTCTAAGCTGAATATAAAAACCTGTTATTAATTTAGTAGATAGCACTCCACTTGTTATCAATATGAAATATTCTGTATAAAAATAATATTAATCCATACCATACAATTATATAAGTAATTATAGTATAAAATCCTCATTCCTATAAATTTACAATCACTGGAAGTGTGAAATCTGATGCCCTAAATATTCGAGAAACATGTGTCGCCTTTTAAAAAAAATACCATGTGTAAATAAACATTCAGGGCGTAATAAATTATGAGGTTTGTTGCTTATTGTCAAAAAGGGTCACTTGCCGCGGCAGTTATTTGGAAGAAACTATTAAACTATGAGTCAATATACCAACAAAACTGATAGTACACGATAAACGTATTTTTACGTTTCCCGCCTATAATGTGTTAAAACTGTAAATATTAAAAAAAAAAAACAATTATATCACTACGAAAAGCAATATTGTTAATATTATATAACAATTTCATGCTGCCAATCGATTATGCCTCCCTCTCACAACGTGTTCAATGGAAATATATGAGATACAATTTATAGCCATACAAATTGTTTATGTTAAGTGTACAAGCTCATACGTTTATATTTTCCTCTGCATTATTAAATCAATTTGAGCTGTGAAATTTTTGAATTTAGCTACGGTATATTACCATTAAAAATCATGAGAAATATTACTTTTATACGGTAACTTGTAAATACGAGTTATTTTTTCAATTTTATGATTAATTGACAACTGTAAACATTAATATTTTTTAACTTATTTGTGTCATGCTATGTATTAGTAAAACTAGTTATCTAAAAAAACAACGTTAAGAAACCTTTTCAAACTGTTATTAATTAAAACAGAGATATCTATTATTACTACTGTAGCTTAGTTGGTAACGTTTTATGCTTTCTTATTACACTGTGACCCTGAGTTTTCAATTCCTTAACTTATCACATACATACACAACCAGGGTCGGCTCGTGGCGTGTGCAAAGAGTGTGGTGAACTATTTTAGCACTATCCACTCATTTAGATCAAGTTTTTCGGAAAACCAATGGCGCCTTGCACACAAATTCTCAACCCAGCCCTGTGCGAAAACTATTTTCTCTAATGGGCCATATAAAATTAATTATACGTTTTTGTTGTGAACTAATAATACTTATAAGTAGTTATTTATAATTTAAAAGTTGATCTAATTTTTGTCTTTAGGAATTATTAAGAATTAGGTATAATATTTGTAAATCGAATTAAGCAGCGAAACCGCATTAAAACTTTTTTTCTATGAATCGTTTTGTTCTGCTTTATGAACGGAAAAGCTTGCGTAATGTACTAAATGTAATGATGTACATTGTTTAAAAAATAAGTGTGATATTTTATTTTAGGAAAAAACTTTCGAAGGCCGCGGGTTGTGCATCCCTGATTTACAACTAAAAATTCAATAATTAAAATGCGGTTAAAAACTTTCAGTTATAAATTCTGTAGTACCATTACCGCGTGCATGGTACTTTTTTTGAACGTTCTGAAATACTCAACACAATCACGTTTTGAATATACAGAACCGCCCAACATAATCACGTGTTGGGTATTTCAGACTGTCCAAAATAATTCATATGCGCATGGGAATGACTACTGATAAAATATTTTTTCAGTATGATTGCCAACACCTAAAATAAGACGCTAAAATTGTATCGGTTGTTGCTTTGCTCGAGTTTTTGGACTCGTATATTCCGCAATAAAAATATTCGTATACATACAGATGTTTGTATCCAATGACACAGATCACTGTGATATTGACGACCACTGATCTAGGTCAGCTTGAAGAATTTGAGTTGTTAATTTTATTTATTTAAAAAATTGTCTACTTATTTTATCCGCATAATTAATTATGCAAAAATAGTAAACACACCTTCTTAAGAAAGTAAACAAATTTGGCACTTATTTAAATTTGACGCATGCGTGTCGCGTTTGATCTCATTTTTTTTTATCGAGTGACAGAATGGTGACGTGCAGATGGATGTCAAGAAACTGCAATGTCAAGTTCTTAGCAATTTGACATAGTCACGACACTTTTTAATTTCGTGTCACATTTAAGGGTGATGGGTTTTTTTTTGTTGGCGAACCAACCGGTACATTCGTCGTTATTAAGCCATTAGAAGAATTAAAAAAAACATTTCTTTATTTTTGCCTTTCATAGACTAAACAAGACTTATTATATAATTGAAACATAAATTTAAAAGATGACGCCTCCCCACTATTCATCAGTTCAAAGCTGCCAACACGTAACATACAGTGGAACCTCTCATAACGAGCACCTCTTATAACGAGTAATTCCCATAACGAGCAAAACAGATTGTGAAAAAAATGCTCTCTTAACGAGCGATATTTCGCATAACGAGTGACGCAGAGTTTTGGAAAGATCACTTTCACATCGTTGCTTGCTTCAAGATGAATGACAAAGCGTGGGAAGGGGTTACCAAAAGGACCTCACTTCAGCTTGTAAGAAGCTTTGGCCAGAGACCGTTGTCGAATATGATTTTGAGGAGTTTGAAACAGTACCTGTGGAGTCTACAGTCAACGAGATTGTATCTTTGGTCAATACCATGGGATTGGAGGTGGATAACAACGATATTGATGAGCTTATGAAGGAGTACAGTCAAGAGCTGACCACCGAAAAGCTTATAGAATTGCATTGTTTTTCACAGCAATAATTTATGGAGGAGAGTTTGTTAGTGGAGGAATAGGAAGTAGCAGAACAACAATCTTCTGGCGCAATAGGACAAATGCTGAGAGCATGGAAAACTGTTGCATCGTACATTGAGAAACATCACCCCAATAAGGAGGTGACTATGCGTTTTACAAATTTATTCATTGATAATGCTGTCACATTTTCACCAAATTTTGAAGCGTCGGCAAAAACAAATGTCTCAAGACAGCTTTCTAGTAAAAAAGAATAAATTATTTGTCCCAATTAATAAACTAGCCATGTTTTTAATTGTTTTTTGCAAATCGAAATCGCATTCCAGGTTCTTACGCTCAATAACAATTTATAAGTATGTAATTTTATTTGAATAAACGTTAAAACGAGTTTTTCTGTCATGGAACGCATTATTGTATTTTACATTGTTTTATGTGGGAAAAATTGTAACGAGTAAAATTCTGGAACGAATTAAACTCGTTATGAGAGGTTCCATTATACATCATTATTGGTGGGCAGGCTTTAGTTTTTTGAGAAGTATACACAGTGCTATAGGTGTACACTTTGCAGAGGGTATACGATATCACACAATAATCTCTAATACACAACTGGGTGCACATTTATTGTGATGTAATACACCTTGCTTCCCTTTTACACGGGGATAGTTTTATGTAAAGCAAGCGTAAAAAAAAAACGTATTAAAAAGTTGTGGAGTGAGTATAGATAAATAAAAAATAAGTTTTATTTTGTTTGAGAAAGTGGATTTATCGATAACAAAGTGAATAAATAACATGTAATGTATACGTGTAAACATTATTATTATTTGATTTTAAGATGACAAAAATGAGAAAAAATAGTCCATACTAGAATAGTAAAATCAAATGCTTTTTTATACTTATTATGTTTGTGATTTTAAAAGCTTTTACTAATACGTTTAAACCAAGTAAACACCAACTTAAATAATTAAAAATAAATCTAATTAGACATTTCCCTCCATTTTTTATGATATTATAAAATCTCTTTTTAATATCATAAAAGATAATAAAAAAATAGAGTGAGATTTTTTAACTAACTATTGGACACACTTTGAAGAACTTTCTTAAATAATATAATATTGCGGACATTTTTGAGTTTATAGAAAATTAATTAAATTAAATTTGAAAATTAATTAAAGTAGCCGAAACTCTATTTTTTAATAATGATAAGCCTTTACTTTTCGTATTTTTTTTACTATACATAATTAATAAACAAATATAAAAAATATTGTTCAATCACAATGAAATCGTTCACTTTTTATCTATTAATATTACTTATGTTTCATAAAGGAAGTGATGATAAAATTGGCTTATTTTGATATACGCCAGAGTTATTAATGCAAAAAATAGACGTTGATTAATTAGCATTTAAAAATATTCAATGACATCAAAATTTCAAACATTTTTTTCATCGAAAGCAAATTATGATTTATGTATTTTAAATTTCGTAATAGTATGTGTACATTCAATTAAATTAAATCCAAGTATGAGAAACAGTGTGTTAATTACTGAAAGTTAATTCCACGTTAATTATCTTATTAAAAACATATATGTTAAATATTTTTACTCATTCGTAATAGACAATTAAACGGAAAATCATAGAGCGGTTTATAATGGGTCACATCGAAATTCAGTCGAGTTATTTGATAATTTATTCGATTAACCCGTTACTACCCGAAAACAGTTATACACGATACAAATTAATATTATTTCATGCATGATTGATGTTCAACAGTAACTAATTACTTCTGTAATTATTGCTGTGAGGAATTCATAACAGTAACTGATTAATACTGTATTAATAAAAAAATAGTTAATATTGGTCAATTTGATATACATCCGAGTGATTTATTATTAAATGATCTATGTTAACTATATGCGTCAAACCGTAAAATATTGCCACTGTAGGTCTGGTTCTTAATCATCCGTTAAGATAAGATTGAAATTTCGACGCAGTTAAATTTATATCTTCTGAATTATTTTTTTTCTCAACTAGATCACAGTTTCTCAATTGGAGGCCACAGAGAAAAAATAATTTTAGGGGACCCAGAGGACAGTTTTGGAGGGCCACTGGGAAATACATAAACTTCCCAGGTTTTTAAAATCGGACAAATCCGTAAATTTCTGGGTAAAATTTTGAAATCTGCCAGCGAGCATTCAAAGAATTGAAAAATATTTTAGAATCCTTCTATTTCTCACTTTTTTCCTAGTTATCAATCCAGAGATAATTGTGTCCCTGAGTCTCAAAAAAACTTATATAAAACACGAGGATAAGAGGCACGGTAAAATATTAGACTCAGAGGGGGTCACATGCCTAAAAGGGCTTAGGAACTATGTTCTAGATCAGTGATCGCCAAACAGTCTCTCACGAGCTACCAGTAACTCACTGAAGCTTTTTTGGTAGCTCGGTTAGGATATTTTATCAAATTTATAAATTCGCTCATAAATTTTGTTATTGAACTCCTAAAATAAAAAAAAGTCGAGCTTTGGGAAAAGTGAATGCCATTGTGTTCGCTAATTATTTTTACTTTTATTTTTACATTTATTTTTACTCACCCTTATTTTTCAATTATTATTCTGTATATAAATAAATAATTAAAGTACGCATTTTATGTTTGATTAGAAAATCTGATATTCTTATTTATTTTAATTAATATAATAATATTATGTATGGTACAATAAGGGCCGATGATAAAAAAATATAAAAAAGAAATATGTATAGATAGCTCACCAGACAATTTCAATTTCTGAAAGTAGCTCACATCCTTATTGAGTTTGACGACCACTGTTCTAGATTATGATTATTATCTATTTTGAAATATTATAATATGAAGAATGACCAGATGTACTTTAACCTGAACGGAGAAAAATATACTTTTCTTATAAAAGCTTAGACAGTTTTGATTAAAAGGTCATACATTGACCCTCAATTGCATGGAAACTAAAAGATTTTTAGCGAAGTTAAAAAATAAATTCTGTTCTTTTAAAATTTCATTTTTTCAAAACTGGATTTGGACATGTTTGACCCCAAGTACATACATACCTTAGATATGTTAATTTTATTTTTGTTGAGATGAGTTGTATGTTTGTTTATATTTAGTTTAATGTGCTTATATTAATATTGAATGAATATTTGAGAATATTTAACGGAGAGAGTTTAAAAAAAAAAAAAGTATGTTAGCACACTTAATTCTATCTTTAACTATTTTCAAAACAAGTTTATATATAGTATTCAATAGGCGAATTCTTAAATTAAATTTCTCCTTACGTTGTGCATATTTTTTTTTGATGCATATTAATAAGAAAAAGTTGTTTTTGTAGTAGGATATGCTTAGCCGGGTTTCAAAACGTTAAGGCATTTAAAAGAAATGACTTAACTTTATTGTTTTGACGGACACATCCGCGAATGTGTGTCAACATTAAACAGTCGTTTAAAATATTATAATATACCGGCGGATCGACACGAGATTTTAGCGTCGTGATTGACTCAAATCAAGGTTGGGTCTGCTTGGCATGAATTTCGTAATATTGTTATATCATGATCTTAATAAAACATCACGTTGTTGTTTTCTGATATTTTTTCACACAAAAAGGAGTGAGTGATTCACATTAAAATGTAAATTTGCAACAACTTTATTATGCTTCTTGTATATATCGTACTAAAAGTAGCCGCAGTTCTCACGAATAATCAAAACAAAATTAATCTTACGCCTTTACTTTTCTGAACCAAACCGATCGCGAAAAATATTAAAATCATAAACTTTCACGCAATCATAATACAATAAAAATGTTTGTAATGTAATATTACGATTGAAACAATATTTATTTATATTGCTGTTCTGTTGTCGAAGACAAAAAAACGCAACGCGCTGGGGTCATATCGAAACCTACTGATTCTGACTTTGACTCTTCCCCGCGGTTAAGCTTGGCTTCAATATTAACTTCATCACTTAAACAAAACTTCAGACTTAATGACCAATTTTTTAGTATTTCCAGTTGTCTAATATATACAGTACTTTATTGGTGGGTTAAAATTATGGTATAAGTTGGTAACACACTTTTAAAATACAATGAACGATATACTGTATATTAATTTAGTCTTGAGAACTTTGGTTAGTATTCAAATTCCAAGCCATTATTTCAAAAAGAAAGCTTTAATCTGAAGCGCACTATTAAGTCATTAATGGTATTGATAATAATAAAAACCTACACTAGAAACTTTCAAAAGTTAGTGTAGGCCAAGGGTCGGCAAACTTTCAAGATAGAAGAGCCAAGTTGTGGTGGAAACAGGATAACAAAGTTATCAGAAAGTCACAAATATGCAATTTGTATATTGATTTTTGGGGTAAAAATACATAATTAATTCAAGAGTCGGTTTCTGAAGGGCCGTAAACGGTCATGCAAAGAGCCACGATTTACCAACCCGCGGTATAAACTAATTCAATGGCTTTGTAGCAAAAATCTGTCTTTCAGTTTCGAGTATTTGAATGATATATCAATAATTTATTATGTTATATCGTCGTATGAGAACTGTACCGGGACATTAAAAAAAATGTCATAAAGAGACAATTACATTTTTAATTTAGATAAACCACTATAACACGTCTTAAAATATAGCACTAAATTGCATAGCAACTCAATAATATTTTTTGCGATGTCCCAGTTCAGCTCTCAGGCGACGATATTCGCACACATTGACATTATCTGATGAAAAATAAATATTCAATTATTTTGAAATCGACTAAGACAAATAAATCATTTTTAAACGCGGTATTTTTACTTGAATGTAGAAGGTTGAATAAAAGCAAAATTTAAACAGTGACATTAGTATTGATCATTCTGGAAATTAATTATCTAATAAGCAGTTATGTGGTAACCCTGGCCTTGCTATTGAAATATTTTGTCAACAGTGTGTGTGTAACTCAATTAGCATTTATAACGGGACCAATACGATGTTACATTAAGCTTATGGTACGCCATACACGCATAGATTTAAGTGAGAAAAAAATAATTAAACTACACCAAAAACTTGATTCCCCTTTTGCACGATACAATACGAGATAGATAAGAAATAAATATGCAATTAAAATCGATGTTCACTTAAACGAATGCATATTAACTATATCGAAGTACTTTTTCAAATACTTTCTTTTTTGTCCTGGCATTTTTCTGGTGGCTGCAAGCTATCTTTCTCTTACGCTCATGTAGTAACACATGTACACGTTAATTTGACGTTTATTTCCGTAGATGAGAAGACTGCTTCTGTATTTAAAGCAGACTTGTCGTCTAATTCCTTTTTTAGTGGAAATGCATCAAGATAACTCAAATTAAAACCATTGTCAGTTTAGGAAACTTTGATCCGAATTCAGAAACTTTTTTTGCTGTGAAATGTTATTGCGAAAACAGTATTTTGTAACTGTTAGGATGGAACAACACTAAATTTGTTAGTGGAATGATTTAATTGTTGTTTCTTGAACCTCTAACTCTTTTTGTGCAAGACAATGTGCTAAGACATCATTTGGAACACGAGACTATGTGTGCTGATTTTCTATTTGAAGAAGTAGTCTTACCTTCAAATACAACTTTCAGTGTAAAGCCTAAGTATCAATAACTAATAGCAGTATTCAAGGCCAATAATAATTTATTTCTACTTACTGCCTTAAAAATTGTGTTTTTTCAAAACCCAAATCAAGTATTTTCAAATAATAAGTTATTTAATCAAGTTGCAATTTAAAGACACCAGTAGTCACCTTATCACGCTACACAGAATATAGTTAGTATGATATTTTTTTTATCCATGTCCGCTCCCAATATGGAGCATTAGGCCTACTAATAGAGGTATCTCAACAGAATTTTTCTACGTTAACTGTTTGCTACTAAGTCGCTTAACCTTTCTTTTCCAAAGAGAGTAGTAGGAATTGAAGGATAAGGCTACGACAGGGCTACTGGTAAACTAATCACTCTCGCTACGCCCAGTTACTAAAGGGTTGGAAAGGGCGGAAGAGATTTTTTTAGACATCACAAACACCCATGCCGTCGAACAGAAATCGATAAGTCGATCGCAAAAAATGCTGCTCGTACTGAGTCTTGAGCCCGTGTACTCCGGCAAGGAATCCCACAACGCTTACCACTGCGCCATAGGAACCGTCATATTTTTCATCATTTCTATTTACTGTTTTTTCAAAACCCAAATCGATTTTGTTGAATAATAAGTTATTTAATTATGTTTCAATTTAAAGTCACCAGTAGTCTCCTTATCATGCTGCACAGAAAAAGGTTAAAATAACACTTTTTTTAACAAGAAGTCTAAAGAAAATGGTTAAATTTGGAAATTAGCAAATAAGTCAACCAAATAAGATACACTCGTCTACGTAGAATATGTTAAACGTTTTAATTACCCGGGTTTCGCCTTTCGGCATCTTCAGGCGTTCAAGCGCACGGATGAACTTGAACTGACGCTCATCCGTGCGCTTGAACGCCTGAAGATGCCGAAAGGCGAAACCCGGGTCGTTAGTGACAAAATCTGTGGGAGTGTACATAATTTGAATGATTCAAATTTAATATTGAAATTCCACCAAGCACCTTCAGTCAAAATCTTAAATTAAACGTTTTGTTTAAAAGTTCCAGTGGCCTCATTACAAGCATGCAAATTCTATACATTAAAAGAACATTTCAATTCAATATCAGATTTAAAAAAAATAATATATACAGTGTATGAACATGATGAAGGTGCTTGGCGTCACACAACTCCCTGCCGTGTGTGCCCAAAATGCAGATCGATTGTTGTAAAATGTTTCCAACGGAATCTCGTGCACAGCTTTTGGATTTTTGCTGAGGCGTGTATTTTTTTTTCCATATTCTTCTTCTTCAACTCGATTAACATCGTAAACGTCTAACTGTTAACAATTATGTGCACGATTTTACTGAACGCCGAGAGAATATTAATTCAATCGACGTATTAAGCGGGTCAATTAACTATTCCGGATTAAATAGGGCCGATTTGTTTCATTGACGTATTGGCTACCATCTTCATCATTGGAGGTAACAGCTTCTGTATGTACTGCAAGATCTCTGTTTTAAATTACATGATTTGTGGGTATGGTTTGTTCGCTTATCGCTAATATTATCAACTGATGAAATATTAAGCGATGTGGGGGATTTTTATTTATTTTACCATGTCCGCTCCCAATGTGGAGCATACGGACTCCTAATGTAGTTTATCTCAACAGGAGTGTTTCTACGAGAACTGTTTGTTACTCAGTTGCTTAACCTCTCTTTTTCCAAAGAGAGTAGGAATATAAGGGATAGTGATAAGACAGGACTAGTGGTTAGCTAATCGCTTTCGATACAAACAGTTCATAGGATAAGATGGGTGGTAGGGGAGAATTCAAAACATCACATACATCCATGCCTTTTAACAGAAATTCATAAATCGATTGAAAAATCAATTTTTAAAAATGTCTGTACAGGGATTCGAACCCGTGACCTCCGTATCCGAAGTCAACGACGTTGACCACTTGACCACAAAGGCGACAAAGGGAGCAATTTCTACAAAACTAAAAAAGACTAATAACGAGATGTGACAATACTTTACCAAGCGAAACTTTTAAGTATCAATAAACAATTTATACAATAGGTATCATGAAATAAATAATATATTTTTTTAAATTTAGATAATCATAATTTAAAAATTATTTTTGAACTCATCAGAACAAATTCAAAAATTGCAAAATAAAAGTATTTGTTCATAAGAGGTCCCAAACATTTTATTAAATATATTAAAGTAAGTGTCGTTCATTTGTACTTTTCATGATTATTTCTTTATTAATTACTATACCAATTGTTTTTTTTTTAACCATGTCCGCTCCCAATGTGGAGCATATGGACTCCTAATGGAGTTAATCTCAACAGAAGTGTTTCTACGAGAACTGCTTATTACTCAGTTGCTCAACCTCTCTTTTTTCAAAGAGAGTAGGGATAGAAGGATAGGGCTAGGACAGGATAAGTGGTAAGCTAATCGCTCTCGATACGCCCAGTTCATAGGATAGGATGGGTGAGAGGGGGGAATGAAAGACATCACATACATCCATGCCTTTGAACAGAAATTCATAAATCGATTGAAAAATCAATTTATAAAACCTGATTTGAACCCGAGCCCTCCGTAGCCGAAGCCAACAGCGTTGACCACTCGACCACACAGGCGACATTGTTGTAACACCTTATTATTAGTATGACTTAATTTTGAACTATTAACCCTGTATCGTTTTATATTTCATTAGTTGATAATTTTCGCGATGAGCAAAACCAGTACTTATCTAAAATAAATTATGTGGTAGTATTTTATTTATTTTATTGAGATAATATAATTCTTCAAAAAAACAGTCAGAGATTAAAAAAAAACTCATCTAGTTAATCTCGTATGATCTTTCGAGTTCAAAATATTTGACGCATTGGCATTATCTGTAATGGCACATTATTTAAAAAAAATAATTTCTACAAAGAATCGACAGTGAAGATTTATTTATAAATGTTTTTGAAGAATTCACGTTATTGCGTATACTGAACTAAGATGTCGAAAGCATACGTCTCGTTAATATTATACAATTCATCGTGATAATCGATTGTACAAGCGTCTATTATGAAGACTCGATGAGAAAGAGAATCAATCCCTTGTCTTGTCAAATGTAATTTTAAAGTTCCGCCACAGACTAGAGTCACCTTAAACATGCCCCCATAGTTGGGCAATATCTGATGACACCATTCGCAAAGTCTATCGTCGTTATGAAACCCAGCCAGTAGCGTGCATAAATTATAAATTCCCTGTAAAAATAATACCGATGAAAGATGAAAAATACATCCTCGTAAAAAATACGATATCCAATAACAGCCCTTGTGTGATGGGGTGTATCTTGTAGCAAGTCAGTGTTATGTAAAGCGATTGAGAGTTATGTTTGAAGACCGTTGTGTGCAACGTTCGCCCTAACTTTACAATGGTTATGTGCGCAAAAGACATTGGATGTGCAACTTTAAAAGGAACAATTGTACGCCACATAACGATATTTAGACCTACTAAATGCAACGGTATTTTTTTATAATGATAATAATTAACAACACTATATAATGACAATTAATTTATTCTGGTTGTGGTATGTGTTATATAATTGGTGTAACTTTTGTGCGCTCTGTTGTTATGTATTTGCGCGCACACGAACACTGATTGTGTGTCGATATGATCAAAAAAATATTTGTTCATCACAAGTATTATGGTCTGATAAGATGATAATGAAGTCTATGAATCAACTGGTAAGGATGATGTAAATTCTCAAAGGGGTAGAAGCAGTGGTGTAGTGGGGCCAGGTCAGACCAGGTCGGCGACCTGGCATCCGAAAATGAGGAAGGCGCCCTACCACTTTTTTGACTTGCAACTTAATTTTCAAGTACATACATATATTAAAATTCGTTTTTTTATTGATTTAATTGTTAAAATTTGTGGTTTTCTTCAGAAGATATAGTATAAAAAAATAGGGAAGAAATTAATGACCAACCTGGTACCTATTTATTTACCAATTCACCACTGGGTAGAAGGATAAGGCTAGGACAGCACTAGTGATTAACTAATCGCTCTCGCTACGCCTGATTATTAAAGGATCTGTGCGGGTGGAAGGGAGCTTTTAGACATTGAAAACACCGATTCTTTGAACAGAAATCGAAAAAAAATACTGTGAAAACTCGAACCCGTGAGATCCGACACGAAAGCCCACAACGCTAACCGTTGCGCCATAGGACCACAGAATCAATAATTTAAAAGTAGATTTTTTTTCTTTAGTTAATATATTATATTGTATTTGTTTATTATAAAACATTTCGGTATTTCTCCCAATACAGTCAGTTTGTTACATAGTAATTTTTTAATTAATGCATGAGTTTAAGACTAACACATAAATTTATGCCAGTCTCACCATAACGAAAGTCTTCTGAAATCCCTATGATAATATAAAAGATCTATCTATCTGTAGAATCTTCAGCAGAAAAATGATGTTGAAATTATTGTAAAATTTGTATTATTAGACGATCTCTAAGTTGATTGTGGAAAAAAAAATCATATCGATTTGTTTAAGAATATTTAATCATCATGAATATATTACTACTTATTCGAAAAAACAACCAAAGTTCTTAGAACAGATGACACTTCTAAATTTGAATCGTTCAAATTATGTACATTCACACAGATGTTGTCACTAACGACCCGGGTTTCGCCTTTCGGCATCTTCAGGCGTTCAAGTGCACAGTTGAACTTGAACTGACGCTTAGTAAATAAATGTATCATTGAGTTTAAAGCCATTGCTGGCGAAAAGTATAAGCCCATGGGAATGCCCACAGATTTGAGTAGCGAGTAGTTTTAAGAATTATATTTATTTATTTGTCGGAAAAGGTTTT
The DNA here is from genome assembly GCA_031772345.1 of Himalopsyche anomala. Taxonomy (NCBI): domain Eukaryota; kingdom Metazoa; phylum Arthropoda; class Insecta; order Trichoptera; family Rhyacophilidae; genus Himalopsyche; species Himalopsyche anomala. Next base: position 13,458,840 of record CM062833.1, on the reverse strand, counting down.
ATGATTATATTTATAAAGGGTATAAAATCCGTCCACTTGAACGCCTGAAGATGCCGAGAGGTGAAACCGGGGTCGTTAGTGACAAAATCTGTGTGAATGTACATAATTTGAACGATTCAAATTTAATATTGAAATTCCACCAAGCACCTTCAGTCGATATCTTAAATTAGATGACAATTCTATTGCGGTGTTTTGCTGAAGCTCTCGAAGATTTTAAGCTGGACTGTGCAACGTATACCTATTAATCACTTTTAGGGTGTTCACTGTCAATACTTGGTGGAAAGGCATTATATTAGTAAAAACACAATATTCCTTTGTACTTCATTCCACTTTATTTAATATGTCAGGACCGGTTTCGCTCATTACGAGCATCGTCAACTGATAAGAAATATAATTTAATAATGCTATTTATACAAAAATGAACAGTTATAAACAACAATTGGCATTGAAACATTTTAATTTTGTGCTATTTTAGAATCACTTTTAATGTAATTGGTATTTTCTTTTCAATTCCAATTGTTGTTTATAACTGTTCATTTTTGTATAAATAGCATTGTTAAATTATATTTCTTATCAGTTGACGATGCTCGTCATGAGCGGAACCGGTCCTGACATATTAAATAAAGTGGAATGAAGTACAAAGGAATATTGTGTTTTTACTAATATACCTATTAAATTAATATTATTCAAATATCTGTGATATCTTAAATGCTTGAGTTTTTCCAACGCCACTGAATGTATCAAAGAGTAGTACGGAAAACAAGCCAAGCATTCGATTTATTGCACGCTAGTCAGGTGAGAATAATCGATTTGGTCGTATACTGTCATCATCACCACTGTCGTGAGCTACAGCCACAGTAGGGGTAACAATACTTACTGGCATTACAGATACCGGGATCCCGAAACGTAACGCGGGGTTAATTCTAACATCAGTTAAACACCTCCATGCCCATGATGCAATCGTAAATAGTTGAGCCATTTAGTCATTCAATATTTCTCTTAATATTGTCAATAAGTATTTATCATTTTAGGTATTCAAGCATATATAAATTTTTAAAATTATTTTTTAGCTGCTAACTTAGGTCTAAATACTGTCAATAAACAGTAAAACTGAGATGCCATCATGGCAGGGAACGTAATTTTTTAGGATGGCATGTTACGGGTTAACCCAAGTGTTCAGGAGACAGTTAAAACTGAATATGTAAATAGTTGAGCCATTTAGTCATTCAATATTTCTCTTAATATTGTCAATAATTATTTATCATTTTAGGTATTCAAGCATATATATATTTTTAAAATTATTTTTTAGCTGCTAACTTAGGTCTAAATACTGTCAATAAACAGTGAAACTGAGATGCCATCACGGCAGGGAACGTAATTTTTTAGGATGGCATGTTACTGGTTAACCCAAGTGTTCAGGGGACAGTTAAAACTGAATATTTAAACATATAAAAACGAATTCTTATTTTTTTTTTAGAAGAATATTTTACTATTCTTAATTATGCATTTAAAAATATAATCATTATTTTTTATACACATACACTTAATGTAGAGCAGCGGTCGGCAAAGTTGTTGGGTTCACGGACCACTAAATTCACAATTTTCATCCAGCGGACCACTAACTGGACTTTTGTGTTAAATAGTACATATTGAAATAAAAATGATCAAATGTGTCTAAAAATGCACCAAGTTCAGATTTTCAGGTTTTCTCGCGGACCACACTTTTCCGACCACTGATGTAGAGAACCAACGTTATATTAGAATAAATAAATATAATAAGAGATACATTTTTTGCTTTTTGACCCCCTTTTTGGATATTAAACGAATGAAGTAGCTTTTAAACCAAAATCAACATAAAGTTCTAAAAAAATAACTTACGTAATGTTAGAATTAAGCCAACGATAAACTGTATTTTCAATATCAAAAAACCGGTCTAATAAATGGAAAATATCTGTAATTCAGTATTAAAAACTAATCACTATCAGAGTGTTCATTTGTCAACCTATAATGAAAGGCATTATATTTTTAAAAAGTCGAAGCACTTTTTGTAATAATTCCACATTTTTTAAATTAAGACAAAGACCGGTTTCGCTCATTACGAAAAATATCAGCTTAGTATCGAATTATATTTTTATGGGTTGAATCAACCTTTCAAAAAATAAGTTTTTAATTAAATAATTCCACAAATTAAAAATCTTACTGTAATTGATTTTTGATTGGTCATTCAGAGTTAAGTAGACGCAGCATTTTTCTCATGCCTTGTGTTCAGTCATGCGTTGGTTTAATAGTTCTACTTGCATACTATCGAATTCACTAGTAAATTTCTCTGTTTTCGGTAAATATTCTAATTATTTACTGCATTTATTTTTTGACGTTTATCTTTATAAAACGATTTATTTGATTGTGTATTTGCCCGGTATTGTGATCCCAATAAGCCGTAAATATTATGTGTAATGTTTGCTTAATTTTTATAAATTTATAATACCGGGTTCGATTTTGTCCGGTATTACAATCCCTGATCTACCGTCAATAGTCTGCTGATTCTGACTGTCATACAGTTAAAAACGATCGATCGTAAACCAGCCTCCAATTGCGTAGTATCACATTTATAACAACAGTGAGAAGGAAAATATGATACTAGAACAAAGCGATCAGCCACGAGAACAAGCGACAAGTTAAACAACAAGATATCTTCAATAGTTGTTCATCTCAGATGTCATTTAAACATAATTTAAAACTTTCAGTTACTACATTCGTGGTATTGCATTTAAATAATTTAGAAACGACGTAAATATATTTCATAGGCAGACATTTAAAATACATATACAATGGAACCTCTCATAACAAGTTTAATTCGTTCCAGAATCTTACTCGCTATGTGAAACACTCGTTATGCAAAACAATTTTTCCCATATAAAACAATGTAAAATACAATAATGCGTTCCATGCCGAAGAAAAAATCATTTTTAATATTTTTAACGTGTATTCAAGTAAAATTACGTACTTATAAATTTTTAAGGAGCGCAACAACCTGGAATGCGATTTTGATTTGCAAAAAACGATACAAAATTGACTAGATTATTATTTATGACAAATAATTAATTCTTTTTTACTAGCAGACATTTGTTTTTGCCGACGCTTCAAAATTTGGTGAAGATGTGACAGCATTATCATTGAGTAAATTTCTAAAACGCATAACCACCTCCTTATTAGGGCGATGCTTCTCAATGTACGATGCAACAGCTTTACATGCTTTCAGCTTTTCTCTTATTGCGCCAGAAGATTGTTTCTCTGCTACTTCCTCCTCCTCCACTAATAAACTCTCCTCCATAACTTCTTGCTGTGAAAAACAATGCAACTCTGCTTTTCGCTGGTCAGCTCTTGACTCATCATTTTTTTCACAATCTGTTTTGTTTGTTTGTGAATTACTCGTTATAAGAGGTGCTCGTTATGAGAGGTTCCACTGTATATAATGGCTAACTATTGTGTGCTGTTAATTTTAATAACTATACTATGCTTAAAAAATAGAACTATAATACAATACATAATAATGATATATCCAATTAATCATTTATTATGCTATCATTGCAAACCCCAATATAATGCAGCTCGAGATTGTTGAATCAGTCGCTAGGGTCACCACCCTCAAGAGATCTCAAGACATCCACCTCAAAACTCAGTCAACTTCATGATCATCACACCAAATCAGCATTCATATACATATAACATACGTTATTATTCTGTTATATAGCCTGTTACTATTCCGTTGTATAGCCTGATATTTTATTTTTTTTACTTATAAGTCGCAACTGTAACCACCATCACAATAGCAACTCCAAACGCCCCTCTTCAACAGCCATCCAGAACATCTCGACATTCCCCTTCTCTTCACTTTTCAGCAGCCTCACCAAAACCATTTACGGGTTCTCATACCCAGCATCCAATGACCTTAACAGTTCACAAAACATTAGATGAAAGGGTTAAGGGGCGAAAGCCCGACAACCCCATATATGAACATTCACAAGTCAAGTGCTGTTAATTTCAAAACTGAGGAAGAAAGCATATTTAAAACAATAGAACTGATTGAAAGCAGATCTTACAACAGTTAGCACACTTAAAAAGCGTAAAAACTTTTGCAGCAATCGTTACAATATAAATATTTTTTGTTTTTTAAAAGACTGATGGCACAGAAATTCCAGACATGATTGGAAAGAGCAATTAACGAAAGAAACTACCGACAGCGACATCGTTGATTTAACTTCGGTATTTGATTCCTGCTGTTAAGCAATTAAACTTAATTTTAAGCCAGCCTTAACTTATTTAAATTTAAATCGTATTTTGGATTATGTAAACATATATTTATGTTTACACATTTCTTTGAACTGTCACGCATTTTTTTGATATTATCTTTTCGAAGTTATGACCATTTTCGCGTTTTTTATGATTAAATTATAGTTAATATTTTGCACTAAAACTCAAAGCCCACTGATAAGAGAAAATCTACATCTAAATTTAACATTTATATCAATCGTGTATTTTAGAAGTACCGCTACTATTATCCTTAGTTTAAAATGCGTCCGTTACCACAAAAAGGCTAAGAACCCCTGATATAGACTACCCTAATATGGTTCTACTTTATTTTATTTATAAAGAGATGTGCATGTTATACCAACTTCTGTAGTAAGATATGAAATCCACACTGTAGAAGTAAATATATTTTATAGCGGAAGGGTGGGGAACCTTTAAATTTCTAAAGGCCACATTCATTTATCTGACATTTAATGACGTATTTTTTTTTTAAATTCATAAGAATAAGGCCAATAATGAGGAAACCACTGGGGTCCCTAAACGACCCCCATCGGCAGAGAAGTATTTTTCTAGTCTCCGAGCCACGAGAGTTAATTAATATTTTCCAAAAGTTTGGCCTTTAAATCACTTACCTAATATAACATACGAGGATTTGATATATCGACAATATTCGTTGCGTTCGATACAATAAATAAAATTACTTTAGGCGGTTCAGTGTCAATATAAGTTGCCTATTTTAACAAAATATTACCCAGGTGTGTCCGTGCAGTATAATTCGTTATGTCACTTAGTTATTTATACAGTAGTTCATATCCAAACCACTTGGGCTATTTTTATTAAATAAAAATAATGCGAAGTTGACTAACAAGTTAATCGGCGTAACAAGGGCCGGCAACTTAAAAATTAATATTTATTAAAACTGGCATGCAATCTTGTTAGCCTTGCACTAAACGTTATGTTAACCCGTAACATGCTATCCTAAAAAATCACGTTCCCTGCCATGATGGCATCTCAGTTTCACTGTTTATTGACAGTATTTAAACCAAAGAATAAAAATAATAAAAGATTTTTAGTACTTATTCCACTTAAAATTTATTTGATCAGGACCGGTTTCGCTCCTCACGAGCATTATCAACTGATAAGAAAAATAAATTAAACAGTGCTATTTATACAATTTAAATTGAAATAAAAAGATGTAAGCAACTACTAACAATGAAAAGGATTTACAAATTACATTATACTTACACAAAATTAAAATGCTTAACACCTATAACATACAATTAAAAAATCACCAATAAATATAAGTGGCAAGAGATGTAAATTATAAACACAATTTAAATTTGGGAAATTTTTAAACAAAATGAAACTCTACATTACTAAGTAAATAGCTATGTTAGAAGCTAAAAAATAATTTAAAAAATGTATTTATGCTAGAATACCTAAAATGATAAATACTTATTGACAATATTAAGAGAAATATTGTATGATTTAATGGCTCAACTATTTACGATTGCATCGTGGGCATGGAGGTGTTAAGCAATAGATATATCTAACATATGTTGGGTCCAGTTTGCACATTTTAAAAGTTATTATTCTTTAGAAAGTTGTATAAAAATAACGACTAACCCGAGACTCAATCCAATACTTGGATTGGATAAGCGTCGATTTTTTCCCACTGCCAAAATAATTGATTTAATTTTGAACGTGTAATAAGTATAAACTCGGTCAAATGGTCTATAAAATAAAATAAAAATAGCGGCAGAGCGAGACGTAACATTGTTGATTGAGTTTAATTTAATGAATGAATTCTGACCCAGCGGAAATACGTTAACATTCTTAAGGTGTTCACTGTCAATACTTGGTAGAATGGCATTATAATAAAAATAATAAAAGATTTTTAGTACTTTTTCCAAAAAAAAAAAAAATGATCAGGACCGGTTTTGCTCATCGCGAGCATTATCAACTGATAAGAAAAATATATAAACAGTGCTATTTATACTAATTAAATTGAAATAAAAGGTGTAAGTAGTAAGGTGTAGTGTAAGCAACTACTGATCAAATATTTTATTTTTTTGTGGAAAAAGTACTAAAAATCTTTTATTATTTTTATTGCGTTAACATTCATTTTTATAAAATAAACCTAACAACATGATTTCATCTGGAATTTAGATCTGCACTGTAAAGATATTGTAATGAAGTAAAAAAAATATCAAAGTATTTTAGTCATCAAAATATTTAAAAAAAAAAAAAACCTTTGGCATTACAGCTAATACCAATGCGCCATATATTTTAAAGTTGAAAGATCATACGAGAAAAACTATATGAGAATTTATTGTAAGTCACTCGAGATAAACTCGAGGTAAATTGAGATCACAAATACCCACGTGTTAGGTCTCAAATTGTAATTGATTAAATTTAAATTTGACATTAATTTTACCGGAAATCGAACCCAGACCCGCCTGGTCGGTAGAGCAAGTTCTAACCAACTAGACCACAGCGGGCGATGTTATATATGTTTGATAGCTATTTCGGCTTATGCCTTTATCAAAACTATGTTTAAGTAAGTGCTCTTTTTAATAAAGAAGGTGTCATAACTTATTTCTTGTCAGTCTTTTAACTAAAGATTTTGATTATAATCCATGTCCGTTTCCAATGTGGAGCATATGGATTTCTAATGGAGATTTTTCAAAAGATTTTTTTACGAAAACTATTTGTTACTCAATCTATATTTATTCAAATCAGTATATCAAATATTAGATCCTTGGTCTTGTTCGCAGAGTAATTTTATAGACTTGGTAATGTTTTGTATTAGACCGTTAACTTATGAGTGTTACAGTACTCGTCACATAACATTCAAAGGTAACCTTAGGTGGTGAAAAACAAGTTTTCAAATCAAAATAAATAGATGAGGGCATAACCCAAAATAGCTATCAACTGTATATAAAATAAAATTTGTATAACTAAAATAAATTGCTATTTACAAATTAAATGTTACGGCATTAATTTAAAATATAAAATCATTAACTCCAGAACGATATAAAATATTGTAGGTTTGTAGATTGTTTCAAAACGGCTATCGATAATTTATTGCGCAAATAATAAAAACGTTATCAATTTTTCATTTGATATTTTAAAAATATAGTTCGATAACCGTTAGTGATATTTCAATGCATGCAAAATATAACCAAACATTTGCGAAATCTTTATTTGCTTACAACGTGGACTTTTTGCCCAGAGAAATGGAGCGAACACAATTGCTTGTCGATGATGTGAACGATGTGATGTGATAGTATCAGCTATTACTCTTATCTGATGTTTTCATAAATAAAATAACTGAAATAAGGCTGTATTTCAAACAGGTGTATTGCTACCAGCGCAGTTATATTACTTAATGATAAAAAAAAACATCACTAGCGAGAAATCTATCAATAATAAATGTACGCATACAAATTATAAATGTTTCATTTGTAAGTTAAATTTAATTTAAACTACAAATTTAATTATTTGGTTTTTAATTTTTATATTTTCTTATTTATCTTTGAACTTTTTTGCTCCCTATGTGGAGAAAATGACCGCCACACCTCTATCTTTCGCTATCTTTTCGCACATTACTTTGCTGACCAATGCCGGGATCCCGGAAATTCTCAAAAAAACGATTTTATGTAAAATGAGTTCCGAATGATTTTAAATCCCAAAATTCTAGGATCACAAAAAGGGTCCGGAATTGGATGCTAGCATCTATCAGTTCGGCCGAGTACACCCTTTGGATAATATACGGCGGTCGCCCAGGACACTGGAATCCCACTGGTCTGAAGTAGAAACGGGCTGGATTTAGGTCCAGAAGCATCCGCAGCTTGTAACTTAGCCAGTTTCAACGTCTCTCTATGATCATTTGTGTGACGCGGTCCTTTCCTGTACGTTTCCTAATCTCCGAGTCTCTCACGAAATCAAACCACGTCACCCCCCGTTGTCCGACGCAAGCATCTATTCTCGAAGAGAGAAAATAGTCTTCGTCAGGTACCATGATTCGTACCGTAAAGCAGCACTAGTGGAAAGCAAGCGTTAAACAAATGACATTTGATTTAAGTCGTGTGCAGCTGAGTCCGCATTAAGTTAAGTGTGGCCCCAGCTATTCTTAGGCGAATAATGGACTCTTTCTTTGTGCTGCCGTCTTCTGGGATATATACTCCGAGTTTTCTAAGGTTTTAAAAGATTTTATTGAAGATTATTCATTTATTTTGTTTGTACAAGGTTTTAGATTAAATAATATAATAATTGTAATGACTTATCTGTCTATTTGTAAAATAGTACAACGCAAACGCAAACACTATGTTGAGAGGTGGTTTTTTTTTACTACTAATTTTTAAAACTAGAATTACACATGATTATTAAAATAAATATTCTTAGATGTGCCCAATAATCAAATCCGAAAAAGCTAATAATTAAAATAGCAGTACACAAAACTACGCACAATAATTAGACACAGAATTTTTAACATTATTATCTTTTCGTTTTACATAGCAACCTAGTAGGCGTGTTTGTTTTATTCGTGATTGATGATTGATGAACATTAATTAAAACACTTTTTTATGTTAGGCCTAGCCAAATCTAATCAAAAAACCAGGTCAATGTGTTTTGATATTATGTGTGAAGTCCACAGTATATGTAATTACGGAATAACTCCATCGACCTACGAACAACTACGAACGGTTTATGCATGTATTAATTAGCTAATCGCTTTTTTCCTGAAACAAACTGTTAGTAATCTATACTTTTTTGTTCATATTTTAATTGCGTCTTATTGCAACGGGTTTTATTTCGGAAATATAAACATATACTTATTTAAAAAAAACGTTTGCATTCGAAAGATATGATTAAATGTTGCAATGTCAAATGCAGTTTTGCTGTCGCCCGTGGTGCTAATTATATTCAACTTCGCCCTGCCGCAGAGAAAAAGGTACATTAAAAATCATTATTAAATTAGAATCGTTCACATTTTATACGCTGTACACATTTTGAACTGACAACATAGGTTCATCGGTGAACTTTAGCGTATGAATATGCGGAAAGACGAAACCTGGAGTGTACAAAATTTGAACGATTCAAGATTTTACACACAAATTCCATCTAGTATCTTCAGTCAAAATTGTTTTGTTGTACAAAAATAGTTGTAATTTTTTTCAATCTGATTCGATCTATCGCTTCAAGTTATGTGTTTATTATTGTATACCAGCGTAGAGGGAACGTTTATAGAGCCTGTAAAGTGGAATATCTCTTTATATCTTTTAGTTAAGTAATTCATCGATAAAACGCTATGTCAGATGAAGGCTTTTATATTGTGAAAACTATTTTAACTTTTCCGGTTCTAAGCTCAAGAAATGCGACCCCAATACCTACATTTTCTTAAATATCTATTTTAATATGGGTGATACAATGTTTATAATTAAGGTTTTATTATATCATAGTTTTTTGGAACTTTTGTTGTTTATATAAATACGCGATAACGCGATAAAGCGATAACACGATAAGCGCCCGTGATAAGCGATCGTTCGTAAGATAGCTGGGCTAAACTCGTCACTTGCAATTTCATATGTGTTCTGGGATGACGTCTTTTTTACACACAATTTAAAATATGATTATTTATTAAAAAAAACCACGGATTTTTATAAAAAAAAATGTATGAGGAATGATGCAGAGAGATATTTTGAAGCCCTTAGTTTTTTTTTTTTAATTCATAAGAATAAGGCCAAAAATGAGGAAACCACTGGGGTCCCTAAACGATCCCCATCGGATGAGAAATATTTTTCTAGTCTCCGAGCCGCGAGAGTTAAAAAATATTAAAATGAATACCTATTGAGAATACTCAGTAAAAAAAAAAAAAAATTTACGAGGTTCGCAATGTGACGATATAAGCTTGGATAATTATCGTATTTACATCCAACAGTTTTAAAATTAATAAAATGCAATTTAATGCGGATTAAATAGACATTTCTTATTCTACTGCATTGTTCGCATGCAACTTATACAACAGGCACGCCTTGTGACAGCTCAATTAAAAAAAAATACGTCAGTTTTCCTGGAAGTGATGTGTGTTTAATTATTAACGTGTTTGTAAAGTTGTTCCAGTGGGAAAATTGTGATTAAGAAGAGTTCACACGGAAATACGACGATACAGTTTAATCTCGCCATACATTTAATAATATATATGCGATATACACACATATAAATATTATATTATAATTCAACTGAATGACGTACTATTAGAATAGTATTGTACTGTACAATAAAATGCTGATATTGATTAATTTTCAATATCTTATTATTTATTGTCACTGGAAATGGTTTCAATTTGTGTAGTTTTGTAGAGACAAAAAAAATGTACGAGTTCTCTGATTATAAAGAAGTGTGATGTAATTTTTGCTCACTGAAAAAAGCGAGTGCTTACGTTTGTTGAAATTGTAAATAAATTACGGCAAGAATATATATATACTTTAAGAGATTTTAAGATTAATTTTCAATGTCTAATAATTTAATATTACCTTAATAGAATGTTTTTATTCAAAATGGTACAAACTTGTGGACTTTTTTAGAAACAAAATATTATACTTGTACACCGACTCTGATTTAAAACGAAGTGCGTTGCAATTCTTGCTTTCCGAAAAAAGTAAGCCCGTTTGTTTAATGAAATGCTCTGAAACTTACGATACAATATTTTATCACTTTTAAGGTGTTCACTGTCAATACTTGGTGGAATGGCATTATAATAAAAATAATAAAAGATTTTTAGTACTTTTTCCACATAAAATTTATTTGATCAGGACCGGTTTAGCTCATCGCGAGCATTATCAATATTTTTTAATACAATATTTTTATATTGTATGTGTTTTCAGGTCCTCTATAAAGGTATTTTTAATGATTGCCAAAACTAATTATACATATACTACAAAATGATTTTGCTATGGTTTGGTTGATTGAGTTAGTAAAATTCTCGGCGCCTTTTGCGGCCTTGTTTTTTACGTAAACGGATAGCTGTATTAGCCCATAATAAACGGTAACATTTGCAGTTAAGCTTAATGACGCCGGCAGTAGAAAGTAAAGGTAAGTTCTCCCGCTAATAGCATAGCGGTTTATATTCCTAACTATTATTATCTTATTTCCTGAGATAACTCGCTCGCTAGTACGTCCGAGGTCTAATGATATAAAAACCCGTTTCACAGGCGACTAAATGAAAGCAATATTAATAATATTATGTCCAGCGGGTCGTTGGACGCTTTAGCGTATGTGATATTGGCTATTCCAGTAATAACAAACTAGATCAAATTAAAAAAAAAGTTGTATGGCATTGCTTTTTTGAATATCCGTTTTTACATCACCCATTTCTTATCAGTATATATCTACCTACGGGGGTGATAAGTGACAAGCAAAAGCCTTTCTTATACACCCTAAACAATTTCATGATTCATATTAATTAATGTTGGTACGTTTTTAAGAAAAATACTAATTACTTCTATGAAGGAAGATAGGCAAATTCTAAAGGAAACAACTTTTTGAAATATAATTTATTAACGTCAATTTCTGTTAATCATTTTAATCATTTTCAAGATCTCTAACCTATTTAATCGTAACCCTTTATTCACTATTTTTTTTTTTGAATTTTGATGATTTTACATCAAGCGATTCGCGGTTTTGTAATAAGTTCTTTTAGTGTATGTAGCCCCCTTCCTGCGTTTAATAAATAGAAAGGAAACCTTAACTGTGATCTTATAAGTAAATAATTAGAATTAAGTTTAAGTTTATTTGCAAATAGTTTTACCAAAGTTTGTCTGAAGATACTTTTGAAGAACTGTTCACAATTTGTTACCTATTATGTGGAATACTTGGATCAATTTTAATATTATATTAACATCTAATAAAACTTATATCTGTTAAATTATAGTTCATAACATACATTAATGTATAAAATCTAAATACATGACCAGTATCTTTTTTTTTGTTCATTTTAAAATCTGTTGAAACTGTTGTATCTAACCCAGGGTTGCCAGATCTTCAAAATCACAGATCGGGAAACTTTTTCGAAAACTTTTATACAGTACAGGTCGGGATTATAGAGAGACATGCAATGTGGGACTCGGGATTTGTCGATTGAGCTCGGGACAGTCCCGCTCAAATAGGGACGCCTGGCAACCCTGATCTAACCCCGCACTACATTCAATATTAAAAAAAAACAATTTATTTTATAATTTATAAGTTAGGAATTATAGTCATTTTTTTAAATCAACCTGTGGAATAAAAATTAACAATATTATGTAATATAATTTATGTGGCGTGTATTATTTTGATTGTCTTTAAATTGTATAAAGTTATACAAGTTATACTTATACAAGGTATAAGAAGATTTTACGTAAAGAATATGTTATTGTAGATTAGAAAATAAAATCATACTGTAAAACCGTGCAAAATGTTTAATTCCAACTCGTGATATTCACTGTATTAAATGAGGTAATAGTACTGAAATGTGTGCCAAGGTTTACAACAACCTAAACAAGCTGAAAATCATTTGTTCTTCTAAATCGATCACGTATGCGCCAGCAATTACGCGTTTCCTGGTTTCGGGTCTTCCCATATTTTTATGAACCGACTCTTCATTGATAAACTTCCTGTAGTCAATAACATAGCGGACTCTTTTTCCGGTTTATTTTTATGGAGACCATCAAGTTAAAACGACAAAAATTGTTCGTTAAAGTAAGCAAGCGGATTTCTTAGGTCTTTTTTACATTTGCTCATGTTTTGTCACTAACGACACGGGTTTTGCCATTCTGAGCTGGCTACTAGAGATTCCAACTCGGATATCCGGATATCCGATATCCGGATATATCCGGCCCTTTTTAACTATTCGATATCCGGATATTTGGGAAAATATCCGGATAATATTCGTTATAATTTTAATATGATGGAATAGTATTGAAATGTGTATTTTTTCTATCTAAGAATTACAGAAGTGGGAAAAGATTTAGTTAGGATCAGTTGATCATGAAACTTTGATCGTGAAACATCTTCATTTGCGTGCGAGTTCTACAATTTATTACTGAAAACCAAGCAATCGAGACTGTCTACATATTAACAAAAGCAGCCTGTAATTCCTTGTTTATTAAAATATTTTTAAACATATTTTGCATAAAATTTTAATAATTTTGTATAAAATTTTAGCCATGTCAAGACGCTCGGAGTATTGACTCATTTTATGAGAAAAGATAATAATTTGCAGTCAGCGGTGTGTAATAAATAAATGTGGGAAAACTATTGGATGCAAAGGATCTTCAACGACTCCTATGATAAATCATCTAAAATCTCATAATATTAGTGTTGTTGAAAACACTTCTAACAATAAAACCAACATCAGTTCAAATTAAAACTAAATTAAGATCAAATTTAAAATATGGTACATTTAATGCTCTCTTATTTTTAAAATATGAATAAATGACTTATATTACGAATGAACTCGTTTTTAATGTATTATTTTAGTACATAAATTTATATATGTAGTAATGTTTTGTTATGTTCATACTTACTGAAACTATCCGGATATCCGGATATATCCGGATAGTTTCAATTTTGCTATTCGATATCCGGATAGTTGAAAATGACGAATAGTTGGAATCCCTACTGGCTACCATAGCTTATTGGTTTTGAAAATGAACGCGATGTAGGTGTTTTGCTAGAACATTACATCGGTTATCATATAATAGATAAAGTATTTATTGAACCAAATAATGCTCTTAAGCAGTGGCGGATTACCCTATACGCGCATGAGACGCGCGCTCGGGGCCTCCGAATCTTGGAGGCCTCAAAAATAGTTTATATTATATAGCCTATATATTATATTTTTGTTCAGATTTTAATGTATTTTTATTATTTCACATGGAATTTTCTGACGCTTTAATATTATCCAAAAAATAGGACGGGTTTTGCCATTCAGAATCTCCAGGCATTTACAATGTGGGTATGCTTTTAATCAAAACATTATTAAAATTAGTCCACATCACCATCATGAACGATACACTTATTTAATAAGAGTGAGTTCAAGTTCATCCATGAAATTAAACAACTGAAGATGCTGAAAGGCGAAACCAAAGTCGTGAGTGATAAAACGTGGAAGTATATGTGCACAATTTGAACGATTCAAATTTTAATGTGAGCCACATCTCTTTTTGATTTTTGATAGAGTATTTTTGTGAAATGTCTTAAAAATTCTAATAGATTATTAAATTTAAGACGTAAAATGTTATTGTTAATTTATTAATTAGGCCCGTTAGAGGTGAAGTGACCCAAGCGGTATTTAATTTTAAAAAAAGTTAGATGTGTTTTGTACACGTCGAATATTATACACGTCTTAAAGTATCGTAAAAGTGAAGTAACCTCATTTAATACAAATTGCAATGGTGTTATCTCAGTAAAATAAAAATATGCAATCCACCAAAACACCAAGTGAAGACGTGATTGTACTTAAAATTCCAAGTAAAAAGTTTTCCTATTTTACTAGTTGGCTCACTTCACCTTTAGAGAACCCAATTATAACTTCGAAGAGTGGTTTGACTGATGCGCTTGACAAGTCAATTATTGCAAGACAACTTATGAATACCGCCATTAAACAATACATTACTTTCATCGAAATTACTCGCTGACTGATAAATTACCATTTTATAGTTTTTTTTTACCATGTCCACTCCCAATGTGGAGCATATGGACTCCTAATGGAGTTTATCTCAACATAAGTGTTTCTACGAGAACTGTTTGTTACTCAGTTGCTCAACCTCTCTTTTTCCAAAGAGAGTAGGAATAGAAGGATAAGGCTAGGACAGGACTAGTGGTTAGCTAATCGCTCTCGAAACGCCCCGTTTATAGGATAAAATGGGTGGGAGGGAGAAATTCAAGACATCACATACATTCATGCCTTCGAACAGAAATTCATAAATTGATTGAAACATCAACTTATAAAACTGTCCGTACTGGAATTTGAACCCGAGACCTCCGTAACCAAAGCCAACGATGTTGACCACTCGAACACACAGGCGGCAAGTTTATAATTACTTCCTATAATTTAACAATAAGACGTAAGTTCAGATGTTAGTATTTTTTTTCCGGTACAAAAATTCATGTGTCAATAGTAACGAGTGTATTTTTTACCATATACTAGTTATTTTCTAAGTCTATTGAAATTCCCGCACAGCCGCCCAGTGACGATCCGTCAAGTTGTCTAGTACCGTTCGTCGTCCAGTTACTTGCAATGTGGTCTCTTTTTTACCATATGAGGAAATAACAAGTGCCGAGATTGCCTCTTACTTGAAGACGTCTGCCGAATACAAAAACTGCAACGAGAGTTTATTCATGCAGTGCCAACCTAGTGTCGAGCTGGCTACCATAGCCTATTGGTTTTGAAAATGAACGCCATTTAGGTGTTTTGCTAGAACATTACATCGGTTATCATGTAATAGATAAAGTATTTATTGAACCAAATAATGCTCTTCTAATGGCGGATTACCCTATACGCGCATGAGGCGCGCGCTCAGGGCCTCCGAATCTTGAGGGCCTCAAAAATAGTTTATATTATATAACCTATATACTTTTGTTCACATTTTAATGTATTTTTATTATTTCATATGGAATTTTCTGACGTTTTAATATTATCCGAATAACAGGGCCGCCAAATTTTATTGCGACTGAATCCTCTCAAGTGCTTAATCCGCCACGATTCGTTTTTGTAGCCAAAAATAATCTTAACACTACAATTTTGTAGTGTTAAGATTATTTTATGTTAAGCAACGCTCGAATCACGAAAACTAATTATTTATACGAACAACGGAATATTAGTTAATGGCATAATATTTCAAACCATTTGATACGATTTTTTTTATTTTTTATGTTAAATTTATTTGCATATTTTGTCTTCTAATGTGTATAAGTACTGTATTAATTGAATGATGAATTGTCGTTAGCTGTAATGCCATGCACTGTCCTTCTTATTCGAGACAATAAACTATAATAGTGACTTTTGCTTATGAATATTATTTGATTTCCTTGATTCCCACATTTTGATTCAATTAAACGTTTTAAGCTATTTATTTATTTTTTGTTGCAAAAAATAGCTTTTAACGTAATGTAAATATACAAAAAATACGACTCAATTTGTTTTTTCAAAAGATACAGCGCTTGTAACAAAGTATACGTACATCTGCATTCATAACTATAAACAAACGCCTTCTGCCAGTATGTCGACGATATGGGCGCATTAGAGGTGAAGTGAGCCAAGTGGTATTTTAGAAAAAAAGTTAGATGTGTTGTATTATTCTACACATCTTAAAGTACTGTAAAAGTGTAATAACTTCGGTTAAAACACTTTGCAATAGTGTTATCTCCGTAAAATAAAAAAACACACCAAGAAAAGACGTGATTGTACTTTTTGTCCATGATTTTTTTTACCAATTTATTAGTTGGCTCACTTCGCCTCTCGAGGGATTATATAAACCATAATAATATTAAAAAAAACTAGTCTAATTTGCCAGCCAATGCCTTAGTACTGATAAGACATTATTCTATTTTGGCACCATTTGTTATTTTCGCTTACGTCATATAATATGTACTCTCCTTGGCAATATGGGTAATACCTAAATACATAAACATCAATATTGACAATAATTGCGAATTAATTATTTGCATCACGTATATCCACATGAACGTGTCGCCAAGTGCATTTCTCTTTTGTCTTTCAAACTGCATTACCTAATACGTGAATCCATACAAAACAGCATTTAAAATGTGCAACGGAATACAGACAATATAGCACCGGAAAGTGATTTAAAAATCGTGAAAGTTCTTGAATATTTATTATTTCTTTGTATCTTGAATATCCTTCGTCAGTGACATAAGCTGTTAGTAACCAATATCCAACACCAAAAGCACACCTGTACTATTTAATGAACCGGGGTCTTGGCAGATGTCAGTAGGTGCTTGCACCCAATACTCGAACCTGTTGCTTACTTTAAATATATGTATAGCGGAATCAACAAAATGCGGTGTGATATCAAGGGATCAACGTCAAACAATGTTATCTACAAAAAAAGTGTTGCTTTTATTAATTCTCATAATTATTATGAGAATATGTATAGAAACAAATGAAAATAGTTTTATTCATGAAACGTAAATTTTCGCCGTATTTTAAAAATAGAACAAAAATACTGAACGACATCGTTTTCTTTAATTTAAAGCTCAAAAGTTGAATTGTAAATGGTAAATATCTTTTACTTACTTTGATAACTTATCTATTGATTGATGTATGACTTGGATTGATTGTACTACAATTTCTTTGTTAGAATTGATAAGGCTCTTGAATTTGACAGTAGGTATACAATTTATAAAATTAAGTAAAACACTTAGTAATATCACAATGACTTTTTTTATATTTGATCAACATTTGCGAACTTCAATATATCTTCCAGTGCAATCCATAAAAAAGATCAATCAATGCATAAAGTCGTATCTAAGAAGAAGTTTTCTATGTAGTTTTAAATTATATTTTTATTTCAAAACATGAAATCGAATATATAGCAATTTATTAAATTGTACTTGCTTCACCTTTCTGTCAACAACCAATGTATTAAAAAATTGGGTGAAGCGAATAATGTATAAAATTGAAGTGTGTTTATATAGTTCACTCTAGTAGTGAAAATTGCAAAAAAAGTATATTCATATCGACTGTGGAAAGGAAAAAGGACATAACCCACACATATCAAATTTTACAGGAGGCGTAAAAAACGTGTATTGATGGTTTTGGGCCATTTGCAAATTATGAATTATACACAAACTTGAAGTGCAAGGAGACTTCTAAACTGATGTTTTATTGACATAATCTAATATTAACCAAAGAAATTGTTTAGGAAAAACCTTTATTTCAGTCATTTTTTTAGTCTTGGTTTTAATATTTTACAAGGTCATCTTTTTCAAACTTAAAAGCTAAATTTAGATACTAATTTGGCATTTGCAGCTTGCATCCTTTTGATAGAACGTGTATCAAGTTTGATACATTGTAATTTTCAAAAAAAACCTGTTTTTAAAAAACTGTGGGTTTCGTCCTTTTTCCTTTCCACAGTCGATGTATTAATAACGATAAATTACTTTATGGTACTGAAACTTTTCAATACTTAATCACATCACACTTGATGTGTTGATTCTGACATAAATCGACTTAAATGTTTCAACTAAATTTTATCGGTTATATCCAAAATTAAATAATAACAAAATTTCTTGCCTTATATACTCGTCTCTAAAAAGTCTCGCGAATACTTTTTCTCTCGATTCCAGAGAAGTAAGTTTTCAATAGTTAGTAACCGGACTTAATGACTTTTTGCAAAAATCATGTAACAGCGAATTCACTTATTTTCTGGAATGAGCATAACATGACAGCTAAGTATGTCAAAATAAATAAATTGTGACATATATCTCAGATTTATCCAGGGGTGGGCTGGAGGCCCTTGTTAGATTTTACCACGGCCGGCGAGCCCCTTGTTAGATTTAAGAGAAAACAATATTCTCAGAACAAAGTACATAGTACATAACTGCAATTTCTGATATATATATACTATCTACGCAGTATACACAATAGTACATTTTTAGCCATTTACATTGATTAGTTTATGGTAAACTGCATATTGTTGCGTATTATAAGTGTATTTAGTAACAATCGTTTGCTTATTTAAGTATTGCATATAATTGCGTATGAGTGATACATTGCATTGAGATTAAGCGAGCCCCTTGTTAACGTATTGGTAGCCCACCGATGCGTAGGAGTGAAAAAATTACTCCTTCCCAGAACACCGAGAATTGCTTAGAGATTAAGTGAGTCCCTTGTTAACGTATTGGCAGCCCACCGCTGGATTTAACCAACATATCACTTAATGGCTTTTGCATCAAACCGACGATATGTCATATTTCGACAAATATATATTTCAGTTTCATATTAGACTACCATTATCTGTTTACACAGTTGTATATTTGAGTATTTGAAAAATATTCATGCAGTACAAGAGAGAGCGTTAGCATTTCACAAAAGCGGTCGATTACGTATGAATTATGGACGAAACGTGATATTGGCTCGAAGGGTATTTGGTTCTTTGGGCCTTCTATTTTCACTAAAGTTCAGCGTCTCATTTGAAATGAGATGTAAGGCCATGGCAGCTTTACGTACTTCCATGAATCTGAATATTTTGTAGCAATGTAAGCAAGTACTAATTACAAGGAAACACAAATATTATATAGCACCGTAAAACCTCGATACAACGGATCATTCTTAAAACTACCTATTATAAGTATTTTTGCTTAAATCGAAGCGTAACAATGAATTTTTTTCTCTGTAAGATTAAAACGTGATAACACAGCTGGGGAAGTTTTAACACATACTGGCCGATGATTTTTCGTGCATCATTTTATTTCGCATCGCAACATTTCATCCATTTTTGGAAACGACACTGACTTTGTTTGTATGATGCCAATAAACTGTTTTTTCGTATTCTTTCATAATGCTGACTGTTAATAATTCAAAAAGATAGCAAAATATTTAGTTTTTTAATTTTTTTTTTTTAAATTAGTTGATAGCTATTTTGGCGTATTCCTTCATCAGAACTATGTTTATACCAACATTTATTAAGGAAGACTTAGAAGAGATTTAAAATTGAGTTCTAACATGTCAATTCAATCAATTGACTGTTAATTTTATGTGGATAGATA
The DNA here is from genome assembly GCA_031772345.1 of Himalopsyche anomala. Classification (NCBI taxonomy): domain Eukaryota; kingdom Metazoa; phylum Arthropoda; class Insecta; order Trichoptera; family Rhyacophilidae; genus Himalopsyche; species Himalopsyche anomala. The sequence goes on along the minus strand of CM062833.1, from coordinate 13,438,755 downwards.
TTATTAAAAAAACCGCAAGTACTATACATATAATTATGAAACATTAAACTAATAAATAATTTTCATATAAAGAATTTTCTGTTTTGTCGGATATAAACTCACCCGCATTCAAGTTATTTAAGTTATACCAAGTAAATGTACAATCAATGTATAGTTTTGCCACCTGTGTGGTCGAGTGGTCAACGCCGTTGGTTTCGGCTACGGAGGTCACGTGCTCGAATCCCAGAACGGACAGTTTTATAAGTTGATTTTCAATTGATTTATGAATTTCAGTTCGAAGGCATGGATGTATGTGATGTCTTTAATTCCCACCTCCCACCCATTCTATCCTATGAACGGAGCGTATCGAGAGCGATTAGCTAACCACTAGTCCTGTCCTAGCCCTATACTTCTACACCTACTCTATTTGGAAAAAAGAGAGGTTGAGCAACTGAGTAACAAGCAGTCTCATAGAAAAACTTCTGTTGAGATAAACTCCATTAGGAATCCATATGCTCTACATTGGGAGAGGAAATGGTTAAAAAAAAAGTTTTGGATTAAAATTTGTTCATTTGACGAATATTTTTTCTTTTTAAGAACCGCCAGTAAAAGAAAACTATAAATAAATTTCAAAAAAAATAATATGAATGTATTCGCTATTATTATAATTCTGATTTATTATTTTGTTATCGATTGAAACAGGGCAATAATATCGTAGTTGTTGCCTGACGTTGAATATTAACATTATAATCTTTGCTATTTTTTATGAATACATAAAGATTTAATCGAGTTGATGATTTTTCTGCTTTTTTATGACTGAAATGTTATGTTTTATGTCTAAAACATGGCTTTAATGCACTTTACGGAGAGGCGTTGATGATGTAGAAATTATAATGATTATACCGTTTAAAAATTATCACGGCTTCATCTCTTTACATTAATGTTTATGATACTAAGCTCTTCCTGTTTGGCAGGGTAAAACATAACTTTACATGTTAATTATTATAATATATTTTATTATTTCTTGTAGCTCCATAATCTAAAATTTTACACAGTTACGTATTTTATACAGACATATTGCTAATATTCAATATGTATTATGGATTGCCACCTCAAAATAGATTAACTACAAATAAGATTAAATATGTGGTACATGGTCTAGTTTTTACTTCTATAGAATTTAATTAAACATTTTTTTTCTCAGTTATTTCAAAATATAAATCAGAATGTTTTGCCTTTATTTTAAAAAAATGTTTTTATTTAGATGCACATTTTTAACTTTTCCGGTTCTAAGCTCAAGAAATGCGACCCCAACACCCACATTTTCTTAAATATTTTAATATGGGTGATACAATGTTTATAATTAAGGTATTTTTATATCATAGTTTTTTGGACCTTTTGTAGTTTATATAAATACGATAATGCGATAACGAGATAAGCGCTCGCTTATCAGCGATCGTTCGTAAGATAACTGGGCTAAACGCCGCTGAACGCGTCAGTTGCAAATTAATATTTGTACTGGAATGACGTCCTTTTTACGCGCAACTTAAAATATGATTATTTGTTAAAAAAAAAACACGAATTTTTATAAAAAAAAAATGTATGAGGAATGATGCAGAGAGATATTCTAAAGCCCTTAGACTATTTTTTTTTAATTCATAAGAATAAGGCCAATAATGAGGAAACCACTGGGGTCCTTAAACGACCCCCATCGGCAGAGAAGTATTTTTCTAGTCTCCGAGCCGCGAGAGTTAATCAAATAAAGATTGAATTTTATTAACTCAACTGTGATTAAATCAGGATAACCCAGTTAAGTCTACGTCCATTCTCAATGTGCAGCAAATGAGCTCATAATGGATTTTATCTCAAAAAGAGGTATTCAGTTGCTCAACCTCTCTTTTACGAAAGTAATACGGATGAGACTAGAAACGGACTCCAAAAGGATGGCTTACTAATCGCTCTTTGAATTGGGTATGTGGTAAGGAATTGAGACATCATTCATAAACAGAAATCTGTACTAACTGTGAAAAATGGACTAACAATTATTATATTACTTGTACTGGGATTCGAACATGTGATCACCGCAACCGAAGTCAACCACGTTGTTCTATCAACCATTTACCTGACATAAAATACTGTATTTTATATTATAGTGTTATATTTTGTGAAAATAAAACAATATGTTAACGATGCTGTTAACTGTACTTAAAATTTAAATGGTTGATTATGACTTTTCATAAAAACTTTTTTTACAGAAAACTCAGATTTATTTGATAAGCATATTCAAACATCATTTCCTCAAATATGTGTTTGTTTATTTATCGCGTATTCTCAATTGTAAGTATATATTAGATTATATTTCTTAAAGATTTATTAAAGAATCATTACCATCAAAAATTTTCTAACAACCCTACGAACCACTCAAACGTGCACCTTACGTAAACATAATGTGTTCAATATAATATCTATATATTAATAGTCGATAATGTCCGTCCGTCCGTCCGTCCGTCTGTAAATTGATCCTCAGAAAGACTTACTTTTACTTACTTACTGAAAGTAAGTCTGTGAGGATGCCTCTGAAATAGGCGAAACACGTGTCACAGTTTGTAACACAATACGTGGAATAATCGAAGTTATTTTGTAAGACTTTTTTATGCTCATTTATTTAATAAACTTTCACATAAAATTAAAAGTTGATGACAGTTCCCACAAATAAATAATTAAAAACGTAATTGCACTTAAAAGTCATATGGAAAAGTTTCACCATTTTTAGTTCACTTTTGGTTCACAGTTTGGTTCACTTCAACTCTTAAAGACTCATATATTCTTAAAAATAAGCTCCGTTTGGCGAATTAGTAAAGTTAATTTATTCTAATTAATTTGATAAATATGCATTTGATTGTTACATGACGGAAAATTTCATTTTTTTTTATAATACGAAAAAATCCTCCAGTTGGGGCCAACGAGCTTACAGCTAGTATTATCTAATTCTAACAAAGATCTGATAAACTATTATTCATTTCATATATGCCTTTGGCAAATAGTTCATAACATCTGCGCAAAAGATTCCAATGGTTAATATGTGAGACTGATAACTAATCAATACTTAAAAAATACTTTGATAAATATTAATGTTTTATAGAGGACCGTTTTTTAATTTTTTATTGTTTTGGTTTAAAAGTAAAAAACTAAACAAATTAGGAATGTTTTTTTTTATTAATATTCAATCATGGCGTGTAAGAATTCTTTAACACCTCCATGCCCAAGACACAATCGTAAATAGTTGAGCCATTAAGTCATTCAATATTTTTCTTAATATTGTCAATAAGTATTTATCATTTTAGGTATTCTAGCATATATACATTTTTAAAATTATTTTTTAGCTGCTAACTTAGGTTTAAATACTGTCAATAAACAGTGAAACTGAGATGCCATCATGGCAGGAAACGTGATTTTTTAGGATGGCATGTTACGGGTTGACCCGATTGACTTATTTAGTAGATTAGAAGTATATATGATTATGTTATTATTAAGTACCTAAATGATGAGTTTTAAGAAACAATTATTTTCTAGGCACTCTTAATAATCGACTTTACAAATCTAACTGAAATATCGATTATTTAAAGCCTGGAGTCTAAAATTAAGGTCATCTAAGCCAGTGTTTCTCAACCTTTTTGGGAACGTGGCCCCCTTTGAGTGTCTTTATTTTTCTGTGGCCCCCATACCATTGTTTTGTCTTCCCATGAAAATTATAATTTCAAAAACCCACCTTTTTTATAGCTCTTCCGAGATTTTCGAATCTAGAATGCCAGTAATTTATTTTATTTACGGATTTACAAAAAATAGCTGCGCGACGTCCGCCATTATGCTCTTCCCTGTATCGTTTTATAAATGCCTGTGGCCCCCCTAAGCTGTGTTGTGGCTCCCCAAAACAAAAATAAATCTCTGTGGCCCCCTTAGAACATGCTGTGGCCCCCTGGGGGGCCACATGGCCCACCGTTGAGAAACCCTGGTCTAAACCTCCAGGACTCTTGAATCAGTTAAAAATAAACATATTTTTGCTAATTTTACCGAGACTCGGGAGTTATTCCCGTAGAAACTGTATTAAGAGATTACCGATAAGAAAAGGGTTGATTCTGAAACACTGAATAAATGTTTCTTTATATTAAATTAAATTTAAACCAAAACTTTACTGATTTATTACTGTGTAAATAATACATTAATTAAATTTATTTTTGAGTTGGATTTAAATAACGAAATCTATCTGCCATTTTTGTATAGGAACCTTATCTTTTTTTTGCACGGTAGTCTTTGGGACGTATACAAAAAAAGGATCGGTCGAATATAATATAACATCTTACAATTCATTGTATTCTTGTGGGCGATAAAAATGTATCGGTATCTAATCGATTATAGATATACCATAAAACTAGACATTCTGTACCGATTACTGACTTAGGCAAAAACTGATAAGTGTACACACAAATAATAAATACGTAATAGTATAAATAAGCTCGCTGTATTTATCATAAATGTCATAATACGACTGGATAATAGCTGAAACAATCTGGTTTATAAATTAAATTGCCTTCAGCACGGAAGGCGGACTAATTTCCCTGCATTGCAAATCTAATTCAAATCTAATTTGCGTTTAACTTTAATGCATAAGCACACATATTAATCAAATTAATAATGAACTGTATACTCAATTTCTCCACTTGCTACCGATTCAACATGCAAGTCGTTATCTACTAAAATTTATAATTTATTCAGTTCTATAAAGTTATTAATGTTATATAACGTCACCGCTTTTCTAGAGATAAAACAGATTAGTTATCTTATAACATTAAACAGAGGAAACTAAAAAAAAATACAAGAAACAGAACTTGTTTCATAAGTTTCAATTTTCATCGAGGATATTAAACAATTACTGAACGGATTATATTTTTGATATAAATAATAGAAATTTATTTTTATAAAGAATACAAAATAAAATAAAATTTGTTTTTTTAACCACTAGTCCTGACCTAGTTTTATCCTGGTTCTATCTTTACTCTCTTTGAAAAAGAGAGTTTTAGAAATTGAGTAACAAGCAGTTCTCGTAGAAGAAATCTATTGAGATACCTCTTTTAGGAGACCATATGCTCCACATTGGAAGAGGAAATGTATAACAAAATAAAATAAGCCTCGTAATGTTTGACGGATTTGTATGTCGATGTTAAAGTTCATTAGTCAGATAACTCTCAAAAATAAAATCAAAGTAACATGTAAAATTTAATTAGAAAAGACTCGTAGATAAAATGTATAAATCACAGGGACAAAAAAATAATACTTGATTTATGGTGACTATTTGAAGTCCGTTAGGAATTTGTCGGGTTTGTGGCATAGGGGTAAACTTCGTTGGCTTCCGTGACGGATCTCACGGGTTCAAATCCCAGTACAAACATCATTTTTTCAATCGGTTTCACCACCCCTGGCGGTGATGTAGCTAAAAACGGGGGTTTACATTTGTACATACTCAATATAAAAAATCATGAATGGGGGGAAAGACGTTGTGCGAGGGCCCCAAATTTCTAACCACGCCACTGTTTCATACACAATTAAGAAGTTTGTAATAATAAAATAAGAAATTATTACCTTTTTAACACTTACTTAATGAGTATATTATTTAAAACTAGTAAGTTTTAATATTATTGCCATTCAAAAAACTTAAAACCGTACTCAGACTTTACCCGGAGTCAAATGTTTAACCCTTTAGCCGCCAACGTCGAAGTATTCAATACGCATGCGACTCACGGGTGAGACGTTGGCGGCTTTAATCAAGCTAAGCACTTCCTGGTCACGCGTGTTAAGTTAAAAAAAGTGTGCATTAATAAATCGTGTTTGTAATTATTATTAAGAATTATTTCCGCCGTTCTTAATTGTATTTAATTCGCCTTTTCAATTCGTTTTCAACGGATATATGCAAAATAAAATGCCATGTGTGGTATTGATAATATAACTGACTACCGAATCAATTAAAGCCTCAACTATTTAAATTAGTTGTGTTTGTAAGTTTAGACAGGTAATATTTTTTACAGCCTTAAATCAATATGTATTTTACAACGTAAATTCAATATTCACGAAGGTTGCAGGAAAAAATGAAGACAAGATGGTAACTGTGGGTCGCCATTTTGTCAAAATGTAATTGACCAGCCATAAACAACCTGTGATCATGTTAAATAACGATTTTACTATGAAAAGTCGTCAAGTCAAAGACATCTAGATATCTTACTGACAAAGTCATTGAGAGTCAATCAGATCGTAGGATTTAAATCAGCTAACTAAATGTCTTTCGGGATTTTGTATGGATGCTTAACTTTTGATAAGTTGACGTTTACTGTCTGGGTTTTTTGCACCTTTTAATCAAAATCACATTGAAATTTCGTTAAAAAGTAGTCAAACAAACTTTCGGCTCTTCTGAAAAAAGAAACATACTTGACCGTGTTTGATACTGGATGCCGCATTGCGATAAAATATTTTTTTTCAGTCAAATATTTAAACTAAAAATCATTCCGTTTTGATGGGGCTAAAACAGTATATCGTTAAGTTTAATTTTAATTTAAAAAAAAAACAACAAAAAACACTCTTTTGTATTAAATTCATATTTACTTGGTATGCTCAGTACCGGATTCGTTCATGAAGAGCACCTTCAACTGAACTCAATACACATTAAATAATACAGTGATATAAATTTTGTCAGGTCCTATGGCGTTGTTGGCTTCCGTGCACGATCTCACGGGTTCGAGTCCCAGTACGAACAGTATTTTATCGATTTCTGTTCGAAGGCATGGGTGTTTGTGATGTCTAAAAATTTCCTAAGCGAAGAGAAGTTGAACGACTGAGTCACAAACATTATCATTAGTAAAATTAAAAATGTTCAATTCATTTTTGTATAAGAAAACTTAAGCATAATATATTTTATAGTTAATTAAAAAATATAGTAACCTATGTGCGTGCAAGAGGTGAAGTGAGCCAAGTAGTAAAATGACTTAAATTTTCCATTGGACTTTAAAATACAATCACGACTTTACTTGATGTGGATTATTTTTTTAAATATTTTAGTGAGATGACAGTAGTGAAGTGTATATTTACTGAGCTCACTTCATTGTCGCTTATAGCCTTATCCTTTATATGCCTATTACTCTTTTTGGAAAAAGAGAGGTTGAATGACTGAGTAACAAACAGTTCTTGTAGAAAAAAATCGCTTGAGATACCTCTCATTAGGAGGCCATATGCTCTATATTGGGAGATGACATTGATAAAAAAAAATACCCACTGTATGTGTATTGTTATAAGTTGAAAATGTTTGTCGTGCGTAGAACGTTATATAAAAAGTGTTTTATTTTTTTAATTTAATTCCACTCCACCAAGTATTGACAGTGAACAACTTAAGACAATCACCCTGGCTTATCGGCTATGAAGTAATTTGGTCAAAACAACTCGTTTGATGCCGATTAAATCGTTCTTTTCGTCGTTTTATGGAAAGTCAATGAGTTCTACTTTCACTTTGATTGTAATGGGGCCAGATAGAAACCGCGCACACGATGATAGAAATAATAATTATCATGGCAAAGACGGCACTAAACGATCCTCAATGCATCACCGTTAGGTGGTTATTCACGTTACGAGAATAGCATTCTCAATCATCAGTTTCATACTAACTGCTGAGTTAAATTTTGTATCGGTTACATAACTCAGTTTCATCATGAGCTTTAACTGTCTAGTGAAATATGTAGGTACAAACTTCCGCTTGTAATATATAATTTATAGCAAAGCCGTAATGAACACCTATATAATATCAAGATATCTAATATAATTTATTATAATCGCATTGTAAAATTATGTTTTTTATTACACGCGTTGTGTTAGAAATACATTTCACCTTTTGTCCGCGTCAAAAAATATAAGATCAAGCCCTGTTCGCGGCAGCTTTTTTGCCGATTTGTTAATCGCGCTTTCTACTTTAAATATAGAAAGTAATATTCTTTCAAATAATCAAATATGTTAATTGGTACCTATAGTATTTTTTTCAATAATGAAATACAATATATTTCTTGTATTTTCTGTTTAATTCAACAATAGTCCTTCTTCATACGATTCCGGGTTAACGTCGCCGTTTTGTAGAACAACGCAGTCGAGAACATTGCGCCACCGCCGTGTTATTTACATTCAACCTACGTTGTTATTAAATTATTATAATTAGTAACGCTATATTGGCGACGCAATGTTCACACCAGATAGATGTGTGTTTAGTAGGTTCCACAAGTAAATTATTTTAGCCAATAATATATTTTTTGACCAAATCCAATCGGTGGAATTGATAATATATATAATCAGTAATATTTTCAACCGATTTTGAACCCTAAAACATTAAAGATAGCGGTTATATGAGGCTCAAAACTCCGCGCAACGCCCAGGACCGCTATATACGTCGTACGCGCTGAGGGAATGTCAGCTACGACGTGCATAGCGGTCTTACGCGGGCAAAAGGTTAAACAAACGTAAGAATAATTCTACAAAGTAATCGTGCAGATATTGAAAATATCGATCGGTAAAAGAAATTACACGACACAATTCGGTAAATTGCGCTTTAAGCCAATATTCATTCGCTCTTTTTAGGGTCTGTGCATTTTAGTGTATTCACTTATCAATTGTTCCACATGAACCCAAGATTACTATCGATGTTATAGCTCACACTTTTAATTGAATAATATGATATGGTAATAAAGAATCAATCAGTATTTTTCATGGTGTAACAGCACGTCTTGCGTGGGCGAAGTCACAGCGAACGCGAATAGAACACGGCTTAAAGCGAATAAAAATATCAAACAAACTGATCGCGGCGTGACCATAGCGACGAAAACCATTTTGCCTTGCATTCGCTTTGGCTTTGATTTCGTCCACGTAAGACGTACAGTATATTTTGCATATTAGGAAAGTGTTAATTATTACTTACAATAAATATTCATACATTTTTAGTAATAAAGAAAAATTGTGCACCCGTGGTTTTTTTTACCATTTTCTCAAAATTACATTTTTGAAGATTATAAGTTATGATTCTAAGATCCTCAAATTTAAGAGATGAATTTTCAAGTTCATATTGATTACTTTTAGGGTGTTCACTGTCAATACTTGGTGAAAAGACATTATATTAATAAAACACAAAATTCCTTTGTATTTTATTTCCACTATATTTAAAAAGGTCAGGACCGGTTACGCTCATGGCGATCATTTTCAACTGAAAAGAAATTTAACAGTGCTATTTATACAAAAACTCGCTCGAGACAATGCTCGCCACGAGTGAAACCAGTCCTGACCTTTTAAAATAAAGTGGAAATAAAATACAAATGAATATTGTGTTTTATTCATGTTGATTGATATCAAATAAATTTGCTAAAAAAATATTGGTTTGGTACTAGGGCTTGTCGGTTTTCAAAAACCGATTTTTCGGCTAAATTTGTAACATTCAAAACCGGTTTTTCAACTTCGTAAACGGTTGTGCCGAATTTCCCACAAACTAGTCTATAAACAAAAGGACAGAAAATTTGAATGCTTTATTTGATGGCTTAAGACCATATGCCCCACATCATTACCCAGCGAAAGGGTATCTTCGATATCAGGAAATTTTGATACAAAACGATCAGTGGACGCTTTGTGTTTTCTTAAATCATATTTTCTGAAGAGTAACACCAAATGATTTCTTGTTGTGTATTATTATGTATATAAATAAACAACATAAAAATTGAACTTTTTTTAGCTATTTTAATTGAATTATCCATTTTTTGTAAAACTTCTAAAACCGGTTTTCTAACAATATTGACATTCGAAAACCGTTTTTTTTTCAAAAGTCGGTTTTTGTTTAAACCCTAGTTGGTACTGCTTCCAAAAATTTGGTAAGTTATTTTTTTCCAAATTTACTAATAATTAATATATAATAAGACGATAAATTTACAATGTAAATTAAACAGTTTATTGTGATACAGCCAAATTTAAATTTAAAATTCGATATGAATGAAAATAATAAAACACCGTTTTGATTTACGACCGATAACCGTGATATTTTTATTTTCTTCGACTGAATGTTTTTTTTTGCTATTTAAATAATTGAATACGTTATTAAATGCTGTAAATCTATTGGAGCGGCTAAACGATTATGCTTTTATTGAATAAAAACCAAAACAACAGAAAGAAATAAATGAAAAAATAATTCGATTATCTCGAAGCCGGTGTATTGATTACGCAGACAGGGCTCTGCGGTCAGTTAGCGAAGTCGTCGGTTTACAGATCAGTGGGTACAGGTTTTTTTCACTGCAAATGAGGTTTTTGCTCAACAATAATAGTACTAGGCGTTTATAAATCGATAAGTATCTATCTAAATGCAATCATAACATAACTATCTACATAAAAACTTATACTGAAGACTTCTTTCAATAAAAAGCAAAACTATTTTCTTAAATGTTTGTCTGAAGCATACTGATCGATGATTTGTTTTTGATTAGTTAAAATTTATGCAGTTTTATGCTAAGTCTTTTATTAATCAAATACTATAGTATAGATTTGATAATATGTTTAAAAAAATAACAAAGTATTTAGTACTACAAAAACAAATAATAATCTGATATAGCTATTTCGGCGAATGCCTTCATCAGAACTAACTACTTTGCTATTTTTTACCTTTTTACAATGGAGTTCCACCAAGTAAATGTAAATTTAATATTCGGTCCGTGTAAATATTATTTTTGGACAAAGTAAATTTAGTATTTATTTTAAATTCGGTCAATAGGCATGGTTAAAAATATTACTTTTTCTTCGTCTTCTTTACATTTCTTCCCTTTTTTTTGGTTCCTGTTTGATTCTTATTATTAGTTGTGGTCAATGTCCTTTTCATCTATCCGGAGCTTGACGTCGTCAACCAAGAAGGTGAGATAAAAAACAACATCAAAACACAAGAGAAATAGAACAAGAGCTCTTCTCTCTGCAAAAGATAAAATACACCAGTCCAGTCTTTTTTTTTTTTTTATTCCATATCCGCTCCCTATGCGGAGCATATGGTCACCACGAAGTTCCTCCATGACTCTCTATCTCCAGCCAGTCTCCTTGCTTCCTCCCAGGTCATCCCAGCGTCCCGCAACTCCGCTGAGTACATCCTGAGAATGGTCATCAGTGGCCTTCCACGACGCCGGTATCCATCCGGTTGGAAGAACAGACAGGCAGGGTTCAGGCTCTCTTGAGGCATCCTTAACACGTGTCCAAGCCAGGACCACCGCCGCTTCTTTATTTTGGACGTAATTAGAGGCTGGTTAGTCCGCTCTCTAATCTCCGTATTCCTGACAAAGTCAGACCATTTCACTCCAAGCATTCGCCGCAGGCATCTGTTTTCGAAACACAGTATACGGTTACTCTGCGCTTTCGTAAGGTGCCATGATTCGCAGCCGTAAAGCAGCACTGTCAAGATACATGCAGTCCAGTCTAGTAGATTAAAAATATGTCAATAGGTTAGGTTAAGTTTTTGAAATCTATGTCCGCTTCCAATGAAGAGCATATGGCCTCTTCAACGGAGGGAGGTATCACAATAGAAGTTCTCAATCGAGAACTGTTTGTTACTCTCTCTTTTTTTGTTTTTCTTTGTATCTTTATTTTTTAAGCACAACAGTGCATTGTTAAAAGATAAGTCTCGTGCAGCTCTGTATCGAGCCAATAATACGAGCAATAAATTCATTTTTTAAATATAGTATTGCGTTATGGAAAGCACCCGTGAAACAGCGGCTGCCTACACATAACGGGTGGTGGTGGGACAATATCTTTTTTTTGAAGAGTGTATGAATGGAAATGATTGAGTAAGGTTAGGACGTGACTGGCAGTTAGCTAATCCACTCTCGCTACACCTCGTTATTTTTGGGAGAGGTTTCTACTGGGATTCGAGGGTGTGCGATCTGTCACGGAAGCTTACGCCGTTCATCACTGCATTTTGGACCCGCAAAGAATTGAGGTTATTAGGATGCAGATTAGAAATGTAAATAGTAGCTTTTTTTTTATCAAGACTGTGTATTTAATATATAAATAATTAGACCAGATACAAACCATGACCTATGTAGGGCTTAAGAAATATATTATTATTTTTGGGATAATTGGTTAGGATTATTGTATGTTTAATGTTGATTTAATTAAGATCAACAGTTACGTACTAGTTTCGACTACATGCTATTATCTTTCAAACAGTGAGATATTTTTTTCTTCTCTTTGCTGGAAGAGTCTTATTAGCAAATGGCACAGTTTTATTTCTGCAGAATTTGAAATTGAGATACAGACAAAAAAGTATTTTGCAAGCACAGTGAAGATATTTTAAATAGAAAACTAATCGAATTAGAAATTTCAATATTTTTTTTTCTCCTGGTAACAACACACACATAACCAATTACATTTTAATTTATTCACGATTCATGATTGCAGTTGATTGTTTAAGTTTTTGCAATATTGAATTTGCAATGTAATTATTGGCATATAATTTTACACGTCGTGTTTTGCCGAATGTAAGAGTAATATTTAATTAGAATCGATTTTTTTAAATGTAAAAATACCTTCTCTTTGAAAAAACAAAAATACATTACACGAACAAAAATGTAAAATAATAATGTATTCACAATGTGGATCTTGTTAGCATAAGCTTTAATTATTTTTTATAACATTTTTTTTTTAAATATAATAATAAATGAGGACCAATGTAAAGTACCAAGATTATTATAGCCGCTGTTTCACAGTCGCCTTCCACAATGCAATAACGATTGAGAGAAAAAAACGAATTTACTCTTAATATTCTTGGCCCGATACAGAGCTGCACGGTAGCTGTTTTTTTAAACTACGCACTGTTGAGTTTAAAAAAGTAAAAATCACAAAGAAAAAAAAGAGACTGACTTGCTCAACCATTAAGTTTAAGTCATATTAAATATCTTGTGTATTCGTATACCGAGAATCAGCCGTGGCGAAAGAGTTAAATCTACTCCGCGTTGAATTTAATTAAAAAGGAATCAAGAATATCACGTTCTCTATACGATGTTGCAAATTTATCAAATGTCTCCAAATTGACGTTGGTTAAGATTAGTTGAGCGTGGTCTATTGGGCTCGTATGAGAACGAACCGCAGAAAAAAGCTCTGCTATTGTTAATGTACACCAAAAACAAAATGTATCATCAAAAACTCCTAACGAAAAAAAATATATTTGTTATTTTTAATGACGTGACAGTGATAATGATTTTTTTAAGCTTACGATATTTCTTTGTTTTTTTAAACTACATATATTATAAATGAATCATACGAATTCCTAGTATCTAAATAACGTAATTCAGTATAAAAAAATAAATATTCCCTCAACTCAACTGTGGTAATATTTTCCACGTTTTTATAATCATATTCAATGGTGTGAATGTACTTTTTTTCTGTTTCAAATCAAGATGCAAAAAAATAATATTACACAAATGAAAGTTGGTTTGCAATAACCGCAGAACGTGCTTTTGTTTATTGTCTTTTGAAAAAAAAGGTCTTAACCTTTTACGATCTACTATATTTTTATCACTCGAGTAAGCAATAAAAAAACGAACGAAGCATCAAGTCAAATCTTTTGAAGAACCTGTTAATAAGTACTTTGTTTTAATGAATTGGACGATTGGACTGGACTTAAATAACCTGAATTAAATACACTAAATACGATTACAGTCGGGTCTGTAGAGGTTGATATCGTTTCATATATTGATTTATGGATCTAACATACCTAAGCATTTGATCATAACAAAGTAACGTAACCAGGGAGATTGTCTATTTACTAGTCCTACCCTAGTACTATTTTTAAATTCTTTACCCTAAGAAAAAGAGAAGTTAAGTTACTAAATAGCTAATCTTCATTAAAAATACATATTACTTTAAATTTGAATCTTTCAAATTATTTACATGCACACAAGTTTTGTCACTAACGACCCGGATTTCACCATTCAAAATCTTCAGGCGTTCAAGTGCACGAATGAACTTTAACTGATTCAAATAAATAAGTTTGTTTTATTATTGTACAACTATCATGATCATGATCATAATTATATAATTAATTATAAAAAACATATCAACTGATTAAATGTACAAAAGGTACACGGTTATCTTTCAAAGGTGTACATTTCGTCTGTCGATAATGCACGCCATGAGCGAAACCGGTCATTATATGAAATAAATAATTTGAAATCGGTATAATAGTGTATTTTATATTTATCAATACATTTCATCAATAATAAAAAATTACATCTTCTCTAAATTGAATGCGGAAAAAGTTACAAAAAAAAATCAGTACATCATCCACTTGTTGACAAAAAAGTTTTGTTTTAAGTTATGTCGTCCAAAATACTTATTTTTTTAAACTACATATGTAGGTACAGTAATTATTTATATTGATCAAAGAAACATACAAAATAATATGTACTAGTAGCATATTATATTCTTGTAAAATAAAAAAAAAATGTTTCTAAAAATAGCAATATGAGACTAGGTTTGCACCGTTATTAAATATAACATTTTTTTATTCTATGTTTTCGATTCACAAATATTCAAAATAGATTCATAATTATACTAATTATTACCGATACAACCCTTCTTTCCATAGTAACGACGAATGACATCGGGGTCATGTATAAAGGAACTATTTGATTGAAAAAAAATCTTCAGGAAACTAAAAATCCATCACAAGCACAAAAGCGTTAACGGTCGGCAAAAACAGTTAAATATTTATACGTTTCGGAGAAGTTCGTGTTATTGTGGGGTTACAATACAATTCAATTTACAAACTGCATGGTTACTTTGTTTTTTTATTAAGGTAGGCGGAATCGTAAACTTTTAACCTTTTCACGACGTCATGATCCAAAACAATACCGATACTTACTCATATTAAATTAATACGAATCTCTGTTTATTATCAATCTTGCAATCGTCTTCATAAAAATACAGGCTCTTCAAAAGTCATGAATAATAATATGTATTAATAATAATTATACGGTGTTATGGAGTTGCAATGTTTTTAAGTAGAGTCAGGGTCGGAGATTTAAAAAAACGACTGTCTCCAAAGAGTCATATTTTAGTAGATATATAAGCAGACTCCTTACACCCTTTAACCAATTTTGAAAACGGTCCAATTATTATTGAGGCATATATTTATGATAAAACACAACTTTTTTTACCAATTACAAATTCTACAATAATGATCAGAACACGTTTCACTCACTAAGTGCATTATCCACTGATATAACTAGTTTTTATTTTACTTTAATGTGTTCCAAAAATCAACAGTTTAAAAAGTAAAAATTAAAATCATGATGTATTTTACTTTTCAAAAAGTACAATAAATTATATTAGTTACAGATATTGATTTATAACAATGTATTACTTATAAATACATCAAAATGACAACATAAGTTTATTCTTCCCATCATTAATCATGTTACTATTGAAAGCAGGGCTGTGGAGTCGGAGTCGTGAAAAATGAGTGGCTCGATTTTTTTTTGAAAAATATATTCAATGATAATATATGTATTTAAACAAAATAGTCAAAAGTGTTAACATTTCATGCTTGGCTGACTAAAGATGATCTGATGGTATACATATATATAAGTCCAAATGAAATTACTAAAAATTTTGCTCGGAGTCGTTAATTATTTTAAAGCTAGAGTCGGAGTCGTCTTTTTTTCACGTGACTCCACAGCCCTGATTGAAAGTTTGTCTGTCTTTATTTACACGGATTTTGGATACCTTGCTTAAAAAATACAAATGTGTAATCAATATCTTTCAATGATCACTTATTCACGGAACGAAATAAGGTAAAGAGCATTCCCACTCGACGACGGTGATTGTCGAATGTGTAAATATGAATATTATTGCATATGCATATAACGCAATAATTATTTTATTAAACCGCAAACAATAAAACATAAGGAAGCAGAACGTGTGTTATTTAATTTATTTATTGTCCGCCATTTCGCACTAGCTTAAATTAATAATTATATTTTTTCATTCAACCATATAGGTACTTCTAATAAAACTTATTTGTATTTTTTTGGGTTTTCCATGTTGTACTATAGATTTTTTATTTCAGCATTATGATCGATAAAATGTGCATCAAAGTGCTGTCAAACTCTCATGGCATTTCCGCTTGTCTATAAATTTTAATCGTTACCCAATATCAACATCCTCCATACACACCCTAAAATACTTGCGGTCTGCCCAGTGACGCGCGTTATATTGTGTTATATTAATTAATGAGAATTTATATTACACATAATGCTAATGTATATATTTTACCATGTACGCTCCCAATTTGGAGCGTATGGATGGACTCTTAACGGAGGTTATCTCAAAAGAAGTGTTTGCTCAGTAGCTCAACCTCTCTTTTTTTCTAAAGAGAGTAGGGATATATCCTTCTCGTTACGCCTTGTTTAATGGATGAAGGTGGGATTTAAGACTTCACAAACATCTATGTCTTCGGAAAGAAATTTATAAATCGATTGAAAAATCAAATTATAAAAACTGTCCGTACTAGGGGTTCATACCCGTGACCCCCGTAACGACGTTGAACACTCGTCTGTATCTGTAAAGTGTTTATATTTAAAGTGTAAGCCCGTGAAATATGTATGAATATTTTCTTAATACAAATATTGTAATAATTTGTTTGATGTACGGTTTTATTTTTTTGAAACTAACCGGTGAAAACAAGTATTTTAAAATAAGAAATACCATTCCTCAAAATATTTTGATAATTAAGTGTTTTATTTTTTTAGTAGAAAGCTGTTATTAAAGAAATTGTATTAAATTATTGTAATAATATTTAGCTAGTTTACTTATACGCTTTTATACTTTTGGTTGTAAAATTGTGTCTTTCTACTTTTACTAGCACTTGTCAGTATGCGAACATAACCTTAGCCGAAATTTTATATAGACTCTGTCTAGGTATCATTGGTGAGTTTGTACACTTACTAGTTAATTTATACATTGACTGTTCTAAATGAATGTGAATTGTCATAATGTTAGACACAACCTAAACCGCTAGTTAGTGTATACATTTGTTATGTATACTCAATACCATACCATACTATGTTTTATTCTGTATGATGTTCTATTTTCAAAATGCGTTTCGTGCATTCGAATGAAAACAAATGAAGTATGAAACAGTAGTAGAATAAGAAAACAATTGAAACCTGTCACATTCTCACGATTTTCGTATTAATTATAAGATTGATTTATTGATTTATAAAGTGTAAAATTAAGTTATCTAAATAAAATTGAACCAACACATAAAAGTGTTTTAGTAAAAACAATAAACATAACATAAAAATTGGTGTCAGAAGTGAGGATATGTGCTAAAATAACGTTAAGAAATTTATGGTGACAATAAATTAACGGTGAATAAAATTCTTTAAAAATTAGCACGAATCAAATACACGAATAAAATAAATCTAATATAATAAAAGTACATCGATTAAATCGAACGGAAATTATAATAAATCAAATATAATAATAATACGAAACTAGAATAAGACTAAATCTCCAATTCTACGAAATCTATCATCGAAAATCTTCTACGTCGATATATCTACAAAATCTACATTGAATCTTCAACTTCAACTTCTACATGGTGAAAATAAATTCTGCGAAATCCATCATCGAATATTCAAACTACATCTTCTTGCCGACTTCAAGTACATTTTCTTTGCCGACTTCAATTACATCTTCTTTGCTGATTCTACATCCAACTACAAGAAAAATCTGCAAGCTGCCAACAACCTATTTCAACGACTACTAGAACCAAATTCATTTTCAAGTCAACGTTTGTTTAAACTTTATGCAATATATTATTCATCATATTCTGTAAGTAACTTTTGTTACAATTTTTCTTACTCAATCTATACACTTTCACATCAAAATGCCTACACTCACTATCGATACATTGATGAAGTTTGTTTCGACATTTGACGGAGAGAAAAGAAATCTGTATCCTTTTATTAAAGATTGTGATACTGTAGACGAACTATGCTCAGAGCAACAAAAAAACATACTTCTAAAATTCATGATTCATTGCGTCGTAGGAAATGCCAAATACACAATTGCCAATTATAATTTTAAAAACTATGCCGAATTCAAATCATTTCTAATAAATACCTACGGTGAAAATAAACACACATCTCAGTTAGAATTAGAATTAAGAAATTGTAAACAAAACTTTAACGAACCGGTAATAAACTTCATTCAAAGAGTTGAAACTTGTACTAATAATCTTATCGGAGCTGTTCGATTTTCGAACAAGGACGATGAAGAATTGAAAGGGAGAATAAAACAAATTGAAGACAGCGCTCTTAATACATTAATTTTAGGTATGACCAGTGAACTATCAACAGTAGTCAGGCTTTCAAAACCCAAAAATTTTATTGAGGCAACGAATATTGCAATCGAAGAAGAAAAGTTTTATAATGCAGTTAGGGAAATGAACTCTAACCCAAATAAGAGCAATCATAATTATTTCACCAAACAATCAAAGCCATACTCTCTAAATTCAGAAAATAATCAATTTGTCTGTAATCTTACATCTCAATACAATTCAAAATTTTGTAGATACTGTAAAAAATCAGGACATATCTTAGAAGAATGTCGGAAAAGACAATTTAATAACAACGTAAAAAAGCAATATCAACAAAATGCTTCAAACAACAAATTCCAAACTTATCAAACTCCTCGTAATTCTCAAAACTTCCAACCTCCTAATAATTCAGAAAATCGTCAAATAACTCGGAATGTGCAAACCATTCAGGCAGAATATTTAAATTCAACAAATAATGATCAATCTCAACAATTCAACAACAACGTAAAAAATCAATATTATCAAAATCCTTCAAATAATAACTCACAAACTAATCAAACTCTCAGTAATTCTAAAAACTTCCAACCTCCTAATAATTCAGAAAATCATCAAATAACTCGGAATGTGAAAACCATTCAGGCAGAATATTTAAATTCAACAAATAACGATCAATCTCAACAACGATTGCAAAATGAATTGCGATTATCTTACTCTAATACTAATGCTGATGCATTGTCTCGAATCGAAAATCAAGTTTTAAATACCATGACCTCTCAAACTTTTTCGTATGACAACTTCCTAGAAAAACAAAATGAAACATTTAACGTTAAATTTTATGAAATAGATGAATCTCTTCTTAATCAAAAGCAATCTATAGCACATTGTATTTCTAACGACAAATCGATGTCTAAAGGAATAGCTTTAGAAATAAGTTCAATGATCTCTAATTATGACGAATTATTAAATACACACTCTAAAGTAGGAGACGTATTAAAATCAACAGAAAATAAAAATAATGTTTACCATTTAATAACGAAACAAAACTTTTGGGAAAAATCAAATTACTTTTCTATCTTTCAAGCATTATGTAACTTAAAAAATATTCTACATAGTGATAAAGAAACAAATATCTCTTTTCCACGCCTTGGTAGTGGTTTAGACAACTTAAATTGGGAAAAGATAAAGAAAATTATCCAATATGTTTTTCACAACTCAAATATAAATATAATGATATGTCATAACAAAATAATTAATCCTCATCACGACGAAATACCACAAATACTTAAGGAATATCATGACTCTCCTATAAGCGGACATTCGGGATATCATAGTACTTTAAATCGTTTACGACTCAAATATAAATGGACCAATATGCAAAAAGACGTTAAAACATATATCAGACAATGTGAATCTTGCCAGAAAAACAAAATATATCGTCAAAATCTAAAACAACCCATAGAAATAACTACGACTAGCGGAAAACCGTTTGAACGTATAGCTTTAGATATAGTAGGTCCATTACCTTTAACCGAAAGTGGAAATAAATATATTTTAACTCTTCAAGACGATCTTACAAAATATTCTCAATGTTACCCTATTCCTAATCATGAAGCAATGACAATTGCATCTCAATTAACTAAAAATTTCATTTGTCAATTTGGCATCCCTGAAAAAATTCTTACCGATCAAGGAAAAGATTTTACTTCAAACATACTTAAAGAAGTAGCCAAACTTTTTAAAATCGAACAAATCCAAACTAGTGCGTATTCTCTTACTAGTAATGGTGCGCTAGAGCGTAGCCATGCTACTCTAGCCGACTATCTAAAACATTACATATCTCCAAGTCAAACCGATTGGGACGAATGGTTACCTTTTGCTATGTTAAGCTATAACACTACTCCACACACTGCTACAAAATGTACACCTTTCGAATTAGTTTACGGAAACTCACCTAAACTACCAACAGCTATAATAATACCCGAATTTAAATATACATACGATTCGTTTTTAGACAATTTTAAGCTCAAATCAACCAAATCACACGAAATAGCTAGAAAGAATCTAGTTGAAAGAAAAGAAGACACACAATTAAGGCATAACAAAAATAAAACCTTACGAAAATTTAAAATCGGTGATAAAATATATTTAACAAATAATGCTACTAAACTAAATAAATCTAAAAAATTATCTCCTAACTTCCAAGGTCCGTACGAAATCATAAAAGTCAACAGTCCTCTTAATATTACTATTAAAGTAAAAAATAAATTAATCAAAGTTCACACTAACAGAGTGAAACTTGCTATTTTAGATCCCTTACAGTAAGTGGATTTAAAACAGATTACGACAATCATTACATTATCTCAAAAATACCATGTTTATTCAACCTTAAAATCACAATATACACTCTTACATACTATATAAAATTGTTATCAACTATGTAACCAAGATTTTATTTGTAAAACCTGAATGTAAAAGTTACTCTAAAATGTAATCCTAATAAGTGAAAATGTACAAACATAAAATTATTATATATTTATTCCAGATGTAAATATCTTAAATGATGATTGTTGTAAGTAACAAATAAATAAATAAAACCCATCTCCTCCATTACAATCACTTAAAATACCTTATGTACATCATCTCAATGTTTCTTATAATCATATATTTATTGTATAAACTCATTTAAGTTACCAATAAGTTTATTCTTTAGGGGGGAGATGTTATGTATACTCAATACCATACCATACTATGTTTTATTCTGTATGATGTTCTATTTTCAAATGTCCTTCGTGCATTCGAATGAAAACAAATGAAGTATGAAACAGTAGGAGAATAAAAAAACAATTGAAACCTGTCACAATCTCACGATTTTCTTCTTAATTATAAGATTGATTTATTGATTTATAAAGTGTAAAATTA